>JAHSPW020000001.1:39110745-39816579 GCA_019985065.2 Arctostaphylos glauca
ATAAGAATGACCTGAGCAAGAAAATCCTCATGGGTACGTTTGGGCAGAAAATATAGCACCATCAACCAAATGAAGTCTTACCTTGGTCAGACTCTCATTCTGGTTCTTTGCCAGAAGAAACAGAGTTATGTAAAGAAGCTGCAGACCAAAGTACTTAGTTAAAAATAAAATAAAACACAAATCCAAGATGAAATAACTGTCTTACTAAGGGAGGTAATCCGGAGAGAGATTCACCTCACATGCAACACAACAGTAACCCATAAACATCCGATTTCCATAATATGCCTTGAATAGCCAATTAGTGCTGTCTTTTACGTCTTTATGACTAGCTTTGCCTGCCAAGAATGTACTGCAATGAAGAAATGGCAGGAAAAGTATTAATGGCCATCGAAAAGTCCCTGAAAGTAGCATGCATTCTAAGCAAAGAAAACATTCGTGAACATCAAATATCCCATCTATTTAACCTTCTTCACATATAAAATGTAACATGAGAAATACACATTAATATGTTAGCATACCTATACATCTGGAACCAATGGCTGGCAATATCCAAAGCCAGTAAAGACAAGAAAACTAAGCCAGGCCTGGGAAATAAACAACAGAAACCACATATAAACAAGAAATAAACAGAAGTGTGATTAATACAAAAGCTGCAGGGTAAGTAATTTCTACCTATATACTTGGGAGAGAATTACCAGTAGACAAGCAGTGCTAATCCTGAGACAAAACCATCGTGATTGAGAAAATGGGATAATTCTCGTTGCTCATAACAAAACACTACAGAAGATGACAGACCAAGATTGTTTGTTGCTGTTATTACTCCATCCATTTCATTTTCTTTCTCCATCTTTTACTTTGGGATGTCCCAAAAGGTATGTCCACTTTGCAAAGTCAAAGCATGAACATTTTAGTTTTCAAATACCATATCGTAAAAAATGGTTTTGAATCCTTTCAAAAGTAGGGACAGAAGGGCAAACATATATTTCAATTCCCCCTTAAAAAGTTGAAACTCCCGAAAGGAATAACATCATCAGAAATAATGTGTGGGTGTGGGTGTGGGTGTGAACGGAATGGAATGTAAGTTCACCTATCTGTCACCATGTCCAAAACAGCTCCAAAGGTCGAAACTGGAAATAAGAGAAAGAAAGGGCAAAGAAATTAATCAAAGCACGCTTACGAGAGTAGAGTACATAAGACCCGAAATTGTAACAGTTTATCCATGCTACACAACTTTAATGACGTAGAATACAAATCAAGAGACATTTTCAGCAAAAAAATTTAATTATCTAGAAGATGAAGATTTGTGTCAAATTACCCACGTGCCTGGAGAAGGAGTCATGTAGTATTTTTTCTTTCTTTTTCGATATGAAAAAGTCATCTTTTACCTTGAGACCAGAGTGTGGACACTAAAGTATAGTTTTGCTAAAACTTGATCCTACAAGAACTACACGAATTCGTACCTTGATTAAACTTGCGAGCAAACCAACCATCCAAGGCATCACAGACAAAGCTGAAATCACACATCAAATCAATTAACAATTAAACCTCTTCCCAAAACTAGGGGTTTTCATCGTAAACAAACGTAATATATAAAGCAAAAAAAGAAAGTTACAAAGCTTAGAACCTCACCTTACGAAATACAGAACGGAGAAAAGCTTTTTGTTTGAAGAGCAAATGTAAAAGGCAAAGCAGTTCATAAGAACTCTGATGTATCCTGGACATCCATGGAGGCATTAGGAAATTAAAAACTACAGATGGAAGGATATCGACAAGAGAGCAACCATAGAAAAGAATTATAATATAAGCAACGTATCCGCAGAATAGAAACAATTGTAGAATTGCATTTACTGTTTGGCAGACCCCTAAAGCTTATATCTCAATGTTTTGAATAACATAACCATGACACAAAATAACCAAGAAATGCTCGCTGTGATAAACAATTTGAATTGCCTATGCATTTTCTTTGTAGCCCTAACTGGAAAGGAACAAGAGAGTCAATAAAAAAAACCACCTATGATGTTGGGAATGTAGAGGTACACAGATAATTTTCTGGGTCTCGACTGCTTGGCCATTTGAACAAATCTCTCTCTACCAATTCAAAACTGCATACAACAGACCAACACTGTCAAAATCACGGATGATTTTGTGATTCTAAACAGGCATCTCATGTATTGAAACCCAAATTAATTTACCGTTAATATACATACATATATTTATATGTCTGCGGAGAGAGATGGGGCCGGAAACCAGGAAGACTCACCAACGGCCAGATGCACTTCTTGAATCCTTGGTCACTTGCTTCTTTGTTTCTTGAACTAGATCAAAAGGCACGCTAAAATGGGGAGAAATTGTAAACCAAAATGCACAAAACACAATCACATGAATGACGATCGATAATATCAAATTAAACCTATACAATAATTTAAGACAAAAAAACTGAAAAAACGAAGCTTAATTTCAACACTGGGAGTCGACTATAGGTCTTGATCCGGAGATTAACGCAATAACTTTAACGAATGGGTCCATCGAGGATGTACACGGAGAACACTTACCGGATCGACGAGATAGACCGAGCAAGGATCAAACGGCAGTGGAATCCACCGGAAAATCAAACCATGGTTTTAGCGAGGGTTTGTCGGACGCAGCGAATCCGTAAAGAGAGAGAGAGAGAAAGAGAGAGAGTAAAGTATGAGCCTCCGACACAAAACTGTATCTTGATTTTGTTAAGAGCAGTAGTTTTTGCTTACTCGTACCTGTGCCCGCACTACTCCCGTTGCAAACATTTTGTACCATACGGTCCGTTTCTTAATGATCAAAATTTAACAAGAGATTTATTATAAAAATGAAATGATTATATAAATGATGATACAATAAATATGAGTAAATAAATAATATATTCATAATTAATAATTATTTTTGAGTAAATAAAGACGAGGATAAAGAGAGGTGTGCAATAATTTTATTCCAGAAGATAAAATAATAGCTCGAATGTCATATTGGAAATTGAAAGAAATAAAAAAATTTCGAACATGACAACTACAATGGCTATATTCGGAGTGATAAACATGACTTATTCATTGACCGCTAATAAACACGCCATTAAATCCAAATCTTATCTAAATATGCAACGAGAAAAGATGTGGGCACCACATCAAGATTGTGTCATGTGACATTCTCTCACGTGAAAAGATGTTGTGGCACCGCATCAAGATTTTGTCACGTGATATCCTTTCATGTGTGTTGATTGACTATTTAAGCTATTCATTTTGTAACTTTAGATTTGTTCACTACTTGTGTAGAAAATTAAGTTGATCGAACATCATAAGAACTTGATTGGATGATATTGGTCGTAAACTAATAAAAGGTCAAATACTGATCACCCATTTATATTGTGTTGATTATGCTTTATTCGAGTGGATGTGGATGTCAAATCAATTTTTTTTTTTTGCACTGATAATGTACACACGAAGACATATGAGATGAACGGCTCAAAGATTCAAGTAGAATCGTAGGGGGTCTCATTTTACACCGAGGATCACATAAGAAGATCATTACATGAGATGATCCGCGCTCGTGGCACTTCCAAGACTGCTGCATAAATTTTCAGTTGGATGGTTTGAAATTTGTAACCAGTGATGTTTTCATACTCATAACATGTATGAGTTCTAAGTAATCATTTGAAATACTTTGGTAAATTGGGGTTAATTTATGGAATACACAATTTGAATTTTAAATTTTATCAAAGGCTAACCTCCGTGGTCTATGTAGGTTAACAAACGGGGCCTTAAGCCGAACGCAACCTTAAGCCTATTAATTTGCAGGCTTCAACAAGTCCGTTGTCGTTTGAGAAACCCATAAGGCATCAAATATTTGTTAAACAAAATCCCCCAAGTCAGCCCAAGTTAATAAATACTCGGCTTACTTTTTTTTGTTAGTTTTTATCCCTATTAAAAAATCACATTTATCTATTTTTATCTTTAATACATGCTTTGAACCATTCGGTCATGATTTTTTACTTTTCAGATAATTTTCGTAAAGACAAATCAACATTGTACAAAAATTGACCCAAAAAAAGACTACAGCTATTTTGCTGTGTGTTGTGTTTTTTTTCCCACAAGTAACCATGTAAGCCAAGATATGTATTAACAATTGACTATGACTACTTTTCTCGGATACGTAATCTACTCGGATACCCACAAGACAAAAACGAGAACAATGTAGGCAATTAGCCTACTACTACTGCAAGTGACTCTTATATGTGGAATGAATCACGATAATCCCTATGGTGAACTCAGGTCTACGCCAGGTAGATAGATCCTACCACTCCTAAAAGAAATTAGCTAACTAAGTTTATTGACCACACCAGATGTCAACCCAATTTACATCTGTGAAATAATGTGATAGTATTTAATGAAATTCCATCACCCCCGGGCCAGTCCTGGGGCAATGCCCAAGAGGCCATTGCCCATGGCCCCCCAAAATCAGTCCAGATATAGGCCCCCACTAAAAATTACTACCTCCGTCCCGGTTTGTTTGTCTACTTTTTGACTTTTAGATGTCCCAAATTGTTTGTCTAATTTTGAAGTTGACTTGTCAAAATTTCCCTAATGCCCTTCCTTTTTTAAAAAACCATGCTTTGGAAAACGTAAACTCTCATTTAATGTTAAAAAAGTTAAGGGTATTCTTGGAAAGTAAAAAATTTTAAGAGTAATGATTGTGTTTCCTAAATAAGTTGAAATTTCGAGAATGGACAAACAAATTGGGACGGAGGGAGTAAGTATTAGCTTGAGTAGAAATAAAAAAAACTCAATTTTTTAAGTTCATGGCCCAATAAACTGTCCATTTATATCCAATTTATTTGGTGGTTCAAACAATTAGTTTTAGGGCCCAAAAATTACAAGCCTGATTATGTAATTGTGTGTTAATGGTTAAGGAAATAAGAATGAAAGAAGATTAAGGAAATAAATTCCTTATTAAAAAGTTAGATAAACAAAAAATTAGAAGAAATTAGGGGTTTTGATTGAAGAAATTAGGACTTTTGATTATTTGTATAAGTTATTACATATCACATAGTTTAAAAAAATTATTTATATAGACACATATTACATATTAGTTGCTAAATGAGGTTTTCTTAAACTTCCATGTTGTATAACAGTATAACTTATTTTAATATTTGTTAAATATATTAGAATTTTTGAGGTCTCTTGAATGCTTGAAGAATTAGAATTTTGATGAATTTTAATAGAATTTGAGATCTCTTAAATAAATCTAACCTTCGATCAAGCATGTCACAAGAAAAGTTAAATGAGTTATCCGTGTTATCTATAGGAAATGACTTGGTTGACGGGTTAGATCATACAAGGCTAATTGATACTTTTATTTATATAAATGTAAGAAAAATAATGTTCAAGTGATATGATTGGCTTCTTATAATGAAATATAATATTTAAAATTTTGAACTTGTATTTTTGTGATCTATAATGCAAAGTATTTTTTGTGATATTGTCTTTAAAATTATTATAATTTTTTTTCACGTTTAGAAAATATAAGTGCCCTTTTTCTAAATTTCGCCTAGAGCCCCGAAAATTCAGGGCTAGCCTGATCACCCATTGATATATAAAAGAACCTCCTTTCATTCCTCAAGATATGAAACTCTTTCGAGAAAAGCCTAGCACTTTTTGTTTAGTTATTTATCGATAAAGTTAACTAATTTAAGCATTGGAGGGGTGTTGACTGATACCAAACCGATGTCTTTAATTATTTTTATAGGTATTCAATCTCGATTTGGATCATCCAAATTTTTTTATGAGCAATTAAAAAACTCGATCTCAAAGGAACTAAAAATGGCATCATCAATACTATTAGCAGGAATTGAACTCAAAATTTATGGACTTCCACGAGATCCTAGTTGTAATAATCTTAATTCTTTAAGCATAAAAACAATCAGAAGTTTGATTCTTTTTTATTTGGCCAAACTTTTTTTAAAATTATTATTTTTTATTTAAATTTCTTTCATGTTACATATTTGTAGATTAGTAGTTTGTCTCGACTAGAGGTTTCAGAAAAATAAAAAAATATATAAACGCAATTTTTAAAAAAAATAAGAAAAGAAATGATTAAAAAAATTGTTAGATTTTAATTTTTTTGCCTTTAGTTAATTTTTTAAAACTTTTGATCATAATTTTTTACTTTTTAAGTTCATTTACATAAAAATTTAACACAAAACTAATAAATGTAATTTTTTAAAAATAAAAATAAAAACAAAAAAATAATATAATAAAAATGTAAGGCCAAATTGATAAGGAACTCCAAGACTTGTGGTAGTTTTATTCAATTGTTAAGTACAATTAACAACAACATTTGAGTTAAAGCGTAATCTTTTTAATTTATTAATCGTGATTTTTACCTCTTATTCTAGTAGTGTGGAAAATAAGTTTAACCATTTTTGCCTTTCATTTACTACAAAAAAACTCTTAGGAATAATTTTTTCCGTGCACAAATCCAGACACATCTTCAGAATCGTTCGAGACACATGAGACTCTCATTGTTTTGAAAAATCTCACGTGCATCTAATAGTTCTGGACATACTTATATTTGGATATGTGCATGAAAAGTGTGTCCCCACTCTTTAGTAGCCTTCGAAAGTTGTCAAGTAAAACTGATAAATTTATTGAGAGAAAAAGAAACTCTGTATATTATTGTGTGTTGAATCAATGTACAAAGGCTCCTATACATAGGAGAGATAGAGTTAGAGTTCTAAACAGATTAGGGTACATAATCCTAATCCTAAACTAACTAGGATACATTAATATTAACAGCCCCCCTCAAACTCAAGGAGGGTAAACATCAACCAACTTGAGTTTGGAAACGAGATCAAGGAAGCGGCTAGTAGGATGAGCTTTTGTGAACATATCAGCAGGATAAACAATTTCTATTTGTTTTTAATGACTCTTATGCGTTGGAATTGAGATTCCTAGTAGAGTATTTGAGATGCTCATGGTAAGAGATCACCTATGTGAGTGTGAAGTGGGGCCGCTTTAATAAGAATTTGAGAAGGCGAAATTCTTAATAACACTTGCAGAACCAGGATGCGTGTTCATGGCCAAAACGAACACAATAGTGAGAACTAAACTGTGTTATGAGAAGTTCCTGTGTGGAGTCTATTGTCTCGGTTTACACAAACAGCAGAACAGTTCAAGACATCATGTTCACTGGTCAGCTGGTAAATCCGATTGGCTTTCACAATGGAAGGTTCAAGGCCAAAAGCTACCTATCCTATGCATGAATTATCTGATGTGCTCTCTCTCCGAATTTACTTTGTACTTTGTGTGAGTTTTTTTTTGCCAAGTTCATTCATGTGAGGGATTGTTGAAAATTTGAAAAGGTTGTGAATGAAATTGGGACGCCGAAGGGTCTCACGAGGCAACCGGAAGGTCTCCGCATTTACAACTCATTCATGGTCGCATTGATGTCCATCAATAGCGCTATTGATGTCCATCAATAACCCTATTAACCCCATTCTTTATGATTTTAGCGGTTTCGAAGTTTTATGGATTTTATAAATAGTGAATCCGTATTTGGTTATGTAGACACACCGAATGATTTCTGTATGATTTTATGGAGAGAGAGGCAGACACAGTTAGTTTGATAGGCAGTCGATTGGGTGGTGTTCTATCGGCTGAGTGAGCCGTTTTACCATGGGAGACAGGCACCAGAGCGATCCTCCAACATCCACGGGAGGCGGCGAATCTGTTTTAAGGGGATTGTGATACACAGGAATCGGTTTGGTATTATATTCTATTTTCCGAATTGATATTGTAATTTCATTCTGTAATTTACGAGTTGTCGATTACTTAAATTATTTTATGGAATTGAATCCGATCAACTTGTTCGCATATTTTTTCCTACAGGAAATTCCGTAACTATTCCATTCCAAAAATAGAAAGTTCGAAACAATTGAGATTCATTCATTCGATAGAGAAGATCGCCAAGATTTCTTGATCCGCTGCCGAACTTATTCCAATTCCAAGAGCACTCATCGAATCGGTATATCAATACCATATTTTTTATTATTTGTCTAACTTGTTTTTTTTTTTTCGATTTTGAATTTTTTGAAAGGCAGGTGGCGAAGGATCGGTTGCACCCTAAAAGGTAAACTTTTGTTACTTGAGTTTTGAATTTTTATCACTTGTCTCCAAACTTGTCTCGTTGTTCTAACTCGAGAGAAAAATAATTCATATGACGTTGGTATTATGTTACAACTAAAACATGATAATATCCAATTTTTGGAAGTAAAGAATAAAAACAATTGTATATATGGATTTGATAGTCATTAGGCCATGTTGGACCAAACAATTACATATAGGGTTCATCATGCCACATTAAAATGCTTTATTAAATCCTTTTTGGAATATTGGTTGGGTGTTTTGAGTTCAAAAAGGGTCAAATTTAGGTTTAATGATTTAATCTGAACGGTTTATTATGTTATATTTGTCAAGTAGTAACCAAAATTTAAAAAAATGTTTAAACATTACTATTGCTACTAATTAGTTTATTAACGCGGTGTTTTTTTATTGCAGACTGTCCCAGGCATGCGATTATCGGTGTTCGAAGGCCGACTACCATCGGAAAGCTTGTTTGATGTTCTGCAACCTCTGGTGTGACAAATGTTTGTGTGTTCCATCTGTTGAAAATTTGAAAAGGTTGTGAATGAAATTAGGACACCGGAGGGTCTGATGGGGCAATCGGAAAATCCCAACCGTTACAACTCATTCATATCGGTATTGATGTCCATCAATTGCGTCATTGATGTTCATCAATAATCCTATTAATCCATCCATTTATGATTTTGCGGTTTCATTAGTTTATAGAGGGTCTATAAATAGTGAATATGTATTTGATTTTTAGAGAGATCGAATGATTTTCATGTGGTTTTTACGGAGAGAGAGACAAACACGGTTAGTTCGACAGGCGGTCGATTGAGAGGTGTTCCATCAGCCGAGTGAGCCGTTTTACCCTGGGAGACAGGCGTTGGAGCGATCCTCCAACATCCACGGGAGGCGGCGAATCTGTTTTAAGGGAACTGTGATACACAGGACTCGGTTAGGTATTGTATTATATTTTCCGAATTGGTATTGTAATTTCGTTCTGTAATTTTCGAATTGTCGATTACTAAAATAATTTTTTGAAATTGAATTCGATTAACTGTCCGCATATATTTTTTCCTACACCATCAGGCACCGCTGGTAACAAGGAGGAGTTTCCTTGCTACAATAACTGGAAAACCAAGGAGGGCAGACCCAAATGTCCTTAGAATTATGATTAATGGGTTTTGGTTTTCGATATGATTTACTTACTTAATTAGACAGTTTATGCCGCGATGGAATAAATTGAGAAACTTTGTTGACTAATAAAACTTGTGGATTTCGTTAACAATTTCATGAATATACCTCTTGCGTCATGTGTACATCTATGAATTCATATCACAATTCTTCTTCTTCTTTTTGACATAACAATCTTTCTGATCAAGGGAAGGAGATGGTGGGAGTTGAGCATGGATTGTTGGTTGAATACTTGTATAGGGTAGTGGTATTAAAACGCTACATTAATATTGTAGGGAATGAATTCGGAGATGAGCAAGTTGCTAATCGTCGAATTACGAGTCGCCACTAGACGAGTCTTATTATACCATTTTTACTTGTATTTTGCAAGCATGATGATGAGTGGGGTATGATATTTACAAACATGATAGGCTTGAAATATATGTATTTTGGTATACACGTATGATAGCTTTTGCACAAATACATTGATTTTGGAAATCGGGCATGGAACATGTTCAAGTTTGGAAGCGTGACTACATGAAATGAGTTTGGATTGTGAAATGTTTTATGTTTATATAATCCATGAGTTAATCTATAAAGATTTTTGAACATGAAGGTGTGATTATGGAATACAGGGTTCAAACGTAAATTTCGACCTGCTAGGGGTTTGTGAATAGCGGGGAGGGAGGCATAAATGATGGATTATGGTCAAGGTGATCAATATATATAGGTGACGTCGCACCGACTATTTATATACCTAGGGTCACTTCCTAAGTATGACTGACAACCGTAAATTGAAAAAATGGTATGAACGATCATATGAGAAATGTGTTTGTATAAGTGCATTGACACTTGGCCTTAGGCGAAGACGTTAGACCATTAGAAAGTTTGAAACATTATGATTTAGGATTAGTGAAGGAAAATGGATTTTAAATGGCATAAAAGATGATTTGTGGCAAACTAGTAAATTTGGCATAACTTGTTTTCACACTAACCATGTGATAATGATATTTTTTATAAAATTAATATTTTCAATTGATGAAGACGAAGACAATTATATTTAGCTATTGTTGTTATGTTTCTTTAGGTGTTTCGCCAGAACTGAGTGTTATAATTTTATTTTATTTTAGATTATTGTACTATGCTGCTTTGCACTTTTCGTGGGTATTAAAATAAAAATTTTAATTATGCTTCTGCAATTCTGATTATGTTTTAAATGTAGCAAATGATTATTGTAGAAAAATCTCAAAACTATTTCGTTATGGAGGCCTGTGTAAGTTAATCTTACCGATCTCATCGGGATGAATTGTGGCATCTAATTTACCCTATGGGAGAGAAGGTATGGAGATGGTAGGTGTTGAACTCGCCATCGATAGTATAATGTAACATAAACACGCTAAATAAATTTTTCAATAATTATGTTATTAAATTTGTTTTTTTTACAAATTATACTAATATTAATATTCGTAAAATGTATCTCAATTTTTGATAATATAAGTCTTCATCGTTGTCTATTGTGGGTGAACTTCAATTCCTGCACAATAACACGAATTGTTCATGTATGCAGAGCTTGATGAATTATTCATCCAGTCACCTCTTGCATTAATTTAAATCTGGACTCTCTATTAGTTATTTTGTATAATCTTTTCGTCCTTATTGCAACCTCACCCGCTATAATTTATCTAATAGAACAAATCGAGATCTATCAAACAAGATCCTTATTGCATATATAAAAGATTATAAATCAAAAAAATATAAATTATTTTTTGAAAGGTCAAAAATAGTATAAATAGACAAAGAAATCGAGACGGATGTAAGTACCTTTTGTACCACTACACTAGTTAAAAAGTTAAATGTGAACTATAATTTGTGAAAAGAAAAATAAAATAAAATAAAGGTGCAACCTCACCCGCTATAATTTTGGTGTGGTGAGAAAGTATAGGAAGTACACCTTTCATATACAAATCCAAACACATACTTATTTGAAATCTTCTGACGAACGTAGAGTTCTTTATAACATGTCAACCCCACATGTATCGAACGGTTCTAAATGAATCTATGTCTGATTTCTATACAGAAAGTTGTATTCCTAAACTTTTTTAAATTTTTAATTCCCCATTCGCACACTTCTGCATTAACCATCGGCCGAACCCAAATAGGCTCCTTACCACATGTCATCAAACGATTTCTCAAAACCTCAACGTACAACCTCCTTTGAGTTGCAACCATACGTGTGAGATTATTTAAATAATGAGATCAAGTATTATGACATGTGTAATTTTGTGGGCATGAGCGGAACTATAAAGGGACTAGGAGTGCCTCGGCCTCCCCAAAATAAAAAATCTCAACCCCCAAACTTCAAATTTTGGTTTTGTCCCTATTTGTGGGGCAATGCATACTATTCTATGGAAAAAATTCATCAGTACACCTAAAAAATATACTTATATGTAGAGTTTGAACCTAAGTTGAACTTCTCTTGATTGGTGTTGGTTGTATTCCCTCCATGGGCAGCAAAACAAGGAACCCTTCACTAGAGCGATAATTGTAATTAGCTGGAGGGCAATCCAATGATTAAGTTGGTACCAGAAATATGAAGGAAATCAATTAAAAGTTGTAGAAAGGTGTTTGTAGGTACTTGAGAATATTGTGTCTTTTGAACTATTTATAGAGAAGTTTGTGAGGGCACATGTACGATAACGTGTAGAATGTTGCATCGTTGGCCGTCCAATTTGCCATATTTGCCTCATGCATCCCGCTCGCGCATCACGGATGCCACTACGCCACATATGGCAATGACCAATCCTCTATGACCTAATTGATAATTGCTCACTTCAGGGCATCACATCTTGCTCAACCCATGTTGAGCATCACACTCACAACAAAGTGGCCAAGGAGACATCCCTGGAGATATGCTTTTACAAATGCCTCTCATATATGTCGATTGCAATGGTAGGCTGACTTGATTCACTAATCAGAATCTCACAATTGTCGATTGTACCTGCAGGCTCTATCCACACGGTAGCAGTGCATCCAAATAAGCCTGTGGCACGTCATGCAGACTTGTCAAGCCTAAGGTCTAGCAAAGACTATTAGACTAGATTAGGAAAAAATGAGAGAGTGTCGAGCCCTTGATCACTCGGTTCGTCCCGTTAAGGAGGCAGACTGCGTTGTAATTGCTAAACTCGTAAGCCTGACACCTACTGAGTTCAGCCTACTACACTATCCTATGGAGATTTTTCAACTCAATCTTGCTACTACGCACGTCTGCCTCTGCGCGAGATGCTTGAAACTGTGGATGTCACGATTGGTCAGTTTGTGATTAGCCTACAACTCTATAAGCAATTACGTCATTAGTACATTAATAACATATAATTGATAAGTCAACAAATTTAATTACGTCGTTAGAATTAGATTAATGAGATATCAGTAATTGCTTGAGTTAAATATTAAATTTTTTACTTCAAAACTTCTACTTTTCTAGGGGAAAAAAACTTAAATTTTTAGTTCAAGTCTTCATCAATCTTGAGTTGGATTTTTGTTGGGTCTCCAAAAAAAAAACCTAAATAAAATAGTTGATTTTTACAATCTAAGTGAGATAGCGAAATGGTCACACCCTGAGTGGACAAGCCGAATTTGGCCTCCTATTTTTATTGAGTTATTATTTTATATTTTTATTCTATTTTTTTACATTTATTAGTCTTGCGTCAAATTTTTAGATTACTAGTCATATAGGAATCTAAACAACAAATTGTGACAAATTTTGTTTAAAAAGTTCACTAAATATGAAAATGATCCAAAATAGACAAAAAAAAAAAAGAGAGCACTTATTTTCTTTCTTTTTTTTAGACTTTCTAAAAATTTTGTAATTTTTATTTTTCTAAAATTGATCCTCGAAACGTTAATGCAAAACGAGAGTTAAGTCAATGCCAATCAAAGACTACACTTCACTTTAACTTTAATTGATTGGACTATATTTATGAAGGTATGTGTGACTCGATTATTTTTGTTTTTAAGTAAATTTGTAGGCATGTTTTATTAATTTTCATTGAGAAACTTGTAATAGTAAATGTGAAACCATTGTAAATTGGATTATATATTTCATGAATATTAAACAATAAAGATGCCCCAAATCCTAATTAAGAACTTTCCATATAAGGAACGATTACAAGCTAGGACATCACCTATATAAAGGGTACCTAAGCATCTAAACTAGCATACAAACTTTGATTAGTAACAAATAACAATCTAATACAGAAAACTGAGAGAGAGAGAGAGAGAGAGAGAGAGAGAGATGGCTAGCTTTCCAAGAATTCAATCATTTTTCCTCCTCTTCCTTTTGGCTTCAATGTGTACCATTCAAGTTTCAATGGCAAGTATACAACATGTACCTTCAATAAGAACACTCTTATTCAAAGAGTAATGTTACAGACACAGACGTCTAAACATAGACTAGACACAGATGTGTGCGGCACTGTAAGATGCACATAGAGCCCTTAACAATACAAGGGCCCACGTGCATTCAACGGTGCCGGACACATCTGTCTCCGACCAGTTCGAAAAGTCTGTGTTCATGGACTTTCAGTTATTCAAAATATTTTCTATTATTTGTCTAACATCTTTTTTTTTTTCGATTTTGAATGATTGACAGGCAGGTGGTGAAGGATCGGTTGCCTTAAAAGGTGAACTTTTGTTACTGGGATTTTGAATTTCTTTATCACTTGTCTCATTGGTCAATTTCAGGTTTAATGATTTGATTCAGACAATTTATTCTGTTATATTTGTCGAGTAGTAACCAAATTTAAAAAAAAATGTTCCAACATTACTATTGCTACTAATTAGTTTCTTAACGCGATGTTTTTACATTACAGACTGTCCTGTGGCATGCGACTATCGGTGTTCGAAGGCCGACCATCACAAGGAAGCTTGTTTGATGTTCTGCAACCTCTGTTGTGACAAATGTTTGTGTGTTCCATCAGGCACCGCTGGTAACAAGGAGGAGTGCCCTTGCTACAATAACTGGAAAACCAAGGAGGGCGGACCCAAATGTCCTTAGAATTATGATTAATGGGTTTTGACTTTCGATATAATTTTCCTAGTTAGACGGTTTATGCCGCAGTGGAATAAAATGAGAAATTTCAACGTATTTTGTTGAATAATAAAACTTGAGGCTTTCGCTTATAATTTCATGAATGTACCTTTTGCGTCAAGTCTTGTTTACTTTGTGTATGCGCATCTATGAATTCATGTCATAATTCTTTTTGGCTTGAAATTATAATTTTTACATCATCTGTCCTGGGGGAGAGGGAAGGAGATGGTGGGGACCTTCCACCCGAGTAAGGATGACAATTCTGTCTGCTTCGCTCCGATTTGATCTGTTTTTCGATTCGTTCAGATTGGAGTTTTTGAATTTTTTTGGGAAACGGATTAAATTTGAAGGCAAAAGTAAAAAAAAAAACAGGGAACAGGTCGGAGGCGAGGCTTGGTATCTCCACCCTGTTTCCCGCTCCTTTTTAAATAATTATTATTTTACTTTTTAACCATTTTATTTATAATTTTTTTAAAACTTCTTTAATATTTTTTTCCTAATTCATGTTAAATTGTCCTTGTATAGATATGTGTGTGTGTGTATTAGTGCATTGCCCATGTATAGATGTATATCAGTTTATGTATAGATGTATATATGCATATAAAATTGAGGTTATATATGTATATAGATATATATACGATTCTATATAGTTAAAATTTATTTTGTCTTGAAATGGTTACTCTAGAATATAGCCTTAAAAATCTCAATTTGTCTTGATAAATTAAGTTTTTTTTTAATTCAAAAAAATGATGTAGGGCGGGGCAGGGACCCTGATCTCCTTTCGGGGCGGCGATGGAGGGAAGAGTTTGTTCCCCGAAGGAGGAATGGGAAACGGGGCGGGGATGGAGATAGGGGTTGGAGTCGGGGATCAAAGGCGGAGATGGACAAATCTGATTCCGATCTGCCCTGTTGTTATCCCTACACCTAAGGGAAGAGAGGCATTTATGAAGGTAAGCACCATCATGTGCGTTAGACCTCACCTCCCTTTTTGTATTCAAACACGGGAATTTTGTTACATATTATGCATAAAAAGGTGTGTCGAGCGCAAAAATGACACTCTTTTCTCCACCAAAATGCTGTCCAAATATTAGCAAACCGTCTTGGTACTCTTTTAGTGACAAAAATGGTATCGTTTTGAGACGCACAGTCTACTGCGAAATAGCACAATAGGGTCCTCGAGTATTTTAAATTCACTCACCGATAATATAATGTTGGATAAATTGCTATAAAATTATATTGTTAAATTTTTCCATCTACTAAATATATCACTATTAATAGGATTCGGGAAGGCTGTAGTGCACGTGTAGTGGTGACAAAACGATATAATTTTTTCTACTTTGTTCTCGAAACGATATAATTTTAACTTATAACACAAATTGTTATGAAAATACATGAAATTAAAACGATGTATTTTCAAAGGTAAAACTATATCATTTACTCGCACTACAGTAAACGGCACTACCCCAAATACCCATTAATATTCGTGGAATGTATTGGCTGGGAAAGGGAAAAAAAAAGGGTGCAACCTCACCCACAATAATTTTGGTTCCCGATTCACAGGCGTATGGGCCAACCCAAATAGCTACACCGACGAGCCCATCATAGCGACGTTTAGCATCGAGAAAATTGGGCCTCGGGTATAGGATCGTTTCCATTCGGGTTTTTACCGCAAGCCCAATCCACCCAACACGAGGGATTACCAACCAATAGGACCCTTAAACAAGAGTGCTACATACACATCATTTTTACACATTATTTTTACACATCACTTAAAACTACGTCGTTTTATGTTGAGAAAGACCCAAATATATTTTGAGCGATATGGGTCAAATACAAATACGATTTTTTTTTAACACAAAACGACGTAGTTTTAAGTGATGTGTAAAAATAATGTGTAAAAGTGATGTGTGTGTATGGACCCCTAAACAATTTTGCTACAAGCACTGACTTCTGCCCTGACTTCCATCCCGATCTGACGTGGCGATGAAGGGACCCACCACCCACTGCACTTCCCTTCCCAACTTTTCAACTAAAACACGCGCGGGAGAAATGGAAAATGGAAGTCTCAAAATTGTGGAACTAAAGCAATCATATCATTGTAGAATATATATATATATATATATATATATATATATATATAATATTATATAAGCAGAATTAAATGCTGACATGATGTTATGAAGAGAATTTTTAATACTCTTAAAATAATTTTGTAGTCTTATTCATACACAATTATGAAGGTATATGCTCTCTCACGATGCAAGTCAACTATATAATTCTTTTTTTATTAATTATCAACATTCAGACAAAAACTAAAATATAAAAAATCACACAATATGAAATAATACAAATTATGTTAACCAAAAAAATATCTCCATTTGTCTAAATTCGATTATTTTTAAACACATTTTGTTTCTATTCAATTTTTTTCGCCTTGGTTGTTTTGAGTCAAATTTTTTGTGAATTATTTGTCCGTCTCGATGGCATGAATCTAAAAAGTATAAAATTATGTTCAAAAATTAAAACAAAGTTATTAAAGACGACGAATAAATACAAAAAAAATATTATATTTTTAGATTATGTCTGTCTTTTGTGAACTTTTTTCAAATTTGTTCTATTATTTATAAATTTTTCTGAAATCTCTCATCGAGACAAACCAATAATCCACCAAAAAATTGACAAAAGATAAAAAATTATAAAATAATTTCACATAAAAACAAAAAATAATCAAATAATCGAGTCAAGTCAAACTCAATTGCCACTTTGCGTTTTATTTTTCTGAATTATTTATTTGTCTTTTGACTCAAACCCAATTGCCACTTTGCGTTCTATTTTTGTGAATTATTTATTTGTCTTGACTAGAAGAAACTAACAAGTAAAATTTATTTTCAAAAAGTAAAAAATTACTAAAGACAAACAAACTAAAGGGACAAATGTTTTTAAATTATTAGTCTTGCTAAATTTTTTTAAAAAAATTAGTCTTACCAATTTTTCCCGCTCAGTTTTGGTGAAAGTTGGGGAGGAAAGTAAAGTGGGTGGGTCCTACCTTTTACCTTTTACCAACTTTATTTTATTGTAATTGCATCAAAACCTTTTACCTTCACATAAATAGTGTAATTATTGTGCTTCCTTTTTAGAATCAAATATCGTTCTAGCCTTAGATTCTAATACAACCTCCAAAATTTGATTTTCCTCCTCCAAGTTATGATTTTCTTCTAAATCATGATGTTTTATTTCTGTGATTCTACAAATCTTGACGTTCTATTTTCGTGCATACACGTTATATGTAGCATATATTGACAAATAAGAAATGGAAATAGTACCAGGGGTTTTGATGGGTCAGGAATCGGTGGTGGTGGTGGGGCTGTCCTTAGTGGTCCCGGCAGAAAAGAGAGAGAGAGAGAGAGAGACGGAAAGAGAATATTAATTTTGATTTTTTCCCAATTTTGAGACTTCCATTTTCCATTTCTCCCGCGCGTGTTTTAGTTGAAAAGTTGGGAAGGGAAGTGCAGTGGGTGGTGGGTCCCTTCATCGCCACGTCAGATCGGGATGGAAGTCAGGGTAGAAGTCAGTGCTTGTAGCAAAATTGGACCCCTAAACGCGTCATTAAACGATTTGTTGTATACATGGCTACATGTGATTGGTCAGTTTTATCAAACCATTACAACGAATCGTTTAATGACACGTGGTAAGGATTCTCCGCGGCTCTCGAACCTTCTGGACACCGACTGCCTCAGATACGTTATCCCCCTTTATTTTGTCGATTCTTCTTCTTCCAGCTACTGCAATTAAACGTCAATTACAGCTCTCTGCGTCTCTCTCTAGCTTAGATCAGGTAATCTTGCCTTATACTCTATAGAAATCAATCGTTTCATATTGTAAGTTGTTGCTCATGGGATGAGTGCTTTGATTTTGGTAAAATTTTCAGGTTCTTGTTTTTCGTTTGGCTGTTTCGAGAATCACGAATGGCTCATATCCTTCTGATATGTCTCTTTCCTCTGATTTTAGATCATCCTTTTTTTAATGGCTATCTGTTTAGTTGCTGGGAAAATTCAGGAAATAATATGTCCTGCCTTTTTTATGTCTTTTGGTATATCAAAAATCCAAAATTTTGCCTAAATTATTTTGGATTAGGCTCAATTGTTTCCAATACGTTTTGTACAAAAAGAATTTATTTTCTACATTTTCTCAGCAACTAAATATGGATTGCCCACAAATTTTGAAAATTAGGGTTTGTGTCAAGGGTCTCGGTTAGATTTTGATTTGCGGTGTATACCTTAACTTAAAGCGAACGCGGTAATCAAAGGGAGAGAGATCGAGAAAGGGCACAAGCCCGGTCCGGCCACAAGCCCAAGAATCCTAAAGACGATGGATTAACACCCGAACAGAGAAGAGAAAGGTTTTCCTCTCTCTCTCTCTTTCTACTATCCCCTTTTTCTTTTTCTAGAATTTTCTTTATGGAGACCTAATTCTGTTTTTATTTGGGTACTGAATTTTGATTGGACAGAGATGCGAAGGCCCTACAAGAAAAGATGGCGAGAAAAGCAGCTCAAGGAGCAACGGGAGGGAACAAGAACAGTGATGTTAATAAGAATAAGAAATAGGAGCAATAAACTGGATAGTTTATTAGTGTGAGAGTAGATGAGGAAAGCTGTGCAATATCAGATCTGGGTGTTTATTTGATTTGAATTTTACCAGTTTGTTGTCTCTCTGTATTTTAATTGAACACGAAGCTAAGCTTGGTTTGGGCATTTTATGTTGGCTTCTGAACCCCACAATTTGTGTGTCTGGTTTGGAAAGAGATTTCCTGTTAGATTTCAGGTCAACTTAGGGTTTGTTTGACAAATTTTTTTATTCTAGTTTCAGCTGATTCCGATCTTTACGACCACTCATTTAAAAAATCTGCCACGGCAAAAGTGAGTTATGCGAATGCTGTTCTTAGAGAGACGCATTCTCATTCATTGATTCCTATATTGAGAGTATCTCCAGTGAGGTTGTGGTTAGGGGTGAAAGAAATTGGCAGTTTTGTCTCCCTCTTCTTTATTTCCCCCTCCGGAGATAAGGATGTCCAGTACGCACATTAAAATAATATCGTTTTAGTCACGGTATCTTTTGTTGCACGGGTGGGCATCTGTTCCACGGAAAGAAGGTGTATTTTTCTCCGACTACATGTAACACATCACTGAAAACTTTGAGACCAATGATTAAGTAATATTGGAAGTCATCATAAATCTTCACGCCTAAGAGAATTGTGATGAAATTGACAGGGACTACATCAATTGAATTACAAACTAAGCCATCACCTAATTTTGTTTCTCTCCATTTGCTACAACATCCATAATCAACCTGATCTGAGTCTCATCCTGTAGAAAGCGTCTGGTTGATAGTGCATTCATTTGGAGATGTCCTTAATGAAAGCCTCAAGATTTTTCTCGGACGATCCTCCTTTTTCAATAGCTTGTCGGCTCATATCTCGAAGTTCTCTTGCTCTCTCAACCAATTCTTTCCTCTCGACGTTTTCCAAATACATAAACCTCCTTACAAGATCAGCAATTTCCTCTCTCTTAACCAAATCATCATTCCGGCTCTTAACCTTCCATCCAATCTTCCAATCTTCCGTGACTAATTTACTTGTTGGGACTTGATCCATCGAAATAGGGAAAGCAAGAAACGGTACCCCTGCGAAAACACTTTCCATAGTCGAATTCCACCCACAGTGAGTCCAGAATCCCCCGATTGATGAATGGCATAGCACCTTCAGTTGATCACACCAAGGCACTATCATCCCCGCACCACCTCTAATAGTGTCTTTTAACCTTGATGCTTTGTCACGCAACACCCACAAGTACTTCACACCACTACTACGCAACCCAGCTGCAATTTCGTCCATTTGCGCATTTGATACAGAAAGGAAACTTCCAAGCGAAACATACAAAACTGAGCTCTGAGACTGGGAGTCTAGCCATGTGAGGTAGTGTGGATCATCAACTGGCCGGATAGTGGGTTGAGGGGAAGAATGGTGTATGTTTAAGTAAGGTATGAGGGGGCCAATAGAGTAGAGGGGGAATGAGAATTTGGATTGTAAAGCTTCAATAACTGGAGATTCGAGCTCGAAAATAGAGGCGAACAAGAGATATTGTGCCTCCGATACTTTGGGAATTTGTTGAAGACAAGTATTCAAGAGTGGATTTTCTTTTTGAAGGATGTTTGGAAGGTCAGACAATCGAAATGGAGATAGTCCAGGAATGTAGTTCACTTTCTCTTCTGCAAGGAAGAACATATAAACCAATATTCAGGAAATCTAATTTTAGTTTAAAAAAAAAAATTATCCCTTTAGAAAATAAACTTATGTAGAATAGTAAGAGACTGATGATGGATATTTTAGTTTTTATTAACGTATGAACAAAGTTCACATCATATTCAAACACGTTAAGACTTCTTAGGTCTTATCGCTATCCATCAGAAAGATGTGGACCCTAATTCAGAATCATCGACTCAAGTATATATAAGCACATCTAAATCTATTTAAAAAAGGTACGATGCTTAACCCATTTGCTTGGTACTTAAGCTATGTTTGTTTGAGTTTTTTCTGAAATTTTTGAGAGTAATATTTGTGAATTTTGTTTGGAAAATAATTTCACAAATATTGTTTGGTTTGTTTCCCAATTATTGATAATTATTAAATCATCATCTTTGTCAATAATTAATGCATTAAATATTCGTATTTGATCCCATTTTGGTCATGTCCGACAGTATTTATTTGATCTATTTGATCATATTTTTTAAAATTTTATTTTCAAAAAAAATTTAAAAATTTATTGTTGACTTAAATAAATATTTTGAGATTAACTGCAAACTCGAAATTCTAAAAGAAAAAATTTTTGTTAACAGAATATGTGCACAAAACTCAAAAAGGAGAGAGAGCGCGCTTAAAAAATATTTAAAAAATCTAATCTTGAATTTTTTCTGAAACACTTAGCCAAACAACTTTTGAGTATTTTTTCTCAAAAATTAATTTAAAAGCACTCAAACGAACATAGCCTTAGACTATGTTCGGTTGGATTTTTTGAAATTTTTTTAGAGTAATATTTGTGAATTATGTTTAGGAAAAAAGTTTCTAAACATTGTTTGGTTTGTTTGTCAATTATTGATTAGCATTAGATCATCATATTTCTCAATAATTAACACTTTAAATAACCAAAATTTGATATTCACATCTCCTTTTTATCCGTTTGCACTCTTTTTTTGTCTCTATTATACAAAATTACTAAAATATCATTCTATTTCAACACAATAGGGATAAATATCATCCTATTGTGTTGAAATATAATGATATTTTAGTAAAATTATATAATAGGGATAAAAAAAGGAGTGCAAATGGATAAAAATAGGGTATGAATATCACATTTGATACCCTTTGGTCATGTCCTCAATTGGTCATTTGATTCATTTTGATTATGTTCTTTTAATTTTTTTTTTTAAATTTGAAAAATTATTGTTGACTTAAAAGAATATTTTGAAATTAACTGTGAACTCAAAATTTTAAAATAAAAATTTTTTATAACAAAATATGTACACAAAACACAACATTTTTATTTTATTTTAAACATAATACTTATTTTCCTAGAAAAATAATAAAAAACACCTTAAAAATATTTTTTAAAAATTAACTCTGATTTTTTTTTTTTTATGAAATACTCAATTGGTACTGATCTGCTGTTTTGTTTCTTTTGATACAACATTAATAACCTCTGACACAGTTGATTCTTTTAATCAAACTACTAATTTAACCCCAGATGTGTCAGACAATTACCCAAAAGCACTAAGCACTAAGAGCATGTCCAACAGCTCCTATCTAAAATACCTAACCAATGATCTACTTTTTTATTTTAGCTAACCACACGTCAATCATCATTCCAACAATTCTATCTAATATAACTATCCTTACCTTTAAATATTGTTTTGTTCCTTTGTCTTTTTTCATTATCTTTTTGCAATACAAATGAACAAGAACAGTAGCAATTTTTTTGCTTTCAACTGGCAACCTTTTTTCCAAATCTACCAACAGTAACTTTTTTGAATTTGGCGCGGGTTGAATCAATGGAGCTAGAGTCGTCGGAGGCGAAGAGGGGCGGGTGCTATGGGAGGAGGTGGAGAAGATGTAGGCGGCAATAATGTTGGTGGAGGCGATTTAGTTTTACATGTGAAAAGTATACCGTGGATTTTTCTCATGAAGATTGGGAAAGAAGAATAGAAAAGAAAAAGAGAGAGATAGAGAGAGAGAGAGAGAGGAAAATATCAAATTAAACTACATTAAAAAAAATTTTGGTAGGTTGACTAGTTATTGTTCATGAAACTATTTTAGCTATTATTAATTGAGGCTGTTGGAGTGCATTTTTTGATTTTGGCTATCTAAAATAGCTAAATAGATCATTTAGCTAGCCTCTTGCACATACTCTAAGCACTGCTGGGATCCTTCCCCTTTTAGACTCTGTGTCTATCTATTGCTCTTTTTCTCTCTCTCCTCTCTTCTTACAAATAACATTTTGTAACCAAATAAATCATGGCCAAATTTAATTAAATTAATATTTTTTATTCAAAAATAATTTATATACTTCAACTTTACATTATTTTGTAATTTATTTATTTGACTTGATAAAAAATTAAAAAATTATGTTTAAAAATTAAAAACATATCGCTAAAGATAAAAATAAGCCAAGCAAATCATATTTAGATTATTGCACAAGATTTATTTATTTATTTATAAAGTAAAGTTAAAAAAACTCTTATATTGGCATTCATCGCATACCCCATGGAGCCCAACTCTTGAAGAAAAGAAATAATCGACATTGCTCATTCAAATTTTTTTTGGTTGCGGTTTTCAAATTTTATTCTAAAAAAATATTAAAAATTTATCACTGATTTAAAAAATTATTTTGAGATTAATTATGAATACAAAATATTTTGATAAAAAATTGTTGAATTATTGTAATGTATTTATTAATTTATATTTTATTATTATTATTATTTTTTTGTTTATTTATAAAACAAAGTTTAAAAATCTTGATAATCAAAATTTTTAAACTTTTTTTTTATAAATCAATAAAATAAAATATAAATCAGTAAATACCTTATAATAATTTAAAAATCTTCTATTTAAATATATCGAGTTTACATTAATTTTAAAATAATTTTTTAAGTCAACGGTAAATTTTTAATATTTTTTTGAGGATAAAAATTTAGAAAGCATGAACCAAAGGGGTTTTTGAATAACTGGGTGTCGGTTTTTTTTTTTTTTCTAAAAAATTAAACATATTAGGACATGCGATAAACGTAAATATTTTTGAATAATTTAAAAAATTTATATCAATTGAATAAAAAAATTATTTTTCATACTCATATAACAATTTAAAATGAAGAAAATTAAATGAAGGACATTATATAAAAGAAATTATAAAAAATGCAAAATGACAGTTAAACAAGAAAATTTTTATGATTATACAGAGCTGTAAATATTGTTTGTACTTATTGTCATATTTAGTGAATTTTTAATTTTTAAACGTAATTTTTATATTTTTTAGATTACTGTCTTTAATATGAATCAATAATTTATAAAAATTTGAGATAAAAATAAAAAATAAAAAACAGAGAAAAAAATTATAAATAAGCAAGTTATGTCAAAACTGAGGGTCTTTTCGGTAGATTAAACATATTGAAATTAAAAAAACTTAAGATTTTAAATTTGAAGAAAAGGGAGAAGAAGTTTCATGTCCATTTGGTCTGGCTGAATTATTGAATTATTCACTGTTTAGTTTTTTGTCCTTATTTGAAATTTTTTTTTAATTTTTTGTTTTTCATCAATTTTTTGATGATTGTTGGTTCGTCTCGATAAGAGCTTTCAGAAAAGTTATCAATCATTGGCTAAATTTGAAAAAAATTCAGAAAAGACAAAAAATAAGCCAAAAACATCGTTCGTATTGGCTTAATTTCTTCTATAGTGACTTTTTTTTAACTTTTGGACATAATTTTATACTTTTTAGATTCCTTTCGTCGATACGAACCAATAATTCATGAAAAAATGACATAAAAATAACAAATACAAAATTTTTATCAATCATCGGCTAAATTTGAAAAAAGTTCAGAAAAGACAAAAAATAAGCCAAAAACAGCGTTCGTATTGGCTTATTTTCTTCTTTAGTGACTTTTTTTTAACTTTTGGACATAATTTTATACTTTTTAGATTCCTTTCGTCGATACGAACCAATAATTCACGAAAAAATGACATAAAAATAACAAATACAAAATTTTTATAAATAAAGACAAAAAAAAATCGAATAATCTAGCGGGATAATCCAGGCCAAATAGACTATACATGGGGTCCATTTGGCCTGTGATTATTATTGGATTATTCACTGTTTAGTTTTTTGTCCTTATTTGAATTTTTTTTTTAATTTTTTGTTTTTCTTCAATTTTTTTATGATTGTTGGTTCGTCTCGACAAGAGCTTTCAGAAAAGTTATCAATCATCGGCTACATTTGAAAAAAGTTCAGAAAAGACAAAAAATAAGTCAAAAATAGCGTCCGTGTTGGCTTATTTTCGTCTTTAGTGACTTTTTTTTAACTTTTGGACATAATTTTATACTTTTTAGATTCCTTTCGTCGATACGAACCAATAATCCACGAAAAAATGACATAAAAATAACAAATATAAAAAAAATTTGAATAAAGACAAAAAATAAGTCAAAAAAAAATTTTGGCCAAATAGGGTAATGGACAGCTAAGCATTGCTAGAGAGAGAAAGAGTGAGGACATTTTGTACAAGCTTCAGAGACTATCACGAAATTGTGAGAGAAGTACTTTTTCACCCTTGTTTGTTTTCGTGTTAAAATTATGAGGAATCGCTGTCACTTGTACTATCACTATTGTATCACGGATCAATAAGCTATGTTTGGTTAAGGTGTTTGGGAGATTTTTTTCCAAACAAGTTTCTGAAATATTTTTATTTTTTTCCCAGACAATTTTTTCTCTCTATAAAAAGTGTCTCTGAAACACTTTTTTCCCAGACAAGTTTCTGAGACACTTATAACCAAACAACGTCTCAGAGTTTTATTTCTAAAAATTATTTCAGAAACACTCAAAACGAACACAATAAATTTGATCAAATACACGTCTCTTGCTTAGGTTCTGCACTATGAAATTTATTTTTCATTAATTAGAGATATCACTGCATATTATTAGCTTTATACTCATTACAAAGCTAAAGCCAAAATTATTAAGCAGTGAGTTAAATAATAAAACATTTTAAAAATAACTAATAAGCTCTTAAATAGGTAAACTATATTCTGTATATTTCAGAAAATTCACAGCTAATTTTCGCATAACTTATAAACAGAATCCAGCTTAAATTTGCAACTAATTGTGGCAAAAGGGTAAAAAAAAAAAACGGTGACTCTACCTACTGCTTACCTGCTGATTGAACAGGGAAGTGCTTGTTTTGGACCAGAAGCTCGAAATGGTGAAAAATCGAAAACATCGACGCCGCCATCGGCCAAAAAGAAGCCACCGGAATATTTCTTCGATTACCGACGTCAACTGCCCAAGACAAGAAAGTATCAGCTACAATAATATTTGGCGGCGGATCTAGACGATCGAGGATCCTCTCAAACGGCTCCTCCATTTTAGTCGCGACAGCTACAATGAAGCTGTCCATGTCGGCGGCTCGGACCAGCTCCGATGGCAGGACGTTAGGGATGGTGGCGTAGCGGATGGTATCCGGCTTGGCCTCCGAACCGATGAAGCCGAGCCACTCCTCTGTGACGACGAATGTAACGATCACGTTGTTACGCCGGGAAGAGAGTAAGTTGCAGAGGTTCATCAGAGGGTTGATGTGGCCCCTACCTGGGTAAGGCATGGCCACGACGTGGCATGTGGCCATCGGCGAAGAATTTGACTGGTGAAGACGGAGATCCATGTTATAGTTTTGTGAATCGTTTTCTGTAATGTGGAGAGCCAGAGGTTGGAGGTTTGAAAATGGGTTGTGTGGAAGGCTTTGTTATGGATTTGATGTAAAAATATAAAAGAAATGGCCCCATTTCCGGGTGGACCCCTCCTCCCCTCCATAGCTTATTCATTAATTATTAAGGTAAAATGTACTGATCTCCCCGAGGTTTCTCACAAATACATAAATTTTTTAGGAGATTGATAAATAAATGAATTTTTTTTAATAAGACTTTTGCTTTGATAGATAGTAGACACGGTTTTGCTAATGCGTGCTCCCAGGCATTTGTTAAGGAACAATTAATAATTGAATTTGAAAATAATGAGCTTTGAATTAATCTCATCCTAATTAATAACTACCCAATTTTAAGGGTAAAATTAATGACAATTAATACATAATGATAGAAAGTCTTTTTATTTTCAATGTTACCCTTTTTTAAAATTTAGAAATAATACTTTTAACTCTTCAATTTACTATAAAAATCTAGTAAAATTTTTTTGAGGAATACCAATAGAAAATTTGAATTATAAATATTGTTGTTGTTAAAGAGTGCCTTCAAAATGCTCTGATTTTAATTGGAGCCCCCTGAAAACTAGTCGGCATTAGGTTGGGAGTAATTTCAAAGTCAGCCAGATACCTCGTCTATCAAAATTGTAACTAATATATTATGGCGCAATTTTTTATGTAAAATCATAATTGTTATATTATGTAGTCGTTCAAATTCTGCATGGATAGATTCATATATATATATATATATATATATATATATATATATATATATATATATATATATATCGATTTTTTTATAATTTCGGCTATGCCGCTCTTGATTATATTATTTTCACATAATCTTTTAGTTTGTGAGATCATGATATGTGTAAAACAAGTGTTATGTTGTTGGGAATTTTTTTTAAAATGAATATCTACATTTCTGTATTTAGAATTCATGAGCTCAAATTGGCTAGATGTATGATTCAACGCACAATTTTTGGTGTTCAGTTGCTCAGTATTCAGTCGCTCAGCCTTCAATTACCTTTCGAGAATCAAGAATAAGGCTCCTTAATAAAAATTCGGGGAGACTGTAGTGCAGTCCTATGTAGTGCTCGTATAAAAATCAGAGTTTTTGTTGACATCAATTATTAAAGCTTGCGTATTCATTTTGTTAACACAATTCTGTAAGAGACGTGAGGAATAAGTGTGATGAAATTGACAAAGGGACTACATCAATTGGAATTGCAAGCTAAGCATTGACCCCATTTTGTTTCTCTCTATCCATAATCAACCTGATCTGAGACTTTTCCTGTTGAAAGCCTCTAGCTGATAGTTCATTCATTTGGAGATGTTCTCAAGGAAAGCCTCAATATTTGTCTCCGATGATCCATCTTTTTCAATAGTTTGTCGGCACATATCTCGGAGTTCTCTTGCTCTCTCAACCATTTTTTTCCTCTCAATATTTTCCAAATCCATAAACCTCTTTACAATATCAGCGATTTCCTCTCTCCTAACTAAATCATCATTCCAGCCCTTCACCTTCCATCCTATCTTCCAATCTTCCTCAACTAATTTACTTATTGGGACTTGATCCATCATAATAGGAAAAGCAAGCAATGGTACCCCCGCGAAAATACTTTCCCTAGTCGAATTCCACCCACAGTGAGTCCAGAATCCCCCGATCGATGAATGGCATAGCACCTTCAATTGATCGCACCAAGGCACAATCATCCCTGTACCACCCCTAACAGTCTCTTTTAACCTTAATGCATTGTCACGCAACACCCACAAGTACTTCACGCCACTACTGCGCAGCCCTGCTGCAATTTCATCCATTTGGGCACTTGATACAGAAAGGTAACTTCCTAGTGAAACATACAAAACTGAGCTCGGAGACTGAGAGTCTAACCATTCGAGGTAGTGTGGATTATTGGGGATGGTGGTTTGAGGTGAATTATGGTCCAAGTTGAAGTAAGGTATGAGGGGGCCTAAAGAGTAGATGGGGAATGAGAATTGGGCTTGTAAAGCTTCAATAACCGGAGATTCAAGCTCGAAAACAGAGGCGATCAAGAGATATTGTGCTTTCGATACTTTGGGTATTAAGTGAAGGCATCTATGCAAGAGTACTGGATTTTTATCGTGAAAGATGGTTGGAAGATCGGATAAGCGAAATGGAGATAGTCCGGGAATGTAGTTCACTTTTTCTTCTGCGAGAAGAGCATATAATCCAATATTCAGCATATGTAATTTAAGCAGGAAAATTATCCAAACAAAGTAGAAATAAAACTTTATTTAGAATAATAAGTGTGTGACTACATCTTTCAGTTTGAAATTACGTATATATGAACAAAGCCCAAATCATTAGCAGCTTTAGTTGAATCTCAATCGAATTTTGAATTACGTGTTGGGTGTGTTAGCAAGTTTTGCATTGTCTATGTTGGTTCTCATTCCTCTACTTATAAGCCTTAGACAATCTTTACCTTACAAACTAATTTTTAAGGTTAAGTTAGGTCCATGGATTTCTAACATGGTGTAATAAGAAAACGCTATTTGATGAGCATAGAACCAACAGCTGAGCAGAGAAGACCGTTGTGGTCTGCTCTTTTGTGTGTGGTCTTCTTGACCTTCTTCGGCCTTGGTCTTCTCAACTATTTGTGGTCTTCTCGATTTTCTCCAACTGCTCGTGGTCTCTGAGCCAGGAAGCCTACAAGTAGTTACTTCCAATGACCTAATCGTGGGCCCTAAATCCTAATAGGAATGTGTCATGAGCAAGTAAATCGGAAGCCAACTTTACATCCTCATATAAGGATGACAAGACTCTACACGGGCCAAATTTTTTAGGCCTTATTCCTGTCCATGAAAAATAGGTGACCCCAAGAGGGCTCTTTGGCTCCTCGACTCAAGGAAATATAAACACATCTAGATCTATTCAACAAAAATATGATGTTCTCGTGAACCCATTTGCTTAGGACTTAGACTCCTCGTCTATATACAAAGGGTATTGGTTGGGCACCACACCATGTGATAATTGTTTGCTTTCATGTCAAAGTCTCGAGGGGATGCTATCAATTGCACTATCACTATTGTATCACTGATCAGTAAACAATACAAATTGAAATTGATCAAATACACTTCCCTTGTGTAGCTTCTGCAATATGAAATTTATTTTTCATTAATTATAGATATCACAACATATTTTTAACTTTATACTTATTACTTTGGTCATCATCTAGGTTCTTTGTAGTCAGAAACAGAGCCAAAAGTATTAAGCAGTGTCATATTCTTATAAATAGTTAAACTATATTTTGTATATTTCAGAAAATTCACAACTAATTGTCTCATAATTATATAAAAAGAAAAAAGAAAAAAAAAAGTGACCCAACCAACTGCTTACCTGGTAATTGAACGGGGAAATGCCCATTTTGGACCAGAAGGTCAAAATTGTGGAAAATCGAAAACACCGTCGCCGGCATTGGCCAAAATGAAGCCACCGGAATATTCTTTCTATTTCCGACATCAACTGCCCAAGCCAAGAAAGTATCAGCTACAATAATACTTGGCGGCGGATCTAGACGATCGAGGATCCCCTCAAATGGTTCCTCCATTTTAGTCACGACAGCTTCGATGAAGCTGACCATGTCGGCACCTCGGACCAGCTCCGACGGCAGGACGTTAGGGATGGTGGCGTAGCTGATATTATCCGGCTTGTTCTCCGAACCGATGAAGCCGAGCCACTCCTCTGTGACGATGAATGTAACGAGTAAGTTGTTACGCCGGGAAGAGAGTAACTTGCAAAGGTTCATCAGAGGGTTGATGTGGCCCCTGCCTGGGTAAGGCATCGCCACGACGTGGCATGTGGCCATCGCTGAAGAATTTGAATGGTGAAGACGGAGATCCATGTTATAGTTTTGCGAATCGTTTTCTGCAATGTGTAGAGCCAGAGGTTGGAGGTTTAAATGGGGTTCAGTGGGAGGCTTCTTTTTCTTATTACCGTTAGTTGAGGAGTATAAATTATTCATTGATGTACGTGGAGTATTTTATAATTATATATGAGTCACGCATGTATCTGATTATTTTGTACGCATTTGTGTTTGAATTTGTACGAATAATTTGTGTTTTTACAATTTTTTTCTTTATATATATATATGGGAAAGACTAAATGAACCAATACTTTTTTAGACCAATATTAGACTAACGTCCAAACTCTTCATTCTTGATTAAATTTTGACGATCCGAACCTTTCAATGTGTTTAAAACATGTTTTTAAGGGTACCTGCGAGAAATCAGCTTAAAATATTACCGGAAATGACTTGATCTAGGCAGTGATTCATAAAACAGTTCCTGTCAGCATTTTAAATCACTACTTGGATGAAACCTTTTCCGGTAATATTGTGAGCTGATTTCTTGCGGGTACCCTTAAAACCATGTTTTAAACACATTGAACGGTTCGGATCATTCAAATTTAATCAAAAATGAAGAATTTGGATGTTGGTCTAATATTGATTTAAAAAAAATGTTAGTCTATAAAACCATCCCATATATATATATTCTGTTGGTGAATGAAAGGGATATCGATCACAAAAATTTCTATTTTGGACCACTTTTGTTTTGTTTTTTAGGTTTTGACAAAGACATTGATTTCTATTGAAGAGCTGATAAATGCACTCTGTAATTTGTACAAACAAAATATAAAAATTAAAATTATCAACTTACTTGCATAGATCTCAATAATAAATTAAATTAAAGGATTAATTATTAGATGAGAGCCAGGTTTGAATTAAATAGAAGAAACAAAAAGTCTAAAAAAATCACATTCAAAAAAACATACTTACTTGTACACACCGTCACATAATTAGGAGTGCACCCGTCAAGGAATAAAATAATATTATAATATTTCGGTGCCGACGGTAGACAAATTTGAATGCTACCATAAATAAATGATGTTAAAATAATAGAGGGCAACATTGATGAATGAGCTCAACAACAAAGACCACTTTGTTGGTTTGTGGGATTACGTTACGTAAGGGATTGAAAAACAAAAGGAGACGTACGAATTGACCAAACATTTGAGATCCATTTGGACTGTGGTATTTATTGAAATTTTTTTCGTCTTTATTTGAAATTTTTTTGTAATTTTTTATTTTTCATCAATTTTTTTTGATTTATTGGTTCATCTCGACAAGAGCTTTCAGAAAAGTTATCAATCATCGGCTAAATTTGAAAAAAGTTCAGAAAAGACAAAAATAAATAAAAAAACAGAGTTTTTTGTACTTATTCGTCGTCTTTAGTGACTTTTTTTTAACTTTTGGACATAATTTTATACTCATTAGATTTCTTTCATCAAAACGGACCAATAAACTACAAAACATTGAGATTTAAACAACAAATGAAAAAAAAAAAAGAATAAAGACAAAAATAACAAATAAATAAAAACTATAGGCAAAATGGGCCTTTAAGAAGAAAAGATCAAAATCCCTTATGTTTTCCTTTTTTGTCGGGTTAGTAAGCATTAATTCATAAAATTCACTGAATCTGATCGATTTAAATAATTAGATTATTATATATGGTATTCCAAAAAAATATTACTTAAATTTATAAGAGCCAAATATAACAAAGTCTATTTTTATGGGGTGTTCTGGAATAAAATTTTGAAAATAAATATGTGTATGCGTAGCCTTAAACTGCATTTTAGATTAATTTGGAACTACAAACCGTTAGTATAAGCTATAAATTGAATTATTTCATTCGATTTTTTATTTTTTAGAATTGAGACCAAATCATTTGCTCATTTTGAAATTGTTCGAATTGAGTTCGTGGTTTTTATGAATTATTTTCCTCAACCCCCACCTTCTCTTCAAATTTAATAAATAAAAAATGGAAGTACTAACCAGTCGTTGGTTAGAACTTGTTTGGTTACTAAATTTTATTTACTTATAATTTTTTATGTTTATTTTGTATAAAAATCCAATTAGAAAATGTGAATTTGGCTTGACACATTACCTCATTTTGAGCTAACTTTTTTTTAATTATTTAATTTTTTTTTAGTTTGTTAGTTTTGAATAATTTTTTTTAGATTATCGATCCATCTTGTCTCTTGACCTAAAGAATTTGTAAAATAAAAAATACGATCTAAAGGTTTAGAAAGTTCCAAAAACACAAAAATAATTTAAAATCGACAATTTTTTTTGTGAATTACATTATCTTACTAAAATTTTTAAAAATTTGTGTTCAAGTTTTTTTTTTTTACTTTTAAAATTGCTCTGATCACTACAAGAAAATTTAGATTTGGAACCGTCACAAAAGATTCTAAAATGTTCTCCTATAGACCTGAGAAGACTATACTAACAATTAGAAAAACGTCACTTAAACTGTCGTTGTAGAACTATACATTTTGCAAGCCTGGTACAACTCTACTTTTATTGACGTTTTGTTTAGCAATGCTTACAACCATAGGTGGAAGCGCTGTTGAGCACCAAAATTTACACCTTTGTAGGATGGTTGTGGAAGCGTCGTTATAATCCAAATCCAATTGTTCCCTTGCAATTTAAAAAATGCTAAACTTGCTCTAATTAAAAGGGACACTCAATGTATTAATAATCTGAACTCCAGTTAATAAACTTCCATTTTCATTAAAATAAATAAAACCAAGATATATCAAAATCCAACTTTCATTATATACACTTGTCACAATTCAAAAGTACGTGAAAACTCTCGTCGTACGTAACATCAGTGGCGGACCTACTAAGGGGGGGAGGGGTCACGTGCCACCCCCCATGCTCCACTTAAAGCCAAAATTTTTTTTTTTTAAGATTTTAAGAGTCAATTAAGTTTATCGTGTAACACTATGACACCCCCATACTCTTTTGTTCAGTCAAATTCTCCCCAATTTAGTTCATTAAATTTTGAATACCTATATTTTTTTGTTATTGAATACAAATTTAATTTTTAGTTGTTCATTTATTTTGATGGTGACACCCCCAGGCTCAAATCCTGGGTCCGTCCCTGCGTAACATAACGCCAAATCAATCAAAAACTTGGTCTATAACTAGTCGAAACAAAAAACATAAATTTATCATAAGTTGCCATCTTCTATATTTAAAATTCGCATCAAAATAGATACTCGTTACAAAATGCTTCTATATTGTCTTATTACCTGTAACCAAAAATACATCAAGAAAGCAACAGTTGCCACCTTGGAGTGAAATGTGGGGATTAATCAAAGGAGTGATTTTGGACTTTTTTTGACAACACAGGGTTGAGAAAGGGGCGTCTTCCTAATTTAAGAAAGTACAACAACCTACTTACATTCATGATCATATGGAAAAAGTTAGCGTTTTTGTCTCTCCTAACATTTTAAGATGTTGTAATAACTTGTGATGTCTCGTTCCACATCGAAAGTTTACATAGACGATTCTGGGTATATAAGGAATCATGTAAACTGCTACTAATAATTTGAATTTAAACATTTTGCGCCATGTGGTTGGGTTGGGTCACTAGTTTACATGTGAAACCCCGATCCTTTTAATCAATTAAATTATTTGAAAAATTTAAAATTTGCAGTTTATAATTATTAATTTTATGGAGTTTTAAAAAAATAATTCTTTTGTCTAAATACGAATTTTAACGAAAATATCGGTAAGGTGATAATGTTATTAATTTAACCGACGAGGGATACAGGAATTATGTTCGATCACTCAAAATTACCAAATTCGCAATATTTTCGATCGCGTAGATATATAAATTTATATACATCGATTTTACGAGATTTGTTTGCGGTCAGAATTGATTAGATTTTGTACCGAACAATCGATACGGGATCGGGTAGGCCCCACCTAAATTTTTATACGGCTAGGGGTGGGTGGAGGCCATCATGAATATATCTTTTTCTAGAAGTTTACTTATGTTATACACTAGGATTTTTAATCATGCATATATTTGAAAACCAAAATTTAACATGTGCAAAATTGGTGTAGGCCAATGGAAACACATGCATTGGAAGACTTAGAAAGTAAGATTTGCTCCTCCACTTCTTTCACACGGCAGCACAGACACACACACTTAGCACATGCAAATCTATTTGAGCTATAAGTACACACACCTTACAAGCACACTAGCACTTTATATATTTGAGAATTTTCTAGCATTTTAGAGAGAGAGAGAGAGAGACAGAAGGAGAGGGGAGACCACTAGCAAGAGAGAGTTAGAGGAGGCTCGGGTCAAACTCGGGTCAGTCCGTGGTTGAGCTCGGGACTCTCAAATCCGAAGCAAAACGCGATCGGAGGTACCGACTTTCATTCGTCCTCTTTACGCACCTTGCGTTTAAATGCATTTCGTTTTTATTTCGTTTCGTTTCTGATCGAGATTTTTGATAATATTTGTAGCTAAGACACTATACTACTCATACATGTTCAAACCCGAGGTTATTATGTTGAAAAATATAAAGTTTTGGCTGTTTGAACGGAAAAAAGTACACTGCCCAGTTTTACAGGTAGTATGTCTTGTTTAATCACTCGGAGTTTTTATTCTACTATAGTTCTACGAAAAATACTTATTAGGGGTTGTAGACGAGATATATATTTTAGCATGCATGCGTGTTGGACCCGAGGCTCGGAAGGCTCGGGAATGGAAGAAACTCACTGTCGAACGCAGCTGATTTTTCAGCTGTTGAAACACAGCTTCTGGACAGTTTACACTGTCCAGTTTTGGGCAGTCCGGGCAGCTCCCTATTCGGGCAGGCCCTGTTCGGACAACCCTTTGGTTCAGGCAATTTAGGCTCGGGAAGACCCTATTCGGGCAGCCCCTGGTTCGAACAGTTTCTACTTGGCCTTGTTCGGATAATTTTGGCAGCCCCTTTTCGGGCAATTTCTGTTCGGGCAGCTCTGCTCGGGCAGTCCTTTTTCAGGTCAGTTTTGACACAAACTTAGTAGACTTAGTCCGAATTTAATCTCATACGAGTATTTTTTTGAGTTTCGAAATGAAAAATATTATTTTACCGGAAACGTTTGTTCGAGCCAAACTATTTTTAGACCCAACCCGAAACTTAGTGATTGACCGAGACTCGTCACTTAACCCTTAAAAACAATACCTTAGCTGAACACTTAGAAAAAAAATTAGACCACGTGACCCTTGGATACATCGAATACCGTTTTTGACACGAGTCTAATAAACCGTCGGAATATGCAACCTTTTTTATTAAAAAATAAATAAATTAGATTACAGTCATGCTAAATCCTATGACCCTTATGCTAGACCCTGAAGTCAGTGACGCGTAGGGCAGTACGAGAGCTTTTGGGCGAACGACTATCGAGGTGAGTTTTGTTATGCCTTGTTTACCGATTTTAGGAAAAAAATTACAAATTTATCATTTTTTGGGGTAAAAATTTATATCTTTAGTATCCATGTTATTCGTATTGAAATTAAGTAAAGGAATATCGAGATATTTATCAAAATCATGAAAATTGCTCGAATTATGAAAATTGGCATAATTGAGAAGTTGGCAAACTTGACATGTTTGTAGAAGTGTGGTTGATAAATAATATTTCCATGCTATTCGGATTTACGTTTATAGGTTATCGAGATAATTATCGATTAAATATTGATACGGTGCCCCGACCGCTAGGGGATAAGAAATATGGCGAGGTGAATGAAATAAGGTTAAAGGATCAACGACCGATAGATCCGCCGAATGACGTCATGCCGATTTTATATCTGATAGGATAGCTCCCTATATTCGGTGACCGTTGAACAAAATAACTGAATATTAACCTAAATGAAAATTGTTCCTAAAAGTGAAAATTCACTTGGAACCTGAAATGAGAAGTTAGACTTCAGGAAAAGAATTGCGATTCTTATAAATGTAATGAATCACTTGATATAATTGTGAACTATAAATTATTTTAAATTGCACACATACAAGAAAGTCATTTTCTGCCTGAAATTCGATAAGCATTGTTATAACGAAATTCATGCTAGCCTAGTGCTTAAGAGTTGTTGTTGATTACAAGTACAGGTGCTTTCGAAGTCGAGGACGTTGCGTGATTTTGTGTATCTTCGCCATTAAATTTTCATGTTGTTAGTAATGTATTTCCTATTTCAGACTTATGCTTTTGTACTTTTGATACCTGGCCGAGCCGAGAATTTTACTATGGATGATTTAATAGTTAGTTTATCACTAGCACTTCGGGAGTATTTTATGTTATTCCGCACTTTTTTTTAATATCGCACTCTGATATTACGGAAATTCCTAAACCAGTTTTATAAATTGAGGCCTTGATGGATTAAACTTCATTCGCCGGTTGCGACCATGTATTTTTGAGACGGGTTGTGACATTACATGAGGTGTTACAATTTGGTATCAAATCAACCCTTCTACATGATCGAGTGTGGGGTTGAGATTTTGTTTGGTCACTAGAGAACAGACCCGGTGGTTAGGCCATGGTGACTCTAGTATTCAACCCTTGCGAGGGCGCAAGATCTTAAAGATGGGAGAGATTGTGGTGTTCTGTTCCACATCGAAAGTCTACATGAGTGATCCTGTGTATATAAAAAAATATGTAAATTACTACTACCAACTCGGGCTTAAGCATTTTGGACCACGTAGTTGGGGTCCAATAAATTATTGGGTTAATAATTTATATGGGGCGTTAGAATATCATATATGCATGATGTATAAGACAAAATATAAAAACAGATCCAATAAATTTTGATATGTTGTTTAAATTAGTGAATATCATATATGCTTGATATACAACTTAATGTGTTAGTATCATTGCTTTTAAACTTATTTTGAACAAGTTATATGAAAATTGGATTTTGCTATGGTTACAGATGATTTGTACAAATCATGTACAACTCATTGGCACCCATAGCCTTTTCCATTAAAATCATAGAATATTACTTAAATTTATAAGAGCCAAATATAACCAAGTCTATTTTTATGGGGTGTTCTCGAATAAAATTTTGAAAATAAATATGTGTATGCGTAGCCTTAAACTGCATTTTCTGATTAACTTGGAATTACAAACCATTAGTATAAGCTATAAATTGAATTATTTCATTCGACTTTTTATTTTTTTAAATTGAGACCAAATCATTTGCTCATTTTGAAATTGTTCAAATTGAGTTAGTGGTTTCTATGAATTATTTTCCTCAACCCCTACCTTCTCTTCAAATTTTGCATTTTCTTGGTAGTAAAATAAACTTTTTACTCCAGCATTTTATAGACCTATTGATATTCATATATATTTCCATATTTACTTCTCTTCAAACTCACTTTATAAATTTCAAAGAAGAATGTTTTCCTTTTTTCATGGTGAGAAATACAATAACGATATTAAGGTCTTTTTTGTCTTAATTTAAGAGCATTAATATAGTCTTAATTTATAAATTGGACCGGACTGGTAAAGGTTGATCATAAAAATCAAATTATATTGTTTATCAGTTGTAATTATTTTTTGGTTTGCACTTTGCATGGGAGTATTATTGGACCGCAACTTTATTGACTTGTTTTGCATGCTGCTTTGGATTAGATGTGATTATTTTTTATTGTAAATGCAACATCATTATTCTTGATTGTTTGACATTATTCTTGATTACTTAAAATTCTTACAAAAAAATTTGTTACAATTGGGCTTTCTTTATTTTTCATATTTTTTGGAAATATGAGCTTGGGCCCACCCAAACTGAAAACGGACCAACCCGGCCATAAATCGGACAAGCCGAACAGAACCAAATCGATAGACTTCAGTCCAGTTTTTTATTTCTCATTTGCCCAAACTGGAATAACCGATTTGGCTCGAGTTAATTAGCCAAACCAAATTAAATTGAACTAGTTACACCTGTACCTGACACACCCAAAATAACCCTCCATACAATCACTGTCCACTGGGCTATTTAACCTATTTTAATACCTTATTCAATCACTGGGTTATTTAACACATCCCGACTATTTAACGCACTCCGATTGTTTAACACTTTGAAAACCAAAACACAATCCAATCGACCACTAAGGAATGAATACGGTGAGGGATAATATAATTTTAATCGCCGAAGATAAAATAGTCCATCAAATGTCATACTTATTAATAATCCAAAAAAGTATACAAATTTCGAACATGACAAATCCAAATATAACTAAATGCAAACTGAGAAATACAAGTATATTAACTGTCGAAATATTTATTTCTAAATTTTCTCAGCCTCCAAAAACTCTGTACATTATTAGGATTTGATTAGTCCATTCATTTGGAGATATCCTCAATGAAAGCCTCAATATTTGTCTCCGACGATCCTCCTTTTTCAGTAGCTCGTCGACACATATCTCGGAGTTCTCTTCCTCTCCTAAGCATTTGTTCTCTCTCCACATTTTTCGAATCCATAAACGTCCTTACAAGATCAACAATTTTCTCTCTCCTAACCAAATCATCATTCCCGCGCTTCACCCTCCACCCAATTTTCCAGTCTTCCTCAACTAATTTACATGTTGGGAGTTGATCCATCACAATAGGAAAAGCAAGCAACGGTACCCCTGCGAAAACACTTTCTATAGTCGAACTCCACCCACAGTGAGTCCAGAATCCCCCAACCGATGAATGGCATAGCACCTTCAATTGATCACACCAAGGCACTATCATCCCCGCACCACCACAAACTGTCTTTTTTAATTCTGACGCCTTGTCACGCGCCACCCACAAGTATTTCACGCCGCTATTGCGCAACCCTGCTACGATTTCTTCCATTTGGGTAGTTGATACAGAAAGGAAACTTCCGAATGAAACATACAAAACAGAGCTTTGAGACTGAGAGTCTAGCCAAGTCAGGTAGTGTTTATCATCTGTTGGGACAGTGGTTTGAGGGGAATTATGGTCCAAATTGAAGTAAGGTATGAGGGGGCCTAAAGAGTAGATGGGGATTGAGAATTTGGACTGTAAAACTTCGATAACCGGAGATTCGAGCTCAAAAAGAGTGTTGAACAAGAGATATTGTGCATGGGGTATTTTGGAGATCAGTTGAAGAATTCTCTGCAAGTGTGCTGGATTTTCACTGTAAAAGATGGTCGGAAGGTCGGATAATCGGAATGAAGATAGCCCGGGAATGTAGTCTATCTTCTCTTGTGCTCTTTCTGTTGTGCAAATATCCAAATAAAGTATTAGATGAAGAATATGAATTTTATTTCACCCAATACAAATGGTGGATATTTTTGTTAGAATAACACAAGCAACGTGATTTTGGATAGTGAACTCACAGTGAACATTTGTTTTTGTGGCCTATTCTTTTCATAATTTTCTAAAGATAGATTCTTTTTTAATATCTTATGCAATATAAGTAATTGGGTTAGTTAATTTGACTCTCAACCTCTTTTGAATAAGTATGAAGCGTAATGAAATTACTATTGTACCACCGATCAATAGAAAAATATAAATAAAATTTGACCAAAAATAGTCCCTCCGTCCCATTTTCATAGTCAATTATTCTAATTTCGGACGTCCCAAAATGAAAGTCCACTTTCTAAAATAATAATTAAAATTTAGTTAAATTTCTTTTTTGCCTTAAAAAAAATTTGTACTGTACACATCAATTAAATCAAGGGTATATTTAGAAAAAAAAATACTTTTTGCAGTAATAATTATGTTCCCCTAAAAAGTTAAAATTCCGAAGAGGGACTATCAATTTGGGATGGAGGAAGTACTTGTCTAGCATAACTCCTACGGTATGGAACTTTTTGTTCATTAATTAAAGACTTCAGCACATATTGTCACCGATATAGTCTTTTTTTCGAGACTAAATTTCTAATAAGAAAATTCTTATTTTGTTAAAATGAAGATCTCCTATTTTCGGATCAAATATTGATCATCTGAACCGTTCAATGATGGGGCGAATCCAGGATTTTTGATCACTAGAGTCAATCTGGAGGTGAATCCAGACTTCCCTATTCATCTTCAAATATTCTTACATTGTTCATAATATGCTAAAAAATGCTTCTAAAATTGTTTCCTAGCTAGATTTATTAGTAAAACCTCAACACGAAAATTAAGCCACAATTGTTATTTTCTTCCTTGTTTGCAAACAATAAACCAAAAAAACAGAAAGAGTAGAAGAACTCAAATAATTGTGCAAAACCACAACTACTATAGTTTGCATTGTTCACCCAAATCGATTTTTTTCAATTCAGTAAAAATTATGAATTTGTAGGAATTTCAAAAAATAGCGCTTCGAAATTGAGAGTTTTTGAGAATTAATGTTTTTGCATATTGAGTTGATCATTTGGAGTAGAAAAACTATATAGCTAAAATTTTGTGATGACTTTAAAATTAAAAGAATCGAAATCGACGAAATATTAACCCTCTCTTCTTTCGGAATCAGAGAAATGCATTGATTCGGAGGCTCCGAAACTCCCCCATTGGTGTGTGTGTAATATATATACATACATATATATATATATATATATATATATATATATATATATATATAGAGAGAGAGAGAGAGAGAGAGAGAGAGAGAGAGAGGGTTTTATGTTGTGTAGGTGGAAAGAAAAGTGATGATGCTAGGCAGGTGAATTGATTTTGTCTTTTGTCTTTTAGGGGTCGTTTGGATGGGGGAAAGCCCCCCTCCAAAAATTATCACCCCTTATTAGGGGTTTTAGCATGGTTTGGATGGGAGAAAAACCCCCCTCCAAAAATTATCACCCCTTCTTATCCCTTATTACCCCCTCTTATCTCCCTCCAAAAATTATTACCCCCTCTTAAATTTTCATCCCCTCCCAAAATTATATTTTTCTCTTTTTTATTGTTAACTAAATTTTTCTCTTTTTCTCTTTTTTATTGTTAACTAAATTTACGCGGAGAAATTTTTCACGGTTTGCCCTCTGTTTCTTCCTTTTGCCTCGTAGAGGAGAGAGACTAGGGGCAAATCACAAAAGAAATACCAAAAAAAAAAACTCTGAAACCTGTCAATTCCGACGGGGTAATTGACCCTACTTCCCTGTGAATAGCTCCGCCCTTGGTTCAATGTATTTAAAATATATTTTTAAAGGTACTCGTGAGAAATTAATTTAAAATATTACTGTGTTAGGCTTGATCCAAGCAGTTTTTTATGAAACAGTTTCTTTCAGCATTTAAGAAAAATGCTTGGATCAACCTCTTTCGGGTATTGTTTTGAGTCGATTTCTCACAAGTACTTTAAAAATATATTTTAAACATATTGAACGGTTCAGATCATCAATATTTGATCGAAAAACATAAAGTTCTCATTTTAACAAAATGAGAGACCCCTTATTAGAAACTCCCCCCCCCCCCCCCCCTCTCTCTATATAAACAAAATGAGAGACCCCTTATTAGAAACTCTTCCCCCTCTCTCTCTCTCTCTCTCTCTCTCTCTCTTTCTCTCTCTCTCTCTCTCTATATATATATATATATACACATATACATATATATACATATACATATATGATTAAATTACACTAACCTCCCTTGAGATTTCTAAAAGATACACTAACATCCTTGTAGTTTGAAAAAATACTCTAATGTTTCTTATCTCTCGTACCTCTAGAATCAGTTAATCATCGTTAGTCAAGTTATTTAAAGTTCAAGTTCCATAAATTTTTTTGGCCAAATAAATTGCAACATATATAATTTCTATCAACTTAATTTTACCTAGGTTGAATATTTAAGTTTTTTTCAAAATCCAAGCTTTGTTATAGTTTAAGAAATTTACTCGAGTTTCGATTTCAGAAAAATCTCATAAATTCAACATAAGCTATTTTAAACATGATAAAAATTATGTTCAAGATTATTTTCTCGGAAAAAATCTTAAACTTAAAATTTCAATAGATTGGCTAATGCATTTGGCTAATTTAAACGATAATAACAAATGTAACTGTATGATAGTTTTCAAAATTTCAAAATCAAGAAAGGTGAAAATAATTTTCCAAACTATAGGAGAATCGGTACAGTTGTCCAAAAAAACAAAAACTCAAGGGAGGTCTGTGTAATTTACCCTACCGACATATTTCAAATAACTGAATCGGGTCACACTTGCTCACAACGTGACTCCATTATTGTTTGTCACATTCTTAGAACGTCCAGCTTAAATTTGCAAATACTGAACCGCAAAACATTTAAAAAAAAAGAAAAGGCGAAGACACTGCTTACCTGGTAATTGAAAATTGAAACGGGAAATGCCCGTTTTTGACGAGAAGGTCAAAATGGTAAAAAAACGAAAAAACCGTCGCCGGCATCGGCCAAAACGAAGCCACTGGAATATTCCTTCTATTCCCGACATCAACGGCCCATAGCAAGAAACAGTCAGCTACAATAACATTTGGCGGCGGATCTAGAAGATCGAGGATCCCCTCAAACGGCTCCTCCATTTTGGTCATGATAGCTTCGAAGAAGCTTACCGTGTTAACGGCTCGGACCAGCTCCGATGGCAAGACATTGGGGATGGTGGCAAAGCGGAAGTTAGGCGGCTTAGTCTTCGAGCCGATTAAGCCGAGCCACTCCTCAGTGACGACGAATGTAACGAGTATGTTGTTGCGGCGGGAAGCGAGTAAGTTGCAGAGGTTCATCATAGGGTTGATGTGGCCCCTACCTGGGTAAGGCATGGCCACCACATGGCATGTGGCCATCGGTGAAGAAGATCGAGTATAGTTTGTGTCTGAATCGTTCTCTGTATTGTGTAAAGCCATAGTTTTTTTTCTTGTAAAGATATTGAGAATATTATATATCTGTAGTGGTTTGGTCAATTGAGGCGGTGGAAGATTGTGCAATTATATCTGTAGTGGTTTGGTCAAGGGAGCCTGCTACTTGTCCCACCTGCCGGACAAAATTTCGGGGGGGGGGGGGGGGGGGGGGGGGGGGGGGGGCGGCATGCTCAATTTTACAAAAGAACCCTTCATATTTCATGCTTGGAGGCTTTCAAAAGTGTTCAAATTTTTTTCATTTATTTTTTTATTTTAAATGTTTGTGTGATATCAAAATAAATTTGTGTTGTGTACGTTTCTAATTTGGAAAAATATACAAAATTCACTATTAAGGTTCGGTTTGGCTTGACTTGATTATTTGATTATTATTTCGTTCTTATTTGAAAAAATTTTGTATTTTTTGTTTTTCGTCAATTTTTTGTGGATTGTTATTCGTCTTGATGAGAGTTTTCAGAAAAGTTATAAATCATGGACCAAATTTGAAAAAAGTTCAAAAAAATATGAAAATAATCAAAAAATAAGGTTTTTTTGTACTTATTCGTCATCTTTAGTGATTTTTTTTAAACTTTTGGATATAATTTTATACTTGTTAGATTCGTCTTATCGAGACGGACCAATAATCCACAAAAAATTGAGACCAAAACAATAAATACGAAAAAAATTTGAATAGAGACAAACCTTGATTATGAATAATCAAGTCAAGTCAAATGGAGCCTAATTAAAAATAATGTTTAAAGATCAACCGTCAGCTCGGTTATTAAAAAATATTATTATTTTTAATTTTTTAAGTATTTTGTGATACTTAAAAATTTAAATATAAATATTTAAATATATATATATTTTTAAATATTTAAGTGTTCCGTGGTACTTTTTTTTTATTTTTTCCACCCCTTTTTTCGTTTGAACATAAGGACGAAAAACATAAGTGCTCCGTGATACGAAAACAGGGGTGAAAAAAATTTAAATATCATTTGTAATTGTCGTAAATATATTACGTGATGTGTTATATTTTTTACATTTCACTCCAAATTAGTACTTAAAAGTTATATTAACAAAATAGACAAATTAAACAAACGTTGCATATTTTCTTTTTTCAATAATATTTTCATAAATTAATTAGTACTTCAACTCTTAATACAATGTCTATTATAATACAATTGTGAATTATGGAGTACATAGCAATACAAATTCTAATCAATATTTTTCCCACCCACTACTTTATAACACAAATAATTACTTTTTTGGGGAAAATAAATAAAAAATTATTTTTTCAAAATCCCAAATAAAAATTAATTTATGCATAAAATAATTAGTATGTCACGACTTAATATATAAGGTACATCAGTGGGTTCAACCACATCCAGTACCTCGAGTATTTAAAACATATAATGCGAATTAGTATGAATCTTGCGGCATAAAAATTTACATGCAAAACTCCAAAGGTCCAAGCATATTTCTGATAGTTTTTCATCTTTCACGTCCCGTGTTATAATATATTTTCTCTTGATACTTGGTTTCTCCACAAAGTACAAGTCAGAGACTTAGAAAAATAAACAATCTGAATAAGAGATTAAAAATCAAGTTTTCCATTTCTCTTTCTTTCTCTATATTTATAGATGTGAGAAAATAGGTAGAGAAAAACATATAATAAATAGAATAATGAGAAGGAGTAAAGAAGTATTGAGAAATGAAAAAAAGATGATGCATTGGGAAATAAAAATTTGGATAAGGTGGGTTTTACATACTTCTCACAATGTTCCAATTGAGAGTAATTATTCAGTGCTTCACACTTTAATTTTGTTTTACCAAAAATAAAAATTTAAGGATGCATATTTCAAAAGACTTGAACCTTGGAGAAACTTTACTTCTTGAACTACATCACAATTTGATTACATTGCTTCATGTTTATTATTTATTATCATCTCTATAAAATTTTTTATTTAGTGAATTTATTTGATACCTGCAAAATATTTAAGTAAATTAGAACACAAAAGTCTAATAAACATCTAGTTTAAGAATAAAAATACACAATAAACTGTGTACATTAAAAAAATACACTGAATTGGTTAAAATAAATTTAAAATTTTAACTATATCTTAATTAGTAAATTCTAAGGGTTAAATGCGGCATCTAATTTTATGATTCTCACAAAAAAATAAAAAATTAGCGTGAAGATAAAAAGTTTATTGATTAAAAAAATTTTAAATTTTAAACATAGACTAATTAATATATTTTAAGACTAATTACAACTTCCAATTTTATAAGTTCTCACAAAAAAATTAAGAATTAGTGTGAAAATAAAGAATTCAATTAGTTTATTTTATTAAAAAAAAGTACATATTATTATTATTTAAATGTTATTTTTATTTATACTTACTTTTTTTTATTAAAATCCATGTGAAATAGTAAAAGAGAAAAGAAAGGGACAATGGCATTTGTGTAATTACATAAACAAAATTGGGTAGTTGTTGGGGAGGGGTCTGAGTTTTGTCCACTTGGGGGGGGGGGGGGGGGGGGGGGGTGAGTAGCAATTTACTTTGGTCAATTGAGGCGATGGAGTATTATATTTCTTGTGGATTCGGAATCGTTATGTGTATGTGAAATTCTTTGTAATTATATGAGTTTTCATGTGTATTTGATGAATTCTAACATATTTGTATTGCATGAATAATTTGTTTTCATATGCTTTTTCTTTTTAAGGTAAATTACACTAGCTAACCATCTGTTAGGTTAATCCCAAGGGGTTGTCCGAGTAGAGATTAGAACGAGTTGTAAACCCAGACGTCCTGAGGTCGAATCTCGACAACTGCAAACTTTGGGGCCACTGGAGGTTTACTTGGTCGTTAACTTCAAGGCCCGGAGAACTAGTCAGCATTAGATGGGGGACCCTCCAAGTAATACCAGAGATATTTAATTTAATTTATAAATCGTATTTCAATAAAATATTTTATAATCATACGCATAGTGATAGGAAATACTGATGTTATTTCATAGCTACAATAGTACAACAATGATACAAGATTAGTAGAGTTTGTTAAATAGGCTAAGCTTAGGAAACTCCAATAATAAGAAAAGACGAATAAGCCTATGAAATCCTAATAACAAGAAAAGACGATTAAGTCTAGGAACCCTAAAGATGGCCAAGCCTAGAAAATCCTAATAATAATAAAAGATAGCTAAGCCTAGGAAACCCTTATATTAAGAAAAAGATGAAATTGTCCTCAAAATATAAATAACAGAAATCAAACAGAAATAACATATATTGCTCAAGGCCCCTCTCAAATTCAGGTCGAGAGATTGGAGAGAGTCGCGAGTTTGCCAACTGGAGAAAGCAGACTCGAGCAGCTACATGAGTCTTGGTAAAGAACTCAGCTAGCTGAAGGGTGGATGGGATGAAAGGGAGGAAAGGGAGGTCAATAGTGTCAACCTGAAGATGTTGGCGAATGAAGTGACAATCAATACCAAGTGTGTGTAGTATCAAGAGTAGTGAGCTTGGCATTCATGGCATCAAACCAATTCGAATATATGCAAGCTTCTTTATAAGACCTGGGTTCAAGATAAGAGTGGATTCAGGAAAGAAATGAATGATATGAAGCGAAAAAGCAGGTATTAGTAAAGCTAAGTCTTACAAGAGGACGACGATCACGCGTGGGATACCGCAGTGGTGATAGATCAGAATCTGAAGGGTGTCTTGTTTAGCAAAAGGTACAGAGGTAGGTGGAAAGGAGAAGAAAGGTAGGTGCTCGAGAAAGGTGACATGTCTGGACGCATATAGTTTCTTAGTCACAGGATTATAACAATGATAACCCTTCTGATTGATGTCGTAACCCAAGAAAACATAGAAGACACACCAAGCGATAAGCTTTGTACGATCCTGTTTAGGAAGGAGGACAAAGAAAGTAGAACCAAATACGCGAAGAAGAAAATAGTTGGGAACTTGACCATAGAGACGCTCATAATGACAAGTACTAGAGAGAAGAGGGGTGGGCATCCAATTGAGAAGATAGGTTGTAGTGAGCATAGCTTTGCCCCAAAATATAGACAGAACATAGTATGAGAGAAGAAGAGAGAGAGCACTGTCAAGGAGATGACGATACTTTTGCTCAACTTGGCCATTTTGGGTTGGAGCATCAAAACAGAAAGACTAATGAATGACCCCTTGAGTTACTAAGAAGTCAGTAAACTAGAAAGAATGTGTTCCCCACCCAAATCAGACCAAAGAATTTTGACGAAAGTAGAAAATTGAGTTTGCACCGTTGTGTAAAAGTTGCGGTAAACTTTAAAAAAATCATATTTGTATGTCATCAAGTAAACCCTAGTGTATCGACCATATTCATCGACGAAAGAGACATAATACATTGACCCACCCTTAGTTGCAACGGGAGAAGAACCCCATAAATCAATATGCACAATTTGAAAAGTAGATGTAGAGGCACAAACACTTTTATTAAAAGGGAGAACATATATTTTTGTAATTTTACAACAACTGCATTCAAAAATGTCGTTAATAGAAATATGACTCAAACAACCTGACTGAATTAAGAGTTTTAAAAGTTCACTATACAAATGCCCTAATCTAGAATAACAAAGATAAAAGGAGAGGAGTTCTCATCCAAACAAAATAACGATAAAGTAGTGGAAGTAGACTCTATGGGAATAAACAAGCTCTTAAGAGTGTAAAGATCTCTAACTCTACGACATGTCTCAATCTACTTCTTGAATGTCCGATCCTACAGAACACAACCAAAAGAAGAGAACGAAACATCAAAGCCAGAATCAATCAATTAACTGACAGAAATAAGGCCTAAAGATAGGTGAGGAACATAGAAAATATTGGGGAGGGATAATGAAAGCAATAGATGGGATATGATAGAACTGACAGAAACAACATGCATAGGAGAGCCATTGACAGTGGCAATACTAATGGGGTACTAGGAGAAATACAATTACTAAAAAACGACAAATGAGGAGTCCTATGATGGGATGATAGGTATTCAAAAGTATCAATCTAAACCCGTTAACTTACCTTCGGTAAGTCTTCAATAAGTTTATATTATGTCTTTTTATAGTTAGTTGTGAATTTTCAAGTTTGGGCGCGGAACAATGCTTAGAATGATATGTAGAGAAGTGCCAACAATTTGGAGTTGATTCGACAATTGGTCCCAATAATATTTAGTATTTTGATCATACCGGGCTTGTGATTGTCCGATTGAGATGATTCAAGTTGACTTGAAAAGAGAATTTAAAGGGTTACAACTTTGTTGAAGTAAAAATTTCTCAATTCAGCAATTTATTTGGTCAAAATGGGCTCTGAAGTAAAGCAACACAGTTTAAAACTTGTGTCTGAACCGCTTGAATAGTTTTTGATTGAAAAAAAATCACTATTTTTTCATCTGGACGCAAGTCAACGCCCGGGGGAGGTTTATTCACTATTTTATGCGTCTAGATGCCCGCTATCTTCATCCGGACGCCCCGAATTTGAAAATTTTATATTTTTAGTCCAATTAAGATTGGGAAACATTATAAATAAAGAGACTAGGGTTTGTTATTATGATCTTTTGCTTAATTTATTATTGTTTTAGAGGCTAGAGGAGGCTTAGCCACGTTATTTTCTTCGTCCGATCTCTTTAATTTTCCATGGATTCGCATTGTTGTTCGGCGTTATCTCCATCCATGGCCGGCAAAACTCCTCCTCGGCTAGGGTACTGATGTAACTCCTTTATGAATAATGTAATCGTATTCGGTTTATCAATTTATTCAATGTTTGATTTATGATTGTGGATGATTCGTTGTTTTTAATATTCAAATCTTTTCTAATCTATCCCTCGTGCTTGTACTTGTGATATAAAGTACAATCATAATGGTTTTTCAATGATTCTGGGTAGTTTATGAGATGAGTTATACGACGTTAGACGGATCATGCCACTAAGACAGTCCATACTTGATATGGATCGTGCCGGTGAGACGATCTGCGCTATGTCAAGATAGTCTTTACGATATATGAATCAGGACAATCTTTTTACATAAGTTGAATATTACTTTGAATCGAATATTGATTGAATTGGAAAGAAGGAGTAAAATCAAAGCCCTAGTTAGTTTGTCCACAAAAGTTTTCAAAACTCTAATTTTGCTTTGTTTCCAAATTTTCATTTTAGTTTCCAAACTTAGTTTTAGTTCACCAAACAAATCTTTCAACCTCTCCATTAAATTATTAATAAATGTTAGAATATCATAGCTTAGTTTTTCTTTTCCCATGGACTATTCTGGTCTTTTCACTATCCTTTGCGTTAGTTTTTGGCCTTGATTTTATAAATTTATTTTTAGTGCATTAACGACTACATCATATGAACAACCAGAATAGAAAATTCATGTCGTGGGTGATATACCTCAAGCAGGAAGACTAGGTAAACCTAAAGAAGTGATAGTCATGGTAAAAGCTTGTTGTGAATCCCGGTTGGTTGCAGCCATGAAAGCCTAAAATTGTTGAAATTGCTCTAATAATGGAGTAGTACCAGAGCTGGGAACTGCAAGGGCAACCGAGGGACGATGAGATGACTGGGAGGGTAACGAGGAATTCGAAGAGGAAGGGGTGCGCCCTATGTGTTGTAAAAGTTTAGGGCATGCATTCTTCCAGTGTCCCTTCTGACGAAAAAATTGCATTTATCCATAGCAACTTGGAGTTTTGGCTGTCGGGTGACCCGAATCAAATGAGAGGATGGAGTGGGCAAGAGGTGCTGAAGTCAGATTAGGCAGCGTGGCAAGCACATGTTGTGAGGGAGATGCAACTGTAGCCACATTGAATCTAGTTTATTCAGCTATAAGTTCATGAATTACACCATCTACCGAGGATAAAGGAGAGCGATGAAGAAGAGCTCAATGTAGGGACTCAAACTAATTACAAAGTGCCATGAGAAATTGAACTAGTCGTTGTTTCTCACAGTACTTGACATAATAATCAAGAACTTGTAACTCAGTAGGTTCTATAAGAGCCAATTGATCCCAATAACTTGTCATCTCGTTGTAAAATTTCCGAATGTATTTATCACACTGGGTGGCATACCGAATGGACATCACAAGTTCATATTGTTTGGCAAAATTAGACTCAAGATACATAAATAGATTTTGTTCACCTTAGGGTTCACATTACCCTCTTTCTCATTGGTTGAGATGGTCACATCATTATCAAAAAGTATTTGTTTAGGCAGGACCTTTACCATCTCAACAAAATTGCACTCCAAGATACATAAACCTGCAAGTAATCTCATACTTTCTCTACCGTGTTAAGTTTCGAAAAGCTCATACCAATGCTAAACAAAGTTATGGCACCAAATAGAATTTGAGCATTTTTTCGTTCTCATGTGGCCAAGACTGTGTCATACTCATCGGCTTTGGAATCTGAGGGCTTGGTTATAGAGCTACATATATGCCCCCACATTCCTTTACCATCAATACAATTCTTCATGACACTCGACCAATACGAATAATTAGCTCCATTCAAATGTGTACTGATAGTTTGCAATTTATCCTCAGACATCATAGTGGTGCAAAATAGCAAACTGGAGAGACTATATATGTAGTGATACCTTTTCAAACGTAGAGAGACTAGAGTTAGAAATCTAACCAGAACACAATCCAAAACACCAAGCCAAAGACAGAAGAACTCAGATTTATAAACTCTAGAGAGATAAAGAGAAAATCAGAGATCTCTGTGAACTTCAGAGGGCCAGGACTGAAGAGACAAAACGAAACCAGTGGTCGAGGGCCTAGAAATCGAGACTTAGGCGGCTACAGCGGCAGAATCCAACGGCGATAGAGGAGGCTACGGTTGCAGGCAAGGGTTGCAATCTAGGATTTTCTGATGTGGGTTGAGAGGGAAGAAAGAGAGATAGAATATGGAGGGAGAGATTCAAAAATCAGAGGTTGCCAAAGAGGTGCAAAGGTAGCTATGAAGAAGCTCTGATACCATGATAGGACATACTGATGTTATTTCATAGCTACAATTGTACAATAATGATATAAGATTAGGGCTTGTTAAATAGGTTAAACCTAGGAAACACTAGTAATAAGAAAAGACGGCTAAGCTTAGAAAACCCTATTAATAAAAAAAGATAGCTAAGCTTAGTAAACCCCAATAATAAGAAAAAGATGAAATTGTCCTTAAAATATAAATAACAGAAATAACATATACTACTCACACTTACCGCACATGCATATACCGTGCTTTTTCCTTTATTTTGAGTTTGTGGGCTTTTATGAGAGCAACTCAATTTTTTATTTAAAAAATTGCCTATTTTTATTTATTTATTAGTTCTGTATTAATTTTTTGATAAATTATATTAGTCTGTCTTGACAAAAAAAAATCTACAAAATATAAAATTATGTCTATTAACTAACAAATGTTCACAAAAGACCAAAAATTAGTAAAAAAAGACAATTTTTTGAATATGGTGCTCGTGTTTATTTTTGTAATGCAGATAATTGTACTAACATAGAGGCTTTGTTAATCAAAAAATATAAATTAATATATTATATGCAAAGTTTCTAGCTAATTGATGTTTTTGTGTATCCTTTGTTTTTCCTGACGTCATATAAAGCTGATTCCTTATCTTATTATTTTTTCGTCTTTATTTGAATTGTTTTTTTTTACTTTTTTATCTTGTCGCAATTTTTATTGATTATTGGAATATTCCAAAAAATTAATAGTTAAGCTAGGTCAAATAAAAATAAATTGCTTTTATCTATGTTAACAAATCGCATATTTATTTTTGGAATATGCAGTTTCGATTTGTATTTATATTTAGCATCCTAGATATACGATTTATTTATATATCTATCAAGAACTGATTAGATTGAATTTTTTCATAGATCTATTATACACGATGTACAATATTTACGGTTTTGATCATTAATATGAACCTCAAATAGGAGAACATGGAGGAGTGTGGTAGATGGGTTTTTGGAGTGTTCAATTTTATTCACCTTTGTCGTGTAGGATTATTTCGAGATCTCATTTTGATAATTAAAATTGTTTATCTTGTTTTGATTAAGTCTTTCAGTTATCAAAAAAAAAAATCAACTCATCGCATATCGATAAGTGTTTGACCTAAAAATTTAATTTTTTACTTCGAAACTTTGAATTTTTAAAACTTACAAATTTTATTGTTAGGTAAAACCCTTATTGATATCTGCTTCAGATGAATTTTCTCATGATAACTAAACAAACTAATCAGAATAAAATAAATAATTTTTATTATTTGAAAGTCTAACTAGTTTTTGTATGATGTTTAGTGACCCAAAATGAATATGCTAAAAATATGTCAACCGAAATGCATTATGTTGAAACTCGTGTTTTGATTTACATGATACAAACATATGCCTATGAGTATACAGGAGAAGATGAAATTTCTCAGGACAGAGATATGCCATCTGGAAGGCTGTCCGGCATCCTGTCCGGCAGTCCTTCTAGAAAGCTGGAAAGAAATCCGGCTAGAAATTCGGGTGCCTCAAGATCGGATTTAGGAAACGACCGCAAACGGTTTGATCGTATCTTCTCCGAAATATTGAATTATCTTTTTATAGAAGTATTTTGATTGAGAAAATCAGTACTAATTCGATGCTATGTATTACCCTCTGAGTTCACAGCCGTTGGTCCAAACATGGGAAGAAATCGCTGGCCTCTGGTATGTAAAGCTCGACGAGATCAAATCAGAGCCTTTGACGATCTCTCTATCAAACTGGTATGAAGCTAGAGTTGTTTTAAAAAGGATTCAAAAAGGCCAAGAACAATATACACAGAATTGAATACGTCAAAAGAATTTTTACAGAGCATCCATCAACAGTACCTAAAGCTATCACTTGTAGCGTTCTTTTCTTCAGAGCCTTATTAAGCCTTTCACCTGTAAAATCTCTTTGAAGAGAGTCACACACATCACGTATCTACCTGGTGAGAGAGAGAGCCTTCCACTGTGATTCGATTAGGAGTTCTTTCAAAGCCCTTTTGTGTGTGTCGACTAATTGTTTTTTTCTCATAGTCCAGAGTAACTGAGTATGTCCTGTTAGAAGAGGAAAGTGAGATTCGTGTGTGAGTTATTACATCGAGCCGGTCTGCGTGTACCAAGGAGTGGCATCGATCTGCGTGTATCGATTACAAAGAGAAATTGAGTGCTTGGTCTGCGTGTATCAAGCTAGGTGTACCGGTCTGCGTGTATCGGTAATAGTGATTGTAAAAGAGGAGTTGGCCTCATAAACCAACCTTGTGTAAGTATTGGATTATAGTGGAAACGGTGATTGTTCAAGGGACCAATCACTAAGAGTGGACTAAGCACATCGCCCAACCACTATAAAAATCTCCGTCTCCTTATTTACTTATTTTCAGTATCCTCTTCTCATTCTATTATCCTGTTGCGCTTAATCGTTTGTGTGAGTTGATTGAAAACAGGAAAAAAAAAGTACATCTATTCACCCCCCTCTAGGTGACTTTGATTATTGAAGTGAATCTCAAAATGATCTTACATGACAAAAAGTTAACAAAATTGAATTGTACGCTTGTGTTTAAAATTATTCAATATAATTTGAGAAGAAATAGGATTTGTTACTTGGTCTTCACCTACTCCTATAAGTTAGTCAATGATGCTACAGCTAAGTTTTTCAGTTTTTTCTCTTTTCAAGGTCCAACGAGATAACTCGAAATCTCTTAAGTTTCAGGTTTGAATTTTTTCTAGGTGTTATTAATTTTTATAGGGTTAGTATATACAACTAAAATCTCCTAATTTTAAATGGGCATTTCCGCAAGTGGACGATGAAATTAGTCCTCTGAAAACTAATTGATATTAAATTAGAGGTAATCTTAGAGCCGATCGAATAGCTCTGCTACTAAAAAAATAAAAATAGATCCCATGAGATTTTTTTCTTTCTTCGCACGTGGAACGAAATAACCGGTTGTTGAGTCATCCAAGAATAAAAATAAGGGTAAATTTCATAAACACTCCCTCAATTCTGGAAAAGTTGCACTGCATACCCTTATATTTTTTAAAATTACAGTAAGTATCCTTACTTTTTTATTCTATGTAACACTCAAGTTCTTTTGTCATAATATCTATTCTATCCATTCTTTTATACCATGGTTTGGAAATGGCTTTATTATTTTTTATTTGTTGATAGACATACCCCCTCTTGTTCTACATAATTTCATAAAAATAAAAAGATAAGTTCATATATTATATATTTGCTGACCTTAATTTTTTTATAAAAATTTGTTTTAAAAAATTATCTTTCGTAAGTTTTAAGTTAAACTTTTATAAGATTACTCATTCTCCTCGAAAAGAGGAACATAAAAAGTAAAAAAAATCTGAAAGTTCGTTAAAAATATTATTAATCTAAAAAAGATTGTTTTTATCTTTCATACCATTTATAAATGAAAGGGTAGAATAGAAATATTATGGCAAATGGACTTGAGTGTTACCTAAAATAAAAAAAAAATAAAAGTGTTCACTGCAATTTTAGAGAGAGAGAGAGAGAGAGAGAGAGAGAGAGAGAGAAGAGCTAGTAAGAACATGCACACCAGTCTCTCTATTTTTTGCATCAAATTAGAGAGAAAATCTCATTTTCCTATTTTAGGGACCATATTTTGTAATGTCTCCCGCATCAGACTCTCTATTCTATCCCTATTGTATTAAAATATTTTTTTTCCTTTTATATTCAATTCAAATGTTATAAACAACACAAGAGAGGTGAAAGAAATGAAAAAATAATAATAATAAAATGTTAGGAGTGAATAATTCCTCTCTAAAACTCGGGGGTTACTATTCCTTTTGGAAAGAGGGTTAAGTAGTAGAGAGGCTGATGTGATGATTATTAAGAAAATTTGCTCCTCAAATTAGAGAAAGAACACATTTGAGGAGTTTGATGTGGATACTCTAAGTCAACCCATTTGAGGAGTTCCATATTTGGTATATGCATGATGTAGGATGCATTCATCCCAAACACACTTCTAAGTGTTCGCTCCAATAACTTTATTTAATTGTCTGTCACACTCTACAGCCACATCCTTGTTGAATTTTAGGACCTCATCCTCACTACCAACAAAAATCTTACTGGCTTTGGTTAGCTGGAAATATGATTTGCCACAATTGTGCTTTGTTCAAGTTCATCTTCTTGAAGGGAACTTGAAAAGTGTTTAACGGACAACATGCCATGTTGTATGACAGACTCCCCTATTCCTCCTAAAGGGGGTAATAGAAAATAGAAAGAATATCTCATCACAAAAAAGACTCCGGTGTAACCAAAAGCAGCATAAAGATAGTTGATCAACTAAATTCACAAAGCTAGGCATCTCCTACAAAACTTAATTAATCCCAAAAAGCTCTCCAGTTATGGACATGCTTGCCTTCAATTTTGCAAGAAACAAGCCAATGAAGCAGAAGCTCATGAAGTTAGGGTTCCAAAACATACAGATTTAAAATAGGACAAAATTAACATGTGACGAGAATCCTAAATGGTATGGGAGAATCCTAACGCGTATTCTGTATGCAATGACTCGGAATTTTTAATTTATTATTTCAACAATTGTTTTGTTTGGGTTAAATGATTGATCTTTGGAGATTACGATTAGATTCATATTACTATTTTAACAACTTTACATTGTTTAATTTATTGCACTTATGTGGTACCATTTCTATATAACTATTCATCATCTATTGTTATCATCTTCATAAATTGAAATTTAAGGGTAAGATTTATTTACCGAATTTTATCGTTTATGGTACTACATTCTACTTGTAACGCTTCTATTTCTAGAAAAGTTATTTAAATTTATTTAATATGATTTTATTGTGTAAAACAAGAATTAAAGAAAACCTCGCTTTTATTAATTAATGACAAATAGTAAAACATAGTTTTCAAACGCAAAAGATAAAATGATGAAAAATGATGATACATTAACTGTGAGAATATTTTTATTTTCTACATATTCTCAGCCATCAAATGTGGATTGCCCCAAAAACTTTGAACATTAGGATTTGATGGTCCATTCATTTGGAGATATCTTTAATGAAAGCCTCAATATTTGTCTCCAATGATCCTCCTTTTTTAGTAGCTCGTCGACACATATCTCGGAGTTCTCTTACTCTCTCAGCCATTTTTTTCCTCTCAACATTTTCTGAATCCATAAACCTCCACACAAGATCAGCGATTTCCTCTCTCCTAACCAAATCATCATTATTCCCGCGCTTCACCCTCCACCCAATCTTCCAATCTTCCTCAACTAATTTACTTATTGGGACTTGATCCATCGTAATAGGAAAACCAAGTAGTGGAATCCATGTGAAAATACTTTCCGTAGTTGAATTCCACCCACAGTGAGTCCAAAATCCACCGACAGATGAATGGCATAGTACTTTCAATTAATTACACCAAGGCATTCCACCCACAGTGAGTCCAAAATCCACCGACAGATGAATGGCATAGTACTTTCAATTGATTACACCAAGGCCCTATCTTCCCCGCACCACCACAAACAGTCTCTTTTAATTCTGACGCCTTGTCACGCGCCATCCACAAATACTTCACGCCACTATTGTGCAACCCGACTGCTATTTCATCCATTTGGGCATTTGATACAGTAAGGAAACTTCCGAGTGAAACATACAAAACAGAGCTCTGAGGTTGAGAGTCTAGCCATGTCAGGTAGTGTTGATCATCTGTTGGGAGAATGGTTTGAGGGGAATTATGGTCCAAATTGAAGTAAGGTATGAAGGGGCTGAAAGAGTAGATTGGGAATGAGAATTTGGGTTGTAAAGCTTCGATAACACGAGATTCGAGCTCGAAAACAGAGTTGAATAAGAGATATTGTGCTTGGGATACTTTGGAGATCAGTTGAAGGATTCCATGCGAGAATGCTGAATTTTCATGGTAAAAAATGGTCGGGAGGTCGGACAAGAGGAATGGAGATAGTCCGGGAATGTAGTTTATCTTCTCTTCTGCTCTTTCTGTTGTGCAAATATAGGACAAGGAAGAGCATAAGCCAATATTCAACAGTGTCAATTAACCATGAAAATTATCCAAACAAAGCATTTAGTGACGAATATAAATTTTATTGACAACGTACGTCTACAAACAAACTCTTACACAATGATTCAAACACAAACGTGATAGGAATTATGTTATAATTTGCACTAAAAGTTGTAATTATTTTTTGGTTTGCACTTTGCATGAGAGTATTGTTGGGCCGCAACTTTATTGACTTATTTTGCATACTGTTTTGGATTTGATGTGATTATTTTTTATTGTAATTGCAATATCATTATTCTTGATTATTTAAAATTCTGACAAAAAAATTTGTTACAATTGGGCTTTCTTTACTTTTTATATTTTTTCGAAATATGAGCTTGGGCCCACCCAAACTGAAAATCGGACCAACCCAGCCATAAATCGGCCAAGCTGAACCGGACCAAATCGATAGACTTCAGTTTAGTTTTCGATTTCTCATTTGCCCAAATTGGAACAACTGATTTGACCCGAGTTTATTAGCCAGACCAAATTAAACTAGACTGGTTACACCCCTACCTAATACACCCAAAATAACCCCCATACAATCACTGTCCATTGGGCTTATTTAACCAATTTTAATATCTTATTCAATTACTGAGTTATTTAACACATCCTGACAATTTAACACACTTCGATTGTTTAACACTTCCAAAACTAAAACGCCATCCAATCGAGCACTAAGGAATGAATATGGTGAGGGATAATATAATTTTAATCGCCGAAGATAAAATAGTCCATCAAATATCATACTTATTGATAATCCAAAAAAGTATACAAATTTTGAATATGACAAATCCAAATATAACTAAATGCAAACTGAGAAATACAAGTCTATTAACTGTCGGAATATTTATTTTCTAAATTTTCTCAGCCCCCAAATGTGGATTGCCAAAAGAACTCTTAACATTATTAGGATTTGATTAGTCCATTCATTTGGAGATATCCTCAATGAAAGCCTCAATATTTATCTCCGACGATCCTCCTTTTTCAGTAGCTCGTCGACACATATCTCGGAGTTCTCTTCCTCTCCTGACCATCTGTTCTCTCTCCACATTTTTCGAATCCATAAACTTCCTTACAAGATCAGCGATTTCCTCTCTCCTAACCAAATCATCATTCCCGCGCTTCACCCTCCACCCAATTTTCCAATCTTCCTCAACTAATTTACTTGTTGGGACTTGATCCATCACAATAGGAAAAGCAAGCAACGGTACCCCTGCGAAAACACTTTCCGTAGTCGAATTCCACCCACAGTGAGTCCAGAATCCCCCGACTGATGAATGGCATAACACCTTCAATTGATCACACCAAGGCACTATCATCCCCACACCACCACAAATAGTCTCTTTTAATCCTGACGCCTTGTCACGCGCCACCCACAAGTACTTCACGCCGCTATTGCGCAACCCTGCTGCGATTTCTTCCATTTGGGTAGTTGATACAGAAAGGAAACTTCCGAGTGAAACATACAAAACAGAGCTCTGAGACTGAGAGTCTAGCCATGTCAGGTAGTGTTTATCATCTGTTGGGATAGTGGTTTGAGGGGAATTATGGTCCAAATTGTAGTAAGGTATGAGGGGGCCTAAAGAGTAGATGGGGAATGAGAATTTGGGTTGTAAAGCTTCGATAACCGGAGATTCGAGCTCAAAAACAGTGTTGAGCAAGAGATATTGTGCATGGGGTATGTTGGAGATCAGTGGAAGGATTACTTGTAAGTTTACTGGATTTTCACTGCAAAACATGGTCGGAAGGTCGGATAATTGGAATGGAGATAGTCCGGGAATGTAGTCTATCTTCTCTTGTGTTGTTTCTGTTGTGCAAATATCCAGAGTATTAGATGAAGAATATGAATTTTATTTCACCTAATACAAATGGTGGATATTTTTGTTTGAATAACACAAGCAACATGATTTTGATAGTGAACTCACAGTGAACATTTGTTTTTGTGGCCTATTCTTTTCATAATTTTCTAAAGATAGATTCTTTTTTAATATCTTATGCAATATAAGTAATTGGGTAAGTTTGTTTGACTCTTGACCTCTTTTGAACAAGTATGAAGCGTAATGAAATTACTATTGTACCACCGATCAATAGAAAAATACAAATAAAATTTGACCAAAAATACTTGTCGAGCATAACTCCTGCAGTATGGAACTTTTTGTTCATTAATTAAAGACTTCACCACATATTGTCACCGATATAGTCTTTTTTCAGAGAGTAAATTTTTAATAAGAAACTTCTTATTTTGTTAAAATGAGAATTTTTTATTTTCGGATCAAATATTGATAATTCGAACCGTTCAATGTGTCTAAAATATATTTTTAAGGATAATCGCGAGAAACCAACTTAAAATATTACCGTGTTGGGCTTGATCCAAGTAATTTTTTATAAAACAGTTTCTTTCAGCATTTATGAAAAAATACTTGGATCAAGCTCTTTTGGGTATTGTTTTGAGTCGATTTCTCGCGAGTACTCTTAAAAATATATTTTAAACATATTGAACGGTTCAGAGTATCAATATTTGGTCAAAAAACATGATGTTCTCATTTTAACAAAATGAGAGACCCCTTATTAGAAAATCTCTCTCTCTCTCTCTCTCTCTCTCTCTCTCTCTCTCTCTCTCTCTCTCTCTCTCTCTGTATATATATATATATATATATATATATATATATATATATATGATTAAATTACACTAACCTCCCTTGAGATTTCTGAAAGATACGCTAACATCCTTGTAGTTTGAAAAAATACTCTAACGTTTCTTACCTCTCGTACCTCTAGAATTAGTTAATCATCGTTAGTCAAGTTATTTAAAGTTCAAGTTCCGTAAATTTTTTTAGCCAAACAAGTTGCAACATAATTTCTATCAAGTTAATTTTACCTAGGTTGAATATTTAAGTTTTTTTCAAAATCCAAACTTTGATACAGTTTAAGATATTTACTCAAGTTTCGATTTCAGAAAAATCTCATAAATTCAACATAAGCTAGTTTAAACATGATAAAAATTATGTTGAAGATCATTTTGTTGGAAAAAAAAAAAACTCAAACTTAAAAATTCAATAGTTTAAACAGATGTACTGTATGATAGTTTTCAAAATTTCAAAATCAAGAAAGGTGAAAATAATTTTTCAAACTATAGGAGAATCGGTACAGTTGTCCAAAAAAAACAAAAACTCAAGGGAGGTCTGTGTAATTTACCCTACCTACATATTTCAAATAACTGAATCGGGTCACACTTGCTCACAACGTGACTCCATTATTGTTTGTCACATTCTTAGAACGTCCAGCTTAAATTTGCAAATACTGAACCGGCAAAACATTTAAAAAAAAGAAAAGGCGAAGACACTGCTTACTTGGTAATTGAACCGGGAAATGCCCGTTTTTGACGAGAAGGTCAAAATGGTAAAAAAACGAAAAAACCGTCGCCGGCATCGGCCAAAACGAAGCCACCGGAGTATTCCTTCTATTCCCGACATCAACGGCCCATAGCAAGAAACAGTCAGCTACAATAACATTTGGTGGCGGATCTAGACGATCGAGGATCCCCTCAAACGGCTCCTCCATTTTAGTCATGATAGCTTCAAAGAAGCTTTCCATGTTAGCGGCTCGGACCAGCTCCAATGGCAAGACATTGGGGATGGTGGCGAAGCGGATGTTAGGCGGCTTGGTCTCCGAGCCTATTAAGCCGAGCCACTCCTCAGTGACGACGAATGTAACGAGTATGTTATTGCGGTGGGAAGCAAGTAAGTTGCAGAGGTTCATCATAGGGTTGATGTGGCCCCTACCTGGGTAAGGCATGGCCACCACATGGCATGTGGCCATCGGTGAAGAAGAAGAAGAAGATTGAGTATTGTTTGTGTCTGAATCGTTCTCTGTATTGTGTAAAGCCATAGGGAGAGGATTTTTAAATGGATTCAGTGGGAGGGCTTTTTCTTTTTTTCTTATAAAGATATTGAGAATATTATATATCTGTAGTGGTTTGGTCAATTGAGGCGGTGGAAGATTGTGTAAATCAATGAATATGATGGGCGTTGTTATTCCTTGTTGAACAAATAGAAATTGTGGATTCGGAATCGTTACGTGTATGTGCGATTCTTTGTAATTATATGAGTTTTTACGTGTATTCGATGAATCCTGACACATCTGCATTGCACGAATAATTCGTTTTCATTGCTTTTAAAATTATTATGAAGCTATTTTTTCTATCATTCAATAAGCCATTGAAACGACGAGTTTAAAATTTTTGTTGGCAAAACGAATTGCGTTATAATTCCTATTACATCCAATCCATGTTGTATTTTTAAAAATATATAAAATTTGAACTCGCACAGGGTTTCGGGTATTTTTTTGAGTTTGGATTTTTTTTTTAAATTGAAAATTTTAGCATGGGTTATATCAAAAGTAATAGAAAATTCTTATTTTTTTGTTTCTTTCTTTTGAGTTTGTGGGCTTCTATGAGAGCAACTCAATTTTTTATTTTAAAAAAATTGCCTATTTTTATTTATTTATTTGTTCTTTGTCAATTTTTTAATGAATTATTACAAAAAAAAATTACAAAATATAAAATTATGTCTATTAACTAGGGATGATATTTTTCTCCAATCCGATGGATATCCGAACCGTAGTCAATTTTTTTCTCTGAACCATAACCGAAATTTTCCCTATGGATATAGTTATGGAGGAGGCAAGTCAATATTCGATCAGATACGATTCTGATACGGTTATTGTTAAATATCCGAAAATAACATAACGGATATCCGAACCAAACCGAATCTGAAACCGAACCGAACAGTATATACATAATTAAAATTAAAACTAAAACTCTTAATATATAATATAAAATCCTAAAATGTCAATTTTTGTTAAGCGGCAGTAGTACCCAAATACTAGAGTACCCACTACCCATCCTTAATCTTATACCTTAAGACTTCTCTTACATCTTTTTCTTATTTCTATGATTTCACTTTGGAGTTGTATTCTATTGTTAAATTGCTTTTTGTTTCGATGCATTGTTGGTTTAGTTAGTAATGTTTGAATCATTGTTGGTTTACTTACAATTTTCGAATTTGTTTTAATGGTTACGTAATATGTGATGTGTTATTTACGAATTTGGTTTGTTGCCAAAATATGAATAGGAATTTATTTATTTTTAAATTGCATTCGGATTGGTTTGGGGCAGGTTCGAAAAAAATTACGAATATCCATTCGGTTCGAAGATTAACTGATATCTATTGGATATGATTATGGTGCATCAATTTTAATCTCCGACGGATATTGGAGCAGGTACGATTATCGATTAGCGTTCGGATATCGAATATGAATATCATGATATCCGATCCGATCCGCTCCATTGGCACTCCTATAGTATTAACTAACAAATGTTCACAAAAACCAAAAATTAGTAAAAAAAGACAATTTTTTGAATATGGTGCTCGTGTTTATTTTTGTAATGCAGATAATTGTACTAACATAGAGGCTGTAGTTGTTAATCAAAAAATATAAATTAATATCTTCTATGCAAAGTTTCAAGCTAATTGATGTTTTTGTGTATCCTTTGTTTTTCCCGACGTCATATAAAGATGATTCCTTATCTTATTATTTTTTCGTCTTTATTTGATTTTTTTTTACTTTTTTATCTTGTCGCAATTTTTATTGATTATTGGTTAGTCTCGACAAGAGATTTTAGAAAAACATAATATCAAGTTCAAAAACTTTATAAAAAATAAAGAAGACGAAAAATTATAATTTGTTTTGGCTTATTTTTCGTCTTTAGTGAATTTTTTCAAATTTGTGGATATAATTATTTTACCTTATAGATTTCTTTCTTCCAGACAAATCAGTAACTCAAAGAAAATTGATAAACAAATAAAAAATTCATAAAAATAAAGAAAAATTTAATTTAGTTAAGTTAGGTCAAATAAAAATAAATTGCTTTTTTCGATGTTAACAAATCGCATATTTATTTTTGGAATATGAAGTTTCGATTTGTATTTATATTTAACATCGTAGATATCGATTTATTTATATATCTATCGAGATTGAATTTTTTCATAGATCTATCATAGGCGATGTACAATATGTACGGTTTTGATCATTAATATGAACCTCAAAAAGGAGAACATGGAGGATTGTGGTGAATGGGTTTTTGGAGAGTTTAGTTTTGTTCACCTCTGTGGTGTCGGATTATTTCAAAATCTCATTTTGATAATTAAAATTGTTTATCTTGTTCTGATTAAGTCTTTCAGTTATCACAAAAAAATCAACTCAATCAAATATTGGTAAGTGTTTGACCTAAAAATTTAATTTTTTACTTCAAAACTTTGAATTTTTAAAGCTTAAAAATTTTATTTTTAGGTAAAAAACCCTTATTGATATCTGCTTCAGATGAATTTTCTTATGATAATTAAAGAAACTAATCAAAATAAAATAAATAATTTTTATTATCGAAGTCAAATCTCGAAATGATCTTACACGACAAAAAGTTAACAAAATTGAACCCTCTACTAGAAGGGGGAGTTATTGGTCAATGAGAAGAAAGAGGATTTATTACTTGGTCTTTACCTAATCCCATAAGTCAGTCAATGATGCTACAGCTAAGTTTTTCAGTTTTTTCTCTTTTAAAGATCCAACGAAATACCTCGAAGAAATCTCTTAAGTTTCGGGTTTAAAACTTTTTTAGGTGTTATTAATTTTTATTAGGTTAGTATATACAGTTTAAATGTCCTGATTTTAAACTGACAGCTTAAATGTCCTAATTTTAAATGGGCATTCCAATAAGTAAACGATGAAATTAGTCCTCTAAAGACTAATCGGTATTAAATTAGAGATAATCTTAAAATCGATCGAATACCTTGGCTATTAAAAAAATAAAAATAGATCCCATGAGATTTTCTTCTTCTTCACACGTGGAACAAAATAACCGGTTGTTGAGTTTTCATCTTCGCACGTGGAACGAAATAACCGGTTGTTGAGTTTTCATCTTCGCACGTGGAACGAAATAACCGGTTGTTGAGTCGTCTGAGAATAAAAATAAGGGTAAATTTCATAAACACTCCCTCAATTCTGGAAAAGTTGCACTTCATACCCTTATATTTTTTAAAATCGCAGTAAGTATCCTTACTTTTTTATTCTATGTAACACTCAAGTTTTTTTGTCATAATATATCTATTATATCCTTTCTTTTATACAATGGTTTGTAAATGGCTTTATTATTTTTTATTTGTTGATAGACATACCTCCCTCTTGTTCTACATAATTTCGTAAAAATAAAAAGATAAGTTCATACATTATACATCTACTGACCTTAATTTTTTTTATAAAATTTTGTTTTAAAAAATTATCTTTCGTAAGTTTTAAGTTAAATTTTTATAAGATTATTCATTCTCCTCGAAAAGAGGAACATAAAAAGTAAAAAAAAAATCTAAAAGTTTGTTAAAAACATTATTAATCTAAAAAAATTATTTTTATCTTTTTTCAAAACTTGTTTAAAAAGTTCATATTTTTTATTCCTTTCATCAAGACCACAAAATAATAAAAAAAAAGGATCAAAAAATCACATTTCAATAAATCAACAAAAGTATAAAGATAAAAATTCTATTTTTAATAGATCATAAAATGATGGAAAAATAAAATTCTATTTTCAGTGAAAATCACTTTTACTTTTGTTCTTTTTTGAAATGTGATTTTCTTGATTATTTTTTCATCATTTCATGGTCTTGATCAGAGGAATAAAAAATATAAAAAAATTTAACAAGCTTTAAAAAGACAAAAATAATAATTCAAAAAATGAAATTTTTTTAAATTATTGAAAATTTTTGAAAAACTTTCAGAAGTTTTTTATTTCTTATGTTCCTCTAAAACGAATCAATAATCTTACATCCTTGTTGAATTTTAGGACCTTATCCTCACTACCAACAAAAATCTTATTGGCTTTGGTTTAGCTAGAAATATGATTTGCCACAATGGTGCTTTGTTCAAGTTCATCTTCTTGAAGGGAACTTGGGATCCCTGTTGTGTCACGAAGCACTGATCGAGCATTTAATATTGACCGGATAATTATCAAACAGTGTTTTGCACGTTAAAATGACGTCATTTAACGGACAACATATCATACTGTGCGTAATATACAATAGACTCCCCGATTCCTCCTGAAGGGGTAATAGAAAATAGAAAGAATATCTCATCACAAAAAGACTACGGTGTAACCAAAAGCACACAAAGATAGTTGATCAACAAAATTCACAAAGCTGGTCAACTCCTACAAAACTTAACTAATCTCCAAAAGCTCTCCAGTTATGGACATGCTTGCCTTCAATTTTGCAAGAAACAAGCCAATGAAGCAGAAGCTCATGAAGTTAAGCTTCCAAAACATGCAGATTTAAAATAGGACAAAATTAACATGTGACGAGAATCTTAAATGGTATGGGAGAATCCTAACACGTATTCTGTGTGCAATAACTCGGAATTTTTAATTTATTATTTCAACAATTGTTTTGTTTGGATTAAATGATTGATCTTTGGAGATTACGATTAGATTCATATTACTATTTTAACAACAACTTTACATTGTTTAATTTATTGCACTTATGTGGTACCATTTCTGTAGAACTATTCATCATCCATTGTTATCATCTTCATAAATTGAAATTTATGGGTAGGATTTATTTATCGAACTTTATCGTTTGTGGTACTACATTCTACTTGTAATGTTTCTATTTCTCGAAATATTATTTAAATTCATTTAATATAATTTTATGTGTAAAACAAAAATTAAAGAAAACCTTGCTTTTATTAGTTAATTAACGACAAATAGTAAAACAAAGTTTTTGAGTGCGAAAGATAAAATGACGAAAAATAACGATACATTAACTGTGTGAATATTTTTATTTTCTAAATATTCTCATCATCAAATGTGGATTGCCCCAAAAACTTTGAACATTAGGATTTGATAGTCCATTCATTTGGAGATATCCTTAATGAAAGCCTCAATATTTGTCTCTAACGATCCTCCTTTTTCAGTAGCTCGTCGACACATATCTTGGAGTTCTCTTCCTCTCTCAACCATTTTTTTCCTCTCAACATTTTCCGAATCCATAAATCTCTGCACAAGGTCAGCAATTTTCTCTCTCCTAACCAAATCATCATTATGATCTCGCTTCACCCTCCACCCAATCTTCCAATCTTCCTCAACTAATTTACTTGTTGGGACTTGATCCATCCTAATGGGAAAAGCAAGCAGTGGCACTCCTGCAAAAATACTTTCCGTAGTTGAATTCCACCCACAATGAGTCCAGAATCCACCGACTGATGAATGACATAGTACTTTCAATTGATTACACCAAGGCACTATCATCCCCGCACCACCACAAACCTTCTCTTTTAATCCTGACGCCTTGTCACGCGCCACCCACAAGTACTTCACGCCGCTATTGTGCAACCCGGCTATGATTTCATCCATTTGGGCACTTGACACAGTAAGGAAACTTCCGAGTGAAACATACAAAACAGAGCTCTGAGGTTGAGAGTCTAGCCATGTCAGGTAGTGTTGATCATCTGTTGGGACAATGATTTGAGGGGAATTATGGTCCAAATTGAAGTAAGGTATGAGGGGGCCGAAAGAGTAGATTGGGAATGAGAATTTGGGTTGTAAAGCTTCGATAACATGAGATTCGAGCTCGAAAACAGAGTTGAATAAGAGATATTGTGCTTGGGATACTTTGGAGATCAGTTGAAGGATTCCATGCGAGAATGCTGGATTTTCATGATAAAAGATGGTCGGAAGGTCGGACAAGCGGAAGGGAGATAGTCCGGGAATGTAGTTTATCTTCTCTTCTGCTCTTTCTGTTGTGCAAATATAGGACAAGGAAGAGCATAAGCCAATATTCAACAATGTCAATTAACCACGAAAATTATCCAAACGAAGTATTCGGAGACGAATATAAATTTTATTAAGAACGTACGTCTATAGACAAACTCTTATACAGTGATTCAAACACAAACATGATACGAATTACGTTATAATTCGTTTGACTGAAGAAAAAAACCCAAGTTTTTTCTGAGTATTTCTGAATGTATGTACAAGTCAAATCCTAACAAATTATGTACAAATCTAATCCTAACAAATTTTTTTATGAACAAACTTGACAAACATTCATCAAAATTACTTCTTAGATTTAGCTCAACAAGCTAAATTGAAAAAGTAAAATATCCTCGATAGAATCCTAATAATTTGGACTAACTAGTTTTTAGGATTATTTTTATCTTTTTAAAACTGTGTAAATTTAAAAAGTAAAAGAAAGGATTAGCGGTTTTGTAAGGTGCAAACCTTAAGGCCGAAATTTCATAATTTAACATCTGCAAAACGGGAACGTTTTGTGTGGCTGCAAATTTGCAGCTCTCATCCTCGCTACAGTATTTCCAAGTCCGGAAAGGGGGGAGAGAAAAATGGGGTCTTAAATAGAGTATGATGACATTACCCTTTCTTTAACAGTCAAATGACGGAATCTAACGGAAGAGGGAGGTGTTGGAAGAATAATTTGTAAAATAAGAAAGAACAATAAAATTGTCAGAAGTTGAGGGGAGGACGGTGATTCTATCCAAAACCTCTGGTGAGATACGTGAAATTTATATATATATATATATATATATATATACAAAATCAAATGACCCCGGGGCGGGGGGGGGGGGGGGGGGGGGGACACTTACCTGCCAATTGAATCGGGAAATGCCGATTTTTGACGAGAAGGTCAGAATGGTGACAAATCGAAAAAACCGATGCCGGCATCGGCCAAAAAGAAGCCACCGGAATATTCCTTCGATTACCGACATCAACTGCCCAAGACAAGAAACTATCAGCTACAATAATATTGGGCGGCGGATCTAGACGATCGAGGATCCCCTCAAACGGCTCCTCCATTTTCGTCATGACAGCTTCGACGAAGCTTTCAAAGTGGGCGGCCCGAACCAGCTCCGATGGCAAGACATTAGGGATGGTGGCGAAGCGGATGTTAGCCGGCTTGGTCTCCGAACCAATTAAGCCGAGCCACTCCTCTGTGACGACGAATGTAACGAGTATGTTGTTGCAGCGGGAAGAGAGTAACTTGCAGAGGTTCATCATTGGGTTGATGTGGCCCCTACCTGGCGAAGGCATGGCCACCACGTGACATATGGCCATCCTGAAGAAGAAGAAGAAGATGGAGTCTAGTTTGTGTCGGAATCTTCTGTGTATTGTTTATGGCCATATGGTGAGATTTTTAAATGGATTCAGTGGGAGGCTTGTTTATTTTTAAATGAACAAAACTAAAGTGACTTCTAGAAGGGAGTGATTTGCCAATGAGAAGAAAGAAGATTTTTTACTATGCCTTTTTCTTAATAGGTGTGTTCGGTTGAGCGTTTCTGAAATAATTTTTGAAAAAAAAATCCGAGATGTTATTTGGTGTAAGTATTTCAGAAAAAAGTTGAGAGTTAAATTTTTTCAGCATTTTCGAGGTGCTTTCTTTCTCTCTCTTCTTTTATAGAAAAATAAATGTTATTTGGAAAAAATATAAAAAATTTTGAGAAAAAAATTTTCAAATAAGTTTTTAAAACTTTTCAAAAAAAATTAAAAAATTTCTAACCAAACACACCCTAATTAGTCAATGATGCTACAATTGAGCTTTCCAATTTTTTCCGCTTTTCAATCCCATGAGATTCTTTTCTTCTTCGCACGTGGAACGAAATGACCGGTTGTTGAATCATCAAAGAATAAAAATAATAAATGCGTAAATTTCACCTAACTTGGGTAAATTTCACCTAACTCTCTATTACTTACAAATTTATTGCCCACCTCCCCTGAATTTTGAACAAATGCACTATCCTATCTTACTTTACAAATTATTCACTTCATGCCCCATTCCTGTTAGTTTCAGTCTCTTATTTAGCAGGAAATATTGATGTCATCATACTAACTTTCTAACATTCCGTTTTACCTTCCATCACACACATCTTTTTCGTTTTGTTTGGATTGAGAGGTTTGAAGAGGAAGATGAGAGAATTGAAGGTACGTTTTGCGTTTGGTTTGTATTTTTAGAAGGAAAGCAAGGAATGTGGAGGAAAATGAGGAGATGAAGAGTACAATCATTTTAAATATATAAATTCACCTCCAAAAATAGAAAAAAAGTAAGGAGATGTTATGATTCTTATTTATAATTTCGATTACACTCTTTGGTTAAAAAAGAAAGTGGGTAATAGATTAACCTTAGATGTTAAAAAGGTAAAAGAAATTATTAAATCAAACGTGAAAAAATATTTTAAAATCTTACTTTCCTTTATTAAATCAAACAAGTAAAAAACATGTCCTTCTCATTTGCCTCCATTTCTTTCACGTCCCCTCCCCTCCTTTCAATCCAAACTAGGTTTCTCTCTCACTCACTCTCTCTCTCCACTTTCTCTCCTCGCTTTTCAACTGTGTTCCATTCCCCAATTCCTTTGATGGCCCGATACCGTTACGTCTCGTACTAGTCGATACGGAACGAGATTGACAACTTTGTCATGAACAATCCCCTCGGTACTGTAATGCCCCAATTTCTCGGACATGTTAATTTTAAAAGACCAAGTAAAAGAGTTTTTTAAGTTTTCATTTCAAAACATAAAGTTTAATACAACCCATCGTTCTTTAACAAAATACATAAATTGAAGATGAAGTTACTAACAAAATGCATTTCAAATACCTTTTCAAAAGAAGGTCAGGGCAATTCTAATAGCTACTAGGTAAACCAAGGTGCTACGGCGTCGTCTTCCCCCAAAACACGAGAGAGAGAGAACAACTGCTGATTCAACCCGTTTAAGGAGTTCCATATTTGCAATATGCATGATGTAGGATGCATTCATCCCAAACACACTTCTAAGTGTTTACTCCAAGAATCTTAGGGCCCGATTGGATGTTGTTTTAGTTTTTGGTGTGTTAAATAAGAAGGGTGTGTTAAATAGTTGGGTGTGTTAAATAAGATGGGATGGCCCACATTGATGTGATTTTTAAGAAGGGTGTATTAAATAACCTAGTGATTGGATGATGTATTAAAATGAGTATTTTAAATAGCCCAATGATTGGATGAAGGGTTATATTGGATGTGTTAGGTGGGGAAAAGGTGTGTTAAATTGTTAAAAGACTTTGTTGCCCTTACTAATGTATTTTTTTATTATTTGGAATAAAGTATAGAAATTGATGAAAAAAATAATTTGTTTGTGAAATTAAGACAAAAAATAATTATAATTAGTATCCTTAATTAATTTCAAACAGAGCCAAATTAATTTTTAATTTTCTAGTAAAAATTTTTCTTCAGTTATAAATATTGGATGTGTTGCTCTTAATTTTTCTTTGTGTTGCTCTGTATTTTTCCATTATTATAAATATTGGATGTGTTTGGGATGCCACGATCAGTGGCTAATGTATTTTTCTTCCTCATAGCCCAAGGTGTATTTTAATTTTTTATTTTTCCATCAGTTTTCTACCATTCTCTTGCGAATAAAACAGAGCCAAACAGAACTTGACAATGGAGGTTTGTGATTGAGCATAATGCAGAGCAACACAAAGAAACTTTAATAAATACATTAAATTGTCAATACCATATAAATTAAAATGTTTAGTACATGTCAACTACGAAGTTCCTAAAACGAGGAGACGGAAGTACAATTCTACACAATATGCTGAATAAGAAATGTCAAAGTTGCACCAAGTAAGACCAAAGCTACACCGAGCAACACCCACTGGATATTTTTACACATCCTTGATTGAGGACGCGTAATTAGAGTTGGATCTTCATCACAGCTCGCTTGGGTCGGGAGAAGCAATGGTGGGTATCCACCAACCTGGGCATCAAAATAAGCTTGCAAAGCAGACTCGGCCTCCACCCTTGAAGTATATTTCTTGTAAACTGCACCTCGAAAACCATGCACTTGTTTGCTACAAGCGGGCCAAGTATCATAAATGCCACGGATCCTCCCTTCGAATACCACGTAGTAGCCTTTTCCTGCCATTGTTACTATAAAAAAAACCCGATGAAAACAAGGAATGGGTAGTGTGAACAATTATGAAAATAAATACATTCAAATGGTGAACAGATCAAGTAAATTATAGTAGAACATTATTTAGTCAGCGTACATAGGAATGAACCTGATGGGAGTAAAAAGTGAAAAGGAGCCATTAACTGGGAGTAAAAAGTGAATGAGAAAAGGAAACACCTTATTTAGTCATTAAATCATAAAAGAACAAAAGCACATCAACTTTATGAGGGATCAGCAGATGAAACACTACTTGCAATGGACTTTATACAGTAAATCTACACTTTTGAATTAATGAACTGACCACAAGATTATTCTGTTATAAAGTGGGACAAAAATGAGGGCCATGTATTGAGCCTAGGTGCTGGGCGGCAGGTCTACAGCATCAAGAGGCGTGAAGAGAACAAGTTCTGCAACCTAGTATTTACTTGTCTTCTAAACTAGAATTGCAACTTCATTTTTATAGCATAATGCAGATTCACACAGGAAAAGAAAAGGCCACTTATAAATATGATTTTTATAAACAGAGTACTAGAAATGACAAGAGTCAAGAAAGACATACTGTCTTATGACTTGCCACAAGAGTAGTAAAATTGATACACAATACACCGTGTATAAACAGTCTAGGAATAAAAAATCAATAAGAAGCAATAATGCACAATTAACTGATTCTATAACTGGCATAGAATATGGCATCTCTGTAGTCATAACTGGCAAAAAAATTACAGCAGGGAAAAAGAAAATGCAAATAGAAAGACCTAAGAAGGAAATGAAGTGAAGAAAAGTTGAACTTGAAAGGAATGAACGTACATGGAGGGTATTCAACTGAACACAAAGGGTCAGCGTTGTCAAAACAGTCCAGAAATACCAAAACAGTCCAGAAATACAAACGTGTATAGAACATGACCATTAAACATACCCATTACACATGCCAAAATATGCCCAGAACATACCCATTACAAATACCAAAACATGCCCGGAACATACCCACTAAACATGTACGAACATATACCTACAGCAATAAGGACTCAAAAAATTAGTCATCCTACTACCAAATATGGACACTTGCTACCCCATCCAAAAAATAGTCATCCTACTATTGTTACCAAATATGGACACTTGCTACCCCATCCAAGTCTTGTCCTTCCGAGAATATTCTAGACTATACATTGTCGGCCAAACCAAAAAGGAAGGATTTACAAAAAATTGGGTCTACTTGCAACATTATAGTCAATCTTGAAACACTACGCCACGTAGTACCGCTTGAACCCAAGCTTGCTTGGCCTCATCCTTGATGCCGAAGAAGTTATCCACCCTTTCTTCAACCTTAAGTATGATGGCGGCCAATTGGAATTGCTCGTCCATGGTTAGGTCGAGTTTTGATAACTCTTCCGGAACCATTTGTCGACGAGCCGACAGTTTTGCAGAATATCCCATGGACTTAGCCATCTCTCCCATTATTCCAACTGTGTCTTTCATCCACAGCTCCATGCTTTCATGGATGGACACATCGTCTGACCTCGTTCTTTTCTTCCCCTTCTTTGTGCCCGGATTACCCACAGGTGGGGTGGTCCTGTGAGTGGGGATTGCAGGGGTGGATGTCGTATGTGTGGAGGCATGGGTATAGGGTGAGGGTGAGGGTGTGGGTGTGGGTGCGGGTGTTGAGTCTTGAGAGGTGTTCCGCCCAAACACATCTTCATCATAAATGGGGATGTACGGGTCGTCTTCAAGATTTTATGATTCATCCTCCACTTGCATGGGTGTTGCCCCCATTTGAATTGGGCCCTCTGCAAACTCACCAGTGGCAGGGTCTTTTCCGTAAAGGACCACCCAATCATCAAAGTATGGAAAGTACTTCCCATTTAGCCTTTTGCACAACGGATTGGCCTACACATAAATGATAAGAAGTAAGATAATGAAGCCAAATTGGTAGTAACTTTAAATACAACCAATGCTTCTCACCTTCTCATATTCCTCCCACACAGACGGGTCGTCCACGTCGATGCATTTCTTGACATTGTTCCAACCAAACCCACTTAGGTTGACAATGTCCCTTACTTTGACATATGTCTGCTTCCATAAGCGGGATTTGGACTCGATATGAGGTTTTGCCTTCATGGTCACATGCGGTAATGCCTTTTTCATCAACTGCTCAACCTTACGAAAACACCCCGATTTAAACCCATTGTCTGAATGCCAATTGCCTTGTACGTACTCATCAACCATTACACGGATTAGGATATCCTCGTAATGCGTTTTCCAGACGAACCTCTTGTTAATTGTCTTATGAACACAATCATTTGGTAAGGGATCCATTGCTGCATTGATGTAATGTATCAATCGTCAATTACACAATGTCCAACACAAGCGAATATATAATTGAAGAATTATAAACAAAGTCATCATAATACATGCCATTCATCCAAAGCTTCAAAAGTAGTACTAATTGTTCAAAGAGTTATTAAAAACAAAATTAACTAGGCATGGTTCACATGGCCACCACCATTGGCCAACCAATGCTCAAACATGGACGCTGCAAGTGCATCTCTTCCCGCAGTCCACTCAGTCGTATTATCCACAACCGTAATGTGGTCATCGTTATCGTCAACATTGTTGATGTTGTCTTGTTCCCACCTGGAGTACTCCAACTCTACCGGGTCATCAGGCATCTCTCTTTTTATAAGATTGTGGACTAGGCAACATGCGGTAACGATACGACATTGAGTCTGAATGGGATAGTATGAAGGAGACCTCAATATCGCCCACCGCATCTTCAATACACCGAAGACTCTCTCTACACGATTCCTAGCGCTGGAGTGCTTCATGTTGAAGTACTCCTCTTTGGTCGTTGGCATGTATCCTTGCCTCCATATATTTATGTGATACCTTTGGCCACGATATGGTGCTAGAAATCCTGGCCCATTTGCATAGCCAGCATCCACAAGATAGTAGTATCCTGGAAACCAAATGGTAAGCAACTTCACTTCGGATGCATGACGTGTACAAGTAATAAACACCTAGGAAATATTGGGTACCAATTTGTAACATACCCTGTCGGACTTTCGAACCATCAGCTCTTGAAACAGCATTTCGAAGGATCCTAGAGTCAGTGGCAGATCCTTCCCATCCGGACAACACATATACGAATTGCAAATCTCGAGTGACCACACCTAACACATTTGTGGCTGTCTCATCTTTTCGGTTCCTATAACGCGGTCTGTGTGCGGCGGGAGAGTACACAGGCACATATGTCCCGTCCAATGCCCCAAGACAATTCTATGACAATTTAAATAAAACTTAATCGGTTAGTAAAATTGGTGGCATAATGTAGACCAATTGGAAACTAACACATATAATACATTTGACATAGAATATACCTTAAACCAACTCCACCTACTATCAGTCTCGTCTTCTGGTACGGGGACAGGCTTGACTAGGAGCAGTCGATGGAGGCGTAACACAGCTACGAGAACTGCATTGAAATGCCTGCTCACTGTCTCACTAGATCGGTAGAACTCGAACTTTGTACGCCTCTGCTTTGAGTGGTGAGCAAGGATGTAGAGAAAAATTGCTACCCTTTCCTCAAGACATACATTGCGTGAGTCCCCTAAACCGACACCGCGGACTAAACAACACAACCTCGAGAAAGTTTTACGAGTAAGTCTCAATTGTTCCATACAATCATTTTCATTTCCCCTCACAAGCCTATTTATACGATCAATTTGCTTCTGGTAAACATTGGGATTTGGCGACAGCTCCGGACGAGGCCCGGTGAAGTTAAGGGTTAAGAAAAAATACAGTTTAAACAAACCCAACCCGGCATGTGAGACCCCGATCCAAATAAAGAAAATAAAGAGGGAAATAAAAATAAAAAATAATAATAGTAATAATAATAATTGATAAATTTGAAAATTCGGTCGAATTAATTCCGATGATATTTTAGAACGTGTTTTAATTCCAGGATTTGATTGGGCGTAGTTAAAATAACGGGTGATTTAAAAAAAAAAAAAGAATTATATGCTTTTGTAGAATTGGTGTGAGTTAATACACCAAATATTTATTCCATAGGGGGTTGGATATTTTGATGTTAGATAGAGATTAACTTTGGCTAGTCATCACCAGCTTCTCCTATTAGTTGACACCAAGCTGCTTGTGCCACCTCAAGCTTTCCTCATGAATCTTTATAAAAACATGTCCAGAGCTCTTTCTCGGCCTCCTTTTTCATTTGGTTCAGGCGTGAGTTTAGTGAGAGAGAGAGAGAGAGAGAAGAAGAAGAAGCCATTGAAGAAGTACCTCAGTTTTGGGTATACTTCCTTGCTTCTCTTAGTTTAAAGGTTTATATAGTAATATAAACATGAAGTAAACTAATCTAGACTTTAAATAGTGATCATAGAAGTGTATAATGGAAAAACAGAGGTGTTAGTTGAGGTATTAGAGAGAAGCCATGGCTGAATTTGGGGTTCTGCCACTTCAGATTAATTTGCGCACTTTTGGACCAGTGCCTTCTATTACCGGTAGTCCGGGGCTTATTACCGGTAGTTTGGGGCACTGACTTTTCTTCAGGTGGATCTTTGCCTTCTATTACCGGTAGTCCGGGGCTTATTACCGATAGTTTGGGGCACTGACTTTTCTTCAGGTGGATCTTTGCCTTCTATTACCGGTAGTCCGGGGCTTATTACCGGTAGTTTGGGGCACTGACTTTTCTTCAGGTGGATCTTTGCCTTCTATTACCGGTAGTCCGGGGCTTATTACCAGTAGTTTGGGGCAGTCATTACCGGTAGTTTGGGTATTCATTACTGGTAGTCTGGCACTTATTACCGATAAATATTACGATTTTATTAATGTCATTGACCATTAAACATCGGTATTAAATAAAGTATCATTGATTTATTGTAGGAGATCGACAAAATAATTAATTACTCAGACAAGACAGAAGGTGAGTTCAAATATGACTTGTTACGTGTACAATTTTAAAAGCATGAAAGCATGAGATATTTCAATGTTATATGTTGTTTTAAGCATGAAAATGCCATGCTGGATCATATTGAATTGTTCATACTTAGACCATGCGTTAATTAAGAAAACATTGATTAATATGTTGAAAAGTGGTTCAAACGGTACCCCGACCGCTAGGGGATTAGAATATGGCGAGAGGTGTGAAACAAAGTTGTTAACCACGGCCAATGTGGTTTATGGATGACGTCATTCCACGTATGCGATGATGCATAAGGGGGTAGCTCCCACCTACGAACAATTGGCAACCGTTTAAATTGAACTAAATGAGATAAGCTTGAACAAAGTCCTAGGCTTGACCTTTTGGACTATGCTGTTAATTATGGTTATCAAGATCATTATGTTACATGCATTGTGCATATGAATAACATGGCAAACTCGTAGAATTTCATATTTGAATTCACTCTAGCTTTATGCTTAAGAATGTTGTAATACAACATTACAGGTGATGATAGATGACAAGAAGGCCGTTATGCCACGCCTAGCTGCCTATACATAGAAGGTGTTGAGTTGATTACATTTGAGCCGGTTTTGATGACCGTAGTAGTAAGTTAATGAGTAAAGTAGTTAGGCATTATTTGTGCTTATAACTATCTGCACGCACAACTCTAGTTTATTTTGTTTATGCAACCGTACTCTGATAACCTTTAACTTTTATATACATTTGATTGATGAAAATCCTTAAACTCATTGTGTTAGAGGCCTTAGTGAGTTAGACTCACTGGCCGGTCACTAATCCTTCCTATATAAGGATGGGTTGTGACACGGCAGTAATTATAGTTTGTAGAGCTATGAACGCTTCTTCCTCTTCTATCTTCCTCAACTGTGTATTGGTTAATCGGGCCATCCTATCAATACATACATCAATTAAAAGGAAACTATCTAATTTGGACAAATTAGGACAAATATCTATACTTCTAACACCTTCCTACATTTGTATGAATTTAATAATAACAAGATTAAAACATCATTAAAAGAAGTGAATAATCATTTGAACTATCCTATTTTCTTATAAGCAACCACACTCATTACCTCATCTAAAATATAGAATTTCCAGCATGCTAGATAACCATTTTTAGTATCTACAACATAATTTCAGCAACTAGTGACCTAACATAACCAACTAGAAGTCTGATTTCCAAAGATATTAGGAGTGATTTTCAACATCCTAATACTTAATTAGTAAGTTCAGCATAATCTGTTTTTTATAAACCAGCAATTCAGTAGTCCAAACTGTTGTTCTAACCCCTTTCTTTTCTTTACAAAAAAAAAGAAAAAAGAAAAAGAAACAGTAAATAAAAGGATTGAGCACTTGATAGAAGATCTAGAATAGTTAGTCTAAAGTACCTCAAATGAACCGTCATATCTTATGTTAACAAAAACCGAGCAAGTACAATATGAGTGAATCATACAATTAACTTAGAAAACTCATTCTCCAACAGTTGAATTTACTCTTCTCGATGTGCATAAATATAAGCCTATCGAATTCTAAAATAAAGATTTCTTCAATTGATTTACATGATGTTTCAAAGGATTGAAAAAAGCAAAGTACGATTACTTACGGTTCCTCTTTCCTTCTTTCAAATTTTTGCTTCCCCTTTTTCTATTCCATTTCCGTGCCTCTCCCTACATCCTGTTGCTACTGACTTTGTTTTGCTACCTAACACAGTGGTTAAAACAACATAACTGATAAAAGCTCAAGACAGCCATAAACTGATAAAAGCTCAAACGGGAATGTAGTTGAAAAGTTGTACTCAGAGCTCAAGACATTAGAAGAAGAACGGGCGAAAGAGGAGAGAAAATGGACCATTTGGAACAAGAATCTGGAAAAGTTGTACTCAGAGCAGGGGACCATTTGGAACAACTTTCATTGTTTTCAATCCTAAACTTCAAGATCAGGTCTCCAAAATGAGACCGACCAGAGCAGATCCGGTATTTACCAGAACTTGACAACGGTATTTACCAAAGCAGTACACCACCACCACAACAAATTTCCGAAGTACCAAAAAAAAAAGGAAGATGAGTTGAGATGAACGATTTCATACCTGGGTTTCCAGATCTAGTGAGAGAGAGAGAGAGGCGCTGATGAATTCTTGGGGAAGATAGCAGATATGGGTGTTGAAAGGGTTTTCAAGGATAGGTTTGTAATTTTTGCCCACCCCTCTATTTAGCCTTTGGGGGGGGGGGGGGGGGGGGTAAGGCAAAATAGCAGCCGTTTGGAGCCTTATTTACCACACTTGTTAATTAACACTGACCCAAAATTTTTGCCAATCAGTTGCTTAAGTGTGGGCCCAGTGTTATTTAAGTCAGCTGTTAGCTAACCCACTGTTTAAACATTCATCCAATCAGGCTCTTATTTAATCATCCCATACATTCTACAGCTACATCTTTGCTGAATTTTAGGACCTCGTCCTCACTACCAACAAAAATATTTCTGGCTTAGGCTCGAAATATGATTTGCACATAATGGTGCTCTGTTCAAGTTCATCTTCCTTAAGGGACTAATTATAGAAATCTGTAAAAGGGAGAATATCTGGTCACAAAAAATTCTACGGTGAAAACCCAAAACTAGCACAAAGATAGTTGATCAACAAAATTCATGACAAAGCTAGTCATCTCTCACAAGGGGCATGTGAGAATCCTAAAGGGTATTCCGCATGTAATAATCCGGAATTTTTAATATATTAAAAATTATTCTTTTTAAACATTTAATAGCATTTTCAACAATAGTTTTGCTTATAGTAGTTAATAAATCTATAAATAGTTTAGTATTACGAGTGAACGGGTAAGATCGTTAATGCACACGTGTTAAGGTATGGAGAGAATCACCGGAAAATCTTGCTAGTTCATTTTTTCTACCCAGAAACTTTTCACTGAAGTTATTTTCCCTGGTTCTTCCGAGGACCAAGAACCTCAGGGGTTCTTATCCCCCAACCCTTGGGTCTTCCCTCCCATAGCCAAGATCAACCCCCAGCCTTTGATTCACTCCCTATCAATATTGGTGACCAATCCTATAAATTTTTATGTACATAATTTTATTCTTTAAGAAATGAGATGTTATCGTGTGTCATATACGTACTTAGTATGCAACGAGTATTTGAAATAAATGTTAGAATTAATTTTAGATTATAACTTTAAATTATACTCTCAATTATAATTTATAAATAGAAGGGGAGATAAACTTGTTTATCATGATTGTAAAATTACGATTAAGTATTAGCAAAAACTCATAACACTTATTGCAAAAGTTGAAAATAAACTTTTTAATTATTTAGAATAAAATTTTGGCCCAAATGCATCCCAAATTTAACTTGTGCAAAATCAGATTTCAGACTATATTTTAATTTTTGAAAATTCCTAAAATCCCAAAATCTAATTTTTGACAAACATTGAGATGCTTTTTACAAATTTATAAATTTTACTTTTAAAATATTTCATAAAGACGCACCGGATAGATTTCCACCCGTCCCTTTCATCACGCGTGGCAGACATCATTTGGTTTGTCACAAACATTCCGTAACCGCTGTCTAATTTGATCATACCCAGGAACGGATACGAATTTGCTAGTTCTTGTTCTTCTGTGGTTCTCACTTCTCAGTAAAATGGCATCCCTTTCAAATCCCAGCAATCCATTCCCTCCTCCTGTTTACCGGCGAGCAGCCGTCAAGCCGGTAATAGTTCGTACGCGCCAAAAACCTAGTTCCACACCGGAAACGGTAGCGGAGCAAACAAATCCACTAAGTGTAAAGGAGAGAGGCCCGAGCAGAATTGACGTAGCGAAGCTGAAGGAGAGAGAGGAGAGAGAGAGAAAAGAGGCAGTGAACAGGAAGATAGCGTCGCAGAAGGCTATATCGATTGTATTGAGACGTGAGGCCACGAAGGCAGTCATAGAGAAGAAGAGGGGACCCACTAATTCTAAGAAGCTCTTGCCAAGGACAGTCCTCGAAGCCCTTCACGAGCGTGTCACGGCCTTGCGTTGGGAGTCTGCTCTAAAGGTCTGTTATTTCTGAATTGCCTTCAATTTCATTTTTGTTCTGTACATATAACACGTGAACGTTCCCTTCAGCCTTTTGCATGTGTTTGTATATAGTGTGCCCCAGATGGTGCTTTTGTAACCTAAGTGATCAATTAGGTCATAGTGTAACAAAAGTTTCAAATCAGAAGGGCTACGAATTGGAGTTGTTTACAGTCTTATGTCTAAATTTAATGAGATTTAGGAAGGTTTAGGTTGTTATATTGTGCAATTGAGATGGAGTGTAGAGTTCAAGAGGAAATTGGATATGGTTCCCGCCTGCCAGCCATTCAAAGAGTGAATTCTAAAGAAATACTGGTGTTGCTGAATAAGGATGTTGGGATTAATGGATGTGTATGTTTCTGAAAAAGAGAAAGAAGAAGAAGCAAGGTTGGAAGAGGGCTATGAGGAGATGACACGAGAGGAATTTTGTTTGAGACTTGTGATATTATCCCTTATGCTGGAAATGTGAATGAATGTGCTGCAAGAGGAACATAAGAATTAGTGAAGTGGATGGAAAGGCGTTTGGTAGTTGAACGGAAAAAGTGGTGGATCAATTTACGGTTCTCTGTTTTGAATCTACGAATTGCTTTAGTTTTCCATTTTAGTTATAATTTCAAGTAAAAGAATGACGATTCAGTGAGGGTGTTATAATTTGGTCTTTCAGGTTTTCGAACTACTGCGTGAGCAACTGTGGTACAGGCCCAACTCTGGTATATACATCAAGTTGATTGTCATGCTTGGAAAATGCAAGCAACCAGAGAAAGCCCACGCCCTTTTTCAAGCTATGATTGATGAAGGTTGTGGAGTAAATCATGAATCATACACTGCTCTTTTATCTGCCTATAGTAGGAGTGGCCTTTTTGACAAAGCATTTTCCCTCCTCGAGGAGATGAAGGACAGCACTGATTGCAAGCCTGATGTACACACGTACTCAATCCTCATCAAATCATGCCTGCAGGTTTTTGCGTTTGAGAAAGTGGATAGTTTGCTTTCTGACATGGCATCTCAGGGAATCAAGCCCAGCACGATCACATACAATACCCTCATCGATGCCTACGGGAAAGCAAGAAAGTCAGTCACCCTTCCCCTTCTTAAAAATTTCAGCAACTGACAAAATTGATCTAGTTGTGTTTGGTTTGGTTATGTGAATAAAGGGGGATCAAGGATATAGTAGTCTATATTTCCTTCGTTGTGGATTTTGTTTCATTAAAAGAGCAGCAGAAGGTGAGATTGGAGACTGACTTAATACCCATTACTTCGGTCATTCCTTATTGTCACCACTACTTCCCCCTCTGGCCCTTTGCAGCCACATCTGCCACCAAATTTATTTCAGTATTGTTGCTTTCTTTTTGCCACAAGAAGCAGCAGAACCTGTTCTGCTCCTTGTATGAATTGGATTCTGAAAGCACTGACTATCACATTTTCCCCTTTTTCAACATATTGCTCGTTGGATAGGCCTATTTTTTCATCCAGTCTCAAAAAAATTTCGTCATGATTGATCAACGTAACTGAGACTACCTTCCTTCATAGGCCACTGTTCTATTGGAATGGAGCCTACATGTCAGGCCATTGTTTGCCCAAACACTGACGCTCGGCATTCCTCTTTTTCTTTCACCAACCTTAATGTGGACCAAATTGCCCATTCTTAGAAATGCATTACTGGGTATGAACTATGATGCACTTTGGATTACTAAATTTAAGAATGAAATTTAGAACAAGGCCCTGTTTCTGTTAGTTTTTTATAGAAGTCTTGGTAGTTGGACCATGATGTTACAACTATCTCTGATCCATTCTTCCCATTTGCCAAAAGGTTTGCCAAGATGGAGACAACAATCGTGGAAATGCTCCGTGAGGGCCAATGTCAGCCTGATGTCTGGACCATGAACTCCACTCTCAGAGCTTTTGGCGGCACTGGACAGATAGAAACAATGGAGAAATGTTACAACAAGTTTCAGCAGGCTGGGATTCAACCTGATATCAAGACCTTCAATGTGCTCTTGGATTCCTATGGAAAAACAGGGAATTATGAGAAGATGAGTTCTGTGATGGAGTACATGCAAAAGTACCACTTCTCATGGACACTAGTAACATACAACATAGTAATAGACGCATTTGGAAAGGCAGGAGATTTAAAACAGATGGAGTTCTTGTTTAGGCTGATGCAGTCAGAGAGGATAAAACCAAACTGCGTTACGCTTTGTTCGCTTGTAAAGGCTTACGGGCAAGCTGGGAGAGCTGAAAAAATTAGTGGTGTATTGGGTTTTATTGAGAACTCAGATGTGACACTTGATATCATATTTTTCAATTGCCTTGTAGATGCTTATGGGATTATGGGATGCTTTGCTGAGATGAAAGGAGTGCTGGAGATGATGGAGAGGAAAGGTTGTAAGCCTGATCGGATCACATACAGAACCATGATTAACGCATACACTCTCGGTGGGATGACTAACCATGCAAAGGAGCTCAAGGATTTTCTTAACTCTCTGCAGAAGACTACACCAGAGAGGCACAATCATAGGCAAGAATCTTCCAGGTTTGGCAGCAACACTGCAGTATGATGTGTGCTATGTTATTCTTTTTCCTGTTAACTCTGTAACTTCACATATCAATGATGAGGAAATAAATGAAAGGTAGCAATCCTGTTGATTCCTTGGTAGTTGATCAAATAACCATACATATATCTATATATATATATATATGAATAGTTCGAATCCTCTGCTCAGAAAGCATCTTGTTTGTTGTAATTTTTCTCATTTTTATTTGCATTCGGCTTGTGACACAAACGTATTTGCTGATATAGATTTAATTAGTTCACTATTTAGGAATCAGGACATGACTGAAGACATAGTTGCATACAAAGTATGTGAAAGGTCATCATGTGACTGGTGTTCTTATGCCACTTTGAGTTGGGTAACTTGAATTCATTTTTCTATACGGGATGACAAAGAGGGCATGTGAGTGAAAAATCATTAGGTGCTCCTAGGTATTGCCACGTGGTGACGAATTCATTCATGTGAGGTCCATGACTATGTATGTAGACTCCATGTTACTATGTGGTGGTGGAATGTGTTAAAGAGGTATCACGTGGCGGTGAATAATCACTCAGATGTGGGATTCGGGGACTGTAGTACGGTCCGCACTACAACACTGCAGGCAGTCAAAATGATATCATTTTGGCTGCGAGTTGTAATAAAAATGCATAAAATCAAAAGGATGTAGTTTCGAGAAGTAATGCATGATAAGTTGATAAAAACTTGCAGTCAAAACAAAACTTTATTTTGATTGCTTTACAATGTCGTGGTGCAACCTGTATTATAGCCCTGGATCCTGTAACGTGAGGATACGAAGATTCCCAAGTTGGCATTCTATGGTTTTTGTCATTGTCATTAATTATCTCATCGTTTCTTTGCCAAAAGAAAGAAGGATCCATATGCCAAAACAAACCAGATTTTCGGTTTCGTTGTTTCTTGTTATTGAAGGAATTAGCAATTACTAAATAGAATAATTGAAAGAAAGTTCAACAAACTGAAATGGGACCTCGGCAAAATGATGGGGACCAATTGGACTAACTATTGCTGTATTGCACTAAAATGGGACCTCAGCTTCCCTTTTTTCTTGAAAACCTAATTTGGGTTTTTTTTGTTGTCTCACATGTTTATATCCTAAATTTAGCTTTTAAAAAAACAGATTTTTTCTTTTGTCCATCAATAATTGATAACCTAAAGAGGGTGTTATGGTGCTAGAAAGAAATCAAGAAACTTTTTCCGAATTCAAAATAAAAGGTCAAGATTTATTTGGATTTGTGTGGCCACAAATACAAGTAAATCGTTACCGTTAATTTTGAATTTCGGAAGAGCTTCTTAGTTCTTTTTTCTGAAATCTTAAATTTTTTCTAACGTAAAATGTATTGTGATAATTCCATCAATTAGATTAGAAAACTCCAACAAGTCTTGCCACATGAATTTGTAATGCGAAAAGGACAACAATTTCTCACATTTATTTTAACCTTATTTTTGTATTTATATATTAAGCGTGTGTAGTTCACAATTTCACATCATATCTTTTTAATTCTTATAAAAAATTTAAAAGTTTAGAAAAAATCTACATCATTCGCATAATTATCTCTCATTAAATTATAGTTAACATGTCACTCGAATGTGAAATTTATATCAACATTTTTTATTTTTTTTAATTTGTATACTTTTTCCCCTATTAAAAGAGTAAAAGGTAAAATCGCAACATTATATTAAAAAATTAAACTCATAAAATAAAATTATGTATTATATTTTTTTATAATGTTTTCCTACATAAATTCCCATTGTTCCATAACTCCATTTGTATTGACCTCAAGCATGATCAACTTTTTGGGCTTTTCAGTTATTTTTTTTTATGTGATATTTTTGCCTTTATATGATTGTATTAATTTCATTCCATTTCCTAAACTATACAATATTTGTTGTTAGTTCGTCGCTTATCTTTCTATTGTACTAGTTATCAATTATCGAATGGAACCCCACTAAATCCAGTCAACAACATTTATCCAAAATCTCTAAGAGTTTCTATTCAATTAAATCTTAAAACTTCTACATAGGCAAAATCGGGCATAATAAAAATTATGTTGTAGTGCGTTTGGCCGAATAAAATTTGAACTGTATTATTGATTTTAGACGGTAAGAAAAATAACCGCAGAATAGTCTGAATAGTTTTGTAAATTACAAAGAAGGTATTGTTTGATGCAATAAACAAAAGTAGGATAATTTAGGGACTAAAAATGCAATTGATACCACATATTTGCTGGTGATGAGTTTGCACTTTTCAGTTCTCAAGTGGCCCCAGAATAGCAATGGCGTCCGTCTCCAGTACAAGCAATCCATTTCCAACTCCGGTTAACCGGCGGACCGACGGCAAGCTGGAAATTGTACGGACACATCGAAAACCTAATTCCGGACCAGAAACGGTAGCTGAGCAAACAAATGCACTGACTGTGAAGGAGAGAGTCTCGAGAAGAATTGACATATCGAAGCTGAAGGAGAGGGAGGCAGGGAATAGGAAGATAGCGTCGCAGAAGGCTATATCCCTGACATTGAGACGCGAGGCCACGAAGTCCTTCATTGAGGAGAAGAATGGGGCTGGTAATTTCAAGGAGCTCTTGCCAAAGACGCTCCTCGAAGCTCTTCACGAGCATATCGCCGCCTTGCGGTGGGAATCTGCCCTAAAGGTCCGTAATTCATCAGTTCCTTTCAATTGTGTGCGTATGACCGCATATACGTGCGTTTATACGAGCTTCCAATCTCTATATGACAAAAATGCTGCAGTGAAATGGCACATGGACGGACGTAGTTTCTCAGCAATTGTATTCTAGTTTATCTCAGGACCATTGTGGGATTGGATACCTGTTTCTGTTCTTTAAATTGTTCCTCGTTCTTCTCATGTCCCCAAATTTGAATGTCTTGGTTGCTAAAATGCTGTGTTCACGTTTTTGTGTTCGTATCTCTATATGGTGCAATGGATCTTCATGTGTTTACTGATGACTACGGAGCTGGAAATGATTCACTTATTTCGAAGACACGTTTTCCAAGATCCTATTATCAGATCATGCGAGCATTGTTTTGAGAATTAATCACATGTGAAGTTCCGATACTAAATTTAACTATTTATAGGATTCAGAAGATGATTCCACAGAATTGAACTAGTTTTACGACCAGTGGAAATCATGTTGAATCATCATGCTCTTTTTTTCTTTGCCTGCCTTGTCTCCTTTTCTCATATGTCTATGTGTGTTTTTCAAGTGATTGTTGTGATTCTAAATAAACGCTGCAGTATTTCTTTCTAGTTAGAATTTGAAGTAGAAGAATTACTATGCATTTAGGGTAAAACAATTTGTTTCAGGTTTTTGAACAACTGCATGAGCAACTTTGGTACAGGCCCGGCTCTGATATATACATCAAGTTGATTGTCATGCTTGGAAAATGCAAGCAACCGAAGAAAGCCCATGCCCTTTTTCAAGCTATGATTGATGAAGGCTGTGGAGCCAATCATGAATCCTACACTGCTCTTTTATCTGCCTATAGTAGGAATGGCCTCTTTGACAAAGCGTTTTCCCTCCTCGAGGAGATGAAGGACAGCACTGATTGCAAGCCTGATGTACGCACGTACTCAATCCTAATCAAATCATGCCTGCAGGTTTTTGCGTTTGACAAAGTGGATAGTTTGCTTTCTGACATGAAATCTCAGGGAATCAGGCCCAACACAATTACATACAGTACTCTTATCGACACCTATGGGAAAGCAAAAAAGTTAGTGTCCCGTTTTTCCCTTTCTTAAATATTTCCAATTTCAATAGAGTGTGGAAACAATAGCGAAACCGAACAAATGTAGACATTTTTGTTTGTATGGTCTTGAAGAATGTGAAAAAACAAGAACCACAGCCGTACTATACCCTCTTTCTGATACTCTTGTTATTTGTTCATGTAAGCCCATGTTCCCATTGCCTTTCCCCTGTCTTTTATCTTCCTTTGCATAGAAAATAAATTGCTCGACGATGCATTTTGTCTTACTAAACGTGAGAATGAACTTCATGGAAAGAGTTACTCAAAATGAAGCTTATAACTGTCGCTGATCCATTATTTCCATTTTCCAAAGGTTTGCCAAGATGGAAGCAACACTTGTGGAAATGCTTCACGAGGGGCAATGTGAGCATGACGTCTGGACCATGAACTCCACACTGAGAGCGTTTGGCAGCAGCGGCCACATAGAAAAAATGGAGAAATGTTACAATGATTTTCAGCGTGCTGGAATCCAACCCACCATCGAAACCTTTAATGTACTGCTAGACTCCTATGGAAAAACAGGGAATTATGAGAAAATGAGTGCCGTCATGGAATACATGCAAAAGTACTACTTTTCATGGACACTAGTGACATACAACATACTAATAGATGCATTTGGAAGGGCTGGAGATTTGAAACAGATGGACTTGTTGTTTAGGTCGATGCGGTCAGAGAGGATAAAGCCTAATTGTGTTACACTTTGTTCGCTTGTAAGGGCTTATGGGAAAGCTAAGAAAGCCAACAAAATTGCTGGTATTTTGCATTTGATTGAGAATTCGGATGTGATGCTTGATATTGTATTTTTCAACTGCCTCGTGGATGCTTATGGGAAGATGGGATGCTTTGTGGAGATGAAAGGAGTGCTAGAGATGATGGAGAAGAAAGGTTGTAAGCCTGATGGGGTCACATATAGAACCATGATCAAAGCGTACAAAAAAAGTGGAATGAGTAGTCATGTAATGGAGCTCAAAGGTTCTTTTGCCTCGGTGCAGAAGACTTCACCAGGGCATGAGAGGCAAAATCATCGACCCAGAGTTTCACAGGTTCGACAGCAACCTGCAACGTAATAATATATAGTCACTAATTTTGTTCGTTTAACTCTTAAAACTATGTAGGTGACTTGTGAGGAAATAAATAAGAGGCGGCAATCTTGTTGATTTTTTTGTCAGTAATTCTGTATAGTCTTCATTTTTTGTGCGGACAGAATCTTGTTTTTTAATCTTGGGTCTTGCTAACCACCGCCTAGTGGATATTGATTTACAGTTTACGGATATCGATATACTTTTTATACATTATCATTAAGCGGTGGTTAGCATTTTCCTTTGTTGTGGGGCAGCAGAGGTGTCTTATGTGTTGAGAAATGTAGGGGAGCATAAACCCATTATGTCTATTCACTATTCAGTTTTTTTATGTTGCATACAGATATAGTATCCGTAGCAATTCTGATACGTATTTGCAGCAGCCTACTGTTGTATTGGTGTTTCCTTTTTCTTGCCACGGTAAGAACGTTAACATGTTAGTAGTTTAGTAAGTTACAACAGCATGCCTATATAGCTCCATCAACTCGAATGCGAGACCTCTCCTATAAATAGCTAGTCATTGCATTTGTGCCTCGCGAACAACTTTTCTTTCCTTTTGCAGTTTTGCTTCCTAGTTCGGATGTCTTGAGTGAGGTTATCTGTATTTCCCCTCTCTCCATTAATTGCTGCTGAGATCCCCCTTTGGTGTGCTCTGATTCTTGGCAGGGTAACTGATTTACCTACCAGGATGGAAAGTTATGGTATCATGATTTATCCTACTTTTTTGGGTTTTCTCTTAGAGAATATATTAGTTTTGTATTTTCTTCAAAGGGCTTAGTAATCCTTTTTAGAAATCAAATTGATTCGGTTCTGTACATACGCAAGGAAGGTAATAAAATAAAATAAAAAACAAAAGAAGACGAGTTCTTCTTTCTTTTATTACTTAGGTGCCGTGTGAAATGAAATTAAGTTTGTCAAACCTGAAATTGAGCACTTCGATATTTGATTATTGGACAGAGACGGAAATAATGGTCCGGGTGGTATTAGTTAATCACTTATCTCCCAAATAGTCTAGCATAGTCTAGTCTCATATAAAGTACTACGAAATAAACACCAAGTTAATAAATCTCGAGGAACACGTCGGGCCATATATTTTTTAGTCCCTTGATGTGGGATTACAATCGCAACGTCAAACGTGCATCCGAGGCATTGTGCGTGCTGATTCAAATTATTTCTATCCTCACTAATTCAAACATACCATGTGGAAAACCTTTTGGAAAGGGGTAACCCAATTTTTATTAAATAAATTCCTCAAATTTATGACTATGTACCTTTTTTTAATATACTTGTAACTCGTTCTTGACTTTTAATCATGATCTTCGTTTCTTAGAACTTTCTGGTACGAATGTTTTGTTCTTTTATTCTGGTCCCTAACCTTTGTATCCTTTTTTTAATTTTTACATAAATTTGGAAAACGTGTACTAGGTTTTAACTAGATTATCGTAGTTTGATATGATTGAGAATGATCCCATTATTTTTTAATAATTCGAAGTGTTCGAAACAGTTTATATTTATTTATTTTTTTTAAATTGAGATAAATGTATTAACTAATTATCATAATTATATAGGTGCAGAGAGTTGCTAATCAATGCTAATTAATTTTTCCCGTTTCTCATTATGTGTTTGGAAATATTTATTTTTTTCTTATTTAACTAGCTAAACTTTACTCCATGTAAATTTGGCTAGCATAAAGCAAACATGGGAAGAAAGTATAAAGAAGAATTCTAGTTATAGGAAGTTAATCAAGTATACTAATTTTGATTTTTTTGATAAAATTGGGCAAATTAAATTAAATACAAACAAAATTAAAGGAATTTCTAACTATTTCGAATGATTAAAAAGTTGGAAAAAAATTGACTTAAAAGAAAATTACCAATAGATTCAGATATAGATATATTCGAAATCACATTATATATATAATTTATATCATTTAAAATGATTTTATGTACATCGTAAAATTATATAGTGGACTTGCTAAAAAAAAATAGAGCTGCAAACAAACCGAGTCAAGCCGAGCTTTAGAGTACTCGAGCTCGGCTCATTAAGTGAACGAACCTAAAATTTGAGTTCAAGCTCGACTCGTTTGTAAAGGAGTTGAGCTGAACTAAATTTATTTATTTAATGAGTTTCTTTAAACGAGCCGAGTTTTTACAAGCCGAACCGATCTTTTGAGACTCAAACTTGGCTTATTTACGAAATGAGTCCTAAAACTCGAGTTTGAATTTAATTTATTAACTAAACAAACAAGCCAAATTAAATCTTTATCAAACCGAGCCGAGCTGAACTTGCGAATGACTGGTTACGTTTGCAGTACTATAAAAAAAATAACATATCAATTAGCAAGAATAACAACGAAAATTACCAAAAAGTCCCAAATGGACGCAAAGGCCTCTGCTTCGTTGCCTGCATGTCCCAGCCCACGACTAGCAGAGGATGCATCGACTGCAATTTTAGAGAGAGAAGTATTGCTGCAGGGGAGATAAAGATTTGGAGGAGGAGCACAAGACGAAGCAGAATCGAAATACACCGAGACTGTCATATGCGTATATATGGTTGCTTATAAAATAGGGTAGTAGAATTTTAGAAGGGACTCAATGCTTCCATGGCTGACAATTCTAGGGCTAATTCTTACGTTCTGAATTGAAGCTCGTTTTGCATCAAAACCAAAACCCTAAAAGAGAGTGGAAGTGTCAAGGAGGATCAGTGTTAGCCCCAGTTGGCAATTGTATTAGTTCTGCTTGCAATTCAGGTGATTTTTTGTTCTATAGTGCCATAAACCCTAGAAATTTGGACCAAATGTGCATGCGTGCAAGCCCTAGAATTTGGACTATGGTTCGTATTTCCAACGCAGGGTTATTTTTTGGTGCAATGGGGTGCAAAGTTAGGGCCAGTTCTACTGCGTTTACATTTTTATGAGACGTGCATGTCGAGCCGTGTGATTGCATGTGCCCTTTTTAACTTGTGCGGAATTAAATGCTGGACATTTTTTCCCTTGCAAGTGAATTAAGTAGTGAATTTTAGTTGTAAGCTTAGATTTTGTGAAGTTTGCGTTATCAACTGAGTTGACCCATCTGAGTATTTGATGGATATAAGTGGTGCTCATATGTAGAAAATGGAAGAGCACATGGTGTGGACTGTGAAGTTCGATATTTTATTGTTATAATTATCAGGCTAACTGCCGGGCGGCCATTTTTTTATGCATTTTGTCTAACAATCTAATGTTTTTTATTTGAATGCCCTGATTTGATTTTGCTGTTGTCAGTTGATTGACGATGCACTTTGAGATTAGTTGTACCACTTGTATACAAGATAGACAATTAAACATTTGAATGTGCATCTACGTGTGTTTATGAGTGAACCTTATTTTGTTTGTTTTCATTGTAGTGTTCTGCGTTCTCTTGAAGCCATACCATGCACATAGGTTGTAGCTGACTCCTCTCTCTGTCTCTCTCTCTCTCTCTGCGAACACATGCTTGCAGTCACAAGAACTGATGCTATCTTGTTATACTAAATACTTACCACTTCCATAGTAAATCATCTGAAGTTTGTTTGGAAGTTAGTTTCCTAATATGTGCTTATATTTATTACTTTTCTATGTGTACATTCCAGCGGTTGGAAAAATATATCACCCCTGACACATTAGGTGTACATCTAAGGAGACAACTTGTGTGTCTGTTTAACAACTTATGTAACCAATAGAGGCGTCTTCTAGGATCATTGAGGTGTGATGGCAGTGGTAATGTAAAAATATGCTTCCATTCTATAATAACATTTCCATTTATTGGCCATCTTGCATGAATGCAGACATGAGGTATGGGTATGACAAGATGCAAACATTTGTCGAGGTTCAGATCTAAATAAGCACGAGACACACCCAATGAAGATGCAATGATGTCCTATATTACATGTTCTACTGTTATGTACAGGCATAAAAAAGGCTTATGATATTTTTCTCTGGATTGTAGACAACATTCTGCAAAAGCATTTGGGACAATTTCTCGTGATTGAAACTTTTCCTGAGTTGCGCAATTAAAAAGATCTTCTGTTATGTGACCTTTTAGAATTTGTTGGCTTCATGTCCAGATTCCTAAGAACTTTTTATCCTGATGTCGTCATGGTCTTCATTGGATACAATATGCTTCTCATATTATTGGCCCTTTCCTCTTGCTCGTAATGTATTTTACATTTCTATGTTTTGCTCTGAGTGGTTTGTTCTTGGGGAAGCTTTTCCCTTATTCAGTACAAGTGCACAGTATATTACCATACTCTGTATGAATGGTTGCTGAGAGTATGGTTGATGGATACTCTGATAGTTAGAGCAGTCGTGATCTTGTTTTACCAGTAGCAAATGGCCCCAGCCATGTTACCATGACAGTGTGCGTAAAATTTCTGTGTAGAATGGTACTTTTTTATCCCATAATTTGGCTGGAATGCTAATCTAGTTCAGAATACGAAGTTGTTATGCTTAAATAGCTTTGGATGTTCATGTGCTTATGGTACCCCAGTGATAAAACTAGGACATTAATATCAAATTGTCTAACATTGGCATTAGAAAATAATCTACATGCACTATGCTTTTATATATTGATAAGTGTTGGGTGAGCACAATTCTTTTGAGTATCTGTTTATCTATTTCTGTACTTATGAAAACTTTGTATTTATCTATAGGTGTTAGGTGAAGATGGGTGATCCCTCATGGGACTCAAACCACAGCGTGCGGGGTCATTGCTAGAAGGCCTTATTGTCATCTGGATAAATTGCATTTTCACCTGCGGACTGCTTATGTATGTTTTTTCACATTGTAAAATGCCCGATGCATGGCAAGTGTAAGGGGCTGTTAGGCCTAAGGTCCGAATACCTTGCTAGCTCCCCAAAAGATTGTAATTCATTATATTTCGACAAATTTACTTTTTTAAAATTGATCAATGTTGTTTTCTTCAAACATCCATATTTGCATCTTGGTCCTTTGAAGAAAATAATGGATGATATGATGTTACGTGCATTTTACTGTTGGTAGTCTCATCTCCGTGCTAAAACTTGTAGGCTTCTTCTGTAGAAGAGCCGGTTTGTTCTCTGGATGTTATCAGAATGAGATGTTCATATTTCCAAACGCATCCCATTTTCCCCACTTTAATGAAGGACAAATATTTTTGTGTCTTACCATTCAAATCTTAGTGGTAATATCATTTTCTAGTGCTCATTATGATCTCATTCTTTTTTATCATTCTGCCCATGTGAACTTGTTGTATTCATGAAACAATGAGAGCGGGACATTTGTAGGTATTAAGGAAGGCATGCATGGATGCAGCCTAGGATCTCCTCTTCCAGTCAATGCCGAGGTTGACTTCATGGGAGGTGTTGTTCACTGTGGAGTTGGGGTTGGAACTACAATCTCTCCTCGGCAAGCAGCAATTGAAAAGGCTCAAGCAGAGCTTAGGTAGTACTACTTCATACAACAACAAGGACTGCTACTGAGTTTTATGCTATTTTTGTTGTCAATATAAATGAGCAAGTGCTGTGATTGTGGATGACAGGCAGGAGTACAATGTGCTCAAGGGAAGGAGAAGAGAGCTAGAATTTCTGGAGAAAGTTTGGAAATTTACCCCTCTTGTTTTTTTGGTTTTCATACGGATCTGCAACCATCTTAAACATTTTCAAGTGATCAAATGTTTTTTTCAACAGGGTGGCAATCCTTTGGACTTCAAATTGGCGAATGCTGCTTCTGTTAGTGTCCAATCTACTTCGTTGAACAATCAGCATCCTGAACAGTTTGTCACTAGGTTTCCTCTTTTCCTTTTGGTCACTTTATTTGTCACTGATGATCCTTTCAGCTCTGTTGTTTCCCCTGTTATAGGCTGGCTAATGTTTTATTTTGTTACCGCAGTGAAGCCAAAAGTAGTTTTGCATTGACTGCTTCACCACATGGGGACTCTGTTGAAAGTAGCGGTAGACCAGGGGCTCCTACAGTTTGTGAGCCCGATTGTGCGGATAATCTCCTGTTATTTGACCATGAAACCAACTTTTTTGAAGGTGTAACAAACTCTGTGCGTCCTACCTGGAGTAACATTCCTTCCTGTGAGGAACAGTTGAATGATAGTCAAAATGCTGCCCCCACCAAAAGTCGAGCATATAAGCGAAGAAACAGGTCACGACATAACTGCGATGGTGCTCAATCAAGGTCAACCGATATGGTTCCATCTCGAGGTGGTCCAAAGGATGTGAAGGGATTATTATTTAATACAAGCAACAAGGATCTGCAGAATCTTTGTTTGAATTGCAATTCCAGTCCAAATGGAAGTATAGCTCTTAAGCTTTTACCTTCTGATGGTCAGCTAGATATGGTGTTGGATAATGTACAGTCCATGGAATCAGCAATTGGACTTGCCAAAGTTGGTTTGCTTGAACCCCAAGGTGACTTTAATACCTCTAAAAGCTTGCAGGATAAGCAGCATAGTCAACACATGCAAGTTGATGCTCAGGAAACTTCTACTACTGCAAAAGCTGAGGATCAAACTACTTCTGGTCAACGGAATGGGTTTAGAAATGCCAAGGGAGCTCAAAAAAGCGTACAAGATAAAGGTCAAAATAGCAGTGCCGCATTCAGCACGAAGGGTTTAGATTCTGAGTCTTCTTGCACCCAAACCAGCTATAGCTTAAAAGCAAATAATGGTAGTGACCTGTGTAATAATTTAAGACATGTTGATGGTAATGGAAATACAAAGGAACAGACCATAGTGTTTGAGGGGACACCCTATGAAGGCGATGAAATGTTGGGAGATAACAATGAAAAAGAAGCAGATGACACCGAAAGTTATGCTTCAATAAATGATGACCACAATTCTGTTTATCGGAGCCACCAAAGCAATGGTTCTATTCTAGGAGCTGAGAAACAACCACATGGAAATGGATGTGGCCCGGAAAACGAGGTTAAATGCCAAACGAGGATTGAGGGGATGGAAATAGATGGTAACACTGCATCAGAGGCAGACAGAAAACTTGGAAATTCATTGGGTGATAATTTGAATCCTCAAAAAGGAGATGTTTGCTCTGGTAGACTTAAGAGCTCAACAGATTCCTCTGTTCACGATAATTCCAACCCCCTGATCGAAAATTCCTGCGATAGACATCAGGGTTCTACCAATCCCTGCATTCCTGAGCTAATGGAGACTACATTGTCCGTAAGGTGTTCCGCTGATGCTCCTGAGCAACAATTTTGTTCTGAAACCCAGTCAAAATTGGCAAATAAGGCACATGAAGATTCCATTTTAGAGGAGGCTCGGATCATAGAGGTCATTTTCTTATCCTACTTTCTGATATTAGTTCTTCAACATTGAAGCAACTTTGGTTGCCGTCATCATTAGGATCCTAAGCCTTCCATAATTTAGTAAACAGGCAAAGCGTAAAAGGATTGCTGAATTATCTGCTGGTACCTTGGTCCCGGCGAAACATCGGAAATCTCAGTGGGACATTTTGCTTGAGGAAATGGCATGGCTAGCTAATGATTTTGCTCAGGTTTGTTTTCAACTAACTGTAAAGTTTCTTTCCCCACCTCATTTGACATAATAGTTTCCTTTATTGTTTATTCCAATACGTTTTCTGTCTTGTACCTGATTTATTAAGCCATAGTAATTCCAAAACTCAGTTTTTTTTTGTGCAAACTATTTTGGTTACTATTTTCCTGCCTTTCTAATTAGCAAAATTGTACATTGTAATAGGAGCACATATGGAAGATTACTGCTGCTGCTCAACTATGCCATCAAATTGCTTCTACTTCTCGATTAAGATTTGAAGAACAAAATATAGATCGGAAGCATAAAAAAGTGGCTCACACCTTAGCAAAAGCTATCATGGAATTCTGGCATTCAGCACAGGTACTTCTGAATAGCAATATCCTGGTACTTGTCCTTAAAACCTTCGCGCATATTTAGCTTGATAAAGGAGGGTTGGTGGCAATGGATCTCTGAGAACATGATTATAAAATCTACATGGTACTGGCTATTTACTATACCATTATTCTGTGGTTGGGGGTTTGTTTGATTTATACCGAGATCATGGTTTTTCTTGGTTGCTGTATCTTTTGTTAAACTCTTACCTTTCCTAATTTACCTTTGAGCTTATCATTAGAGGTACCTGCTCATTGACTGAGTAATCTTGAATTTCTGGGGCATTTTTTTGCGAACTATGCGTATCATTCAAATATGTAACCGGTAGACATAAAATATTGGACAAGATAGAGTAGTTACCTGCTGAAAAGAATGACATGAAGATGTATTTATTTTCACCGAAGTTTAATTTGCCAACAGATTAGGCAACACTGCGACTGCACGCCTTTGTGGCTCTCCCTATTACCTTATTGCTAGTCATAGTTCCACTGACCTACAATATCTCAGGGCTGGTTGGTGAAGCATATGTAAGGTATTGCATATAGTGGTAAGGTGCAACACTATTATTCAAGCAAAACATAATATTTCTGAATCAAAGTTCTTCCATTCTAGTAACTGGGAAATGCCCTCTGGGATTTTTGAGTCATTAGTGTGTCCTGTTCTCCTGTATATATGGATGGTCACTTACCCAGAGCTCTTTCTTTAAACTTGGTCTGGGTGTTCATTTGACTTGTCAGCGGCTACTGTGTTCTAGACCATGATCTATAATTTTATTTTTCTGGGAAGGAGACTTGTATGTTGCAGTTGTTGGTTTTGAGTTGTTTTCACAGCTAAGACGGTGTGTGTGGTGGTGGTGGCCAGGAAAGGAGCAAAGAGGTAGAGCTGCAATGTGGTGGAATGGATCTTGGTTGTACTGTTCAAGGATATGCAGTGAGGTTTCTGAGGTATAATAACCCCCGTATTCCGCTTGGCCTAGCTGAGGCACCACCCACGCCTGACAGGACATCTGATTTGGGAAATCAAGAAATGTCATGGGAGGATCGCTTTACAGAAGTATGGACTGACACTGTCTACTTTTGCCTACTCTGTTAAACCATCAATTCTCTGTCAGCCTCTCTGTCTGTCTGCCTCTCATGAGTTGATTAACTGTTTCACTGTGTCTGGATTTGATACCTTGAAAACCATTTTGCATACCTTCTTGTATATTTGCCTTGTCCTTTTGAAGTTGGACATTGATCTTTGTTCTTGCAGGAAAACCTCTTTTACACGGTACCCTCCGGTGCAATGGAAACTTACAGAAAATCGATAGTATCCCATTTAGCACAAGTTGAGGTAAACATGTGTCTCAGTGCTGTGATCTTATAGAATATAAATTTTGCATGAAGTGATGAAAATATCGGGTTATGTATGTTTCCATGGTCCTAGTTAATTGTATCCCTACCTCTATGTCAAGGTCGGGTTCTGTAATACAGCTTTTCATTATGACACATTATTTTTTTCAAAAGGCTTACCAAAGTGGAGGGATTTGTCTGACACTGTGTTCCTTTCCAGCAGCTTCCTTTGCCCATGTTTTGGACGCATACTGCTCTTTTTCTCTCTAAGCCCTTGACTATCTGTGTTCCTATAATCGAACGAAACGAAACCGAGCCTTACATCCCAATCAATTTGGGTTGGCTGCATGAATCTGTTTCCTCCAGTGAGCTCTGTCGAGGGAATCATATTCTGTGATATCCAAAAACCTAGATCCTTTCAAACTAGTTTCTAAAGTCAATTTTGGTCTATCCCTCCCCTTAGTGCTACCATCTACAGTAGCCATATCACTCCTCCTAAGCACTGCATCAGCTGCGATTTCCATCTCTGTTTTCCTATAACTGAATCTTAATTCTCCCCAATCTCTCATGAAAAAATAGAGTCGGTGCCGAATGCTCTTAGAGGGGGGTGAATAGGCAGGTCACAAAACATTATTGGATTGGATTACAATTTGTTTATTTGGTCTAGTTCCCGGTTCAATGGTGATTAACTATTTCATAATCCACAAAAAATATACTGGGACGAGTACGGGGGATTTTATGTGGAAACACCATGAGGAAAAATATATCAAGGGATGAAAATCACGGCCAGCCTACTCTTTACTGTTGAGTCAAAAAGTCACTGGGCTACAAATGAATAGTAATTATTAACCTCTAGCTATGGCGATATATCTAAAGTCACAGAGTGCCGCACTTCAATCTTCGTATATCACGGCTCCGTTCCCATGAACAAGGCTGGTTGGAAGACAAAAGTGTCTTTGAAGGTTTTTTGGAAACTCAAATAAAAATCTAGCTCATAAAAATGATGTATATGAAGATCACTTGGCTAGATCACCGACGAACATAATGGATTCATCAATGAAAAGTTTGTTGGTTAAAAAACATTAGGTTTTCTTCGTGCTCCCCTTTCTCTTCTCTAAAACCCTAGGCCATTCAAAAATAAAATTATGATTCTATAATTAAAACCTAAAAGGCTACAAAGTTCTATTGCTTATGAAAAAACTATTTCATTGTTTACCTCTGGAATATTTTAAACTTTTGCTATTCTCTCCCTTGTTGCTTTACCTTACATATGAATTTTTCCTCCTCCCCGTTTTTTGCCTTAGAAAACTGGAGGTAGCATCTGTGAGGAAGTAGAGACATCTATTTATGATGCTGCAGAAGGTATTGATCAGACCTGTATGGTAACTTGTGCTTTATTCCAGTGTCTTCTTATCTAATTTTTGTTAGTTACACTATTCTATTTTGGATCACTAGATAATGCATACAAGGAGGATGAAGGTGAAACAAGTAATTTTTGTTTGCCTGGAGGCTTTGTGGGTAAAAAGCCATCAAATTTACCCAAGAAGAAAAGGAAAAACTTGACAAAATCTTATGCTGAGCAATCATGTGATCTAGGAACTGATTCTCCATCCACCCTATTCATGGAAACTAAAGTTGGGTCTCAACCATCGTTACTAATGGGAAAACGGCCAGCCAACAGTCTTACTGTTGGTTTGATTCCAACAAAACGTGTGCGGACTGCTTCGAGACCGAGGGTTTTATGTCCTTTTAGTGCTGGCACTTCCGGGATTGTTCAGGGTCCAAACAAGACAGATGCTTCCAGTGGTGATACCAGTTCTGTTCAGGATGACCCGGGCATCTTGAATTGTGGGTCCCAGATCCCAAATGGTTTCGAGGTTGAGTCTGCTGGTGATTTTGAAAAGCATTTACCATTTGACTCCATGGATGTATCAAAACCTAAAAACAAGACAGCAAAGCATCTGGTAATGGCCTTCAGATTTCCAACTTATGCTCAGACTTCCCTATCCTTGGAAATGACTTTCCTCTTCATTTCATTTTTTATCCTTGTTATTTGTACTTCTAATGGTTGCAGGGTCCCTCACTTGAACAGAGATGGCAGCTTGATAACGATTTTCAAAATGAGCAGGTAATGTTATTTTTGTTGCGGAACCTATTACGCACGATTCGTGCAGTGCTTTAATATTTGACTCACTGTTTAGATCTTCTGAACTAAAGGAATTTAGCAGGGTGAAAAATGATAATTTATAACTTCCTATCGATTGGTCATGTGGCCCGAGAACCAAATTAACCTCGGTTGAGATGTGTTCTAGGATTTGATTTTTTTTTTTTGGGGGTGATGCAAGGCATTTTAAAAAATTTATGGATAACAAACCTTCAAATGTTGTTAATGTGGTTTTGCTCTCTAGTTTTGGCTGCTTGCTTTGGACCTTGAATATAAGCACTGATAGTAGACTGACTGTAGGCTTAAGATTAGTAGCCAAATTGCATACATTTTCCCTTTTTTTTTCCTAGATGTCTCTTCCTCAGGTTTTCCTTGTGCTATTGCTTGATTGGTGTTTTGTTCCACTATCATCCATTTCATGAGCCAAATAAGGGTGTTATCCTTTATGATTTATTCTGTAGAGTTGTCGTCTATGAAGCACGGGTACTCCGAAAACGACGCCGTACGAGTACCGGGTACCGGTACGGTACGGGTACGGCTCCGGTACATTTTTTGCAGTACCGGGTACGTCAAAATGGTATGGGTACGTTTTCAGATTTGGGTACGCGAGGGGTACGGCTCTCCGGTACGAAATTGGGTAAAATCATAAAAAAAATATGTAGAGGGGTCGTTTTGTAAGTTATTTCTAATTACAGGAGGTAAAATGTTAAAATTACAATACAAGTATTAAAACCCTAGAACTATAACGTCTATCTTCTTCTTCTCATTTCAACTTCCACCGTTCCATACCCAGCAGTTCCAGTTTCCAGACTTCGAACCCAGGTACAAGCTCGCTCTCTCTCTCTCTCTCTCTCTCTCTCTCTCTCTCTCTCTCTCTCTCTTGCGCGCGCGCGCGTTCTCTATTTTTTCCAAATCTGTTAGTACATGGTAGCTGGTGCAAAATGAGTTGATGTTGTTTTTGATTGGTAAAATGAGTTTATATTTTGTTTCATACAATAAAATATAATAAAATAATTAAAATAAAATAATATTAACGTACCCGGCCGTACCCGTACCCTACTTTTTGAGATTTTGCCGTACCCCGTACCCGTACCCATACCGTACCCGTACCGCGTACCAGTACCCGTGCTTCATAGGTTGTCGTCAATGTCCTCATCTGTCCTTTTGCTATGCAGAAGGATCATTCAAAAAGTAGATTGGACAATCATCACCTTGAGTCTACTGGAAGCATTGGTAAAGTTCTTTTCTCTCTGTATCTACTGTTGTTAGGAGCTTGACATGTTTGCTTTCTTCCTTGTCCTTTGTCACATATTTGTCCATCTTATTTGCAGGTTTATTTGGCCAACACAGTATGAAGAAACCAAAGATGATGAGGCAATCACTAGACAATTTGTTTGATAATCAAAATCTAATGTCTGGGTCAATTTCTTCGCCAGTGACTACCCAGATGAGAAATATGTCCAATCCTAATAAGCTCATTAAAATCCTTGCTGGCAGGGATCGCGGAAGGAAATCAAAGCCGTTTAAGGTACCCATGAAAATGATTTTACATTGACTTTAGTCCGTCGCCCCTGCTTTTGGTTGAATATAATGTAACTGAAAATTGAGTTTCTTTCTCTGTTTGTAGATGCCTGCTGGGCAGCCAGGGATGGGAAGTCCATGGTCACTTTTTGAAGACCAGGTTAATAGTTTATTTTTCACCCCTGAATTTGTAATCTTGTCTTTTTGCTTGAGATGGTCGTGTCCTGAAATTTTAATGGTTTTGGAAATGTAGGCCCTTGTTGTCCTTGTACATGATATGGGTCCAAATTGGGAGCTTGTTACTGATGCAATTAACGGTACTTTGTATGTCAAGGTAATTCTACAAGGACTTTCCTTCTGTCTTTTTGGGATTTGTAGACCTGCTTTAAGCTGTGAGGAAATTGTTATTCATTGTTAATCAATATAATTGACTGTTTTGGTTTTCCTTTTTGCCTCGGTTATTTTTTATAACGTGTACGTGCACTTTTGTTTTATACTACATTTAACTTTGGTTTGCACGAAATATGCCTCTCTTTTTTGTTTACACATGCAGTGTACATTCCGCAATCCGAAAGAATGCATGGAGCGGCATAAAGTTTTAATGGATAGAACTGCTGGTGATTGGGCTGATAGTGCTGAAGATTCAGGGTTTTCTCAACCTTATCCATCTACCTTACCAGGCATTCCTAAGGCAATATTCTTAATTTTTCCTTTGTTCTTGGTACAAAAATTCCCTCTCCCTTTCTGTCAGATTAAACATTGAACCAGCTATTATCATCTTTGCTTTTAGGCAAGATATGCCATTCCTGCTACTTCTGAGGTTATCTTAATTGTTTTATTGGTTGTTGGTGCTGCATGTCGTACAGGGCAGTGCCAGACAGTTGTTCCAATGCTTGCAGGGTCCAATAGAAGAAGAAATGATCAAAAATCATTTTGAAAAGATTATAACAATTTCAGAAAAGCTGCTTTGGCGGAGGAGAGAGGTATATTTCTTTTTTAAGAGTTGTATATCTGCATACAAATTGTGTTATCCAATTGGTGTTTTCAGTATGTTTCGCCTTAATTTCAATTTGGTGTTTTTATATTTTTCAGTATTTTCCTATTCTTGTTTGAGGGTCTTAATCTACATTGCGCTCACTTGTCCGGTCATTTTATCGAATTTCTATAGTCTATCCTCATTTTGGCCCATGTGCTTAAAATTTAGAGCTTACCATGGCCGGTTGTGTGCAGAATTGTCCTCTTTACTTGTTTACCCATTGTTGATAAATTCTTGGGTTATTTACATTTTGCGCTCTTCAACAATCACCATTTCTCACCTTATCCCCTTGAAGGTTTTAGCCTTTAGGGCTACACTTTACCCCCGTGAACTATTGAAAGTAGGCATAAGAGCCCTTCTGTCAGTTTTTCGTCCTACATGTAACGGTAGATGTCATGTGTTGTGGATATATGCCCTTAAGAATATTCCTTCTGATTGGAATACCCTTCACACGAACATGCACAAGCACGCGCGTGCGCGCGCTCGCACACACAATATGCATATATTATATATTACATACAAGGGCGGAGCCACCTTATAGGAAAGGTGGGCTCTAGCCCAGGTGAGATCAAAAAAAAAAAATTTTTTACGTGTAAAGTTTTAGCTCAAATGATTTTAGCCCCACTATTATTTTGAACTTAATACATTTTTAGTCCGGTTCAAAATATAGCCCAGGGTAACTAAAAATTCTGGTTCTGCCCTTAATTACATACGTGTATTATATATATTTCGTAATGCGTGTGTACACACACACACATATACATATAATGTGCTCGCGCACACACTCTCAAATATTCTCTCTATAGAGAAAGTCGTAAAGATTTTACGTATTTTTTGTGTGTGTTAACTTTTTTTTAGCAATTTGGAATGAATGTTTACTTTTTATAATATGAAATTAATTTTTGCACTTCCCTTTTTATTATCTGCACTCTTTTTTTTTGTCCTTAATTTAATAGTACAACATCATCCCTTCATTTATACTAGAGTTTATTCATCCCTTCAAAGGGTAAAAAAGAGATTGCAAAAAATCATGGTAAGAAAAAATTCAATTTTTTTGCACAACTAACTACATATCAATGAGTTTTTTAATTCTTGAAACCAGTTTGAAATTTTTTGATAAAATAAATTTTTTAAGTTTTTATTTTGCATAGTGAGTAGATTTTCGCCAACACTAAGTGCCCATAATTAGGTGTCATCCATGATCCATGACCTCAATAATATGAAACAATCAACTTATTGTTCTTCTTTTGGAAAATAAAAAATTCTATGACCTCTCAATATTTTATAATTCATGGGCTAAAAAATGGGTGTAAAGTGACCACGGATGAATCAAGTACATGCTTCCAACGTTATTGAAATAAAAATATATATATAACATATTAATTAAATCTAAAAAAGGTGTAAGATAAAATAATGCTGAAAGTATTAAAGTTAGTAAAAATTATTTTTTAATTTTTAGCGAATTCTTAAAACTTTTGTAGTCATTATTTACAAGAATTCTTTCGTTAAAATATATTTTAAAGTTTACAAAATAATTTAAATCTAAAAACAATGCAAATTACATAATGCAATAATTAATATTTACTAACTTAATCCACAAACACCATGTGATTTTAGAAAATATGGAGGTTGGGGGGTTGTTTAGGTATTTTGCTTCACACCAGAAGAATCAAAGGGCAGTATTGACTTCACCGAAATTTTGTTAACACCAAAGGAGGTTCTTGCATTTTCTGTAGTTCCAAGGGGGTAAGTTGTAGCCCTAAAACCTTCAAGGGGGTAAGGTGAAAAAGGGTGATAGTTGAAAAAATCAACAACTGTTTTGATGTATATGGGAGAATAACAAGCAACAAATACTGTATTTGGTGTATGCAGTGCTTATGGATGTTAAACGAATCTAGTTTTGGGCCTCAGTTGAGATTCGATTAGTAAAATATTGTACTTTCTGTGCAGGGGTTGATTTCTGAAGTAATGATGCAGATCTTTAAATGACTGGATGTGGAACTGAATAAATTTTCATGCAAAGTCCTTAACCTCTTAAAAAAACTATAACATTCTAAGCTGTATGCTTCCATGCAGAGGCGTTTCAATTGTCCAACATTTTTAGCAGTCACCCTGAACCCGAAGTTAGATTCCCATTCATTTCCTTGGGCAGGTTTTATTGTATATGAGATTGGATATACTGAGAATATTCCTTCCATGGCTTACGAAAGTTTGTGAGGAGCTTGGGTAGAATGTGAATTAGCTATAGAAGGTGCGATATTATTGTACACATTGTCAAAATGTTGCAAAAGGGTGGAAAATAGAATGAGAAAATGAGAAGCTACCTCTTAAGCTTTAGTATCATGCATCTAACTTGCAGGTTTTGTATGTATTCCTTATGGTAATACTCTTTTCTTGATGTATTTTTCGTAGAATGATAACCAGGATGCAATACCAATCCACTCACACAATTCTCATGCAGCTGCTCTTTCCCAAGTTTGTCCAAATAACCTGAACGGAGGGGCTCCTCTCACGTAAGTTTGTGGTTATGTGCTTTAGTGTCTGTTTCATGATCCCTAGGAAACAGCTCATCAGCTTAGGTTGTCGACCCCCAATAAAGGATGCAATTTCGAGTCTTATTAAATAACAGTTAAAAATGTTTTCTTTATGTAGTTAACAACATTCATTCGGTGTCGCAGGGAATCCTTCAACTTAAGATTCCTCTTTCATGTTTCCTTTGCATTTAAGGTTTTCTTGTAGACCAGAAATTGTAGCACTAAATGTTATCTTTCAAAATTTACAATGAAGGCCTCTTGATCTCTGTGATACAACTGCATCAAGCCCTGATATTAGCACCCTTGGATACCAAGATTCTCATGCTAGTGGTTCAGCAATACCAAATCTCAGCACAGCTGCATCCGTCCTTCCTGCCTCGGGTGCAATTTCCTCGTTACACGGATCCTCAAACATGGTTGTTGGTAATAACTTTTCACCTCCTTCTGGTCCATTCAACGCGTTGGTTAGGTAACAAGATACTCCTTAGCTTAAGAGTTAAGATTATCATTTTGTCCACATTATCAGATTCTGATTTTGTTTTCAACCATGTTCTGGCACTCTCACTCACCTAGGGATGGTAGATATGGTATTTCTAGACCAACGTCCTTCTGCATTGACGAACATCAGATATTGCAGCCATACAATCACACGTTATCTGGTAGAAAAGTTCAGCACTCTGGTCTGTCTGTTTCTGGGGCTCCTTCTGGAACAGATCGTTGTACTCGCATGTTGTCTGGGGGAGATGGTGTGGGCATTATGAATGGAATGAATAGAAGCATTGCAAGGCCTGGGTTTCAAGGTAGTTCCCCATCAGCAATGCTGAACTCGGGGAGTGTGCTTTCTTCCAGTACGGAAGCGATGCCGGGCCAACTTAACATGCACTCTGGAGTTGGTTCTGCTCTAGGAAACTCAATGTTGAGACCTCGGGAAGCTCCAAATATGATGAGGGTAAGTTATCTATTATTTTTCTTTTCTAGACTAAAGCGGCTCCTATTATTGTCTCTGGTGATTGGGATTTTGTTTCATTTCATTTCGCTCGAAGTATAGGAAATTTTTGCTTCTTGGCCTACTGAAGGAATTGGTTTGCTTCGGCCGAAACAGTAGTTCTAGTTGATTTGACCGTAACTGCCGTTTCCTTTCAGGAAAATCACTATATTGACACTTTACCGACTCTTAGAACTTGAAATATTACTTTTTATGCTATGGAATGCTGCTTGCATTAATTTAGCATGGACTGTGACATGTTCTTTTCTTTTGTATATTTGAGAACAAACAGGTAGCCTAGGAATTCACTGGTAATGAACCCAAAATGTCTAGTTCCATGAACCAGCGCCTTGTGCATTTGGCCATTGCTCGTTTATTATTGAATATGCTTTTGCACAGGCATGAAACTAGAGATACATATCCAGTTGTTGATATATAAGCCTATTACTAGACCACCACCCCCAACACCGCCCCCCCCCCCCGAAAAAACAAAAATCCCCACTACGTGTGCTCGCGCACTGTAGTTTATGTTTCCAAACGTTTTCTCTGTTCCATCATGTTCCCAAAACATTTCTGGTTTTGGTCTGACCCATACGACCCACTGGATTGTGACCTATAAGTGCCATATGGTTTTGCATTAAGATTTCGGGTCCATAAAGTATGCTACTTCTGTTTCTGGTCTGACCCACACAACCCACCGGAGTGTGACCTATAACTGCTATATGGTTTTGCATTCAGATGTCAGGTCCGTAAAGTATGCTGATTGGCTGGCTTCACAGAGTTCTTAAAAACCACTCATTTTTCAATTATTGCTTGTACTGTTTCTAGGTTTTGGAAGCAAAATATTCTCATATTTAAAGCCTTGGAATATTCTAACTTCCAAAATGAGTCAAGTGAGATTTACTGAAGGGGCTGGTGTCACAAGTCAGAATCAGTCATGCAAGTCTCATTAATGGCCGAGGCTGGGGTTGTCTTGTGTTAGTTGCGTACTGACTTTTGACATTTGAAATTAAGCACTGATTGGAAAACATTGACTGAGCTTTTTGATTTCTCAGGATGAGAAACATTGTGCATATGAGCATTCAGGTCAATTTCCGAAACCATTAGGTTCACTTAATATTAGCCATATGATGGACTAACCCTGCCTTTTTGGAATATACTCACTGTTGGGTGATGGAAAGCCATAGTTAACCTCAATTCTGGACTGTTGGAAGTGGGTTAGAAATTACGTTGCTAAATTTTTGGCAAGGTGAATATATTCAATGTGAAATGGAATTTTATTCTAGTGGACTATGAACAATATGCATGCAATCGGATAATGATTCCTATTTTGTTTTCTGGAAAGTAAAAGGGTGGCTTATGTTCTAAATTAGTGAAGTGATTGTTTGGTGTGACTTCTATGCATGATGAGGAAGAGTGGATGATATTGGGTATGCTGCTTGGGCTGTTATGTTCCACAACTCAAGGCCATTCTTTGCTCTTATAGCTAATCTAGAGCTTTTGATTGTTTGCTTGTAACTTCCATACCTTACTTTTGTTTAATAATATTGAATTGAATGCTTGCCTAAAAAATTGTCTAAGGTGCAGAAAAAAATAATCGTGTATCCATTGTATGCCTTCTCTACTTCATGTTCTCTTCCAAAATTTGTGACAACTTCATGTAATAATGAGGATGCACTTCATTTAACAAATTCCACATATTTTGCACTGTCCGTTTCTTTGATAACATTGCTTTATTTGGACATATAGCCTGTGCAGAATCCAGAGAATCAGAGGGAAATGATGGTGCCAGAGCTTCAGATGCAGGTCACTGAAGGAAACAACCAAGGAGTCCCTCCTTTTGGTAGGTTAAGTTCTGCTTTCTCCAATCAGACTTCGGCTCCACCTGTTCGTACATATCCAATCCATCAGCAACAACGACGACATCAAATATCCACACCAGAGTCCCATGTGGTTAGTAGTTCTCCTCATCCTCATCTTCAAGCACCAAGCAAGCAGCATCAAGCATATGCATTTCACCTCGCAAAGGAGAGGCAATTGCAGCAGCAGCAGCGATTACTCCAGCAACATCAACGGTTTGCCACATCCACTGCTCTGATACCACATGCACAACCAACACAGCCCCAACTCCAAAATAGTTATCAGGCTCAACCTCAATTTACATCTGCAACCGTAGCACTGCCTCCGGCACAAACATCCTCGATGAGTCCCATGCCACAACAAAATCTTCACATGCCGCCACATGGGCTAAACAGGAACCCTCAAAGTGGTGGCAGTGGGTTAACCAATCACATGGGGAAGCAAAAGCAACGTCAACCTCAGCAGCAGTCGTTTCCACAATCTGGAAGGAACTACCCCCAGCACCATCAACAGTCACAGTCTCAACAGCAGGCTAAACCTTCGACCGGTGTAGGAAGAGGGAACATGGTAATGCAGCAGAACCTCCAAATTGATCAATCGCTTGTGAATGGCTTTTCTGCAATTCATAGTGGCCGAGGTCAGGGGTCAGGACTAAACACTGTTCAATCGTCTAAACCTCTAGTGGCACCTCATTTTTCAAGCCAGCCCCATCCTCAGCAAAAGATGCCTTCCGGCCAAGCAATCCCTTCATCAAACCACCAAAAGCTACAGCCACACCAAAAGTTGAGTCGTCAATCTCAATCACCCGATGAACGAACATTTCAACAAAATTGCCAAGTGAATTCTGACCCACCAAGCAAGTCGCAAGCAGATCAAGCTCAAGCTGACCAGCAACCTTTGAGCAACTTATCTGAGATGAGTAAAACAATGGAAATGCCTCAGCCCACAGTTGATAAAACTACTGTAATGCCAGCTGTATCGTCTTCGGGTGCTAATTGGAGATCACTGGATCAAATGTATGATTCTGGTATGCCTGATCCAACAGTGCATTTTGCTTCTGTAGGGAGTCCACGTTTGACAAATTGTGCTGGGACTGAACCTATGACTACGGTCAGCCAAGGGCTAGGGCAGGGAAAGCCATCAGGTAGTTTACCCCAGCCGCGACAGCAGCAGCAACTATCAATGCAACGACAGCTGCCACCACAACAGCAGTTACAGCAGCAGACGCAACATCTGCAGTTAGGGCAATAGCAGTTTGTACATACAGAGCCGCTAACACTAAACTGGACTAAAGCACTTTTAATGCATTGGGCGATTCCTGGAGCTGCTAATCCAGCCCAGGTTGGTCAGCATGCCCGTGTAAAAAACTGTGTACAGGTAACTTTATGATCCTTGATCTCATATACCTGCAACTGTAGCCCGGCATGCACAGATTACATCACAATGCTTTTCTGGTGTGACTTGGACAGATTCTGTTGGTGCCAAGTCATAGCAGAGCCCTCTTCGATGTTTCCATGCTTTTCTTTTCTTTCCCGTATGCAGCACTATTCATATTATCATCAAATAATCGAAATATGTCGGTAGTTCTTGTTTGGGGAAAAAGAAGAGTTTTGGAACCCTTAAATTGTTCTTGACAACGGAATATACTTATTTTTGTATATGGCATGTGTGTTATTGCTTTGTTGAAGCTCTTGTGACATCATGGTTACTGTCTTATTTAAACCCTTAACTTTGTATTTTTCACAAAATAACAAATCCTTCTACTTCCTTCAAAAGAGAGATGCAATGCATTCCTGGCATTACCGCATATACTTTGACTCTTTGGGTTGGCATATTTCTAGGTCAGTGTTTTCTTATGCATAGCAGTTAAGAGGCTGACTTTAATGGGTGTTCTGTGCAGATGAAGTTATATCACCCGCCATGGAATTGTAAAGATGAAAGAGGTGGTGATCTTGCAGGTTGAGTTAGAATTTCTTGCAGGAATACCACTGGCAGGGTATGAGATTTTCTGGTATTATGTATATTGCTGTGACCTAGAACCTCAGGAAGATAAATACTGACATAAGAGGTACGTGTACAGAGGACTATCATTTTGTGTTACCCTTTCTTTTAATTATTTTAGACTTCATCTTCTTATTTGTTCCCCTGCTTAGAATGGAGGGGCCATATTTCTTGGTGCCCCAAAAGATTAGATCCTGTTTTGTTTCCCTTTTTGATTTAAGGGGGTAGGGATTATTCTTATCGACAGACCCTTTTGGGTAATTTTGCGAATACAAGTTTTCTGGTGCACACACTTTTCCATGTAAAACAATGTCATCCATCAATGCAGTGGCTGCCTGTGCATTTCTTGTTATTCATTTCTCTTAATGCATTAGCCTTTGATATTTCAATGTTTCGTCCAGCACAGGATCTCTATTCTAAGGCTGTTTGAAGGGTTTTAAGTTTTCTTTTATACAAAACAATTCATTGCACAATTTCTTGTTCTCATTTGTAATAGTTGGTCCTTTCGAGAGAAAATCTATAAACACAATTCATTGCACAGATTTGGATACATGTGTCTAGTTATGTCCGATACACGTGGAATCTACAAAATAATAAAAGACGAAAGTTGTATTGTTCGGATATATTTGTGTCTAAATCTGTGGATGAAAGTTGTGTCTATAGACTTGCTCATCCTCCCTCTGACATGGGTGGGTTTATCACGTTAATGAAGTTTATTTACTACTCGGAAGAAAGAATATAACGAAGTCTGTATGTGTGTATACGCGCGCAGAGAGAGAGAGAGAGAGAGAGAGAGAGAGAGAGAGAGATTGATTTCCTTCTAAAACCATGGAGAAAAATTATAGAAAAAATAAATGCGAGCGTACTCTTCTCCCTCTGGTTCCTGTTCACTCTCATTCTTCTTCCTCGCCCCGATTGGAAATGAATTGAGAGCTAGGGTTTTCTAAGGAATTACACGTTGGAAACAACTGTAATGATCCGATGCAGGGTATGGGTCCTGTCCCACATCGGAAGTATGGGCTTCTGGTGGGGGGTTAATAAGTCCCTGGGCACCCTCCCCTCTTGAGCTAGCTTTTGAGGGTGAGTTCTACCCAAGGATTTATTACATTGGTATCAGAGCAGGTCCCTTCTCGGACGAGACCGCCACGGGTTAGTCGGAGGTGCCGGAGGGGCGACCTACCGCCGTGGACGTTGGTTCTGAAGGGGTCGGGTTTGTAATGATCCGATGCAGGGTATGGGTCCTGTCCCACATCGGAAGTATGGGCTTCTGGTGGGGGGTTAATAAGTCCCTGGGCACCCTCCCCTCTTGAGCTAGCTTTTGAGGGTGAGTTCTACCCAAGGATTTATTACAACAACACTTCAACTAAAATCTCTCATTATATTCTACATATTCGCAGTTTGATGAAGACATCACAATGAATTTACCTCTGTATAATCATTCCGAGGTTTTAGAGTTGTGTTTCATGAATCTAAAATTATAAGCCGAGGAATCAGATTGAAGGATCATAGAAGATGTCGAGGGAGGGCATAAGTGATGCCTCAATCATCGATCCATTTACTTGCCACTGAACTGTGGAAAGCGAAACAAACCAACTGACCAAACTGAGCTACCTAATTACTTCTCAAACATGAGAGGAGTGAACTCAATAAGCATTCAAGAATACAAACTCACAATTAGCACAAATCAAATGCAGAAATAGTCCTCGGAGTGTGCTCTACAGTGAGATACATTTTACCCGGTCATTTTTCGCATTTTTGTAACTTCTCAACTAGGATTGATTTTTCCTTAAAACATATACTGCAAAAAATACAAAATTTTACAAGAATCTTATTTTTTGCACTATTTTCTTACAATTGATTTAATTTAATTTTTTTTTTATAAATTTCTTGTATCAAATGAACGTATAATGGGAAGTTTGTTTCATTTTTTTTGCTTCACTTTTTTTAATTTTTTACATCAATTTCTTGACAAATGAACAAAACCTTATGAACAACAAGAACCGGTTATTTCTCCGTGAAAAAAATACACCCAAGTCTTCAGAATGTACTCATGAAATGGAAAGTCATACAATGAGTCAATGACATCACATGAGGATCCACCGGCGCATGCTTCTTAATGGAATGTTAACCCTGCTCGAAATGGATTTTGGGGTGAACATCATCGGTTGCTCATCTCCCCACCTATTCTTCACTGGATTTGGAGGAGCTGTAGTGGACTTTTCTGTAATGCGCGTGTAGTACAAACAAAACGACGTAATTTTCTCTGCTTTGCTCTCAAAACTACGTTGATTTAACGTATCACACTGATTGTTATCAAAATACATGAAATCAAAACGATATAATTTTGAGAACAAAATAGATAAAATTATGTCATTTTGCTCACACTACACGCGTACTACAAAAAAGTACACTAGAACCTCCCCGAATCCGTTCTTCACCTACCTGCGGTTCTAGATCAATACCAACAAAAGGGGGAGACAGATATATCCAGACTTTGAAAAATGTGCAACCACATAATAAGTGACTTTTCATGAGTTTTTGCTCTGAGATTCATTTTCCAATTGATGCCCAAGTTAAAGAAAGCTAAAATATGAATAGACTACGGAATTGTCATCTGGTGAGATCTGTATAATTGCAAGGGAAAGATGCGAGCTCGAAGATGAGTACAAACCAAAGGGAAAAAGGAGTAGTAGCCTCGATAAAGACATGCATAGCAGGGAAAAAAGAAACAGCACGCTAACATATGTTGAAAGCTAAACTGAACAAATTGGACATACGAGAACCCATTGAAATAGTTGAACCTGAGTCTGTAAGAGGTGAGGATTCGATGAAGATGGACTAGAGGTAACGATAGCATGAGAAGGTCTCTAAAACAATCAACAAAGGACGACTTCTCTTGTTTATCAAAAGCATGTGTTAAAGTATCTAACTCAAAACCGATTGGCATTGAGTGGAGAGGCCGTCCAAACTCGTGTACTAGTTTTTGGAGGTCAATGTGGGACCAACTCTTAAGAGTATGGTATTCAAAGCAGTATTGACGCAAGGCCATGTGGCCCGGGCCTAACAAACAGAGACCGATGAGGTGCAAAGCAGTATAAACACACAAAACTGTTTAGTAGTAGTGATCAGTTGTCTTGAGTATATAAAGTTTCCACCTCCTACTTATTACTTATTCTGAATCTTCAAGAAAGAGAGGAAGCTAATTGTACATGACAGTGTGTTAGAATAATGGTACAGCGTACTCGCCTCCATTTAGAAGTTCCGTTAAAGCAACAAATTGCTCTTCCGGAAAAAACTCCATCACGAAGAACCCTTGCCCTCTTTTCCCCTGATCAACAGCCCAGCAAAGAGCTCAAACTTACATGTGAAGACCATTTAACATGAACTACCTTTTTTTTTTTGCAATAACGGTCAATGTACGTACTACTTTGACTTCTAATCTGTGATCAATAATACCTCTACACGAAGCAACGAGCAAAATGATGGTCATTGAACAAAGGATAGTGTCAAAGGACGAGAAATTAAAAAGGAATCACATTAGGTGCAGTTCACTAGAAGATACTCCAGAAGGCGTAGTTAATGACTAAAGAGTGAAATGGAAGTTGACAAGTAGCTTAGTAACCCAGCTTAAAGAAGTGTACACCTCCAAGCCCAGGTCGGGGGTTAGGAATCTACATCACATTGGGCTATGGTTTTCGGTAACAGACATCTAGTGTTCAGATCAAGGATTTCCTGCTTACAAAACGGTAGAATCATACGTATAGCATGATCAAAGAACGAAAAGCCACCAAATACCAATAATATGGCGAAGTTTCCAGCAAAATCAGCAGAGTCAGTTCAACTTGATACAATGAGACAAACTACGCAGAATTTGACTTAGGTGTGTAGGCTTTGATTTATTAATCCATCGATTGGCAGGAAATTTTATGATGCCAATGCATACTTTATCATGCATTTTACTTTTATACATCAATCGATGAATGAACAATTTACAGGAAAACCAACCCAAAGAACTGATCCCAATGAATTCTCGAGGCAGATTAGATTATTGAAAATAAGTTACTTCTCAACTTCACTATACAAAAACCCATCTCAATTAAATACTAACAAAAATCAAAACCTTTGATGCTGCAATTATTTGGGGGGGAAAAACTAATTATTGCAGCAAAATAATTAGAAAGTGAGTCAAAGAACAACCTTCAACTGTCTTGAGCCATCTTCAGCTTCTTATTATGAGAACCAAAAGCCCTGCCAATGGTATCTACAATCTGCCTCTGTGATTCCAGTATCATCTCTATCCTCTTATTCTCCATCTCCATTCTGTATCTCTCTGTTTCCCTCATCATCTCCATCTTCTTATTCTCCATCCTAACAAACCTCTCTGCAAATGACTTTATCTCCGTTGCCAATTCCCCCACCATTCCCCTCCCTCCTCCTCCCACCACCATCTCCTCCTCTTCTCCTTCCTCCTCCTCCTCCTCCTCCTCCTCCTCACCATCATCATCTATCTCGTACCTCTCCTTTCGAGGCATCGGCTTCTCCAAAACCTCCGGAACCCTAACACCACGGCCACCACTGAATTCTCGCTTATAAGGCTTGCTTCTATTACTCCTATCACTATATCTAGCTTCATTGACGTGCTCTTCCTCGTCATCGTCCTTGTCTTCGTCTTCGCTTGTTGGAACAGAATCCTGGTACTGAACCATGGCCATGGGTCGGGCAGAGATGGGGAGAGGGCCGTGTTCCAATCGGTCCATGAAATCGAAGTACTCCCAGGCGGCGCGAGGGTTGGGCTTGTGCTTCTCGGCGCGGTAACGCTTGCGGAGCTTCTCGATCTTGTGGCGGCACTGGACGGAGGTCTTGGAGTTGGAGGGGTCGTCGTATCCGCAGCGGGCGGCGACGGTTATGGCGATTTCCTCCCACTGGCTAGCCTTGAGCTGTCCTCGCTTGAGGGAATACCATTTTTCTTGGTAGGCTTCGATGAGGTTGACTGTCTCTTGATGAGACCAAGGCAAGGGCTGTGGTTTCTTAGGCGGGGTAGAGCCGTATTGGAGTGGCTTCGGGGAGCTAGGGTTTGAAAGCGTTGGTGAGGGAGTGGATTGGTGGTCGTTGTGGTGGCGGTAAGGGTTTTGGTCTGGGTCTTGTGGAAGTGGCCGTGGGGGTGGTGATGGGTTCGCCATTGATGGGAGTGGGTTGGGGTGATAGAGAGATATAGAGGATTGACGTTTGGAAGGGAGTTGGGGGTTAGGTGGAGAGAGGGCGTGGGCGGGGGCGGTGGATATGGCGGTGGCGGTGGTTAGTGGTTGGTGTTTGGTGGTGGTGGGTTTGAGCAAAACGACAGTCGTAAGGTTTATGGGCCAGGGAGTTTATGGACTCAAACCTACGAATGGGCCTATGCTTTACCATGGGCCTTAGCTTGGATTTGGGCTCCCGCAGTAGATTATGAAAAAGAATCCACTTTTTTGTTATCTATAAGAAATATTTTGCTAACCACCGTCTAGTAGACTAGTAGAGATAAAATATGAGAAAGTCTGTGTACACAGATGTGTTTAGATCCGTCGAATACACGTGGAGTCCTTAATAATTTAAGGGCCCCACACGACGGATCCGAACACATCTATGTCTGGATCTGTGTCCGTAACGTCTGTGTCCGTAGTATTGTTCATAAAATATACATAATGTCAAATAAATACGAATATCAATATATATTTTATGAATATCAATACATATTCACAGATATTAATATATAATTTATAGATATCGATACACTTTTCATATTTTATGCACCACCTTATTCCCAACCCAGCAAGGTTCCGAATACTGGATCAGTTTAAGTACCGGTTTGTCTATTGGTACGGTACGTATCGGTATCGGTTATATACCGGATACCATATAAACCATAGAGAGAGAGCAATTTTTTTTTTCACAACTACAAAAAGAAAAAATCCGGTACCGGCCGATATGACCAGTATTAGCCAGTACGTGCCGGTATTTAGAACGGTATGGTATTAAAAGTATCTAGTATTGTTTTTACGTCAAAACAGTACATACCGACCGATACGGTACGGTATTGATAACCTTGCCTTAAAGCATAATCTTATTTTCTCCTGTCTCGTTCCAAGCAATGGTTACTTCGTTGGAGCTAATTCATAGGCAGTTGCTCTTAGTTACAAAATTATAACTTTTTAAGATCTGGTACAAATTAAGCAACAAAATTTGAAGGTTACTTTTCCATCGTTGTTTAATAACTCGCCATGGGAAAGTTTCAGATTAAAAAGGTTTCACGCACCTTAATTTGACATGGTTTATGCACTACTACTGTAGCGGCTTCTCGAGCATGAATTAACAAAACCCAATTGTGTCCCTTGAAAATCTTTTTAACAAAGGTTAAAGCTTTCATTTGAAAACTCTCGACATCATCACCACTACTAATATAACTTTGGTAACTAAGAGTGTCACTACTCTAATATAACTTCAGTTACTAAGGGTAAGGTCACTGAAGGTTGAAATCTATTTACGGATTCACGGAGTAGAACGTTATCGCTCATTATAACACCATGTGATATGTAGAAGTTAATTTATTTTTCTTTTCGTTGACATTAAATGATCCAAACATGCATAACGGCAGTAAACTATTCCTGTATTCCATCTTTGTTCTGAGATATCATTATCTGTCATTCAATATAATATATTTATTTCATTTCATTTTTATTTTTCTGGATTTCTGTTTTTAATTTCTTTGCCCTCCTCAAATCCGAGATCCAAACACAACCCAACGCATTCCATAATCACAGAGCACAACAAAAAAACCCATATATTTCTAAATTGAGCATTATGAAAAATATTTGCTGTCACATCAAAAGTTCAAAAACCACATCCTGCGCTCTGTATCTTTTGTTGTTATTATCAGAAACAAATAAGGTCAAAGTATATCAGTCTATGTACAGAAAAGAAGCAAACCAAACTTGCTGTTGTAAACTATCCTGAGAGAAGGTTCACATCCCGGCAGCCGGCAACTGCAACCGCCATCTTCCTAACGCGAGACAAGTAACAATCTGAGATCCCACAGAGAAAGAGAGAGGGAGGGAGAGAGAGAGAGAGAGTACTCTCACGAATCTTACCTCTAAAACCAACTGGCTGAGGGTGCTTATTGAAATCCTTCAGGAACTTCAGCAAAAACTTTGGTATAAATCACTGTGAGCAGTTAGGAGGCCAAGCAAATTTACATCCAAAAAGGCAGCGCTTATCTACTGGAAGGCTTGTTACTTCTTCGGAAACAAGAGTTTGGTGCCTGTTATCAGCAAGCAATACTATTACAATTGGCATGTAAATTGGTGCTGTTAGCTGTGGCAGGTTCTCAAAGGTGAAGAAATAAAGCAATTTATTGACATTGAAAGTAGTATAACACAGAGAGTCCAAACTTTGGACTGAAAATGGAAATAGAAGGCGGCACAAGTAAGAGGAGAGTATTTAAAGTTCAAACACAGTTTTGAAACCATTGTGGGAACTGATAATGAGGGGATGAAAGCACGCAGTGATGTGTTTTCAGTTCACATGAGAAAGTAAGTAAATAAGCAACTATAGTGTGCAGTTATCTAAGCCATTCTTCCATGTAATCTGTTAAATTAACGAGCACATCCTTTTTCAAGAATATTCTAATTTCTACGAGGCACGCACTGGGAGAAGAGGTTGATCATAGCATTTTCTTGTCAGTTACCCAATATATAGCCCTCCAATCCACATAATCACGTGATTCTAATGTGGGATAATGATAGTGGCATGAAGATATTGTTTGACAGGAACTTCCTCGCGCATTTAACGAAATAGATTAGAAAATGACTAAAAGCTTTCAATCTTTTCTTCCTAAGGGTGATAAGAACTTACATTCATCCTGTTTTCTCTTAGAGTTTCCAGTGACTCAGCAAGCTCCACTTGTTTTGATGCGGTTGCAAGTAGCGCCTATAAAACAAACAAGAAACAGTTTACTTCCACTGACCAGTGAAAAATGGGGACAATACCAAGATAATTTAGCACAAGTTAAAATCCCACTTTTAGAAAGATAAAAGAAGCCATCTTACTTTCTTGGTCTTCTGCAGGTCATACTCTATGGATTTTATACGACTCAAGGACTCAGCAAGGATGTCTTCTTTCTCTCGGGGAATTTTAGCAGGCTTATTAAGCAGCTCAGTTACCGATGCTTCTAATTGTTTCAACCTCTTCCAACATGGATCGAGTACATCCTCTTTCTCAGCAAGGGAAACACATGGCTCTTGAGAACTTGAATGTGCTAACACAGGTTTGGGCTGCGGCCTGTCTGGCTGATTTTCAGCAGTGTTCCACACAAAAAACTTCCTCAACCCCGAAACTACAACATATATACAGGCTAATAATCTGAATATGTAGTTGACCACTAAACCGGTTATGAATTGCTTCAGCGGCCTTCTTTGTGTTATCTCACGGGTTAAATCATCTGCTGCAAGGGTCAAAATCATGAACATGTAAATCTTCTGCTTCAATGTCTAACTTAAATAATACAATGGGAACCAATAGTGACCAGGTATCGTAACAGACCAATTTGTTGGGCCATAGTTGTGAAGGAAAGGTTTAATTACCCTTGAAGCATGCTAAGGAAGAGCAAGGAAGAGAAAAATCATAAACCTTGCCATGCCACAGGGTCTCATAGCCAATGTTTTGATAAATAACCAGGCCTATTTTTTGATAAAAAACCATTCGAACCTAAATGGATTTTCCGACCACCATGAAAGATGGCACACATCAGATGGATCATTTGAGAGGACAAAAATAGCAAGAATACAAGTGACGGCTTCCATCTACTTCGTATTTTCTTTTGATAAGAACACAGGTGATTACTTACTCGTTGAACCAGCATCTTCAACTATACTGCCCCCGCCAACTGGTTCACCTTGGCTGCAGTTAGATATAAGCTGCAACTTTCCCTACAAAACGAAGCAAAAAGAAAGATAAGAGAATGCATTCACATTCCCATTCAGAAATACATGAAGAATCATGCTCACACAAACAAAGCACATATCTTATCCTGAATTGGCTAAAAACTTTGAAAAATCAATTGCATACTCGGTCTCGAGGTGGCATTGGTTGCATGACACCATAAGTAGGCGACGCTACATCCATTCCTGAATCACTGGAAACTATATCCCTAATTCGAACCTGCAGAAAGAAATAGTTTGCAGCTAACGGACAACAAAATGGCCTAAGGCGATTGAAAGTTAGCAATTATGTTAAACTATTGACGCCACCTTAGAAGAAAAAGACTTGACTTCTAGATCATCGGCATCAGAAAAACTAGTAGCTTTTCTCCAATATATAGCTTCTCCAACATGAACCAACTGGAAAAAATCAGATAAATCATAAATGTTGGGGAATATAAACTTTGGTTGGGCATAATTCCAACATGAAGTAATTCAAAATGACAAAGGCCTCACCTTCATCAGTTCTGGATCCTTCCAAGGTCCCTTGTCAGATCTAAGACACCCACCTTCACCTGCGCATGTGCAGGTTCCACCAAGAAAATCCGGCAATTGGCTGCTCAAACCAAAATGTACTTAAATACAAATGGAAATGAGAGTCCCAAAACTACATACTTCTAGCCATGTGGAGCATTTCAAAGCACAAAAGAGAAAATCAACCTTGGGTCTATGACTTCCATCAGCCTACTCTGAAATTTATTGCCCAAAACCTGTGAAATCAGTGAACAAACATTCGTGAATACTTCCTAGAACATTTGAAGTCTAGAAGGTGTTACAAAGAATTGCAGTACATGTATCTTTGCTGTCGTCCTTGGATCAAGGAAGCTTCTTGCTGTGTTCCATAGCAGTTTAAATCCACTACCAGCATTAACAATGTACATCTGATGCAATGTCTGCAGATAATTGACCAAAATCAGATAAAGAATAAGCAAACATTATCCGGAAATAGGAGAAAGAAAGAAAAAAAGACATCTTCAATTTAGTTTCTTAGTCTCTGAGGCACCTCAGGATAGTTGTCACCGTCTATCTTTTGTATGCGCATAACTAGATCATGTGCAACCTTGCTAAACGTCATCCAATTCTGCGCGATTAAGACCATAATAATAAGCATGTAAATTTTACAAGATGGAAATATAACTTGTCATAGAGATATCTTGGTGTTGTTAGAACTGACCATCCCGTGCACATCAAGTATTGCTGTTGTAGAATCTATATGCCTCTTGGCTGCAATTGAACATGCTGGAAACTTCTCGGCAAAAGTCTTCTCAAACCCCTGGACATGATACTTTAAGAATCTGTCCACCGTGGTAACTCTCATGAGTTTACTGGGTTCAATTTTGCCAAGTCTTTCAATATAAACAGGACGCCCTCCTTTGTCCACGCCATGGTAACCATGAGGATAATAATGCTGGACCTCTTCATATTCATTATATACAAAGTCCTAAATATATATCAGTGTCATGGCATCTGTTAGACGGTGCATAAAATATAATCAAATCTATATTATGAGCGATGCTTTCTGTCAAAAGTCAATCAGGCAGATTGTAAAGAAACAGTAGGAGAGAGTCTAATGGCACGATGTAGGCTAATGGTATTAGATGTCCATAATCAGAGATGTAAAAAGAAGAGTAGGGGAAGCAGGAATCCATATTTAAGATTGTGCAATTTTAAAGTGAAGACCAAAGAACAAGATAAAACTGTGATACTAGTAAGTTAACGTACACAAATGTAGCACATAAAATGCAAGTAAATTAGACAATACAGCCAAATTTGGCATAAGCTTGTTTATCAGAAACCAAGGTACCATGAAACAGATGAGATTTTTAATTCAGGATTTATGCTACATGGCTTGGGTTAGGAAGTAGCTGCATGCAGCATTAATAAATCCTAACCAAGGCTTCATGCATCATTTGCCACTCCTAGATGGGCGCCCAAAATAGAATATGGTCTCACACGTGAATTTAGTGCTCTTAAATTGAAAATAGCACCAGGATTGCAGTTATCACCTGTACAATAGAGTCTACTCCATACTCCTTCCTCCAGTTGAGCATTTCTGCCCACATATGAACTGCCTTATCAAGGTCAAACTTCCTTGCCTTTAAAAATCTGCAAACAAGAAATGCGAGTTTGCTTTAGAGAAAGGACAAAAATAAAATAGGAAAAATAAGTGTCAAAACAAAGATAACCAGAGCAAGTTTTTATGATTCAAATTAAATGAGACAATGCTTTCGAACAACAAAGTCTAGTAAAAAAACATGATGCAAAAAATTGTATTGAAAGTATCAACTTAGCAATTCCTTCAGTCCTCATTTATTTCTTCCCAATCATCTATGATCCACTTCCATTTTTTTTTCCATACATGTTGTCGACAAAAATTCCTTAGGTTACAAATGCTGCCAAGACATAATGCTAATGAGCATGGAAGCCAACAGGAAGCCTGCATAGATGATGAATTGAAGCCATTCGTGTTTATGAAAACTACGTTAAAACTTTCTTCTTTCATTCTCTGTGAAGGTTCAAAATAGAGCACAAGAAGCTAACATCTATAATTTGCGGCCTGTGGCAACAGTTTTCCTATATAAATAGAAAAACTAGGTGATCACCACTTTCTTCAATTTTCTAGGGAGCACCTTCAAAACTTGATCCTATACGCTCTTGCACTCAGTTTCCAGCCCTTGATCTTTACCAAATTACCCTGGAGTTGCAACCAGACTAGTTAAGTCGGTCACCTTCTTTATGAAGAGTCCAAAAGGAAGTCAAAATATTTTTAAGGCCTCGTTTGGATACCTTGGCACCACCTTTGATTGACGCATATCGGTATATGCCATTCTTTAAGGGAAGTTCGCACTCCTTCGTACATGCTATTTAGAAACCCTTTAATTGGTTGTGAACCAGTAGTTCCAACTATGCCCAGTACATCATCCATCATATATATTTTCCAATTAATAAGTTCAATCCATTATATGTAAACAACACTATAGATAGTTAGTTAGTTACCCAACAGCTCTTCCTAATGGTCCGTAATCTTTCTCTGATCAAAAGATGGTACCTAACCAATCAGTCCTCCTCCCAACTTGCACACCTTAGCCTACGTGGCCATGCTATGTGAACTGTACATTCCATACTTATTAACCAATTAAATTAAGAGATAATTAAACACCAATAGTCAAACAAGTCCACTGTTTAAGGCAGTCCTCTTCTACTATGTTGGAAAAACATACCTATAAGGACCTGTTTTTAGAAAGTACGCAATCTTTATACATTGTTGAAGACTAGACTTGTACAAGGATCTTCTTTTGATACGTCCACCTGCGAATAATCTTTTTAGGAGGGACAATTTTACATATTTCTGCCAAATCGTTCTGTTATTCAGTACAACAAGTCTTTGGTATTTTGTTCTTATTGTTTAGTTCCTGGATATCCCTATCTATCAACATATCTATGTATATGTAAGGGTAAGAAGACAACATTATGGGTTTGCTACCCTACTACACTTCAAGCTGCCAATCCAGGAAAAGGTGAGCTTTCTCACTAAAAAATTACCCCCATTGAAAAAAATATGCAGCACAAAATTGACAAAATATTGATGACTTCATTCAACTCCGGTTGCAAGCATGGTTGTGTTTACAAATGAAAAGTAACTCAAAATTTCACAAAGAAAGCAAGACAATCCAGTTAATCCTAACGCCGATTATAGTTCGAAAATAGCTCACCAGATAACCAGTCTAAAATTGTACTCCAATTAGGTGAAAAGAAGCATTGAGCGATTGTCAAGTTTCAAACTATGTACTAATTAAGTCGGATTACATTCATGCAGCATGTAAATCCATCCTCTTACGTACAGTAAAAGGTTATCATGAAGTTCTCCACATTTGGTAATGAACCTATGTAATGTTGCCTTGTTCTGGTTTCCTACCACCAGAGGGACAAAGGGAGACAGAGAGCAATTGATAAGCTTTGTTGTGAGCGGGAGAAAATTGGACGAGCTTCTAATGATAAGATCTCTGCTGGTCTATAAAAAGAAAATTGAGCAAACTCAAAGGAAACCCTCTTTCCATACATACTGAACATCTGATAATTTTCCTTTCCTAATTCGGTAATTTGTGTCATAAAGGGGGGTTGTGCATTGTTCATTAGATGGTAACTGTGATTGAAACTGATAGACTGACCTCAGCATGGTATGGTAGTCATCGTGGATAGCCGGAAGCAGATCTTTCTCAATCAGAGACTGGCGAAATTCATTAACTGCCCCCTCTTCCTTCGCATCTCGAAAATCTCCAATAGATATTGCCGCGAATCGGCAAGGTGCGACCCGCCTACAGTTGCGTTTCCTAATAGTATGCGCAATTTTTGATGAAGCGTTCATCGCCTTCTTTTTCAAAGATCTGATCCGCGCCCTTCTCTTCTCGTCCTCAGAGGTCTCAAGATCAGATCTCTTCGCTCTTTCATCTTCCTCAACATGGAAAGTTTCTCCTGAAACCGGACAATCGTAAAATGGAATTCACTACAAATGCAACAATCCAAAATCGATTGAATCTAAAACCACCGCAACCAATCTGAAATACCTGGCATTGTAATACCGACAACAATAATTCAACTCCGTTGTATCTCCCTGCAACAACAGATATTAACAAAACTTGTTAACGGTACAGTATAAATTCAGATCTGCAAGATTCTCGGATTGAAACTTGACGCCAATGAACCAGTAAAATCCAATCAAATAATTCAGTGGAAGGAGACAATTCAGCATAATCTCCATAAAAGAAGTACACAAAAACATTCAGAAACGAAGATCAAGTATCGTAAAAACGTCAGATTTTAACCACTCACAAGCTCAGAATAATGACTGTCGGTGATCCAAGTAAATCACAAATAAACCTTACAAGAACTCACACCTGCCGATGGGAGGGAACCAGAGCTGTGAAGAACAAAGATTCTCTCTTCTCTCTCTCTCTGTTTTTTTGTCTGTGTGCGCACGCGCGCTATACGACTCCTGCAAAGCACGGGCGTAATGAGGGTCTTCTATCTGTTACTTTCTCTCTCTAAGAATGCATTGCCCGTTGCCGTGAGATGTGCAGCTGATGTAGTTTTTGAGACGAGTCCACCACAGCTGAACAGTCTCTCTCTATACGTCTGAACTTTCTCTCTCTATAGAATAAAAATATGTACCAGAGGATCGCGGGTGGGGCATCTTTCTGGCAACCACGGCATTGTCGCTCTCAAGAGGCGTTAAAGGTGATTTTAGAGAGGGAGAGAGAGAAACGTAGCGTGAAACGGCCGGTTTTGCCAGAAGCAGAGGAGTTCCGTCCAAGCTTTCGTAACGGCGGGTGTTCGGTACAGCTGCTTTTTTTTAGGGTTGGGTACGTCATTACCGTCTGTTAACGCAGCAATCAGTAGCCAATTGGGTGTTTTATCTTTTCCAAATGCCCATGTGGGAGAATTTTACCTCACTGTCCACTTACTTTACGCCATGTGGACGGATGCTTCTCCTTCCATTTATTTTTTCTTTGTTTTTTTTTTTTTGGGATCCTTCTCGAAAGAAAAGCAGCTACTTTTAGCAATAAAGCTAGTGGTACTTTACAAATTATTTTATTTTTATATCACATATTTAAATAACAAATAATTATGGAACGTTTAATAAGTAGGGTAAGTTTTAATTCTCTATAATTGTTTATCACCTAACAGGAGTATAAAATAAAATAATTTGTAAAGTATCAATAACATTGTTCCGACTTTTCATCCCCTTTGATTTTCCTGTATTAATTAGGTGTGAAAGGGTTAAAAAAATTGTACACTCAGAACAAAATTCGATCATTATCAAAGTTATCAATATCGTACCGTACCATACCAGTCAGTACGTACTATTTTGACATAAAAACGATACCAAATTCCTCTAATACCGCATCATTCTAAATACCGATCGTACCAATTATCACCAGCCAATAACAGCACAAATATATATATATATATATATATATATATATATATATTTAAAAATATTGAACAATTCGGATCATCAAAATATAATCTAATAATGAAAAGTTCACATTTTAGTAAAATGAGGGATCCCTCATTAGAAGGGGACTCTATATATATATATATATATATATATATATATTGATAGTTGTGATAAATTCGATACGATATCCGATATATAACCGGTATCGGTATATACCATACCAATAAGAAAATCGATATGGTCTTCAGAACCTTGGTCCTTACATAACATTGATCATGATTGCGTGTGCGGAATTTTCATCTTGAACTAAGCATATTTAGTGTCCCATGCCGACAAATCGATTGAGCTCTAACTGGTTTCATCCTAGTGTTAATAGCTTAGTTATTTAATTATTTATTTAAATATATCAGTGTAAGCACGCTCAATTTTAAATTTAAATTTAAATACAATCGTATTCATATTACGAAAAATAAGGCAAATAAAATAAGAGTACCACCAAGCCCTTGCGGTGGAAAAAATGGTGGTAAATTGTATTGGAATTTATTTTCTTATATTATTCCGGCAACTCAACTGGATTTATTTAAGACTAATTTTAACACTATAAAATTGACGATAAAATAAAATTAATATATAAGGACGGAGCAGCGAATTTTAGATTGAGGAATTAAAAATTAAAATTATATATAATTTTATTTTTTTTTAAATTGTTACTTATTAGAAGTTGAACATGATTTTACGCATTATTTTTTTTAAATAATCGCTCCATAACTCTAGGAAAAAATATGATAATCAATATACTAAATTTTTCAAGTTAGACAAAACGTCGTGCTTATAATTTTGTAAGAACTGATTTTTCAAATAAGAATTTTAATAAAATTAGCCAAAAAAAAAAGAGAAAACGTAGTTGATTTGTGTTTGATTCAGAGTTTTGTGTTTGATGTGTGCCGTGAAGAAGCAAATACTACTTAGAAATTTTTAAATCTCACATCTTTGAAATAACTTTGGTCAAATTAGATATTTTAAAATAGGTCACAATAATAAATTTTAAACACAAAATACAAATTAAGCTTTTTCAAAAATAATAAAATGAGCCGAGCCCACTTGTATGTACTAGGGGTGTAACCGGTCCGGTTTGGTAGAATTCATGGGATCAGACCGGTTGTCCGGTTTGAAAATTTTGTAAACCGAAATCGGATAGATTTCACTGGTCCAGTTTTAATTGGTTTGAGCCGGTTTCGGTCCGGTTTGAAATTTTTGATTTTTTTAACAATATTTCGGATCAATCCCAAAAAAAAAGTGAAAAAATTAACAATTTGGATTGAAATTTTGAACAATAGAAATACATTGAACATTATTCTGAAAGATTTAACAATTTCAAATTACTCTTATTTTTTATACCTAGACTATTTTTCATTTCTAAAACACGGTAATGGTTCTAAATCCTAATAGATTAAATGACTAATGGAATAATAGGTTATAAGTTATAAAACATAAACTTAATAATATAAAATATTTTTATTTATAACCCACATCCGGTCCGGGCCAGTTTGAACCAGTTTTGTATTCCTCCATACCGAAACCAGACCAAAAAACCAATTTTTTCAAACTTCGAAACCAAAATCGGATCGGACCGAATTTTTCAATCCTCAAACCATTAGTCCGGTCCGATTTTCCGATCTGGTCCAATTTCTCGGTTTTTATTTTCTCGTACATGCCTCCACCATTGCCATTGAACACCATGAGAATTTTGTAACTGAGCTACCTCCAGGGCCGGCTCTGGGTAAGGCCACAAGTCTTCGGACTTAGGCAACAAAATTTTTTATATAAATATAGAAAAAAATAGAAATTTACCCAAAAAATTATTATTAATATTTAGTTGGCAACCAAACTAAAATCGAATTTGGGTAACCCAAATACCGGGGTCCACACTGGCTACTTCTATGTTTTAAATTACATTAACCTTAGATTATTTTTTTTTATTGCTTTTGCTCTTTAAATAAAATGGTAAAGCAAATAGATTGAGAATTCAATGTGGTCAAACATAAAATCCAAAGCTAATCCCTCTATCTCATTCTATTAAAACTTAAAAGCATTTACACACACATAAATTCAAAATAAAATAGTGGATGAAAGTAAAATAAGAGAATAATATTTTACCGATTTACCCACTAGTGATATGCTGCAATGGTGATAATTTTGTGGATCACATAAAGTTCATGAGCAAATTAATGTCAACACAACAACACTAGTGTGGTAATATCACACGTTTAATTTTTTTTTTAAGAGAGAAAAAAAAAAACAGTCGAGTTATTCCGACGGAAGAGACAAATCTCCCGTAAACTCCCCAACGGCCCGTTTGTTAGAGGTTAAAATTTTAGAAGGGATAAGGAGGATATAATAAGAGGGGAGTTATAATAAGAGGGGAGATTAATTTATAAGGGAAGATTAATATTTACTTGGTTTGTTTACTTTTCATATAAGGGGAGATATAGATATGATTGGTTTGTTTTGTAGTTGATGTGAGTGGATATGAAGGGTGGATAATGTAAAATTGTGATAATTCCCTATTTTGCCCTTATACAACTCTTTTGTTGTTACTAGTAATTTTCTTGATTTTTTTTTTATCCATTTGATTTGTTTGAATGAATCTAATGTAATCTTCTATAAGAAGTATGAAAAATACAAAATGAATATAAAAAAATTAAAAAAGTCAAATTACTGAATCAAAGTTGGTTGCCACTTTCATATTAAATAAATTTTTTATAATTTTTTTCACTTTTCAAGTGTATATAGAGTACATGTACTGAATAAACAAACAAGATTAATAATATTTTTTTAACAAATCGAATAAAGACGAAAAAGATAAAATAAATTTAATTTTTTTACTAGTCAAGTACAACATTTTAAATGGCAATTAAATACAACTCAAACGACCACACATTTTTTCCCTTCATTTTTTCCCTCTTTTCCTTATCCATTCATTCTCAGGGGTATGATTGTAATATGTCAACCCGGATAAAATTTGGACACCAAAAGAGTTGCCCATATTTAATCCACCCATGCCCTTATATGCTTATCCCTGGATAGTTTATCCGGGGTCTAAAAAACCAAAACAAAGCCCAGATTTGTTTTAGCCCGGATTATCTTATCCGGCACTGTACATATCCGGGAAATATGACTGGTAACAAACAGGCCGCACAACGGTAAGAAAAATAGCGTGTTACCTTAAAAAACGAAGCGAAATCTATTTGGATTTGATAGTAATTACTTCACGTCAATTTTAAAAGGTGATGCCATATCTTTTTATACGTAAATTTAATGACCATGGAAATTGAAAAAAAAAAAAACAGAGGCTAAATTACACTAATCTCCTCTTTTTGAAATTATTCTTACTTTTTAATTATTATGCAGTTATCTTCCATATCGTTAAAATCAGTTAAATATTGTTAGCTAAACTATTAAAACTTCATGTTTAAGATTTTTTTTTTTGACAAAACGAATTGTAATATAATTCTTATCATGTATGAAATAACTCATGTTAAATTTTTTATGTTTTTATAGCCAAAATTCGGATAAATTTCAAAATTTTGTCTGAATTTTTTGACTTTAGAAAAATCTTAAACATATACTATTTCGGACGTGATAAAAATTCTATTACAGTTCGTTTTGTCAAAAAAAAATCACAAACTTGAAGTTTTTAATATCTTAACTAATGATTTTTTACTGATTTTAATGCTATGGAAGATAACTCCATAACGATTTGGAAAATAAAAGAGGTCATATTGTGATAGTAATTTCAAAAATCACAAATGTATTGTATTTGTCAAAAACCTTAAGGGAGGTCAGTGTAATTCACCCAAAACTAAAATGGTATGACATAATATAATTTGACATTACTATTGGACAGAAAGAGAGAGAGAGAGAGAGAGAGAGAGAGAGAGAGTTTAATGCAAAATTATAACGTAAGTTTTTTAAAATATTGATATTTGCAAATTTAAAATTAAGATTGAAGATGTTTTTTAATAATATAGATAGACCTATTACAAGTTGTCGGTCGGAATTTTATTTTTTTAAATTGTCATTATATCTCTGAAAGTTTGTATTGCACTTATGAACCCCACATTAGCAAAACTTTGAGACTTGTTAACCCCATTTCACTTTGATTGGTTTAAATCATAGTTATCTACTTCGTATTTGTATCGTATCCACCTCATAGTAGTACTGATTCACTTTTGTCTCATTTTGGCAACTCGCCACCGTACCAGCATGTTCCGACATGTATCGGACTATACATTTTTTTTTGAAATTTTCAATTGATGATTTTTTGAGTAATTATATATAAACTGAGATTAAAATCATTCTCTTTTATGTTTGATGATTTGTTTTTAAGTTGTAAGACTTTATTTTCTATGTATGTTCAGTATGATTTTTTGGTAAAAAATATTATTTGAGATATGTATATTTTTTGGTAATTATTTCAAAACAAAATATCTCGATGACGAATCAAGATTTTTTCATGTGACAATCTCTCGTGTAGCTGACGCCAAATAAGACTTATCACGGTTATGCTAATTTGATAATCTAAACTGTTCGTTTTTTATAGGGCTTGATGTTTTTTTGACGTCCATGTAAAAGAAAAAAAAAGTTAAGTGGATATAAATAAAAACTTAGTTGAATCACATTTGTTTGAATAGTAAGAAACAATAGTAATGAGCGATCAGATTCTGGCTATACGTTTCTGCTAAAAAATATGACTCGTTCAAATATAAACTGCTATATGAGAAACTTCATTTTGTATGAATGTTAAACACATTAAGACTTACAGAATGAATGATTCGTATCGTTAAGTGAAGCCGTAAGTTAATCTCAAATAAAGACTTATTACGCAATAGAATCTTGCGTAATAAGATTTATGATTTAGATTTTAAGGTTCATTTTTTGATTTGGACAAAAGTAAGATTTTGATTGACTCTCTTTTTACAGATGACCTTTGATTAAGTCATAGATTACAACATAATTACAGTTATCATTGTTTTTATCCAATCTTAGCTTGATTTTAATAGAGGAGGGAGATGCAAAAGCATGCCCCATTGAGTGGGAATGAGGATCCTATTGTGCGCATGGACACAATAAAATGTGTTGTATGTCAAAATGATATTATTTTGATTAGGAGTAAAAATATAAATCGGAAAATCGAACTAAACCAAACCGAACCAAATCGCTCGGTTTGATTTTTCAGTCTAATTAGTTCGATTTGATCCGGTTTGAGATTTTTTTAAAAAATCAATTGATTTTCGATTGTAGTCACCTAGAAACCAAATCGAACCGGACCGAATAGGTTCCTATACTAAACCCTAAAAAAATTAAAAAATTTAGGTTCATACATGTTTTTTTAAGTCTCAAACTAATTGTATTTTGACTTTAATTTTACGGTACTTTAATTTTACTGTGATTTAGAAAATTTTATTGGACTTTATTTTTTAGAAGCTTTTTTTTTAATTTGGACTTAGACCTAATCAAATCAAAATTAATTTTAAAATAAAAATTAATTCAGGCTTGATCCATTTAACAAGGACCTCTTAATTTTTTAGCAATTCTTTTAATTTTGAATCCAAACCCAATCAAACCGAAATTGGATCGAAACCAAACTGAAACTAGAAAAAGCAAACATAAATAGTTTGGTTTAAAACAACTCAAACCAAAATTACTGATTTAGTCTAAGTTTTTCGGCCAAACCGGATCAAACCAGACTAATTTCAATTCTACTTTTGATTCGCAAAAAAACTATTCGGACATTGCTCAATCATTCAGCCAACGCATTGGGAGAATTAGAGAAGTGTCAAGTGGATTGTATCGTGTCGTTCGTGCTTCCCTATTGTATGTTCCAATGACCTAGCCCGTTTATTTTCAATCCACGTGCTTAAATTATCTATGCTAAATGAATAAACATATAATAATCACAATGTCATGTATTTATCTATTCTGTTATTAAAAATTAAAACCATATCATTTCAAAATGGATACTCGTTATTCAGTTTTTTTAAAAGTACATCATGAATAGTGCCTTTAAAGAAGAATGAATCGAGTTCTAAAAATGAGGCCATTTTTTGGCACAAATCCCGCTATGTAGGCATTGTGACTCATGTGACACCCCAGGCATGGGGCGTCCGAGAAAGAGTTTCGGGTGACATTTGAATGAGTAGTCGAGAGCTTTGCATCGTTTAGTGAATATAAATTCAGTATTACATATAACAATACATGATTCTACCTTTTACAAAGACTTTCAAAGACGTGAGCGCGCCAAAATCCAATGGAACTTTCTAATTAAGCTTGTTTGTCTAATAGATGCGAGGATGGGTAACTTACTAAAAAGTTCATAGAGTTTGAACGGTCAAAACGGACAATATTATACACAACAAGAGTAGGTCGTCATGAATTTTACCAGTGCATGCACCAATCGAAAATGTATAACATGTCATTATCATATCTTGTATAAGGTCTTTTAAAGTCGTGATCAATGTGCCAAAATTCAAGAGGACTTCACAGTTAAACATCTCGTCCTGCAAGAATGCAAAGATGATGACCTATTGAAAAGTCTATGAAATTTGAGTGTCCAAAATGAACAATATTATACGAGCTATGCTACTGCACATCACGTTATACATCAAGTTATATATCATGTCTATGCGCCATTCACTAATTTGAAAACATATCAAATTTCATGAGACTCGATTTTACACTTTTTACTTAAAATGACATGATGCATAAACATAACGTATCATTTTCATGTACAAATTAACATTTAATAAACTTATTCACATTGTATACGACACGACCGAATCGTTACAACTCCAAGTCAAATTACTACCAACTAATAGCACTGTACATGATGCTGACAATTGTCACTTTAAAAATGAAAAAGGTATAAGCTCTAGAAGCCTTTATATCGGTCATCGAGGAGCAATTGGTGGTCTCCTCTTTCTCGGGGCTCCCGTGGGATGACAAGTCTAAATCCTATGCGAAACTTTTAAATCACGTTTTTGTCCCTATTTAATTATTTATTATTTATTATTTTGCTTTTAAATTTTTGTAAATTATTAATCTATTTTAATGAAATAAATTTAAAAATATATATAATTATATTTAAAAGTTAAAAAAGTCACTAAAAACGACAGATACGTACAAAAGATCCTGTTTTAGATTTTTATGTTCTAATTATTTTTTAAATTTGATCCATTATTTATAATTTTTTAAAAATCTCTCATTGAAACTAACCAATAATTAACAAAAAGTTGAAGAAATACAAAAATTATAAAAAAATTCATATAAGTACAAAAAAATAATCGAGTCAGGCCAAACCTAATAAAAATTAGGGGTGAAATTAAAAACTGGAGAACCGGATCGGACCGAAAAATCAGACTGAACTGGCGGTTTAAAGAGCTCAAAAATCGGTCCAGTCCGATTTTCGGTTTTAGAATTTTGAAAAACCGGATTTTTGGTCCGGTATACGGTTTAAGGGGTTGAAAATCCAAACCAGACCGGACCGGACTGGTTGAAGTATATATATTATGTTTTAGCTTTTGGTTTTAGAATTGCATTTTTGAAAAAATCCAATTGAAATAGTTACTTGATTAGACTAACAACCTACCAGAACTTATATATTGCTTATTAATTGTGTTTGAATTGGGTTAGACCAATAATTTACTAGATTATCAGGTTTTTTTAATTGTATTTGTATTGAGTTAGACCATATCTCATATGTTACTTATTGAAATTACATGAGCATATGCGTATTTGTTGTGTGAAATTGCATGATTATATCTTAATTGCTCAATTGCTGATTGAAATTGTCCAAAAGCTCGAAAATCGAAACCGGACCAAACCAGACCGAAACCTAACAAAATCGGACCAAAACCAAACTGATGTGGTTTCGGTTTATAGAATTCTCAAACCGAAAAATCAGTTCAATCCCAAAAAATGTACCAAACCGGACTGATTATACCCTTAATAAAAATCATACCTTTTTTCTTCATCACAAGCTCGTTATTCAAAATGTTTAAGCCCTTTAAAACTTTATTAAACTTTGAAGCAAAGATTCCTAAATAATTATCACACATAATGTCGTATGGGGACATTAATAAAAAAATGTACAAAATCATAAGCCCTTTTTGATGGGTTCATTTTTCTATCTAGAATTGCTAGAAAAGGTCAAATGATTTTATTTAGTACAAGCCGAAAGTTGCTGGCCTGTCCTATAATATTTTACTAAGGGGCCCATGGAATTCGTTGAATATTGGCAATTGACTTTACAAATTAATCAAATAATAATAACCAATATTATCACTTCCATTAGAGGCAATTATTGGGAATTGGAGAGATTATTGCGCATTTACGCACACCAACCCGTGTTGTGCATCAAAATAACATCGTTTTGACGCGCAAAATACTATTCAAACAATTAAAAATTATTCGGTCAGAGTTCAACTATTTGAGCAGTGTTTTGCGTGTCAAAACGACGTCGTTTTGACGCGCAACACAGGTTACTGTGCGTAATACACAACAGTCTCCCTTGGTCCCAATTATTGGCCTTCTAGAACTTAATGACATTGAAGTTTTCTTGATCGTCACGTATTATAATTTTGTTCACGCTTATTTTAATTTTAATTTTTAAAATTTTTGAATATTGCCAGTAACATTATGCAGTGTTTTGCGTGTCAAAACGACGTCATTTGACGTACAACACAGGTTACTGTGCACAATACACAACAGTCTCCCCTGATCCCAATTATTGGCCTTCTAGAACAAAGTGACATTGAAGTTTTCTTGATCGTCACGTATTATAATTTTGTTCACACTTATTCTAATTTTAATTTTTTTAATTTTTTAATAGTGCCAGCAACATTATGCAGCTCTCAGTAATAATTAATGGGCAAAAATGTAACAAGATTCTTTGACTGGTTCTGTTAATTGACGGGAGGCGGGAGAAAATCAAGATTTTCTCGTGTGATAATTGTTTATATGGTTTTTTTCATGTGATGTAAAATTATGTTTATTAGGGTTTTTTTTTTTTTTTACAATTTGAGCCGTTTATTTTATAGGCCCCGATGTGTTTGATATCTATGTGAATAATTTAGTCGATCGGACATCAGTAACCGCCTGAACGAGTCGTATTTATCATAAGAGTAATGAATTGTAGACTCATAACCGTCCATTTCTCCGCACCAAGGGTGTAAGCAAAAATTGAAAAATCGACAGTTTGCTCTGGTTTTTTAACTAGTCCAATACTGTCCGGGCTGATTTATTTATTTTAAAACGTTTCGACTAATTTCGGTTTCAATTTTATAATTTTAGACTCTTAACCGAATAAGACCGAAACACTTGCAATATATATATATTTTTAATTTCTTAAATGTACCAATGATCATTTATTTTATCACTTGAAATCGTACTTTTTAGATTCTAGATATTTTTACACAAGTTAATATCTTCTTCTTTTTTTACATTGGGTTTTTGACCCATTCATGATCTAGATGCTTATTCGTGTACATTGGATTTTTTTAATTACATTAGGCATGATCAGTTCGTAGCCCAATGTAAAACAAAAAATTGGCCGAAACAAGAAAACCAAACCAAACACACCCTGAAATAGTTCGGTTTGATTTCGGTTCTAAATTCCTAAACCGAACACATTAATTTAGTTTGAGTTTTTTTTTTTCAAACCGGACCAATTATAACTCTATTTTCGAGAAGAATATCATTAACCACATCGAAATTTACAACATAAAAATGGTTAGGATAAGCCGATGTAGTAGGTAAGAGCAGGTGCACATGGGTGCACGTGCTCGGAAAATCCCAAGAAATCAAACCAATGTGGAATTGTATGGTTGAGAAAGAATTAATAAGGGACAAAAGAAGGTGAAGAAATTAGTCAAATCTGAAGTACTTTATGATAGCTAGGGACAATAGGGAAGGTCTTCTCACCTCTTTTAATGAGATCTTTTCGGTTCCTCGGTTTGGACTTTTATTCTGCCAGAGAAATTTTTCGATTTGAAAAAGATGAATTATCTTTTTATTTAAATAGCCGTTTATGCCGAATAAGATAGGAGGACCTGCGGATGAAAACTCCTAACCGAAACCCACTACCAAGTGGATCTGTAGGGATATAGTCCCTATCCCTACGACAAGGATACTAAAAATGGCCGGAGATAACAACCTTATGGTAGCCCCACAAAAGTAGATCGTAGTAAGACTGAAAGACCTAAAAAATGAGATAAGAGGAAGCGATGAGCGGAAGGGACAGGTGCGGCTTATCATTCTAGTGTAGTTTTGCTTGCCTTATCTTCTTGGAAAAATATTGAAAACCTCATATTTTGAGTTATGAATTAAGTGGGACCCAATTTTCCGGCGGGGTGGTTTTATATATTATTATGTTCATTTTCCAGAAAGAAATTGAGCTCCTGGGGTTGGTTTTCCATAAATATTTTAAGATGAATAGGAAATTATTCCTAAAGTGAGCTACTTGAATATTGGTAGAATAAGAGATACGAGTTTGTCTCATATTAGTTAGAAAAAGAAAAATTCTTGAGTTTATCACTAAAATTTTTTCACTAGGACTTGGCCCTTAGGGTTATAGAACTTTTGTGAGCGGGCAAACACAACTTCACACGCACACGCGTAGTCACCGTCCGACTGGGCCGGGCCGGGCTTGGACTTGGGTTAATGAATATAATTTTTTAGAGAAAAATTAAACTTTTCCAAAAAGATGTGTCCCTCTTCTCCGAACAGTCGCAACCGTACATTTTCAGACAATCGCCATGTCCCTCCGAATGGACACTTCTGTGCCTATAAAAATAGAAGTTTTCTTCATTTTTTCAGTATCGAAAAATACTCTGCACGCAACACACTGCATACATATCATTACCCTGCTGAGATTATACCGCAGTTTCATGGTTCTTCTGTCAAGAGGATCGAAGTGCTACCTCCTTTTATCGATAGTCATTGTATCTTGGGAAGCAAACGTCCGACAGTCCCATTAGAACTAGTATGGGGGACGTAATTTGCTTTAAAGATAGAATATAAAATACTCATATCGATTTACCAATTTCCAAAACCCTAAGATTTACCCTTGTAAGTTTCTGTATTTTTTGTGATTACATTGTGTCAATTTGTGTACTGCCATTATTGTTCGTATTTGCTGAGACCGAATGAATATTGACCGACACTACACCGGTGTTCCTAGTTTCTTTGCACGTTATTGCCGATGAAGGACAGCGTTATCACTTTAATTAAGGCTAATGAATAAAAAAATGAAGGCCAATTGTGAACAAACAGTATGGTACGCAGCTTTTCATTAAAAAAAGGAAAACAAAGAATTTATGCTCCTATGGGAAGACACTCATTCCACCTATTAGGCTCCATCGAATAAGAATCTTCTAATACGATGATTTCTTTGATTTTAAATGAAATTCATCAAGATTTTATTTCACGATTCTAGCCATTTTAATGAATTTATGCTCCGATTTTATACCGATGATTCCCTTTGCTCATTGGTGTTTATAAAACGTCATGTGTAAACTACTCGTAACAAAAATCATATTAATTGAATATCGTTAAAAATTTGATCGAATTACATTTGTTTTTAAAAAAAAATAAACTGTCAAAATTTGACTATTTAGTTCATTTAAGACAAATATTGTTTGTTTAATTAACATATACAATTTTTTATTAACTTAATTTTTTTAAACTAAGAATAATGTGGATATTCATAATTATAACATAAATAGCTCAAATAGTTAAACGAGATTGCGATGGGCTACATTTTAAATCAAAACTCGTTTTACGAGAGCATCTTGATTTGTGAATAGCCAAATCAAGATACGTACACGTCGTACAAATATTCGGACTTATATAATTAAACAGCTCAAATAGCCACATTTTTAATCAAAACTTACCACAGGAGAGTATTTTGATTCAGACTGCGTTTGAATACATAAATTTGAGGTCAAATTATACCATAACTTTAAACATATATATATACATCAAACATTCACATATTTTAGGATAATTTATAGCCCTCAGAACAGCAGGGAACAACCTTGTGTTTGACAAACTCCAAGGGAAAACCTTAAACAAAACTTATAAAACATAGGAAATATGTTTTTCAATGCAAATGCCCAGAAGCAGCAAGATACGAAAGCTGAATGCTGTAGGCTTCTTTCAGCTCTCCTAGTACCTCTGAAATACAAGGCCTCTGGCATGCATCTCTCTCCACGGACCTCGAGGCGATTATCGCCGCCTTTCTCATGCTTTCGACGTCGAATGTTCCTTTCAAGCTCTCATCCACAATTTGAAAAGCACCAGCCTGCAAGTATGGCTTGGCCTGCAGTTAACAAGAAAAAACATTGATATGTCATAAGATATGGAGACAAAATGAGTTGTTCCAAAAAGTACTACGGTCCTAGAATACAATCCATGATACGTGTCATATGATTCGATTTGATATACCCGAAACGATTCACTTTTTTAACAACGTGTTTCACTTGCAAAAAGAATGATTTGAAAATCACCAAATCAGATGCTTAAAAAAGTGTTGCTGGATATTTAATTTTAACCTCTCTTTCAATTCACCAATTAAGACATGTTTCTTACATAAATATATATTTCAACATATTCGAGAAATCTTGGCTGAATCCAAGCAAATCACATTTTGATTCGATTTGCGATTCGGGACAGAACCCTTATGATTTTTAATTTGAAAACCACATAATTCACCTTTAAAGATGATTCTTTTGATCGTGATTTTGAGATCATAGACTTTCTCGAGCAATCAGGGTATATAAAGATGCAACGTAATCTAAGTAAAATTTCATCAAGAATGTGAATAATGTCATCCCTTCAGTGGAGGAAAACAAAGTAAATCTGACACAATATTTGCTTCTAAAGGATTTGATTCGTAGATTATACTATATTCCAAGTAATTACAAAGTATTTATTAAAGGATTTGATCATCATATATTTGTACCATTTTCCAAGTAATTTTTTAAAGTCTCTCCACTTGCGGGACAAAAATGCGTACATCTTTTTCTACGGTGACAGGAGACTCGTGCACTACTCTTTTGTTAAATATATGGCACATCAAAATCCTCCAAGTTGAAATAGGAAAGGGATTAAATCAATCACTATGATTGATCTTTCATTCAACAACTTGGTCAAGTTTTCTTCCTTAAAATTATTCATTTCGAAGGAATGCCCATTCAGACACAGCTGGGGGGTAACTGAAAGGCTTTGTTTAAAGTTTAAACCCAATGAAGACATAAATCAATCAAATATTGATTAATAGGCATAACAAAGAACTTAAAAGGGTTTACCCATAAAACCAAGTTGAAGGAATCTGGAGATCCAGAGCGACGTAACGGTTCTCGACCACAAATGAGTTCCAATAGAACAACTCCAAAACTGTAAACGTCGCTTTTCTCAGTTAGCTGTTGAGTGGAATAGTATCTGTGCATATACAAATGTGCAAAGGGGTGAGAATTAGGTTTAGAGTCATTAGAAACCAATGGAACTAACATTTAAAAGACGTACTCGGGATCAAGATAGCCAGCAGTGCCCTTCACAACTGTGGTCACATGAGTTGCATCTGCCCGAGTTACTTGCTTAGAGAGGCCAAAGTCACAGACCTTGGCATTCATATCCGTGTCCAATAGTATGTTGCTGGATTTCACATCGCGGTGTATTATTCTTGGATCGCTCCCGTTATGCAAGTAGTCCAACCCTTACAAAAGAAAAGAGTTCAGTTTTTTCTCTCTTAAAAATCTCGAATCGTGTTAAAAAAAGTACAATATGGCAAGTACTAAGATGAACAACCTGCCTGCCATTGACACATACCTATGTTTCTGACCATGATTAACATGCATTTTAAGTATATTAGTTACCATAGAATTCACCTCAGATATATGACCAAAATAAATTCAGGTTTTATTACCTTTGTTTTCAAGTGTTTTTCCTATGTGAACATTGGTTAGAGGTCAAATATAGAACACTTATGTACCTTTTGCAGCATCAATAGCAATTTTCAGTCTGCGAACCCAACTTAATGTCACTCTTTTACTGCTTGCACCTGAAGAAAGTAACTTAGTCTAATCATCAAGAAACTTACAAGAGGATACACCGGAAGAATACAAAAAATTGACTTTGAGTAAGTGAATTGACGATTTAAACGGAAGTTTCAGAAACATTTTTCAGGTAATGAATAACTAACCATAAAGGTTATCAGCCAATGATCCTCCAGGTAAATATTCATAGACTAGTATCTGTTGCTTCGACTCGTGACAAAACCCTTCCAGCGATACAAGATTTTGATGACGAATTTGCGACAAAAGGGAAACCTGCAATGAAACCATAAACAAAAAAATATCAGAATTCTACTGTTCTTTCCTACAAAATGTAAATTCCAAGACAGAATTTCATGAGAATTTTACTATGTTTTCTAATAGCATGTTATTTAGAAGAGATCTTTCAGCCTGGCAATTCCTTGCAAGTGACAGACCAAATACAATTGTACTGCAAAGAGGGTTAGATGATGAACCTCATTGATAAAAGAATCAGCTCCAAGTTGGGATTTATCGAATCGTACTTTCACAGCAACTAGTTTACCATCTGGAAGCTTTCCGAGGTAAACAGATCCAAAGCTACCGCGGCCTATCAGTTCCTTAAATTTGTTTGTAGCTGCTTTGATTTCTTTGTATGAAAAGAATCTTGCCGCAATGTTCCAGTTTCTGATCTGGGTTAGAGCTCCTACCATCATTACAACTCTTCATAAGAATAAAGCTGCTGCCCCAACTGTCTGACACAGTGAACAAGATGGACTTTTCATACCTGCTGTGTAAGTGACTTCAGATTTCCTTCTCCTTGTGTGGAAGATCACGGAAAGAGAAATAACGAAAAGAACGAGTATAGCTGCTGCCCCAACTGTACCGAGTACAATTGGCAAATGACTATGGCCATTACGCTTCTTCTTGATAAAGATGGTAAATTCTGGATTCTCGATAGATTGATTGTTTGGAAGACCATTGCATTTTAATGAGGATAAAGAGAGGCACAAATTCCCGGATGACCTGTAGAGAATTCATGGGCCAAGTTGTAACATCGAAAGCATGAAAAACACAAATGAGGATTACATACCGAACTTCCAAACTCTTTCTTATTAGAGACGGTGGTAGAGTTCCTTGCAATTGATTGTTTTCCAGATTCCTGAATATGGTGGACAAAAGAAAGAAATAGTTACGCATCATTGGATAATCCAGATATGCCCAAACTAAATAATGTTCCATCAATTTCTCAAACAAGTCTCCTAAGGAAGAAGAAATTTCTTCCATATTATCATATCATTATATTGTTGTCACTTACAACAAGTGGAGGTTCTTTAACTCCCCCAGGCTTTCAGGAACTGTTCCCTCTAATCTGTTATGTTGCAAGTCCCTTGGCACAAAATGGCATCATCATTAGTATCACCTTGGTCCATATATAAACAAGAACGAAACGTATTACAACATGACAGACTAAGTTTCTATTGGGATGTGAGTGAAAAACTTTTAACTCACAAGATTTGAAGGTTAATCAAGTCTTCCAAATCAAAACCAAAGGATGTTAGCTGATTGAAACTCAGATTCCTGCAGTTTTCAGTGATGCAATGTTTTGAGTAAGCCTATAAAAAAGAACAGAAGTTCTTCCAGTAATTTAGTAAGTAGAGAGGCATTGTTACAGTTTTCCAAGATTTTGCAGGCCACCCAAGTTTTGTATCTCCCCAGCAAGTGAAGTATTATGCAAATCCCTGATGGCCCCAGAAAACAATGAACTAAGCAACAGAATATGAAGTACAAAAGAAACCTACTTATATCAAAACATTGTTCTATTTTTTAAGAGCTTACAATGATTTGAGATCCAATAAATCACCAAATGTAGGGCTGATTGATCTCAAGGAGGTATCAGAAAGCTCCCTAAGACAGTGGAAAAGCCAACATAAATGACAGGAGGGGTAAAAAGAGAGATAAGAGAAGATAACAATTTGTTTTCACAATACTGGCTTACAATGAAACCACCGAATTTCCTTCACATCCGATGTGATCCCATGGCGTTGGAGAGCATGGATCATCTTCCCATCCGAGATCTAATCCAGTGAACTGCTGAATAACCTGAAGGGCTGAAACTGCAAAGTGATACCAACTGTCAGGAATAAACTGGAATTTCGATGAAGAAACGAAGCATGAAAAATAAAAATGGCAATGGCACCTGTAGTTGAAGAAGATTCTGAGGGAATGTTAACAATCTCACACACCTCAATCGCATTGATTTGAGGGTAGGAGCTAACACTTGTCAATGTGATATTCAAGCTCTTGATTCCCTTCCTTGTAATGAACAAAGCACTCACTTCCAACCTCTTCACGGTAAAGTTTGATTGAATGGAATCCCCGTTGATTAGCACGTCAAACAATGGGGACATGGGAAGAATCCCAGCAAAATAGAGAATAACATAGTAGTCTCCTAGAGTATCAAGGGGTAGAACATAAGTCAAGACCTTCTTCCGCGTCAAAACCCTTGCAGTTTGAAGAACGGCAGCCGGAGGAGACTCCTTCAAACTCGACATGTTGAAGGTTCTTTGTATTTTGAAACCAGTTGAAATATGGGAAGGAGAAAAGCCCAGATCAGCATCCCATATCCGATCATACTGATCAAAAGGGTACCTGTTTTGCCATAAATCCATCACCACTTCTTACACAGGTATCAAAACTCATTGATACGAAATAAAGAGATTGGTAAGAGTTTTTACCGCAGAGATACATTGTTGTAGCCACAATCGATTCGATAACTCTTTCGAAGGAACTTGCTTGGAAAATTTTCCAATCCAGTTCTATAAGCTCCTTGAGGAAGTGGCCGCACTTCAAGTGTAGAAATAACAGGGAAACCAGCAATTGATTGCAGACATAAAGGCAGAATATCTTTATCAACCGGCCATATAAACTCTTCGGTCCATGGATCAGTTCTGCTAAGGTTTATAGTAGTGCTAATAGCTGTCCCAAGGGAAACGGAGAACACCGGGGGCTTTGAGAGTCCATCATAGTTCTTGTACACGAACTGGGTCCTAACAAGAATAGAGGATGAGATGTTCCTTACTGGCAACCTATAACACTTTCTAGTTTTTCTACCAGGTGACTCCGGGAAGAACCGGACAGGGACTTGAGAAGACGACGTGCCCTCCACAAAACTGACAGTCGCAGTGTTGCCTATAGTAACATAGTTACTGTCTGAGACCCATGTTATGTTAGAAGAATCAACGAAACTCGTCGCTCCCCCACAAGATAAGCTCAAGAAACCTGGGGATTGCCCTTATGTTAGCACAAATTGAGGCTAAAACTGGACACTATGTGCATGCATTGCAACAAAATCAAAGTGAACCTAGTTGAATAAGCAAAGCATCAATCATGGTTTCAAACATATGGAATACAAACACATAATATGCGGAAGAAAAATTAAATGACTATCAAACATGTTTATGCACCGTAAAAGAGTGAGCTATTAAGAGGCAAGAACAAGAATATTTGAAGGGATTAGAGCACATTAGTCCTCAATTCAACTTATAGATGTTGACGAAATCTGAAAGGAAACAGAGGGAAAAGAAAAACAATGGCATACCGTCTTGATCACTGAAAATGATTGCACTGGAGGCACACAAGAGTATAAACCCTAACCATAAACCCAAGCCCAAACCCATTGAGAAGTCAATCAATCTAAGCAAGTGTGGCGCTTCGGGTGTTCCCAAAAGAGGGACCACGCAAATTCATCCAATCAAACTCAAAGCGATATGAAGCTTGGGACTGAACTGATTCATAAACAATGAAATGATAACACAGGTAAAGATTAATAAAAGAGAAATGAGAGAAAGAAAGGAGATGGAGTGGGACAAATGCTGTGGGAGTGGGGCGTAGTGATTCTTGGGAGTGAAAAGGAGAAGATAGTAGTGAGAGTGAGAAACTGAGGTTGGGTTTTGAGCTGTGAAAAGGGTATGCAATCGAGTGTTTGATAATGATGATGATGATTGTTGCCGTTAGGTGAAAGCGTAGTTGTACAAAAAGCAGGAGTGGAGGTAGAAGAGAATGGCTGCCTTTCTGATAATGCCCAAGAACACCACCACCTTCCCCCATCTCTCTCTCTCTCTCTCTCTCTCTCTGTGAGAAAATGGCGGCAAACAAGATTGTTGTTCACATAATGTGAGTGCATATTGGGATATTAGTTAACTAATCTAATCAACGTAGATCCCACATGCTAATAATTCGTATGATGCTTACAAGACCAGCATCCTAGGGTGATTCAAACAGTCATTGGCCCAATGGCCCCAATGAAAGAGAAAATGATTCATTCTAATTTCTCCTTTAAGCTTTGCTTTCAAATCCATTCACCCACATTGCTTATCTTTCTCGTGAAGGAAAATCAATTGCTGTTATATTAGGCAAGAACAAGATGATCATGCGTCCCACCACTTAGGAAAACAAGAAGGTGATCATATCCTCTGCATCAAATCAGCACAAATATGACGAACCTTCCTTTCCTGCTGCTATTTTCTTTTTTGGGGCTTAGTAAGCTTTAAAGTTCCTGTGCATGCCGACCCTCGGCCTGTAACTAAATGATTCTCTTAGGCCCACTCACTTGCCAGGAAAAGATGGAAAATGATGAAAAAATAATAATAACTGTGTTCGTTTAGAAGTTTTCAAAATCTTTTCTGAAAATTTTCTGAAAATATTTTAAAAATTTGTTTGGCAAGTTTTTTTCCAAACATTTTTATTTTTTTCCTAAACAACTCCATCTCTCTATAAAAGAAGAGAGAGAAAGAGAGCACCTAGAAAACGCCAAAAAAATTTAACTCTCAAGAGTTAAATATTTTTTGAAACACTTACACCAAACAACATCTCAGAATTTTTTTCCCAAAAATCGTTTCAGAAATACTCAACCGAACAAGTTTCTTGTAAATTTATTTGATATTCAGTTATAAAGAGAGTAGTAGATTCCAAACTTAAAATTTTTTTACTAAGATTTACTTTCCTTCAGATCATGTCCTGCCAAATTCACAGAATAATGCGTCACGGAAAAATTTAATATTTTTATTTGCACTCTTATAAATTATAATTATTGAATTAGTGTTATTATTTTTTCGTCTTTATTTGAATTTTTTTGTTTTGCATCAAATTTTTTGAATTATTAATTCTTCCCGATAAGATATTTTAGAAAAATATAAAATTTTGTCAATAAAAAAATTAGAAAAGACAAAAACAAATCAAAACATGATTTGTTTTAGTTTATTTTTTTATATTTAGTAAACTTTATTTTAGCTTTTGAACATAATTTTATATATTTTATATTCTTTTCATCGAAACGAACTAATATTTCACAAAATATTAATAAAAATAATTAGATAAAAATTAAAAATTAAATTATTTACAACAAATTTTTTTATTCTATATATGTGTTCTAAAATATACCGTGTTTAAGATAACTTTTTTTTACACGGTAAAATATATCTATTTTATTATATTTATATATGATATACATATCTAATATATCAAATATATATTATTCTCTCATTAGTTTTGTTAGTGGAATGAAAATTTATATTTATCTTCTTATTTGTTTAACTTTGTAGAATGAAAAGAATAATACTACTAACACTTCATTTTGTATCTCATATTTTACTTTATGTTGAGGTATCAGCTCATTAATAGTAGCTCACATGGAGAGAGAAAGAGAAGGGGAGAGAGAGTGGGGGGAAAATAGTGTCACCTCAACATCCAGTAAAACATGAGGTACAAAATAAAGTATCACTAACATTATTGAGAATGAAAATACATATTTTTTTTTATTTAAACTTACATGACGATATTTTAATTTTTATAGAGTTTCATAATGGTTGAAAGGAAATTTTTTTAAAATATATGCTGTCAAAATTAATTTTGTTCACAACTAAGCATTGAATTCAAAAAAAACTCGTGTTTTTTTTTCTCCACAAATGAACAAGTAAATTTTTATTTTCTTATAAGATTCTTTTATCAAACGAACACACAACAAAAGATTCGGCTTTGAATGTTTCTCTCCATGCAATGAAAAGATATGACGAAAAGACATGCCCCTTAGAGATTTTTGGAGAATTAGTAACGAATTAGCTGTAACAAATCTCATGTTCTGTCTCAAATCACCCAAGCAAGAGAGGATATCAGCATCCTTCCTCTTCTACTGTATTCTCTCACAACTTTCCAGAGCATGCACTATGCAGAGATAACTTGGCCCACATGCCCTAAATCAAGAGTGTTAATTACAAGCACCTTGCCTGTTAGACAGACCACAAAAATCTCCCAACAGAAAGGCCATATGCACTACTTTAAGATATAAGCTGCAAAAGCATTAAGGCCGACATGCAGGCTAAATATACCTCCTTAGTTGACTAGCAATAGAGTAAAATGCTGATTTGGCCATTGGTTTTGCCCCATATACTCAAAAACCAAGTTAATGACTACGTCTTGAAAGCTTACGTTTTTAAGGCATATTTGAGCAAGAAATAATTACGCCATGCGTCCAGAAGTTATAGATATAATGACTTGATCAGATCAACTGCAATAAAATGTTCAATGTTTAAAGGATAATCCTACTAAAGTACTTAAAACAAAACTGATACAAATAACCACCATACAAAACCCATCCAGATAATCGAGATGGACTTTTCTCAAAATCACAAGATTTAAGGAAATCCACAAGCATCAAATGAACTTGACAACAAACCAAGTCCACTGAAGTTCTTAACTAGAGACTGCCAACAAAATTAGTACTTAACAGGAGCAAGAATATCTAATTGGGAACCAAGCTTCTCCTCTGCAACCTTCTCAGCCTTGATTCTAAGTTTTGCCAGCTGCTTCTTCCTTTCATGCACGACCTGAGATTTCTCTTTCCTCTTCTCCTCCAGCTCCTGTGTAACATAATAGAAGAGAACGGAGTATGAAAATATGGACCTATACACCAAATGGTAGTTTTCGTATAATAAGCAATGGTATTCGCGGCGGCGGCGCCAGGGAGAGGGGGGGTGGCAACGGCCATGACAACTGAAATATTTTAACTCAGGAAGCATGAAAGGTCGAGTTAATTGTTGAGGGCATGTTGGAAAATTGCACAAAGAAGCAAAGCAACTGAATATCAACCAGACCATACTTTAGAAAAACATGCCAAATTATGAAGATAACAAGAAGGAAATGTAGCAAATGGACCTAAATATACACAATGTGGTTTAGGGAATATGGCCATATTTTGGAGTTTATGAGGGTTTCTGATCCAATTTTGTCTTTGTCGACATTGACAGTTGTGGCCTTGACTCGTGGTTGGGAGGATTTGAAACTCCCATGTTCTCTCTGTGTTCGATACTCTTCTTACCAATGTCCAACACAACTGGAATCCAACATAAAATGATTGAACCCTCATATTCTACGTAAAATGATTGTTCGACACAATGAATTTGAATATTAAATAACCTTTCAACCTAAAAAATCCAATACAAAACTCTCATAACCTTATTCAACTGTGTCCACCAAAAGTAAAATGTACATTTCGAAAAGTCATGTCACATATAAATCCAAAAAACACTCAAATTGTGTTGGACCTTCGGAAGAGAAAGTGCCAACACATACAGAACAATACACAAGAAAGAAATGATGGAAGTTTGAAATCTTCTGAACCACGAGTCAAGGCCACAAATGTCAATATCTAATGTCGACACAGACAGCATTGAATCAAACACATAATCTTAGGAAACCCATGCTAAATCACATCAAATTGTGTATGTAGAGTGTATATTTAGGGGAACAATGCAGGACAAAACAATTTATTCAAAGATAAACACAACAAAGTTTAACAAAGCCTTGTACACATCGGAAAGCTAACATGATAGTTTAAATTTCCTGCCCACATTGCAATTTCCGTGGAACAACATTTCAAAGTCTAATCAGAACCTACGTTGAAGCAAAAAAGCAAGGCATGCACCACCATGCTGTAACATAGGTCAAGGCAATTAAAGAAATCAGGCAACATGGGACCATACAAGCAATTTCTAACCTATCCACGTGCAAAGAATTACAATGTGATACCACACTATCAAGGCAGTACCAACGAATGCAGGTATAAAGACGTCTGAATAGCAAGGTCATACATAGTTTGATGGCAACCAGCATTTGGGTAAGTGATAGAACGCAACAACTAGAACCGTGAACCAACCCATTTGGGTAAGTGATAGAAAGCAATAACCATAACTGTGAAGCAACCAATACTATTGAGATATCATCAAAGATTAATGCTACCCAATCATAAGTAGTGGGGCAGATGTTTGGTCGGGTTCAAGTGATGTTCATTTTGGTTCATGTCAGAAACGCATCCACCAAAGCATCAGCTGTTTTAACTTATAGTGCCTTAGATACAGACCCTAACACTACGTATAAACAACCATATCAACATGACTATAACACCGTTGAGATTAACAATGACCATGTCAAGACAGCGTATAGAAAATGTCCAACATAATTACGTAAAAGAACTCAAATCTCACCTTGATAGTGTCATAATGGTTCCATCCAACTTCTGATGAGAGCCTTCCCAATAAGCAGTACTTGTGTCCGGCCTGAAGCCTCAGAACCCTGATTTCAAGAACAAATTCCAAAACCGTGATGATTAAAGACCATTACAGAACAAACTACTCAATATAATTACAAGGAGAAATACGAACCGTCCACATATTTTGAGAACAACATAAAGCACAAGCGAGAAAAGAAAAGACAAAAAACAGAGCAGAGATGCTGCGCTAAAATCAATAGATATCCCAAGCAAGAGCCAGGTGGGGTTCACATTTTGAAGTTTGAACTAGTTCTCATAAAATCAAACATAAATAAAGATCCAAAATCATACTATATACTCAATTACTTACTTAAGAGCATCAGGAATAACCATCCTCTTGACCTTGTCGTACGGCGGTGGAATACCCTCGTACGCCTTCAACCTCGCCAGCGCCGCCGCTCCGCGCTTAGTCTTATGAGGAATCATCCTACGAACCAGAAAATACAAAGATCCGTCAAACATATACATACACATGTATATACCGAGAGAGAAGTAAGGGGTGCGAAGCTCACCCGCGGATGGTTCGCCAGAGGATCTTGGCGGGGGCGCGGAAGTGAATGGGGCCGTGAGACGGCTTGGTGTTCATGCGCTTTCGGAGGAAGCGAAGGTACTTCATTTTCTGACGGACAAGCCCGCCGGAGAGGCAGATCTCCTCGCACCGCACCACCGTCACTTTCTGGCCGTTGAGGAGCTCCTTCGCTATGATCGACCCCAGTCTCCCCAACATGTGGTGGCGAGCGTCCACCACCACCCGCTTCTTGCAGATTCCTGATCCGGACACCATTCTCTCTTTACTACTCTGTTTCTCTCTCCTGTTTCTCCCCCTCTCTGTGGAATTCGAGTGTTAGCTGCGATTTATGTAGCTAGGGTTTCTTGGTTGCGTGCCGAGAAAAAATGGGGGTATCATTGGGCTAGGCCTAATGGGATGGGCCTAATTATTGGGCTGAATCTTGAAGCCCGAACCAAGGTGAATTGGGTAAAGCCTTTTAAATCAACCAGCCTATTTTCTCTTACTCCTGAAATTTTTATGAGCATGAACAGATCCGGATATAGATGTATTTGAAATTATCTGATGCACGTAGAGCTTTTTTTAGTGTTTTGGCTTCGCATGCATCAAATGATTCGTACATTTAAACTTGTATGCACAAACTTTCTCAAATTTTATGGAGATGGCACCTAGGTGACAGTTTTTTTTTTCACCACTATCTCAACAACAAATAGTTGGTTTGATGGGTAAGTATTTAGAATTCTTCGATCGGTGCTCGAGTATAAGTTTTCGATGAGAAATGCTATGTAACGATCTACTCCCATTTTGTACAATACTGTCCGTTTTGGTTATCCAAACCCTATGGACTTCTTAGTAGATCACACATCTTTGGATTGCTCTACGATGAGCACGCTTAATTGTGAAGTTTCAATAGATTTTGGCACTCTCACAGTTTTTAAAAGGCCTTGTATAAAGAAGGTTCATAATCTTATAAATACCACCGAATTTACACCTACCAAGCTTTGTAGGACCTTTGACCATCCATCCGGACGTCCCACTGAGACTCTATCTCCAGGACGTCGGCCTCGCAGCTAACACCACGCCTTGGCTGAGGTGTCACAATCTTTCCCACTTAGGAACACACGTCCTCGTGTGAGGCCGAGATTTCCCACATTTTCAGTTGGTGCAGGCTCTGATACCATTTGTAACGACTTGCTCCTGCCTTATACAATACTGTCCGCTTTGGTTGTCCAAACTCCATGGACTTTCTAGTAGGTCACCCATTCTTGGATTGTTACAAAATGAGCACGTTTAACTGTGAAGTTCCAATAAATTTTGGTACTCTTATGGCTTTTAAAAGGCCTTATACAAAGAAGATTCATAATATTATAAATACCACCGAACTTATATCCACCAAGCAATGTAGGACCCTTGACCACTAATCCGGACGTCCCACTGAGACTCTATCTCCCGGACGCTGGCCTCACAGCTGACACCACGGCTTGGCTGAGGTGTCACATGCTAAGCACCTAGAATTTAAAACCCTAAAACTTGGCCTTTTATTTTGAATTCAGGAAAGTTTCAGAGGTTTTTTCTGGTATTGTAGCACTCCTCGTTTTCAATAGATTTTTGATGGGTTTAAACGCACTCTTTTTATTTGAGCTCTAACATAAATTTATAGTTTTCCAAGTATAACAAAAATAGCACACAAACAAGAGAGAGTAAATTACTAGTCTGAAGTTTCTAGATGAATTATCCTTTGGCCAAAATTAATTTTACTGTTTCTTTGTTATTTTTTTCTCAATTTTTATCAAATCTTTTAAATTAATCATTTATCTTGACAAAGAAGATATAAAAAGTAAAAAAAAAAACACATAATCAAAAGTCCCAAAAAATTCACTAAAGATAATCACAAGTCCCAAAAATTTTAAAAAATTTTAAAAACACTATTTTTTTATTTTTTTGTCCTTATTGTCCTCCTATTTGAATTCTTTTAAGGGTAGTTTAAACCAGGATCTCATTAGCATACACAACGTATGTTTTCATGTCATCTATTTTTTTAACTTATTTTTTATCCCGTTTTTACATGGTTTAATATTTTTGCCATTACTTTTGAGTATTTTTACCCTTTTATCATTTTTTAAGTTAACATATATTCCTGATTTGGTATGTTTAAAATCGTAGTATTAAATTAGGTTTCAAATATGGAATTGAATATAGTAATTATTTCACTGAGTATTGAGAATATTGGCTGAAATTTTAAACTACCAGAATATTTATCATATCTTCTGGAATATTTATCACCGTAATAGATCTTGGCTAATGATTCACTAGAATATTTGTTAATAGTTTACTGGAATATTAGAATCACCAGAATCTTTGCTAATAATTCGCGAATATGGTATTTTTTGATGCTACATATTTTTTTTGAAGATTGAGATTAAATCATCAAAATCTTAGTGGTTCATTGGAATATTTATCATATATTTGGATTTTTTTCATGGAATCTCATAAAATCTTAGTAATTCACTGAAATATTGATTCTATCTTCGGATTTATCACACGAGATCATATAAAATTTTATTCTTATATTGCTTATCATGTATCATATAGACCCGTCATTTTTATGTTCTTCGTCACCGAAAATCGAGTGTTGTGAGTTAGGACGAAGATTTTATCGTCAAACATAAAAAAAATTCAAAAATTGTTCGGATTACACGATGAGTAAAAAATATTTTATTGTCATTCTTATTTTTGTAGTATCCATTTTGAATTTGTGAATTTTTAGCAAAAGAACAAAAAAAAAATATTGGAGTTCACGAAAATTACTATAATCTGCAAATCGTCGTTTTCTACCCTAATATGGTAAATTTACCATGAAAATTAAAATTTAGTTGTATCATGGTAAATTTAGTTGAATGCATATTCCCAGTTTAGTCGAGTCATATTCATGACAAATTTAACTGTACGTATCGAGAATATGTGAAATCTACCATCACAAATTTACCATGAATATGACCAGCATATATATTCCCAATAAATACGAGGAATGAAATTGAAATGGAATGCACTAAGTGCATCCCATCTTTTTAGGAATTTATTGGTGAAGTTGATCAATTTCAAAAAAGGGTAAATTGGGTATTTTTAAATAAGTAGGACCAAAATATAATATTTAAAAATGCATAGAATGAAAAAATAACAAAAACTTATAGATGCGACTAAAAAATAAGTATCGTTTTCTTTTAATGAGCTTATTTACCCAACAAAAATAAATTGAGAGACAGGTGTCAATTATTGGAGTCTTAGGAATCATTCGGCCCAACAAGACTGCGGACCTCTCTCTTGCTCTGTTTGTATTGCCCACGCTTCTTGGGCCGTCCAGCTCTGGAGAAAACTTTCTCGTTTAGGCCCCGATTGGATGGCGGATTATTTTGAAGGGGATAAGTTATGGAGGGGTGATAAAATAAGAGGGGGTATTAGTTTTAGAGGGAGGGCCCACTTTGATGTGATGTTTATAGAGGGAGGGTAAAAAAGTAGATGGTTTGGATGGGGGATTAAATAGAGGAATAACTTTTGACTTGGTTTGGATAATTTATAGAATGGGGGGATAAGAGTGGGTAGATAAGTAAGAAAAGTGTCAAATGACTATATTGCCCTGGTATAGTTTTAAACTTGAGTATGTGTTGTTTTAAAATTTATAAATGTAAAATTTAATATATATAATTAAATTTGGATAATTTGAAATATAAATTAATTAATTCACAATTTTATTATGTAATTAAATAAGATTTGTTTTGAAAAAAAAATTAATTAATTCACAATTTTATTATAATTATCATTTTAGTCTTTTTTTATATTTTATGAAAAATCGTAATAATCATTCTTCTTGTTGAAAATATCTTATAAAATAAAATAATGAGTAAAAGATTAAAAAAAATCACAAAAGACAAAGAAGAAAAAAGAAAAGCATCCAGTAATTGTTAATATGTTCCCATTGTCTACTTCTTTGTTGTTTGGAAATCTAAGATCGACATGTGCAATACAATAAACCATCCTTTGTCACCAAAAGAAAAGCTACACATACAATACTGATTATTTATTTACAATACAAGTGATAACTACCAAAATGTAGGTAATATGCTCAACTTGGCTCGCAAAACAAAGAAGAAGAAAGCTTGTATAGAACTCTAGCAGGCACAAAGTATCTGCTCTCCAAGAAGCCAGAAATGAAGCAATACCCATCTACTGATCATCCTCATTTTCTTCCGGTCCATCGTAGGGGACCTCATGTCGAGGTCTATTGTACTTCTCACGCAGCTGTTTGATGGGGATGAAATCTCCGGCAGCATCCATACCGTAGAATAGAAAAGACATGTACGGGTGATCAAACCTCCCCTGCACATTATTTAAGAACACATCCAAACATAGTAAGATACCATATCACAAACAGTAAGGACCTATTTGGTTAACTTAGAATCATTTTTGCAGAACGCTTTTCTACTATTCGCTTGATAAAGAAGACATTTTTGCAAAAACATTACCAAGATATTATTTCCCAAAAATCATTTTTGCATGAAGACATAATAGAGCTAAGAGTGTGGGTGATTCGGAACAAAATTAGAATATTTTTTTTCGTAAACAGTTCCTAAGGTGTCCTGCAAAATTGGTTCTCAAAACAAACACCAAAAAGGTCCAGTTGTTTCTTCAAAAGAATATTCACCTTGTCCGGTTGATCTGGGGCCAGTAAATTTTCCTCAAGCACTGCAATTGAAGAACCATTTGCATGGAAAATAAGGTTATCGGGTATGGAAGAGATTTACATGATACAGAACCATCCATGGCATGAAAATGCCAAAACTAAGCACAAAAGGAACTCAGCCTTTGTGAGTCAGACGATATGCAAATGTAAAGTGGTGAAATTCCCTACTTCTCATGTTTTAATAGGAGAAGACAACTAAATCTCTAATAACAGAATACGATCAAGATCCTGGTAATTACCATATACAACTAGTAGGCCGGGGTCCGAATGTACATCAACCAGGACCTGCAAAAGAATAGCCCAAACTAAGTAAAGAACTTTTATCTTCCTTCGCCCCAAATGTCTGCTAGTTTGTCAAATCAATGACATGATACGGTAAAGGCATTCACAGATAGGAACACAGATGAGATGAAGACATCAATGAAAACATATATGAGATAAGCACATACGACCAAGACATCAATGAGGAACATCACTGTTGTTGCACTAGAGATCTGACTGAAGGATAAAAATATTCTAGAAAATCAGCAGACGAGTTTGCATTCATTCTCTACCCCACAACCAAAACCAGAAAAAGTCCATTATATGTATGGCCTTTATACTCCTATACATGATTATCTAATTCAGAACAACGATTGTTGTCGTGCAATTATAAAAATCTGTTCTTCAACTAGTTAGATATTTAGATTTTTTGTTTCTAATGTACATCCAGAAAAACTCTGTTCTTTCAAATGAAGAAAATTCAACTGGACATTTATCTATTTCGTTACTCCACTACCGTGTTCAAAATGTCGCTTTGCTCATAAAAACAAAAACCTAGTCGACTATACGGGTCTCTAATAAGGACTAAGACTACTGAGCTCAGGAAGCACTCAGATCCTACTGTATAAGATATAACATCTTAAATGTTCCAAATGAGAAAGTATGTGATCCTAAAGTATGGCTTGGATATGCTTCTTCAATGAAAATATGTACGTTGAACTTAGGCAATTATGTGATAGTATAACTAACAAACTTCATCAAATGAATATGCCACAAATGAAAGAAGCAAACAAACACATACTTATCTTCTTCCCATGTGGTTCTTCTTCCTCATCCGGTAGGCTTCTCCGAATATAACACAAACGAAACAATCAAGGTTAATCTTTATGAAATGAATATGAACCGATAAATTCTTTGAAAAAACAAGGAGGAAAAAAAAAATAGCAAGTGAATCTTTAAAACTGGACACTGCTGAGATGTACACCGCGCTCCTCTAATAATAACATGAATTCATGAACAAGTCACATTGAATTATGTGGATTGGAGCATAGCATGTGGTGCAGTTGTGAAGTTGGCTTCTCCCGAACAACCAATCGCTTACCCAACACAATAAAATAAGCACATAACATGTTTTTCCAGTAACAAAATAAACCATTTGTAGCTTTATAAGCTGATAGACTTTCAACATTCAACATTTATATTACAAGATAACGTTAGTGATATTAAATAGATGATTACTTCAATCGGAATCGAATATAAGAGCGAAGAAAAGACAACATATGAAACCTAAGAAAAAAATTGCGACGAAGGATAATTTTCCAACACTGGCTCGTGTCACATTGGTGTCATGTTCTTCGACTCTTGTAGTGGTGAGATGTCCTGCACCAGCACTTGTGGATTGTTGGGTTCTAACCGATTTGTTTTGTTGTAGTCGATATCTCTCTTCATGAAACTTCAGTAATGCTATCTCAGCTTCGTCCAACGTGTTGAATCTTTTCTTCATATTCCCTGGGTATCCATTCACTTGTACTTCTGCTTCCTCCCAGCTTGTATAGATTCCCGGATTATATCCAACGAAAACCACCCAATAGTAGTCTTTACGTTCACCTACCATTCCGAAATCTATTCCAAAAGAACATTGATCATACTATAATATGGGTGGGAACAATAACACCTTGCATGCAATGTTTTATGAAATATCAGTTGGCTCAGATATTCTTTCTACCGAGCCATAATGCACTACTTGGCAACAACTTATATTGCGAAATGGTTATGAGCCATTTGCCCTCATAAGTTGTCCCGCCATAGAAGTACAATGGCAAATGTATTTTATTTTTTGTATCATCATTGCCTTTAAAAAAGTCACATAAGTAAACGGGCTCAAGTATGGTAGAACAATTGCATCAACAAGGATGACTCATGGCTGCAATTAATGTTGCCCCGCCAAGGTAACCGCATTTAATGACATTCATATGCATTCATCATCGCCCATTACTACAGTAAATAAGTACTCGTATACCTGCCATTGACGAAAACAAATTAATTATAATTGAAAGTGAACCATGACGTACATAAATTCCATCATATATAAAGTTAAGAGTTGAGCTACCATCGTTCTTAGGTTCGGTCATACAAAATGAGGAACGAATTGCTGAATTCCTATACAAAATCATATGACCACATGTTTCATACGAAGGTGTTTAAATCCCAACCACTTCCAAAAATGGGCCTACGTGTATGACGTTTACAGTCGGCCACTTCAAAAAATTGGTCAACCCTTTTTCCACAACTGCTTAAACGGGACCAAAGACATGGCCATCAAGTACGGCCTCAACCCAAGCTTGCTTCAAATCATCACGAGTGTTTAAGAATAGTTCTACCCTCTCATCCTTCTCGCCGATAATGGCAGCTAACTTGAATTGTTGTGCCAAGGTAATATTAAGTTTTTCAAGTTCTGTCGGAAGTCTTGAGCGACGTGCAGATAAGTCCTTCTCATACCCCATTGCATTGGCCATTTTTTCCATATAGCCCAAACTTGCCTGCATCCAATTGTTCATGCTTCCAACCATTGACTCCTCGTCACCCATTCTCGTCCTCTTCTTTCCTTTTTTAGTTTCGGCATTGGCCGAAGGCGTGGTGGATGTTGGGATTGACATGCGACGTGCAGAGGGCAAAGGTGTAGAACCCAAAGGTGCGGACTCCATAGGTGTGGAGGTGCGGGGGGTAGAGCCCGTTGGTGTGGAGGTGCGGGGGGTAGAGCCCGTTGGTGTGGAGGTGCGGGGGGTAGAGCCGATAGGTGTGGAACCCATACTCGAGTATGATGAACTAAAAAATCCCTCACCGTACAATGCTTCAAACAAATCGTCTTCCCCTACGCCTTGTCCTTGCCCTTCAGTCGAAGGTTGTTGTACACCTGGTTCTGCCCCTTGCGAAAGATCCTCTACACCGATCTCTTCGTCATAAATTTGCGGGGCTTGGGAGTCCTCCATTTGTGTAGGATCCTCCGCTCCCACCCCGGTAGCCCTATCCTTCCCAAACAGGATTTTCCAATCTTCATAATAAGAAAAACGCTTCCCATACACCTCTTTCGCCTTCTTCGGGTGAGCCTACACAAACATTGAGAGTTTAGAACAATCGCCCATACGTTAACATAGTACTATAAAAGTTTGTGGAAGTTACCTTTTCATAGTCGTTCCACACCGATGACTCCACATCGATTCGTTTGTTCACATTGTCTCAATGCTTGTCGTCAACCGATGTCAATTAAGATGTATCCCAAGCGTAGGATTAGGTTTCGGTTGTAGCATAATAAATCCGGAAGTCCGGAGTCGAATCCACAGGGAAACGAGTGATTTGAAAGTTTATCGGAAGGGAGAGAGATGGGTTTTGAAATTTTAGTTGTGGTGAAAATACTGTGGTGAACTTTAAGAACGATTTATCAAAGGTTTAACAAACAGGACCCAATTCTCAAGATCCACGTTGACCGTGACTCGGAATAATCCAATCCTCAAAAATATAACTCAACTCCGGTTCTATAACATCGAACCTTCGTCGGATAATCAGGAATATAATTTATTTGTGGAGATTTAAGAAATATTGGTATCAATTCAATAATCAAGTAAGAATTTAGGGTTTCGAATTAAAACCTTGTATAGATCCAAGAATTGTGTGTGCCAAAAGATTGTCTACACACAAGCAAAAACCTTTTACAAAAACTGTTAATTGATTTCATAATATAACTTGATTATTCAAACGATACCGGAAATTGAATACCATAGACGAGGATTGAATTACCTTAAGCCATAGTTCAACGTTTCACCGTCGAATTGGATCCTTGAAGGATTAGTTCCTCATGGATATGAGGGAATCCATGAGAAATTAATAACAGGAAAATGAAAAGATAGAACAATCAATGAATAATAAGTGAAACAGGAACTTGAAGAACTTTTATTTAACTATACTCAAATCTGGGAATTTGAATTCAAAAACAGAATGAAAAACGGCTGAGAAACTAGACTAAAACTTAAGGAAAGCTTGATACCTTTTCCCTAGGGTTCCTTATCCTTTTATAAACATCAAAAGATTCTCTCATCTCAAAAATAGAATCCCCTAAGATAAGGCTAAAAATCAGAACTAAATATCTTTTCAAATCAAAAATAGAATCCCCTAAGATAAGGCTAAAAATCAGAACTAAAAATCTTTTCAAATCGAAAATAAAATCTCCTCAATCCCGCCTGTTAGTTAGGATCTGATTTGTGCGCTTCTGGGCTTCATTTTACCGGTAGTTCGTCAATTGGGCCAGTGCCTCGTATTACCGGTAGATGTGTCCTTACTACCGGTAGTTCGGGGCACTGACTTTTCTGGTCTTTCTTCAATTTGGCCAGTGCCTCGTATTACCGGTAGATGTGTCCTTACTACCGGTAGTTCGGGGCACTGACTTTTCTGGTCTTTCTTCAATTTGGCCAGTGCCTCGTATTACCGGTAGATGTGTCCTTACTACCGGTAGTTCGGGGCACTGACTTTTCTTCATGTGGATCTTTGCCTTCTACTACCGGTAGTTTGGGCATCCATTACCGGTAGTTTGAGGTTCTGACTTCTTCTTCACTTAAGCAGAGCACCCTATTACCGGTAGTCTGGGACTTATTACCGGTAATTTGGGGCACTGTCTTTGAATGTCTGATGTTATTTCCCTCCACTTCATGCCCTGATCCTTGGTTCTTGATCACATCTTTGGGCTTGTAAAAACCCTACACAATGCTCATTTCATACTAACCATTCGAATGTGCGTTAGATAGTCAAAGTATATCAATATCCATTCGATAAACAATAAACACATGCAAGTCGCGGGGTTTTGACATAGAATACATGCACTTTTGAGTGTCAAACACTCAACCAAACCCACTAAGGGATACAACGTCACAAATTTTGTGGTATACTTGTCTCCAATATTTCACCTTTGAGTCAATGTGAAGGGAGGCCTTAATGTGGCTTTCCGGTAACACTTTCTCCAATTCCTTCTCAAGCAATGTGAAGAAACCGGGTTTGAAGCCATTATCAGCCCTCCACTTGTCACAAATTTCAGTGACCATGGCTTTAATTAGAGCATCTTCTTTCACTTTTCTCCATACCCTACGCGGCCTTGGTGTCTTTTTGGTACATACTTGGCTGTCTTGGGTTTCCATTGCTGCAAATTCATTGAAATTGGGCCACAAGTATAAAAAAATGAAGTGTCAACTGGGAACTAGAAGATAGCAAAATGAATTACACCAAACTAATAAAAGCAGTTCAAATTTAATCATCAGCGGAGTCCCAACGTTTACATTAGTAGTTCATCAACAGTTAATGCCAACACGAAAAAACAAGTTCTTATTACAAACAATTCGAAAAATTGCCTCAATCACGGTGGATAAACCTCTTGTCCCCCACCATTTGCTAGCCAATGGTTGTACATGGCATTAGCCAACGCATCCCGCTCCGCGGTCCACTCATTGGACGTGTCTATCGTAGAAATGCGGTCGTCGTCTACATCGACATTTTGGAGGTTCTCTTGCTCCCAATGCGTGTACTCCAACTCAACGGGATCATTTGGCATATCTCTTTTAATAAGGTTATGAAGAAGGCAACACGCCGTCACAATACGACATTGAGTCCGGATAGGATAATAAGTGGGAGCCCTCAATATTGCAAACCGCATTTTCAAAACACCAAAACTTCTCTCAATGACATTCCTAGCAGCGGCGTGCTTCATGTTGAAGTACTCCTCTTTGCTAGCCGGCATGTGACCTTGCCTCCAAATGTTCAGGTGATATCGTTGGCCGCGGTACGGCGCTAGAAAACCTTCCCCATTTGTGTAGCCAGCATCCACAAGATAGTAATGTCCTGTAACGAATAGAAGTAACGACATTCAAAGAAGTTAAGGTCGGGTTGGTTGGTAATTGCGATGGATTCAAAAGCAAGTTGAAGTTACTAGTTCGAACATACCGCGTGGGACTTTCAAACCATTGGGTCTTGCGATGGCATCTCTTAGGATTCTAGAGTCAGTGGCCGACCCTTCCCAACCAGACAGGACAAACACAAATTTTAAGTCCCGAGTACAAACACCTAAAACATTTGTGGCAATATCCCCCTTCCTTGACCTATAGCGTGGCTTATCAGCTGCCGGGGGATGAACAGGAACAAAGGTCCTGTCCAAAGCCCCAAGACAATTCTACAACAATTTCAATAGCTTTTTATAAGTACGACTGAGTGCAGGAAAATAAAAGGAAAAACTTGAATCATTTATAAAGCAAGTTTACCTGAAACCAACTCCATCTACTATCATGGTAGTTCGCGGGTACAGGTTCAGGCGTTACTAGGAGAATTTTATGAAGGCGCAACACAGCTTGTAGTACGGCATTGAAATGCCTACTTATGGTTTCAGTCGATCTCCAGAAATGATGTTTGGTTCCCCTTTGCTTAGTATCATGCGCGAGGATCCACAAGAAAATAGCTACCCTCTCCTCAAGGCATACAAACCGTGAGTTCCCTAACCCAACCCTTCTAACTAAACAGCACAATCGAAAAAACGTATGCCTATTTACCCGTAACTGCTCGTAGCAATCAACCTCATTACCATTTACGAGCCTATTGACGGCATTTACTTGGGTCTGATAGAAGTTAGGATTCTGGGCACACTCTGGACGCAGATATTGTGCGGTAGACAGGATGAATAAATAAAGGCGAAACACTCCCAACGCAGCATGAATGAAGGTGTTAAGAGCACTAATTGCCTCTTGCTCTTCTCTTCTCCTGAATTGTTTTACGTTTAGCCTTCCCATCGTCCTAATAAGACAAAGTTTAACAACGGAGTATGAATTTCAACCAAGTTAGTTATGCAGTGATGGCGACACAAATATGCGGTATCATATACTGTGCGCGAATCATATACTCAATTTAAGGAAGTCAAATTAGGGGTACACACATCAGTTGGTTGTGTCTAATAACTAACCTATAATAAGAGTAACTCCAACACTTTTAGTCATTTTAAGTAGTCTAAAGTACAAAAAAGATACACTCTCCAGCATTGGCCTTTTATCCCCACTTTTAATCGTATCGAAGACAATTCATAACTTGGGGAGGACAGTTTTCAGAAACAAATAAGTTTTATGCGTTTACTGTCCAAAGTGGACATACATGTTGGGACATTCCAAATTGAAGACATAGACATTCAGATTAGGATGAAGCTACCAGTTTTATCTCCATTAAAAGGACTTTTTCCTCTTTATTCAGCAATGCGATGAACAAAACAGAATGACTTCTATAAGCAATTATGCCTTGGTAATGCTCTTCTCGGAGTATCTCTCCTCTAAGTGGTCCTCTAGAGTAGTTGCAGATATGCAGTTCATTTCCAAACCTTTCGACGCCTGTAACTCAGGCCTTTAAGGCAACCAAATAAAATTGGGGATTAAGGAACTGTTTTGCAGTTGTGCTTTCAAAATATGGTGATAGATGGCTGATTATTATTGCATTAGCTACAATCAGCTTACTCTTACAAAACAGTTCCAAAACACGACTATCACTATATCAATTCTTGTATTTGGCTCTTATATCTCATGAATATCACTGGAGGAATGTGAAGGCAAGTACCTTGGATATGTAAATGCTGTTGACTAACATAAAGGAGGTTTGCAATGCTATCCACCCAAAATCTATACCTCACTCACAAATAACTAGACAGTCCAAGGATAGGATACCGTTCCAGTTCAGAGGTGACCCAAATAACTAGACAAACACTCCAGGAAACTGGAATGTAGACATGGACCCAAGATAATACAAAGCCAATCAAAGCTTTCATCAAACACACGTTCCCAGTGTTGTGAAGCCAGTGCTAAAGACGAAGAAATCAGTGGGATACAAAGAAGGTATGGGCAAAGGGATTAGAGTTAAGATACACAAGAACTTTTCTGGGAATTCTGAAGGACTAGATTTCTCCAACTGCTGGTTAGAAGGGTCGCAATAGGAATTTGATTATTTACTATTACAAAAACAAAACATGAAAAGATCAGGATTAGTAACTGTAACAAGCTGTTGGTCATATTCCCGATTCCTTTTAATAGAAAAATTGTCCCCAAATTCACGAGAATAACAATCCAAGAAAAATGATGCAGATAAAGCAAAACTGGACTGAAAGTGCAGAAGCCAGAAGTAAAGTGTGTTACCCCATAGCTGTTTACCCTTTATAAACAAGCCAAGAAGCAAGACTAAAATATATCAAATTTCCATTGCTAAATTACTAATTATCCTTCCATGCACCCACATGGATTACGTAGTAAGCAGCTGTAGATAATCCACCTGGAAATTATACTTCTACGGGTGTACAAAATAAATCTCAGAATTTAAGCTGCAAAGTTCAGCAGCTTTGGAAGTTGCAAGTTTTGAGAAATTATCTAGCCAAGTCACTTCCTTGCCACCATTTCAAAGCTCAGCTTTGATAGACACAACCTTTTACAGCAGCTAACTCAAACACGAAGCCCACGACACAAGGGGATAAGGGCTTGACCCTGAGTTTTTCAATGTTTTTCAATCTTTAAACGTTGGGTTGGATTAGGCTTTCATAGACATTCCAACAAACTACATCCTGTTCAAAAGTACCATCAGCGCACAAAAAGCACTATCCAGTTTCCAACAAATTCAAACGATGAACTACAAGATTCTGGTCGGACTGATTCATACATGGCGTAAAAAGCACTATCCAAACGAAGAAGGGGTGAAAACGTAGAGGCGCATAACACTCATTTAGTCGCTGAAGACATGGCGTAAATGCAAAGTCAATGAAGACATGCTAACATATATGCTTGACGTAGCCTCAAACTAAACAAACAAAGACCAGATTTCTGTTCAACATAGAAAACATAGCTCAAACTAACAGTATTAAACATATCAGAGCAGATCTATGTTCAACTCGGAAAAAACCCTAACCTGTTCGAACGACCAACAAAGATGGTAAAAAACGAAGATAACAGATCGAAGTCGCAACACGACACCCAACCAAAACCCTCCTCTTCGAACTCCCGGCGGATAACGAGGGTTGAAATCGTCAAAATGTCAAGCGTCTTCAGCCGGATAAATTTTGGGGAGGTCAGGAGGTGCCCAAATTTAATCCGGGAGAAACCCTCGTACGCGTCAAAACGAAGAAGGGGTGAAAACGTAGAGGGGGCGTCTAAGAACTTGCCAAACGGGAGAGAGTTCACCGTACGGGGGTCTTATTTTTTAACCAGCGCTTTTAACCCCATCCAAACGGGGGCTTAGGCTATTTATTTTTAGAAAAAAGTCTATGAAAACGTGTTCCGTATACATTCAGCTATTGATATATTCAGAATCATTAAATACATAAGAGATTATTTGTAATCATCTGAGCTCCACATATATTTGACAGTTTCAGACATATATGTGTCCAGATGTGCATGAAACATTTGTGTTTTTAAATTTATTCTTATTTTTACGAGATTTTCATTAACTCTTAGCTGATACTATTTCACGAATTTTATTTTTAAATTTTTTTTGCAGTAAGTATTACAGAAATGTAAAGCTCGCGTGTAGATGTAAATAATTATTGGTCTTGCCAATTTTTTGAAATGAAATCTCCTCATAAGTATTGTACGAAACAAGTAAAAATAATATTGATGTGCAGTTTTTCTGTTCTCGAATTTTTTCTTGCCACGTTTAACAGATAAAATGAGGATGAGCAAGTGAAGTTTTGTGTCTCTTTACACTTGGGAATCGGGACCCTGTTGTCAATGAGCACAGCAAAGCGTGTTGTGCGTAAAAATAACATTATTTTTGCATACAACAAAAAATTGCGTTAACGCTGCTTGATAGTTTGGAAAAAATTTTACGTGTTGAAACGACATCGTTTTGACACAAGACATACCCTAGTGTGCGCAACGCAGTGCAAACCCCAAGTCCTTAGACTTGTTTCGAAACTAAACATTCATCGTTCTTGTGTCTATAAATTGGAACCTCTGATTCCTCGATTGATCCAATAACTAAACATACATGCAGTTCGTATAGACCTTTTAATGCATGTTAGTGTGTTTTCGAGTGTGTAATGCACGTGTCTTTGAAATTTTTACATAATTTTGTTGTATAATTTGGAAACCCAAAGCTATACATAAATATAAAAATACGAGGTGAAATCGATTCGAGTTTGGTCAATCTATAGGTATAGATGACCGAAATTGATCAGTTTATAATGAAAATTTCACATACCAATCCTAATTGTTTTATAAAGTGAACGATATCGGTTCGGGTTTTGTCGGTTTATAGGCATGGAAGACCGAACCCGATTGGTTAGGATAATAATTTCTAATCTATACCAACTAATTTTATAAAGGAACTCGTATCTATTTGGGTAGAATCGGTTTTGTCGGGGAATTCGGCACTTCAGGTCGACCAAAATAGGCTTAATTTTGCGACGGTTCACCGAAATAGACTTGGTTTTGGACCACATTAATATAAATAAATAAATAAACTGATAGAATCAAATTTTGGACTACCAAGACTATAGAGCAAACAAATCTTGAATTTGGGCCGAAACCATCATAAAAAAAAAAACAAGAATTGTCCAACGTAAATTGTTCATCTTATAAATTCGATTCAGTTTAGTTAGTAACAAAAAATAAAAATACCCAAAACCGAATCGAAAAATATAAAAAAAAAACCAATTCGATTAAACTAAGATCGACCGGCTCTTATTCCAAACCGATCGAAACACGGTTTTTTCGATCAGTTTGAATTTTCGGTGGTCAATTCACCACTCATAGAACCAACCATTCTGAGCTACATTTAAGCGACCAGTGACCCCAGACCATTCCCCAGTACATAAATAAACATAATAAATAGGCAAATGAATACCCCACCCCCACTACTACTCTAATCACTCTATCTAACTTTCTAACTCATACACCTACCACACCCACTATCAATTTCCTATTTCGTCAAGCTTTTCAGAGGAGTTGGAGGTCCTGTAGTGAGCCCATCTGGTCGTCTATTTCGGTAATAGACGGTTCAGATTTAAATTAATATTTATTTGTAAAAATAATTAATAAATATATACTTATTTGAATTTGAGCCGTCCGTTATCGAAATGAACGACTAGATAAACTCACTATACCCCTGTAGTGAGCCGCTTACTACAGGGCCTCCATCTCTCTTTCCAGCATTCTTTTGTGGAAATTTTGGTTAAATGCATTGATGCAAAGTTGGCTTTTTCATGAGTAGGGTAGTTGAATTTGATGGTCCAACCAACAATTAATGTTATTTTTTATTTTTTATTTCCAACAATTATTAAATGGAGGTGCGAATCGCGGGTACTTTAATTAATTGGGAGGCCTCTAAATCATATAAGTCAATGTTTTTGTGAGGTCAACGTAAAGTTTTCAATAGTGATGCTTATAAAAAAAATCAATCACCAAGTATTTAATATTTAAAATCAGTAGAATGTTTTTGGTCATTTGCATCCAATACAATCATTAAATTATAACTTTATGACTTGTTTGTTAGGGGTTATGGAAAATGTTTATTATTATCACTTCGGACATGGTTATTCAGTTTGTCATATTCGGTATTTGTTTACTTCTTGCAGTATGTATGTAATAACTTGGGGAATTTTAAATATAAAAAAATTGAAAATTAAATCATTTAAAAGTATTTATCGTTATTGTTTTTTTTTTTTGTGTGTGTATGCATATAGTTGTCAATTTAATAGTTCAATTACCCAATGAACGGTGAGATGTGTGAGGGAACATAAGAAGAGGAAGGACAGTTCACACCGAAGTACACCGAAAAATCAATAGATCGGACGATTTACCTGTCGTGAGGCTAATCGTAAGGGGCAAACGATCAGGTTGACAACTGGATTGGATCAAACCCTCGAGTAGATTTAATAATTATGCCTGATAATTTTAAAACTAAACCGAATTTTCACTACACTTAGCACATGTATACACGTTGATTCGGTACTATGTCCACAAAAATCATGGGATTTTGTGAGAATAGAATTGCCAATATTAACCATATTTCGTTAATACTATGATGTCTTTATGTTGGGACTTTGTTATATTGTTGTATTGTTGTTGGGCTATAGTCATGCTTTGTTGTTGGAGCACCTAAGTTGTGTTAAAAGAACTTGTTTTATAGTTGTTATGTTGTCCGTTCTATATCATGAATGTTGTTACGGTAAAATTGGAGAACATTTAGAGTTATACGTTAGAGACAATCGTGCAACTGACACTTGGATAAGGCAGCGAAAGGTGTCAAGTGGACGATATTATGTGATCACTTGTAGAGATAGATAGGGATAATAAAAATGAAATTGGATTGAGTGGCCCCGACTATGGCGATTCAATTGGATGAGGTCGACTCGTTAGTTTATGTATTGAAAAGACCCCAACTAAAAGGAGTTGGAGACGGTTAAGGGTGATTCGAAATCGTGTCTGTACCTAGTGAAGGTGCAGGTTCGAAAGAGGATCTCGGGAGATGACGAACATATTCTGTATGGTCTTGAATTGGATCGGGGAGCGGTTAAGATTCATTGGGCTGGATCTATTATGCTACATGTATGGATATCTACGTAAAGTGATGTTGGAACTAACTTGATACGATGACGGGAGGTCCTTCCGTTGCAAGGTCAATTGTGACTTAGCTGAATACGGTGTGAGTTCATCAAGGACCCGTTGTGGGTAAGGGTTGGTCAATGGCAGTTAAGGTTCTTACGCTAAAGCTGATGGGTAAGATTTGGATTCTCAAGGAGGAAGATCCTAGAAACATTAAATAAAATTTCATAATGAACTTACGTGTTTGTTTTCGCTATTGATATACTATGTTGTATTATAAGCATATGTTGGGTTTTGTCGGGTGGTATCTTTCTACTGAGTGTAACAACTTATGCCATGACTTTTCATGCCAGACGTAGAAGAGTCGCCACTTATGCAATTGAAGTTGTAGTCCGAGCAAGCAGATTGAGGCTATGGCGAAATGAACCTCTAAAACACCTAGAATACTTCATTCACATAGTTGCTCTGTATCAGATATTTAAATTATTGTACCAATTGTAAACCCAATTCGGATATTTTGATAGATTATATCACTGGATTGGGTATTTTGATAGACTATATATCACATGTAATAAAAAATTTGCTTCCGCTTTAAATAACAATGATTGTTCTTTTTTTTTTGCTTTTCAATATTCGTATGATAACAAATAATTTTAAAAAGATTTTTTTTCACGTTTTCAAAAATTGAGACGTTAAATATACATAATATCAAGAAAATATTTTGGAGAATGGTAAAATTATCTTATCTCTCATTTTATCCATATCTGATCCTCATTCTATTTACACAAATGTCAATATTAATTATAAGAATGTCATTATCAATTATAAAAATATCATCTACCTACTCGTCTCTATTATACATTATTTCTTAGAAAATACTTAAACGAATCTTTTATAACTATTCACTTTTATATAATAACTTTTAATTTTACCATATTTTCATTCTTATTATTTCTGCTATATCACATCTAAAATTTTGACCGTTAATAAACAAATTGTTATTGAGCAAAAGAAATCTCATTGAACGAGGACCAAATGTCCGAATGAGAGAAGAGGTAGATAAAAATGTTGTCAAATTAATTAAACAGAATATGGCTACATGATGCAAGAGAGATTAGAAAAAATACTACTTGCATAAGCTATTACATTAGATTATAGAATTGTGATTCGTAAGTGATTTTGAGTAATAATTTAAAGGTATGTTTCTTTGTCCGAATATATACTTTACGTAATCAAAAAGACTATATACATTTAGTTATACCTTTTGCAATAGTAACTAAAATTTGACTTTGGACTAAATTATTTTTTTATTAAAACCGTAAACATAATTTGATATTTTTGTATAATTTATCGTCAAATTTTGTGTGTTTTATCATTCGTCTCGGCTAGAGCAATAAATAAATATAAAAATATATATCAAACAACACTGAAGACACAAAATAATGAAAAAACTGTTTTTTTAAAACTTTTTTACATCTTCAAATTTTTTTTTTGTATTTTTTATTATAATTTTAAAGTTTTTAGGTCGAGATGCATTGGAGCATTATATTATTTTCGTACGAGTTGGCTGGGTGGTTGGCACAGCGCGTCACCCCTCCGGCTCACCTACCCCGCATCTAATCGACGAAACCTATATTGTCCCAAATTGACTTCCCAGCCGTATCGTACATTTCGCTGCCCACCTTCCATTTCCTTCCCCCACCTCTCGACATATTTACCACACCCAAACTCTCTCTCTCTCTCTCTCTCTGTAAATGGGTGCCGACGGCAAGGTCTTTACGTTGGCCGAGGTCGCCGAGCACAACAGCGTCAAGGACTGTTGGCTCATCATCAGTAACAAGGTATGTATATACGCACATATACGTATGTACGCACACGCATACTACACACATTACATAAATTGGAGTTCTAACCCGCACTGGGCTCGTGACTGATGTGTGATTCAGTTGATTTGGGTACCATATCGGGATCACATCACATACATTACGAATTTTAAGCGTCTTTATGTGGATCTGATGGTGTATTTGGTGGTCAGATTTATGGGTTAACTCGCACGCTTTAGTGTTTCTTTGAATTTTACTTTTGTTTCAGTTTTGCATGATTACCTTTAGTTCGATCTGCCTCATGGACACGCTCTTGCGATTGCTGCTGTTTCTTTCTCGAATTATTGACCCACTATATTTTTGTCCCGTGGTATTATGTTCTGTTTGGCTTATGTGGACTAGTTGATGATGGAATGAACCGAACTGGATTTATGTGTTATGTGTATTCACCAGCGAATGATACTATGCATCAGTTGACGGATTTAGATGCAAATTCCTTCTTCATGAGTGAATACAAAGCAGCAACATCTTGTTTGCCCTTTATGACACGAGGGGCCATTTGCTTCTCAGTGTGCTCCATTTTGTTTTGGGGATAAACTCAGTGTGCTCTATTCTGAGTAATGACGCATGAATTAAGGATGTTGGATTCGCAGGTTTAGATACCGGATTCCACCTTTACTGGTTCATTTTAAGGAATTAGTAAGAATCTGATGAGTTTATTATGTGCAAGATTATTCTTTTAATCTTTTATGATGATACGGTACCACAATTGCCCACGTGTTATTTTGAGGTTTAGATGCAAGTTTCTGCATTTATTGGTTTTAATGCTTGACCACCAAATACCCAGTTGGGGGTTTTGTTTTTTAGTAGTTCTGATCCAAGGGTCCCCTTCATAAGGTAATTAGGGCATAGCCACGCAGCTCATGCTTTTAGGATTGTCTTTTTATCAAGTGGAAATACTGTCGTTGGTTTTGGGGTTTAGCCATATGCTTTGTTTATCACGTGTTTGATGTTGGGGATGTTCATGTCAGCTTCTGAGTTTTGATGCATAAGTTGGATCAAGAGAAATTGTGCGGATGTTTGTCTTAACCTGCTGCTTGTTGTCCTTAATCACTATGATCTAGTGCTGCTCATCACTAATTCCCATTCTGCCACTGGTTAATTCTTCAATGCTCTTGCTAGTTAAACATCTATAAACATGCCTTTTGATAACCCGTTTTCATTAATTTGTACTTTTACTAGTATCTTCTTTTGGGTATGGCATATCTCAAGAATACATAGTTATATTTGGCTTGCCCCTTTTCATTGAATTTGTAGAAGGATAAATCATCGTTGTATGTAGTCTTTTATCTATTGTACCAGTACTATTACTGGAAACTGTCTTTAAGTGCTATTTGTGTCATCTGGTTTTTCTATTATTTGAAAAATTTTGGTTTATTGGGAGGTTGATGTTTTTTTTGTTCCAAGCGACTTATGTGGACTGTGGAGATACTGGGGAATAGATGGTGGGTTGGGGCAGGTAAATCAGGCCATTTTCTCAAAGTACGAATGCAAGCAAGCATCATACCTATTTGTGAATGATATGCGTTGGGGTGAAATCCACTCTATCCCCTTGTGGTTTTGTTACTGACATTACAGAACAGGTAGACGAATACTGTATTAATTTACCAAACAATGATGTTTGCAAACGTGTTTGATCTTCCTCCTTGGTGGGATATTTAAACTTCACTGGAACGAACCTTTCTACATCCTTTGTAGATCCCATTGATGTATTGTATGCTAATATGTTGAAACAGTCATTTAAGCTCTCAATGAACTCCCTAGTCCCTACTGTACACAGTTTTCTGAGTTTTGTTATTGAGCTGTTAAATTGTTTGCAGACTTTTTAAGTTCCAACGTTGACTTTATGTATTTTGCCAGGTTTATGATGTGACGAAGTTCTTGGAGGACCATCCAGGCGGTGACGATGTTTTGTTGTCTGCAACAGGTAAAAAGTGAAAAGTTGCAACGCTTGCGGATATAAGATAGTGAAATGTGTGTCATATATGTAACGGGTGACTGTCAATATCTAAATTCGAATTAACTTATGGATGGGGATTGCTGGGTCAGATTTCAAACCTGGTACCAACACTGTTTTTAGTTAGACTACAAATCAGACCAACTTGTGGCGAGAAAAAGAAATACCATTTTGATGTTCCTGATGCGATGTTCTTTGCAGGAAAGGATGCGACTGATGATTTTGAGGATGTTGGCCACAGTACAAGTGCAAGATCGATGATGGATGAATTCTATGTTGGGGACATTGATTCATCAACCATTCCCTCCACGACAAAGTACACCCCTCCCAAGCAGCCTCACTACAACCAAGACAAGACCTCAGAGTTCATCGTCAAGCTACTTCAATTCTTAGTCCCCCTCCTCATCTTGGGCGTGGCTGTTGGAATCCGTTTCTATACCAAATCATCTTAGAAAATGAACATGCAAGGGATTTTAAATTCCATCCTCAATAAAGTTTGCATTACCTATCACAGTTCTGGTTATTGTAGGTTGTTTGACTGGTATCTGGTTTTTCAGATTTGAGATTGTATTCCTCATGAATGGATTGATTGAGGGACTCATGTTTTGCTGTTCTTGTAATGCATGGTAACTGGTAAAGTTAAAGGAAACCTTACTACTTGTTTTTCGAGGCTTGCAATGAACTTTTGAGTCCATCTGATGATCTTAAAGCTTTTTTCCTTAGGATTTCTCTATTTCCATCAGTTATGCAGCATGCTTTGATTGATGTTCTTGATGAACTATTCGTCTGGAAAACAGATTTCCTCATATATGTTCAACTTTTGTTCCAACTGCACTTGCCTCTGCCTTTATCTTCTCTTGTCGATCGACTCATGAAGTTTTGGGGAAATAATGTATCCAGGAACTCTTATTCGGATGTAATATCGAAGAATTGTTTTTGAGCCAGAAGGAAATGCGACCACCGGACACCAATGAAAGGTGTTTTCATCGGGTCTATCTAGTGCGAAGTTCCGAGTCCATTCTCCTTATCCGTTTTGTTATACTATTACCATCAATCTGTTTTAGATTCTTTCTTGCTATTGTAGCAAATTACCAAAATCAATGAAAACACTGACGGGGAATCTGTCATTCTTGACCCTAGAAAGAAATAACTGAATGCATGAAAATGGGTGGCTTTCTCCCATTTTCTTAGCTACCTGCTATAGCTCATTCATTTGTTAAAGACATCTAAAATTGCCCTTATCACATGATAGGGATAATAAGAATATACTATTATTTTTAGATTCTATACTACACGTGTATATACTTTTTATAGAAAAAAAAATAAAACAAGAATTGGGACACGAACACATAAACCCGCCTCCAACTCGTTTTCCAAGTTTTTTTTATTAAAATCCTTCCCCAAATTCAATCTGATTGGAGAAAAATTTCCGAATTCCCAATCCGTTGAGATGGAACCGTGATAAGGGTGGTGAATGGGGTGAAATTGACATCCAATTACGTCAACTTTGTTTTTTTGCCATAGATGTAACTTTGGTCCAACCAACACAGGCTAGTTTTACTTGGTCATCATGCCTGTTAATAAACTCAAATCACACACACACACACACACACACACAGATACTTCATATTCAACTGTTTCCAGAAGTAAGTGACCTTCAGGAAAATACTACTGCATACATAGAAAAGAAACCAATACGATGTGGAATGGACAAACAGTAGGTCAAATGGATTAACTTTTTTTTTTTTGGCTCTGCACATCCAAAGGATTCCTTAAAATACTTAAAAGACAATTACATCGGTATTACAACACCCGTCTCCAGCCAATCACTTCTAGAACTGAATCAAGGATAACCAAAAACAATATCATATGGAATGGGATATTTCCAAGATGATCCTATATCTATACCAGAGTACTCAATTGCAACTACTTCTAGAACAAAGGCATTCAACTTCTGAAAGATGCTTTCATACATTTCCCCGCCTTTTTCATCACTACTCAAAGATGGGAGAGGATAAGAAAGGGAAATGTTCAGCTCACAAGCCCTCCGTCTTGCCATTTTTTCGCTATTCTAGGAAACTGATGAAGGGAGCTTCAACAATGGAAAAAGTTGTACTAAAACTGCTGCGTTCGGGTAGGCATGTGAGATCCACAGAGAACCCATAACTGCTGCTGAAGTCATGAGGAAGAATCCCAGGCACTGTGTCGCTCAACCCAACGTGTTGAAGTGTTTGAGGATTGTGGTTTGACACGAGTTAGTTTTTCTACCAGGCAGAGTTTCCTTCATTGTTCCTTAAACCGCAATCTACCATTTGTTAAAAGTCAGAGGGCTCTGTAACCAACCTCTTTCACAGAAAAACCAGTCTCCTAACGATCAAACTTCGTTCAAAAGCCATGTGCTCGAATGACACCAATGCATCATCAAAACCAAGATCCCTGGCTAAAGATGCCATTTCACTGCATGCCTTGGGAGGGCGGGAGTTCTGAGGAAGAAGACTCGGGTTGAGAGTTGCATTCAATTTGCTAAGAAAAGAAATACATGCGAATAATATAAACATGAGAATTCTATAGACTCAATAGCTGAGATTAGATCATTTGGCACAGAATTACACAATAGCAATAGAAGTAAAGCCACTGCAGCACTGCCCAAAAGTGACCATCGTAAAGCGAAGGGTACAAGTGCGAACAAGTTAAAGCATTGAAATCTTGTCTACGAATGCTGGACAAAGTTCACGAGCCCCACAATCTTAGGGTAACATTTGCTTTCCCAATGACAACAAGTGGATAGTCATCAGCCCTCCATCAAAAATTTTAGGCTTCTTGATGTTTTATAACCTGTGGATCTCAAAATTCCTCAAATTTTCAAACCATAGCACAATGTTGGTGGTTTGGATTCTTCATCTATAGTTCATTTACATGCAGAGAAACATTTAACCAAGAAGGGAAGCGCTAGGGTATTTGAGGAAAATATTAGACGGGAAAATTGATATGTTTCTCCTGCAATTTAACTGAGAAGAAATGACATTGCTGTGTTATTTCAATGAAAACTAAGAAGTTTATGCATTGCATTGTTAGACAAGAAAGGAGTAAAGAATTCAAAAGTTCAGGCTGTAAAAATATGGCTATGATTCTATGACATAGGCATTTCAAACAATTTAAGATCTTGGTCATTTCTGATATACTGCACATATATCCATTATTTAGAAGTAATAATCAGATTGTGTCGTAAGATATCAAATCTCTTAATCCCTGTCTTCTCACGAACCATACAGCATAGTCGCACGTGCACCCTTTTTCATAGTAACTTTAATTGCCATCAGAACATGTAATTTGAGGTCATACTACAAAGTTCTATAATGGTTCTCGAAAACAAAAATAAATGAAAAAAAGGCACCAATAACCTTGAGTGAAATTACCCAAGAGAAGCAGCCGAAAAAGTCCAAGTGACGTGAATTACCTAATACGTTCTCTCAGTTATCTTTGACTCTGTCCTTTGTGAATTCCTTGAGGGAGAGCTTGATGCCCTTGAAAAACTACGACCAAAAAATTTCAACTTCCCAATCTTCTTTGAAAAAGAGCTCATGAACCTGCGAGAATTGGACCTTTGCATATCCCTCTTCATACAAACATGTGCTCTCTCTAGATCATTGAGTCTCATCCTCAACCGAGCAAGCTCAAGTTTTAGCTCTCGATTTTCTCTCCTAAGTGATGCATAGTTGTCCCGCGGAGACATTGAAGCACTGAGGGCACCACTGCTGATCCTCCATGACTGGTGCATTGGCTTGTGGTCATCTTCGGGGTAAGAGCATGACAACGATTTCCGGAGCCTTAACTGTTCAAAATAAAGCACTTGGACTATTGATTGGAGAGGAAGGCGTTCATTTTGTGCAGCATGTGCACCAGCTTCTTGGGAGAGCTTTTGCAAGTCAATCAGTTTGCAGAGCTTTCTCTTGTCTGCATCTGATAAACCCTGATGGCTCTGCCATATTCATCCAAAACCAATCAGGCAAAAAAATAGAAAAAAGTAATGACATATGAATATAACAGAAAATATAAGTAGCCGTTTTGCTTTACTATAACAGAAAACAGCCAGAGATACATAAGCTCATCACTAACAAGTCAGAAAAACAGTTTCGTAAAGCAATCTAAGGAAGAGGTTAAGAAAAATCAAGTAATCTATGAAGGGGACAGACGTTTAACAAAGAAAAGTATTCCCTTGATCTGTTAATCCCATATTGTTGGTCCACTCTTCCATTTTGAGAACGTAAATCCATTGTGAAAACTCACAGCGTAAAATGTTTCAGCTTCCAAAATTTTCAATCATAAGAACCCGCGTATATTTGAAAGTGGGAAGCAAAAGGTTAATGCTGAAAATAATGCCTTCAAATTTGAATGCATTAGTTACAAGTCTCCATAAAAAGTTAACTCCCAAGACCAGCAATATAGAACGAGGGAGTAAACAAATTTGAGAAACTACCACGAAAGCAGTTTCTTGCAAGTATAATCATCTTCAACTAGTTATCTTTAATGCTTCTCTCCAAAGTTCGCTCAAAAAATATAGGGAAAAAGGTTTCTAGATACATCTCAAAAGACAAGATGTAAGTACGTACTTTGAGATAAACATCAATTGCCCGATACAACCCATCATGACTAGTTCGTGCATGCTCCGGCAAAACATCTGCAATTGCAATGAACTTGTTGAGCTTGAGGTTTGCATCAGGTGCAATTTCAGAAAGGTAATTGTCCACTAATTTTGAAACTTTGAACAATGCAGATTGAGATGGTGAATGAGGAGGACTATCAGACTCAAACACTGAGGCATCTTCCATCTCGTCTCCACTATCATCTCGCTGAGAGAAATTAACCAAGATTCTATGGACCGTGTCTACATCAAATAAAGTATCACCGGCGTGGCGGAAGGAGGGGATCAAAAGATCATCAAGAGTAGCCATATCCAACTGGGACGCAATCCGCCTTTCAAGATCAAGCCTAGAAGAAACTGTGCAATCAAGCATCACAGCGCTTCGTAAAAGCCCGAATAGAAAACTGATTGGAACGGCAAGCTTCTCAACTGGCAAAAGGCTTACAATCATTTCGACCGAAAGTCTTTCTTGTCCATTTGGATCTGCAACTCCATCAACTTTTGGCTGTCTAGATGTATTCCACAAGCTGGATTTCTTAGTCAACGCTTTTTGTGCATAATTCATGAGAGATGCCCCTATACTCTCGGGCCGGACCCCACGACATTTCATAGCCGTTATGACTTTTTGGTACAAATCAGTCCGGAGAACAGAGAGATCTTCTATCCACCAGTCCCCATCACATTTGGCTTGACGATTCATGTGGAGTCTACCCGAGCTGCTATATTCTAGGCGAGAAAAGCTTGAAGCAATTTGCTCTACGCAAGCTTTTGAAGCTATAGCATCAATGCACCGACTTACTATTTTTAGCTCTTCGGCTAGTGGGAGTAGATTTTCACATTGTTGCAGCACCTCAACACACATTTCAAGGCTCTTGCAGACAATGCTGTCAAGATATTCTTCAGCTCGGGAACGGAGATTATTTTTTGAAAACTCCTCGGTCATTTCGAGGTAATTTGAGACACAACATATCTGAGCAACATTTGCTGATGTGATCTCAAAGTTTATACTGTAGCAAAATTTGGCAGCCAGTTCAAATGTTTCAGCACCTCCAGGTAGGCTAATAAGCTCAATTCTTGAAATATGTGAATCTCTGTGTCCTGCTATCAGTTTTCTGATTCGCCCGCAACAGGAGACAAGGGGGAACTGGGTGCAAAGTTTAAGATACTTAGACCAGTTTTCATATAAGAAAAAAATATGAACAAATAAACCGGATTTTTGTGAAAAATCTAGGTTCATGGCAGTGTCACAACACGCTGAAGCAGTGTAAAACAAATGAAGTTTCAGACGGAAAAAGAGGAGGAAAAAACCAAGACTGGAATTTAAGATATTCAAACTCTGTAATCCTTTTCCTTCTCTCTCTCCATTGGTTATCTGCCCTACGGATGTACACTGCCATTTGCCAAAGGACATGCATGTAAAACCCATTCCTCGATAAGTGTTACAACCAGCAAGTCAGTTGCTCTATGCTTAAGTGTGTAAAGAATAAAATCAAGATTTAGAATTGAGAAACTTACTTTATGTAAGGCAAACGTTCCACCGCTCACTTCTATTGTAATGTCACTAGGAACATCCCGGAATATCCTGCCATCAACACCAGTTTTCATTAAAATAAACTGTAGAATTTGTAGGACAGTGAAAAGTTAACTGTAAGAACAGAAATGAAGTGCTTGTTTCTTGGTATGACACCAAATATGAACTGCAGCTATTAAATGTTTGTTCTTTCACTATTTGAAGCTTCAGAAAAATTGTATTCCTTTTCTTTCCCTAGATCTCTCGTAGTCAAATAGGCATACAAAAGTTATCTAATTGAAGTATGGTACTGAAATTTTTGGAATTTGTAGTTAATGCTTCGTATAAATTCTCTAGATTGACCCGAAGAAGACACAAAAACAGTATGCTACGAGATGGGGGTGGTACTGGAAACTGGTGAAACGAACTGAGCTAAAGTTCTAATATACTTGGTCCATAAGACATGCAACTTTAACCTCGCAAAATACTCCCTCATCCTCGCAACAAAAAGGAAAAACCAGAAGTTAGCACAACAGAAACTGGTAAGACTTCATAACCACTAACCACGTGAAGGGCAGTGTTATTGTCTAAAGGAATAATTTGACGCGTAAGAGAATAATTTGCAATTCAATTGTAGTTCTGCTGCAAAAGTGTTCCCCTTCGTCAGATATATGAAAATAAGCTAGTACTTAGTATAAAGCTTCAAACACATTTCATCAAACATTCGCACGTCTCAGACAACTGAAATTACTTGAAGATCAATAAGAAAAAAATTAAAGCTTTAAGTGGGTTTAGACCATTCCTGGAAGCATGATTAGATGAAACTCTAGTTATCTACATTCAAGAAATACTAAATGACACAGAGACCAAGAAGACATACCAAAAAATTATTCAACACCTGAATCAAGGAAAATAATTATTAACTTAAACACCCGGGCTCCTTACATTATATAATTAAAAGAAGTTCAAGAACAAAGTACAGAGCCCAAAAAGGAAAAATATTTAAATCCCCAGAAAGGATAAGCCATAACTGCTAGATAAACCAAATTTATAATCAACACCTGAATCAAGGAAACACCCAAAGAGCACACTGTTTTTTAAGTGAGAACGTACAACAAATGCAAATAGGTAACCCATGTATATTAGGCTACATGAGAAGACAAAGATATAGAAGATATGTTGACAGACCATTCATTGTTTCTCTGCCTTGAACATTTGGCCAGTGACGACTGCTGCTGCTGCTGTTTGTCCATGGACAGAAAAGAAACCCGAGACAGGGAAATTGTAATTTAGAGAGAGGAAGGAGTAGTGGGGTTAAGGAAGGGAACAGAGCAGGGAGACGGAGACAGAGACAGAGACCCAGTTGGAGATGTTGCTGATGGTAGAATTCTTTGGCCATTTCTGTCAAACACTTGGTGTTCAAAACATAGATTGCAATTGTCCAAAGCAATGGGCCTCCTTGGTGGGTCATGCCTTCACCTTTTTCCTCAAGCCAAACATGCGTAAACAACAAATCATAAATGCATATAGTAATACATATAATCTACTAGTACTACCGGTACACTATTTTGGAAATGTAAGCTGGTTAAGGGGCGCAAAGAAAGGGATGGTTTGTAACTTTGTTCCTTCAAAAGTATATTTGTTTGTCTCACTGATGAGAACAGAGAGAAAGAGAGAGGGGTGGAGTCAATGAATTCGACATATTTCACTCTTTGTCCCACAAACTAATCATTGAACGTTTTGTTACCCGTGTTTTATGCATATTGGCTTTTCCGCCCCACTTTTTTTGAAAAGTTTACCGTCTCTGAAATTAGACTAAGAAAAAATTTGAATTCAAAATTAATGGTTAAGATTCATTTATATTTGTGGTCCAACTAATCCAAAAGAATCATAACTATTGATTTTGAATTCGCGAAATTTTTCTTGGTTCAATTTCAAAAGCCATAGCATTGCTCCACTTTTTTAGCCTCCATTTAAATTGGGCTTTGTAATCAGTCTCATCAAATTTGATATGACAAGCTCGACGGTAGACAAGTTTGCAAAGCACTTGAATTTAGGTGTTTGTTTCTTTTTACGTGATTGTAGGATTTAAATTTGATGCAATAATACTGTAAATTAACGTCGTGCGTGATTGTAGATGATGATGGGGCTTCTTTAGTCGGTGTCGTGTCATGTATGCATACCCTTAACGTGCTTGCCTTGCACGTACACATGTCACGCACGCATTTTTTGACCGGTGGGTTGACACGTGCCTTGCCTTGCGCTCTCACCATGTCTTAGCATCCCTTGCCTTCCCTTTGCACATCCTAGCCAGTATCGTGACATGCATGTTCGTAGGCAATGACATGCCTCGTTCTACTGGTGATACAATTTTTGCAATCTTATCGTGTCTTGCCATGTTTTTCTTTGCACGTTCGCAACCCATGACATTACATGCCTTGCACGTTCCTGGTTTGGCCGACGATATGTCTTGCTACAAAGCCTTCACATGACCATTTCATCCGCTTGTGGTACAGTACAATGTCAATAGTGTATAGTGTACAACCCTATAAAATGCAAAATTTCAACCAGTAAAGTCATGGCCCACAAAATTAATACAACTACAAATTTCAACCCTACAATAACGTTAAAAAGGAATGAAGACTAAAATTCAAATATTGTAAGAGAGAAATTTTGTTTTCTCTCATGTCAGTGGGGCGATAAAAATCTCTAAAAATTTACCACAAGTATTTAAATATTTTTGCTTTAATTATATGTAGTCATATATGCTCGTGAACGGTAATTACGCGAGTTGCCAATGGCGGGTCTTAAATTTTTTGAAATAGAGGGGCACCAACTAAACATAACATTGATATATATGTCAACGAGAACGAAATAATCTGCAAAATAAAAAATGTCAAGTTAATTTTTTTGCAACTTTCTTCCTATAGTTAAGTATGAAATAAAGTACTTTATTTTTGTTTTTAAATTAGGAGAAGGACACAGGGATAAAAATCTGAAAAATAAGTCGAACATATTATTAAATTTAGTTTACATTTTTTATTTTTCTAGTTCCTTTTGTTGACACAAAAAAAAATGAAAATTTTACATAACTCTTAGAATAGAGATGCAAAATTTTTGATAAATCATTGACTTTTGAACACATCCAAAAATAGCTTTAAAGATAAAGTTCTTGGGCAAATTTAATTATTTTTAAATAAAAGGATATTGTTCACACTTTAGGATGAAAACTAGTGTTATTACATAGGAAGAAACATGAAAGGTGATATTTATACATAGGGATTCAAGCATTTGTACGCAAACTAAGAATCACATGATTTATATGGATTCTGTATAAATCTGTCAGAGTCGGTTACCCTGTCTTTCATCCTTTTTTGTCGGAAAAAAATCAATATTTGTGGGCATGTTTGGCAGCTCAGATTGAGCTGGTATTTTTCAAGAGGGAAAAATTAGTTAAAAGGCTGTTGCTTTCGAAGATAAAAGGTTATGAAATTTGTCATATTTGTAGTTAAAGGTGTCAACTTTAGTAGGCAGAAATGAAGTGGGAATGTGGGGGTGATTGCAATTAATAGTTTGACATTGGGTGAGTGTAAAACCCTTTTTACCTTTTTCATTTTCACTTTTAAAAATCTCACTTAAACATATAGTTTTTACCAAGTGACAAGACATGTTTTTCTGGTTACCAGAATGTAAAGGTTCGGACCCTTTTAGTCCAGATTATGAACACTCAATCGTATGTATCAAGAACGAGCTAACGACTACAGAACAGGAGAAAGGGTGCAGCCTGTTGAGACAACGAGTGTATTATTTTTAATAATTTGACTCAAAATTCAAAAGGGTATTAATAAAGAAATGCAAGTCTGGTAAAAAAAAACACTGAAATTCTGTTGCGCACAACACCTAACAGAACGTGTTGCGCGCTAAACGATGTGATAATTTTGAACAACTTTGTAACAATATATTAAGTGTAAAAAATATAATGTTATTTTGATACACAATACGTGTATTCTGGTGGGTCCCCATTTCCAAAAGGAATAATACAGGAGAAGTAAAAGCAGAAGGGGGGAAAGCACGCTCAAAATTTGGAGGGTGACAGTGGCCACTGCAGATGATTTTATATGATTACCAGGCCAGCCCACCAATGGTGGGTCATGATGGATTATATTTTGGTGGGGGCCTTATGTGTTCCCTTTTTCATTATTGTGAAAATACCCAAATGATACAAATGATATGATACCTTTCACCAAGGATAACCGAATAACTAGGCCGGCTAGTTTACGCGCGTTTCGATTAATCTCTTTGAAGCTAATTTTATTGCATACTTACGGGGATTTCAATTAAAGATAGAGGAAAGCTCTGAATGAACTGACTCTATAAGAGTAAGTTAATCGAAAAGTTATGATCACATAATTAATATAGATATTTTAGAATCTATTTTTTGAGTTAAATTGACCGTCTAGATGTTTATAATAAATATTTTCAAATCAAGTACTTATCGATATTTGATTAATTTAAGTTTTTGTATGCATGAATTATTCAATAAATTTTGTAAATGTAACAGTTCTAGCACTAAGAAAAAGAGCCACCACCACTACTATGCTTTTTATGTAAGTGAAAACAAATGTATTTTTCATTCCAAGTCAAACCCTATGTACCCATGAATATTGGCTATTTGTCATAGATTAAAAGCATGCTGGAGTGGGTAGGACCCAAACTCAATGAAAAAGGACATAATTGTCAAGAATAACACATGGGATATCACACTCTAATGCCACAAAGTTTCGAGACGAAGTTTAACCCGAGTCTCAATTAAAAATGACGATTATTTACGTTTCACGCGATGTAGGATTTCATGGATAATTTAGTTCGACGGGTTTTACTATAGTACTTGGACTGTTAAATGTTTATCTGAGATAGTCTCGTTACATGCACAAATTATTTTTAATATGTTTTTTAAGTTTTTGAATTAAGTTTAATCAACCTACTACTTTTATTCACTTCCTAAAAAAAACACTTCTTAAGTTTGGCTTAATCTCCATAAATATTCAGGTTCGTTTGAGCTTGGCTTAACTCGTAACCTAAGAACATCTCTAGTGGGATAGGAGTGCGTTTATATGATAAAATGTATAGGAAATGAGACTCAATTATGCGTTGTAGAAGTGTGCTAATGTAAAAATTTAACGTGAGTCTTAATGGTAAAGTTAAGCTTGTTAAAAATGTATTAAATATACATACGCATGATCCCCACCAGCGTCTCTTTTTTGTTTCAACCTTGACAACTTTTGAACCTCTCTCTCTCTCTCTCTCTCTCTCATTGTGGTTAAATGTTAATCTATAGTTGAGAAAGTAGCTTTTGTTCACTTTGGTTGTTACCTAGAACATTATCAAGAGAACCTATTAGAAGTCAACAAATGAAAAATAAAATAATAATTGAAACATTGTTGATGGGCCTATGGCATGAGATTTGGACTCTAAACAACTGGGATAGCCCAGCCCAATTCGGTCCACAAATTTTCTCTGGGCCTATGGCGAACATTATGTAACTGGACCAAAGCCCAATCCAGTTGGTTTATTCACAGTATCAGCGTACCCGATTTCGCCGAGGAAAACCAACATTAGTGCATTACAGTGAAGACGAGAGAGAGAGAGAGAGAGAGAGAGAGAGAGAGAGAGAATGGATGTGTACTCATGGTTTCGACGGAGTGTCTCCCGACCCCAAAAGACTACTACAGCCTCTGCTGCCGACGGAAAAATCAACAAACAAGAACCCCAACGAGACAAAGAAGAAGAAGAAGAAGAAATTTTCGGAGTCACCGACCAATTAGTGGATTTTATCAAGACCTTCACTGTCGAGACCTTCAAGAGCTTCCCCCTTCAAGGTATCTTCAATTCTGTATAATTACGTAGAGTGTAGACTCCTTTTTATTTTACTTACATTTAAATGACTGTTTTTTTAGATGAAGAGGCAGCTAATCGCGATGACGGGACTCCGGCGACAACTGGGAATGTTAGGAAGGATCTATCCGATTGGCAACAACGGCATGCTACCCTTGTGCTATCCAAAGTCAAGGTTTTTTTTAATCTCTCTCAATTGGGTTTTCTGTATGTCGATGGTAGTTGAATTTGTTGATTGTAGATCGAGTTTTTCTAGGAGATAGTGGCATCGATGTTTGATTGAGATGTATTTTTTGAACTTCCTTGAATTGTTGGTGCTTTTGCGGAAAGATTTTGGGTTTTTAAGTACTTTTGTGCGTTAAAAATTGGGGAAATTATGAACATGAGGTCTGCATGATCCGTTTATAAGCTTGTTAGATTTTATCACTAGTGGGTAGGTTTAGGCTTAGTAGTAGTCATAGAAATTGTGAATTTAGTTGATTTTTGTGTGGCAACTGGGAAGGGTAGTACTAAATTATTTGGAACTGCCAAATGTGATTTAAGCATTTTGTGTGTAGTTGAAAAACTTTAAAAGAATAAGAAGAAGTCGAAAGGCACGAGTGGAAACGTTATTGCTGGCAGTTGGTGCGTGAAAGTTCAACATTACAGGTCTCTCTTTTTTTCTTTAGAATAATGCCTGAGTCTCTCAGTGGAAACTATTGGACATTGCCACAAATGTCATTGGATGTGGTTGAAAGTGAGGGCTGGGAAAGTAAAACTATCTTACTCGTTCATCATAAGTGCACTTAAAGAACTAGATATATTACTCATGCAACAGTCTTTTGACGAAGGAAAAATATATGTACCAACCTTCCCGGACCGCTTTTCTCCAGGACTCGAGCTGTTATCCCCCTAATCTTGTTGCTGGTGGCTGACACACGGAGTGCAGTCTGGTGTATTTTTACGGGGTTGGTGGTTAGAAAATAAAAGAATTTTATTCAACATGTGTAGGAATGAAATAAACTAAAAGTTCAACATCTGGGAATCTAGGAGGGAAAAACTATAACTTAAACAGGGAATGTTGTTTTTTGTCGTATTGGATAAGCTTGGCATTTATGTACAAATAAGCTTGGCAGGTGTGTACATAACAGATAAAGAGGTGCATGTTTGGACTGGAAACAAGTAATAAAACAAAGATACTGTTTGGGGGGTTATTGGTTATTACAAATGGAAATGGTATGGATGGAAATGCTTACGTCAAGAAAGGAAGTCCCTTCACAGCCATAAATCTCCATCTCCCTCCCCCTCTCTCTGATTTTACTTTCTTTAGTCCTGTTTGAATGCGCACACGCACGCATATATTTGCTGTGGTGTTATCTTTGGCTCCCGCAAGAGGTCATTCCAGGCCTTTCATAAGTTGTTTTTCCTCTTCTTTCCTCTTTTGATAGAAAAGGTCGTCCTAAATAGGTAACCAAGAGAACAAAAGGAATTTAGGGAATATTGTTTATTTATTGACAGTTGTATCATGTGACTGCATCTTCTCACCGAGATTGATGACGTAGGATCTAGACATATTTGTTGAGTACCTAGAGAGCTTATTGTCTGGACGATCTGATACTAAGTTCATTGGCTCTCTTAACTTTTGGGCGTCAATCTCTTTCTATGCAGCAAAGTTCATGATCATTACACGTTGCAGACAATCTCACTAAACTTTTTGCTCTTCATGTCAGGAAATGTCACAACTTAGGTTTAGACTGTGCCCTGGTCGTATGAAAGAACGACAGTTTTGGAGAATATACTTTACACTTGTCAAGAGCTATATTACTGAGTAAGTGTTTTCAAATTTTGTCCCTTGTGTTAGTATGAACATTTATCTGCTTTTAAAATAATGAAGAATGAATCTACCATGGAGGATTAGGCTCCAAGGTGGAGCTTATAGCAGTCACATTTTCTTATGACTGTTGTCTGATAGATGCTATCTTGTGTATCGGGTTTTTTAATTAGTACCTGTCCATTGATAAGCTTCATGAAACTTATGGAGTTGATTTTCAAGCGTGAGATTGTGATATAAGGATATACGAACACCTGATTAAGAGATGTAGTCAAATGTTTTGTCTGTGGACATTCTTGGCATTGATTGTGTCAGTCATTGCTGATGAATTAATTCTATGGGCGCCTTTCCTTAATCATTTCTTTCTCAGCCGAGACTTAAAGGCTAAAGCCGATCTCCTGTGGCTCGCATCCTTTGCTCTCCTGACAACCCTGTCTCAATTTTTATAAAAGAGCAGGAAATCTCATGGTTAAGTCCTAGCAGGGATTCTAGTATCTGTATAGAGATTGCACTTAAGATCTCAGTTTTCTCAAGTTTATTCTTTCTTATGCTATTTCGATCAAACTTGATTCGTGTATAGTGGACAAATATCCCGTGATAGTAATTACTAATTAGACCAAAAGCTTGGATGATCAAGACTCTCACTGGTTCATAACATCCAGTTTACAGAGTTTCAGGATGGAGTCAGTGTACATGCTGTTGGATTTGATCTTCCCCATGTCTGAAAGGGGAAGGAGGTTGCAGCACAATTTGAGCATCCTTAGTTGACTTTCCAATCCCCTCTTGATTTGCGTGAATCCCAGAAATATACATGCCTGTTTTGGTTGATCCAAGATGATCTCATGCATGGTGCGACTCTTTAATGCCCTGTATGTATTCTCCCTAGCTCTGGCTATATAGACACATGTGATAGTAGTTTGGTAGATTGGAGAGAGAGAGAGAGAGAGGTGAAAATAATGTTTTCTCTCCGTAGTTTCCATGGTTAGGCATTGTAGACCAGAACCATGCAAATAATTGTCAGGGTGTGTGTACATCTCCTTGGATCCCCAACACATACAACATTCCTGGTGTAGCTTACTGTTTACAATTGCGATTTGAAACGTCGAACGGTAAGCTAATAAAAGCGAACCATTCTATCTCATGACAATTGCTAGGCTTTGGCACCAAGCTGCAAAAATTGAAAAGTTGAATTATATGTTCAACCATTAAAAACTATTTGTCAAACTGCATTCGTAAAACCTCTTTCTCATTATGACCATGTCAATCTTCTGCCTAATGCGGAATTCATTCAACTCTCTCTCATTATGACCATGTCAATCTTCTGCCTAATGCGGAATTCATTCAAACCTCTGAAACTTTTGCTGTACAAACGAGGCATCAAAATTCATTACAACGGTAGTAACTTGCCGAAAAGACGGCATCAACTCTATTGTCAAACTCCAACGCCATACGTTGGTCATTTGATTGTCACACCCAACCGCGGAACCTGCTCCTACCCTGTCTGGTCTCCTACATGACTGGAAGACAATGCATAGCTATGTTAAAGGAGAGCTACTAACTTTCCTGTTAAAAACTGTAATGGTTCTTCGGAACCACTTTCATGGTTCATTTTTTTTCTTCAGGATTTTGATGTCTCTAACTATTTGGATTTTAGCTAATCGCCATAGTAACTTTAGGGGTTGATTGGATGAAAGATTATTTTAAGGGGATAAGATAAGAGGGAGTATTACTTTTGGAGGGTTGACCCACATTGATGTGATGTTTATGGAGGGGAATAAAAATGTAGATGGTTTAGACGGGGTATTAAAAAAGGGGATAAAATAGTATTTGATTTGAATGGAGGATAAGATAGTTTTGTAGTTGTAATAACGAAGATGAAGTATTATTCTTGGCTAATACCCGGGGATAACTTTTTGACAGGGTGGGGGTGCCCAAAAATAATACAACTCTATCCCTCTAATGGGAATTATTTTTTAAGGGGTGAAAAGTTATTCTCTGTATTTTTGTCATCCCAAATCATGCTAAATGTGTTGCACCAACTCTTATACCCGCTCTAAAAATTATTCATTTTCCTTATACCTCATCCAAACGAGCCATTTGGTCTGTTTCTTCATAATCAATTCTCTCCCTAAATTTTAAGCAGTATCCAATCCGTTTGTCTCTTTCTCTTTCTCTCTGTTCATTTGTGGGTGCCCGTTTGTGTATTACATGACATTTCTTGTGTGGGTTTTTTACATATCAGATACGAGCTGCGTGCTGTACAATTGGCAAAACTTAGACAGATGACCATTGAGAATGAAAATTCTTCAAATGCAAGTGCATATGAAGTTGAAATGTCAGAGACTAAGCAAACTGCAAGCGACTTGGATTCCCTTACACACGACATTGAAAGCGAGAAAGAATGAGCAGGTTTATATTTCTCCAATCTTGTCCTGAAATAGCAATGTCTGTAAAGTTAGTTTCTTTGGCTGTACGTGGATGACCGGTCTGTGCAGGGACTTGCGAAGGGAAAGGAAAATGATAGGGAAACAAACCAATGATATAGTAGAGTTTCTTCACTTCAATTATCTACCTATGGGCTCCTTCCCTCTATAAAAACCCATGATCGAAACGCAATCTATGAGTTTTGTTGTTATGTTCCTGCTGGCATTCTTCACCTGTGATCTCTAGTTAGATGTTTGTTGGAGACAATATAAGGTGCAGCAAAGGTGCTTTCAAATTCGAGTCCTTGAATGGCCCTTTTGATCCCCGAAAGCTCCAAATCAAACCATATTCTTTCCACTTTTTTTTTCCCCAGATTTTTAGTTGTCGTAATGAGTAGAAAACCCTTGTGCAATTTGAATTGTAATTCCATTATCTGGTCAATTTTTTGTTGAATCTTTTCATATTTTCTCAAAACATTCAACTTGAAGAATGATTAAAACAATGATAAGTGTGAAAATTAATGGACAGCAAAATCGAATGGTTTCTGCATGGTTTTCAGAAAACAATGATGCCTGGCTGTGTACCTCTTCCTTGCTTTCTGTATGGTTTTCAGACTAATTATTTGAGATCTCTCGCTAGGAATCTAATCTAATGATTTCTTGTTTGTGGGGTCACCTGTCTACTCCATTTGAGTGGATCAGTGACTACTTAGCACCGCTGAAACCAAGGAAAAATTATTCAATTATCCTGGGCTCTATTATCCAAATTCTTGACATTTTTTTTCATTAAATATTCACTTCAAAATTAAGAAAATGAATTTCATTTTCTTGGAACCAAATGATCAAAATATACGTATGGGGAAGGGAACCCCTGTTAAAACACTTAATTGGTTTATTGGTACCACTTACTCTCAGCTTTTTCCAAACACCATATTCACCTGTTATCCTCTACACATCACATGGTTTTCCTTCTCTCTCTCTCTCTCTCTCTCTCTCTCTCTCTCTCTCACACACACACACACACACACCCACCCACCCACCCTCTCTCTCTCAGACACTGTTACACACACAAAAACCAAGGTTTGGGAAACCATCTTTGGCATATTTTGAAGCTGAGAGTAGCAGAGTTTATGAAACAATAAGTCTATGTACACACTTTTTGGTTTATACTCACTCACACCTTGTCTATATATTTGAGATTTTAATTTATTATTTTTTTATTTTCTTTTAAGAGTTAAATGAGTGAAGTTTATGTGCCATGTATCGAGGGTATGAGCTAGTGTAAACCAAAGAATGTGTATGTAGCATTAGAAAGCAATAAGTTTACGTACACACCCTTTGGTTTATACTTGCTCACATCTTGCCTATATGATTGAGATTTTGAATTTTTTTTTTATTTTTGATTTTCTTTTAAAGGTTAAATGGGTGGAATTCATGTGTCATGTATGCAGAGTGTGAACGGGTGTAAATCAAAAGATGTGTACGTAACATTAGTCTTAGAAATGTCCTTTACTTCCAACGGTTTGCCACGCAAACTCTTTTAACCTCATAACCAATAAAGTCTTGTTTAATAAATGTTGCATTAAGCGCACAAGTCTTCTACTTATACCTAAATCCAGAGAAGTAATGAGTAATCTTTTGGTAATATCTTTGCGAAAGAAGCCAAATATCTTGAGTGGATAACGTTGAACATCGCAAACAGTGCATGATCTTTTTACAAAAGATGGTCTAGTCGAATATATACACACAATGAAGAAAGCAATACTCATGGTGTCATGGCTTCTTTGATGTCAAAAACAGTAAGCAGTACTCTTGGTTGCCCTTTCTAACGTCGCATTCTGCCTACTGAACAATAATAAAGCATTGCTCCACACCAATCAAAATAAGTTGAGCCCATCGTACACCTTAGAATATTAATGTAATTACGTAAAGGTTCTTGAAACATCACGTGACGTGAACAACTAATTAAACAACAGTCACAAGCAGTGGATAATTTTCAAGACAAAGTTATACTCTCAGGAGATGAAGGAGAAGTTGACATCACCAAATCCATGTTACATGGAGAAGTCACAAGAATCCCCACATGTGAAAGGGCAAGAAATGCTCTTAGCTAGCAAACAAAGAGGAAGAGGGTCCAAGGAGACGAGCTATATACTCTCAGGAGATGAAGGAGAAGTTTGACATCACCAAATCTACGTTACATAGAAAAGTAAAAAAAAAAAAGAGGGTAAAATACAAATACTGGCAGGTACACAGAGAGAGAGAGAGAGAGAGAGAGAGAGAGAAGAGTACAATCCCCCCATGTGAAAGAAATACTCAGAGCACGGGTCCAAGCCTCCAAGGAGTCATTGTACATTCAATAAATGCACACTTGATTTCACTGACAAGCTTTACACCCCACACCCCACAACAAAGTCCTCCAACAAAGGACATACAATTGATGGTTAATGCACAAACTCCATTGCCGCTGGCACTCAGTCAGAAACCTGAAGTCCCCACCCCACCCCTAGAGTGAGATACTTCAGAACAATCCAAAGCAACCCCCAATGCAACAGATGCAAGGGGCCACTGTAGCTTTTTCTCCTTTAGCCATTCAATTTGTTTGGTAAAAGGGATTAGTTCCCCTGGTTTAATTAGTAGGCAACTTCTGACTTGAAATTGCACAAAAAGTGAAAGAAGTCAAAAAAATAAATACCATAAGTGTAAATGTACTATCCGAAAGTCTGTGGACACAGACCGTACACAAATGTGTCCAACACCGTTCGATACAAGTGGAGCCCTTGTATTGTTGAGGACCCCACGTGCATCTAACGGTGCTGAACACATCTGTGTTCGGTTTGTGCCCGGGAGACTGTGTCCGTAGCATCTCCTATACTATTGCCTAGGAAAGAGTACACCAGCCATAAACATATATAAATGAGAAAATAAATATAGTGGGGAAACAAGACATCACAACCACCGCCACCGCCACCAACAGATCAAAACAAAGCAGAAAACAATCCTACTGTAGATTATACACAGAGACATATCACCATCAAGTCTAAAATGGAAATGCAGGTTATGCATTTCATTACACCAGAGATAGGGGGTAAAAAAATTGCAGGACATAAAAAAGAGACAGACAAGCATCAAATTGAAAATAAGTCATTAACTACCAGGGAGGATTCATAGTTCATGGATCTGACAATTTCTTATATGCACCTACCATATTACAGAGATGAAGCATTAAGAACCTACAACTACATGTTTTTTTTTTTCTTCCTTTCCCCATTTTCTTCCCACTTGGGTTAGTGTGTAATTCATTAGCTCTGCTATGGTTACAGATCATTAGATTACACATTTTTCGTAACTCTGGTTCTGTTTGTACATTGAACCAACCCTAGTAAATCTAGCTACTAAACTTCAAAATCCTCGACGTGAGGATGCAGGCAGTGCTTAGTAGTTTACTTTCACCCATTCATAACGTCCGGGAAGGGGCAAATCACTCACGACATCAAAGTTGTACCTGAAAACAAAGCACCCACATAAGAAAAGGAAGACTTCATTAACAAATTAGAGGAAACGATAATCCATTTTTTTAATTTTAAAACAGAATATAACCAACAGTAGAGAAATGGAAACACTATACCTCTCAGTAAAAAGCCTCTGTTGCTCCTGTTCTGCAATGGCAAAGAACTCTTCCATCTCATTTGTTGTTGGTATGTTTCTCTGTGCGTCATTTTGAATCCTTCGATTATTTGCCATTGAACTGGGGGTTCGCCTTGTCGTAGAACAAGGGGTCCTAATGGTGTCCGACGCCCTGATTAAGCTACAAGGTGTGCTTTCCCTGGTACTCCTGTTTAAGATTTAAGTAAACTCAATCAGCTACTAGTTTTTGTAACAGTTTCTGAATAATTCCTTCTTGAAGAAAGAAGCCATTCTCAGATAACATCGAATTGTTTGTTAAGTTCTCAAAAACAATTCCATTTGCAAATGAATACAAAGTCAAAAATCAAAATGATGAAATTTTGTATTGTCAAAACATCTCAGTATCCAACCAAAGTGATCCTCGAAACGGAAACCAAACATAGCCACCCTTCAAAAATCCAGGATTTTTTGGCTCCCTCATCGATATGAATCACAGTTCTAATAACCCACTATAACCAGAAGTCACTATAATTACATCATCGATGACTCCCAATACTTCTTTCTCAGCCAGAGCAGCAAACAATATGCATGAAAATAGTCAAACTCAAAATGTGCGACAAAGGAAATTTAAGTTATGAGAGAGTATAGTAGTTAACCAGAAGCTACAGATACGCTGACGAGTAGGAGATATGCTATCTCTGTCATTTTCAGACTCCCCCAAAAGGGCCAAAACATGTATCTCAGAAAAACTTTTACAGACTGAGCTAGGGTCCCATGTATATACACTACATCATTGCAAACACAGAAGAGGCAGAAGAGTCGCCAGTGCAATAAAAATAAATAAAGACAAAAAAAAGATATCTAAAAAGAGCCCATCACATAGTAGAAACAAGATTGTTTATTTCATGAGAAGGGTCTCTAATCAGTCAAAAAGATCACCAAACTTTCCTACAAGAAATTCTTCAGAGTACCGATATATCTGGCCAAAGATAATCAAAACAGACGAGAGAAATCAAACCCCAACCAATCAAAGACCCTTAAATCTAGAAATCCTTTTCCTATTAACATTTTATTTGGTTTGATAATGCTTCAAGAAAGACCTTTACTAGAACACACACCTACCCACTTTGTGATATTCTGCTGCAGTTAAGGCTCTCTCTAGAAACAAGTAGGCCAAAGAGACAAAATAAAAATAAAAACAGAAACAGAAAAAGAAATGCACTTCAGTTCTGAAAGATGTTAAGGAGAAGGAAACATAAGTGGCTTCATGCAACTAAAATTAGAAGAAGAATAAACACGCAAGAAATATGATTCCTCAACCATTAAAATTATGCAAGTTAACGGAAAAAGAAGGAAACTAAGAGAGATCACATGGACAATTTCTACATAAAAACAAAACCCACACCATTTAAGCAAAAAAGAAGAAAAAGTGGTACCCGCATGACCGAAATAAAAGAAGAAAAGGGAAAGAAACTCCTCTCTGGGAGTGAATATGAAAGCTACCTTAAAGACCTCTTTAGCACAAAAGCAGCAAAAATGAAGCAAAAGGGCTAAAAAGTATTGTAGAAGAAAATGAATCAAATAACTGAAACGCGTGCTAAGGAAGCGGGAAAATTCAACAAAACGTTACTCCTTTATCGATGTTTCCTTTCCCTTCCCCTTTCTTACTATTTCTCGATAACCAAACAGCAGCAAGAACGAACAACGAAGAAAAAAACAGAGTGAGATTACAGAAACCTTTCATCAACGGACGGACATAATGAAGAAAATATACCTCTCTCTGCTTTCAAATTCCAGGCTGTTCTCTCCAAATGAAGGCTCAATACCCAAATTATTTTGGTCTTCTGCCTCAATTTCGTTGCATGCCCTTTTCGTAAAATCAGAAATAACTCCCTCCTCACTCTTCGAAAATCTAATTGGACAGCCCGAGTTAGGGCTTTCGCTGCAATTAGGGTTAGGGTTAAGTCCGCAGCCGTTTTCACGCGGCGGCTGTTGTTTCTTCGCGTCGTTGAGAGGCGGGAGGATCTTTTCGAGTCGCCGGTTTCGAAGTTGCAGGTAAGAGGTTTCAGGGTTTTGTGGCGGCTGCGGTGGCGTATTTGTGGTTGATTGAAGGGTCTGTAGAGCGTGGGTCTTGGCCCTGGTTCGAACGCCGAGGGAGGATTGCGACTGTGAGAGTATCTCCATCACGGCCACGTCCCCTGTTATTCTAACTTTCCTCATGTACTTTCCCATCTTCCTCTCTCACTCTTGCTCTCTCTCTTCTTTGGACTCTGTTTCGGTAACGACTGAATTAATGGAGTTTGAACGAGAGAGGGGGGGAAGAGGAGAGAGAGAGTGAGTGCAGAGGGGGGCCAATTTGTAATGTTGGGGTAAGTTAGGGTTGGGGTAAAAGGGGACAACCACTACCCTTTCATTTTCCTCTTTCGCGATATGTAAATTCTCGCGATATGATAAATTCTCCACAATCCATTGTTATTCGGCCTAAAAGTAATTATGTATTTTTTCTTTATTTAATTTTTGTATATTCGTTCATCTTGACGAATAAATTTTAAAATAAAAAATTATATTAAAAATTAAAAAATTTCAAAAATAAAAATAATTCAAAACAGATAAATTTTAAATTTAACGCAAAATAAAAAATTATAAAACGTCATGACAAAAAAATCTAAAAAATTTAGCCCTAGCTTAGCACCCTAATTTTAAAATTTTAAATATATTACGTCAGACATGATAGAAAATAAGTTGTACTTCATTTTGTATAAAAAAAAAAAAAATTCAAAGTTGAAATTTTAATAATTAATTGACGACATTTAATCAATTTTAAAAATAAAATAAGTAAATGCATAATTTCTAAAATCAAAATATAAACATTAAAAATAAAGTAGAAGTGTCAATAAACTTATCAATATCTTAAGCAAGGTAAGTGTAATTTAGTACTTGATTCTCACTCTTTTTATAATTTGGAGAACTCATCTTAATATTTATATTTTTTTAAATTTATGTAAACATGCAATAAAATGCGTCTAATCATGTATGAAAGATTATATATTTTCAAATGTAGCCGATGATTGATAACTTTTCTGAAAGCTCCTGTCAAGACGAACCAACAATCATCAAAAAATTGATGAAAAACAAAAAATTAAAAAAAAATTTCAAATAAGGACAAAAAACTAAACAGTGAATAATCTAATAATAATCATAGGCCAAATGGACCCTATATATGTGAAAGGATAATGTTGTATTTTAAAAAGTACCAATATATGGGAGGTAGTGTGAATATTAGTACTTTTTTTTACAAAATATGTTTTAAATAAATTTATTAATTATTTTGAGAGTTTAGATTCTCACAGATCTTTTTAGGACGAAATTATTTTTTCGTAGGTGCACCTCAAACCTATCTTAATGATTCAATCAAGGAGTAAACAATTGTCTACATAAACTCAACAAATGTTGGAAATTCTAAAAGGTTTTGGATATTATTGGATGAATAAATGTGGGATATCAAACGGTCTCACGATAATTGAAAAGTTCTTCATTCACGCATTCTATTATGTCCACTACCCAAGAGTCTTCGTGTCTCCATTCATCCATTCATGACATGCAACTCAAAGGTCTTGCAAGTTTTGCATTCCAAATGTTTCTAAAGTCTCATTTTTGTGGATTCAAATGCTGACTTTAATTAATCCACTTAAGGACCAAGAGGGAACCTTAGATCTTGCTGAGGCAGAGGAAGAGGATTAGATCTCCAGCGATTGAAAATTTGGAGAATTCCACTAGAAAATTCGTCTACATTGTCATCCTGTATTCGAGTTCTTTGTGGGGGAGAGATACATGCACAGTGAAGTTCAATAGGCGGGCGAAGTTTGGTATTCCTACGTTCGATTGAGCCATTTTACTTTGAGAGATAGACGACGGTTGTGAACCTCTAACACTCGCGATTATATTATTATTTTCAAAACTAATAAATAACGTTGTTTATTAAGATATCTATTAAAATCAACAGATGATGTTAACTGATAAACACTAACATGTAACTTTATCTAAAAATTATCGTGTCAAAATTAAAAGATAAAGTTATTTTTTTTATAGGTGAATCAAATAATATTATATGTTGGTTTGATATATTTATTAGTCAAATTAAAAAACATAAAACATATAATTTTATCTAATAATATTATTACTTTCAAAACTAGCAAATAACATTATTTGTTAAGGTATTTGTTTAAATCAACAGAAATATTAACTGATAAACGCTAACAGATAGTAATCTAGTAAAACTGTAAAACAGATAAAGTTATTTATTAAGGTATCTGTTAAAAATGATAGATAATATTAACTAATAAACACTAACAGGTAAGATTATATAATAAAATTATTATTTTTATAATTAACGAACAGATAATGTTATCATGTATTTACTCAAAGAAATATCTAACAAACAGATAACGTTGTCACGTATTTACTAGAAGAGACTAACGCTTGTTTGGTCTAACTAAGGAGGGGATCTTGATTGCTCCGGCCATGCTTTGGGACTGGGACTTGACTTGGGTGGCCAATCTATTAAGCCTTTATTATTATTATTATTTATTTATAGATTCGTGTTGTGTTTAGTTGATACTCTAGTCATGCCTCAGAATTTGAGTGTGACACTGGTCCTTGGCCGAACTATCATCATATTAGTGCTAGTTCTATTCCTTCGTTGCTCATAATGCAAACTCTGTAGTGGTCTGAGGTGGGTAATCCTTCCGGGTTCTACTGTTATGTTTTCACCTATGCTTGTGTCCCAGTGACTCTCGCATGAACTTTGTCCCCTATCTATTCTTTTCATTAACCAATTTTTGTTTTAAATATTCGTAAATGAAAATTTCAAGGGCATTTATCATTGAACCAAAGTACTAGCTTAATAGCGCATTTGTTGAGTGCGTTATACAATACATCATATAAACCGAATGTGTGGATACATTTTACACTATCTACTGGCAAGCAATCTACACTGACAAGACTATCTTATGCGGATAACGCATCTAGGGTTTGTGTTCTGTGCTTATTTTTACAAAAACAAAAATCAGTCTATTTCACGAATTACTTAATCCAATTGGATATTTTGATAAAAACATTCTTGAGTGAAAAAATCCCCGGTAGCACACATCAGAAGATCAAGAGGAGAAAAAACACAATCAAAAAAGACTCTCTTCAAAAGCTTTTGGACCCAAAATCTCAAAAAAAATCGCACTAAAAGGACTTCTGCCAATAATTTAGTTTGAGTTTGAGATGAACTTAATGCGTTAAAACTCTATAAATGGACTTTCGACCGAGGTTTTTTTTTTCATATAAAATTTTTAATCCTTGAAGTCTCAAAATACATCTAATAAAAGCTATTCGCTTCATAAATTAAATAACATTCAAAGCAAAAAAAAAAAAACACTGCCTGAAGCAATATTCTTAAATCCCAACGCTCACATTCTGCAACAAATATTCATCTCACTAACTAAGCTTTTAATATATATATATATATATATATATATATCTGAAACGATGCCGGAAATGATGGGTCCTCATAACATTTTGAGGGAGAAATTTAGAATAAATAGATACTCAAATTTAATCTCAGCCATCCAAAGTCATAAAAACTTATTTTGTGTATAATTTAAAAATTCGATCTTATTTTGTTATTTTTATGCCACAAAATGCTAAATATTTAATAAAAAACTATCTACAAGTTAGTTTTGTGCAATGCATAATTTTAGCTTGTTAAATTTGTAGAATGAATGATAAAGATTTATAAAAATAAGAATATTATTTTGAGATACATCTCTTTCTTAGGCCTAATTTGGCCTAACTCGATTATTTATAATTGAATTTTATTTTTATTCAATTTTTTTTCGTATTTGTTATTTTTGTCTCAATTTTTTGTGGATTATTGGTCTGTTTTGATGAGACGAATCTAATAAGTATAAAATTATGTCCAAAAGCTAAAAAAAAGTCACTAAAAATGACAAATAAGTACAAAAAATCTTGTTTTTATATTATTTTCGTCTTTTCTGAACTTTTTTCAAATTTGATCCATGATTTATAATTTTTCTGAGAGCTCTCATTGAGACGAACCAATAATCTAAAAAAAATTGACAAAAAATAAAAAAATTTCAAACAAAGACGAAACAATAATCAAGTCAGGCCAAACCGGGCCTTAGTATGTTAAGTTTTGCTTTTAAAAGTGCTAAATATTTACTAAAATATCATATAAAAGTTAATTTGTAAGAAAAATATTTTTAGAACATTAGAGTGAGATTAGTAAGAATAAGTATATTCTTCGAAGATACCTCACTCCTTTATTATATAAATTAATATATACATATATCAAGCAAAATATATAAAATATACTTATCTTATTACTTGTCATTTTCTTGAAAATCTTATCTCGTTTCTATAATTTAATCAATCCAAGCAGGGTCACTCCAAAAGCAAGGGAAACAAGGCTTGTGTCTTGGGTCTCCAGAATTTTGCTTAAAGTTTAGGGTGTGTTTGTTAGCGGCTAAAAAATAGTTTATTGTATTTGGGATTTATTTAATTTTTTAGACTCCGAATATGATATCCGGAGTACTATTTTATTGCCAGTAGGGCATAAAAATATTTGCCTTCCTTCTTAATTCACCGAATATTTGTTTCTAATTTGGAAGATTTAAAGCCACAATCAAATCCTATTATCAAACCTATATAAATGGATATAATTTCAATCCACAAATTCAGAGATTACATAATATCATTAAAAAGAACGAAAAGGTAAATCTACTAGTGCAAATACGTCAAACTATGTAATTGAGATAAAAACTTATTATAATAAATAAGACCCTGATTTAAATAATTACCTTTATAACTATTCACTCATTATAATAAATATCTCATTCTACAATATCTTCCCCCTAAATTATCCATTATTCAACATATCGTTTTTAAAATTTTGACAACTAACAAACGGACCGTAAGAGACCTTAAAAGTCACGGACAAGATTAATTATACTAATGTAATTATTACGTTTGCTGTTAAAAATACGAGAGGAGTGATATCGGGAATGGCCCTGAATCGAATTGAAATATATTTAACTTTAATCTTCTAATTTAATTTTACTGTTTATGTTTTTGCTCCAACTTTAACGTTTGACTCTCGAAATACCAGGAATGGCCCCTGAATCCAATTGCAGGGAAATGAAATCGAAATTAAAATAATGATTGAGAAAATAAGATTCCCTTTCCCCAACTTTGCTTAATTGTCTGCATCATTATTTCAGCAAGTTGGCAATTGAAATTAAGACCAAAGTTTTATATATTCAACAACTTCATTATCATATAATTTGACTTATCGATATTCTTTGTATTGCAGTACTGTATTGCATTGGATTCTCTCTCTCTCTCCCCCTCTCTCTCATATAAAAATGGTGTTTGAAATGTGACATGGGCCATGTTATATTCGAGAAATGGGGTAGAAGGGACAGGGGAAGCCATTATATTCCACTAGACATTATTGTATGTGCGTTGAAAAATTTAAACCTTATCCTAATTGTTTTTTGACTACATTATATTTCTTATTATTCAAATTTTTGATTTACCAAAAATTACGGAAAAAAAAAAAAGGAATGGGAGATATATATAAGCTAAAATATATTTTCAATTTCTTGTTTTTCTTCTTTCAAACAATTTTAATTTGCAAACATAAACTCGTCTCTTTTTTCGATGTTAGAATTGTGTATGCCTACTTATTCTAAATTTTTTAAAATTATTGGTTTGTCTCGGCAAAAATTTTCAAAGAGTAAAAAAAATGAGCTAAGTTTTGAAAAAACCTAAGAAAAGATAAAACCAATATTTGTGTTTTAGATTAATTTTTTATTTAATGATTTTTTTAATCTTTTGGGCATAATGTTTTACTTTTTAGATTCTTCGCAAAATCAACAAACATAAAAAAAAAAAAAATTGAATAGAGAAAAAACCAATACAATAAATTAGTTAGGCAAATTTGGTACTAAAAAATTCAAGAGAAAATGTGGACTTTAAAATTAGGTGGAATATTAACATCTGAAAAATAAGTTGCATGAGTAAATTAATGTAGGACCGAATCTTAAGGGTTTGTCCGAGTGTTAGAGCGGATGAACTCTAACCTCAGATATTCTGTAGTCGAAACTTGACTAGAGCCACTGGGAGATTTGCCCGGTCGTTTTCACTTAGGACCCGATAACTAGTCAGTAATTTAGATGGGAACTCTTTTAAATTTATTCCAACTTAATTTTAAATTGACCGAATACCTCGACTATAAAAAAAAATAGGTGATTGCAAGTGCCACGCATCTTGACAATGTCATATGGGACGTGTCTCTCTAGCTACTTTGCAATTATAATGTACAAATTAAATTATAATTATTCCCTTTCCTGATCCTATTGCAGTCAAGAACAATAATTCCTCACCAAAAAACACAACAGAATCACGCAACACACAGCGCCAATTGATGATAGGATGGAGAATAATCACAAAAAACAAGACATGATTGTTCAAATCAAAGTAACAAGTTTCAAAAAAAATTCGCTCATGCACGGGGGAGTAGTTAGCAACATTATCAGTGAAAGCTTGCACTATAATTGTCTTACGAGTCGTTCAACCTAAAAGACATTTTGAATTGTACTTTATCGTGATATTACCGTGTAATTATCAAATCGTATTTCTATGCGCATCATGTTCATACACGCATCGTGTGTACCACGAACACTAGTATATTATTATAAAGGAACATTCCTTTTGATGTGAACAAACTTTAAAACTAGCTCACACTAGTATTTTTTAACGATTTGCCAAATTTTTTCGTCCCATCCGATGAACACGATTCATGGATCTCTCTCTCTCTTTATATAGTATTCGCTCTCTCCGTTCTAGCACACGCATTGGGTGACCACATACCGCTAGTATATATAAGTTCCAACCATAAAATGAGGTGATTTGACAACTTGTATTTAGAAAAGAGAAGTAGTGCAGTGGTTTGCGTTTTGGGCCCAGGATAAAGATACCAACTTCAACCCAGGAAGATGACTCCAAAACAGAATAGATATACACATTTATAAACCATATATCTGCGGCTGGTGGATAGAGATGAGGGGGTTTGCAATGATCTTAATCCTAAATCATTACTACTACTAATTAACATAAAACTTTTGATATCTGGGTTTCTCTTGGAATGCTAAAACTAATTAAAGAAAATCCAAACCCCCTTTAATTTATCTTTTAAAGGACCCAAACCCCACTTAATTTATCATTTAAAGGACATGCACATTCTAAAGTCTAATGACTCTAATCTCATCCTTTTCCCCCCCTAATTTCTGGCTTTTTCCTCTCTCTATATTTCTGTACTAGTCTCTCTTTTTCTTAAAGAAGCAACAAAAGGACATTAACCCCAATGCTAAGTTCACTAATTTGTACATCACAAATACTTTACGCCGCCCGAGGAGATTAGGAATCTTTTCTGTCCCAAAAATCTTTCCCGCCAAAAAAACTCTTGCCTTCTCCCTCGTCTTATATAGGCCCTATTTGGGCAAAAATTTTTTTTTGGCTTATTTTTTGTCTTTATTTAAATTTTTTTTGTATTTATTATTTTTATATCATTTTTTCGTGGATTATTGGTTCGTATCGACGAAAGGAATCTAAAAAGTATAAAATTATATCCAAAAGTTAAAAAAAAATCACTAAAGACGAAAATAAGCCAACACGGACGCTGTTTTTGACTTATTTTTTGTCTTTTCTGAACTTTTTCCAAATGTAGCCGATGATTGATAACTTTTCTGAAAGCTCTTGTCGAGACGAACCAACAATCATCAAAAAATTGATGAAAAACAAAAAATTAAAAAAAAATTTCAAATAAGGACAAAAAACTAAACAGTGAATAATCCAATAATAACCACAGGCCAAATGGACCCATTGAAAACAAAATACCAGTCACCTTTCACGGCCATGGGAGACAAAAATGCCCTTGCTGAAAACTACGCAGGTACGTGCTGGTGCTGATTCATTGGCTTTGGGTTCCGATTCTCTCCTGTCTCATTCTACTTTTTATAGCACAGCGTAAGTTATTAATTTCGTATCGACAAGTGTATTATTCTTTTTTTTTTTGTCTTGGTTTTTTGTCAATAACTCAAAGCATTTAGGTCTATGACTAATTTTTAAGAGATTAATCTTATTGTTTACTAGCGGGAGACTCAATTAAATATCAATATAGTAAAATAAAATGATGTTAGTATGTATCTTATCTTACAGTATACTATGAAGTAGTATACCATATATGCTATCACATCGAAAGAAAATTCAATATATTTCTTTTCCAAATCGCTCAAAATAAATTTGATTTTTTTCTCAATACAAAACGACGTCATTTTGAGTGATATGTAAAAATAGTGTGTAAAAGTGATGTGTTTATTAAAGAATAAGTCTATTAACACATCAAGTTGGTATATTAAAACTTACATCATGCCTTTGTGACATATTTATTATAAGGCAAAATGTAAAAGGAGATCCTATAAATTTTAATATATGTTCAAATTAATAAATGTCACCTAAGCATGATTTGTGACGTGATGTGCAATGCAATATATTAGTAGCATTGTTCTTATTTAAAAACTTGATAGTGCGCTCATTAAATATGAGAAACCACAAAGGGAGACAGAGAGAGAGAGAAACAAAATTTGGGCGTATTACACGTGATGAATATGAATATTTTTAGATGATTTAAGAAGTTTTTAATTTTATTTTATAAATCAACAAAAAAAAGAAAAATAACAACAAAATATAAATTAATAAGTACTTTACTATAATTTAACAACCTTTTATCAAAAAAATTTAAGCTCACGATTAATTTCGAAATTTTGAATCAACGGTAAATTTTTAATATTTTTTCAAGCATAAAATTTGAAAAGTACGACTAAAAAGGGTTCGAATGAGCCGTATCGATTAATTTTTTTTTTTCAAATTTGAGAGCATTATGACATGCTATCAATATGAATATATTTAGATAATTTAAGAGATTTTGTAACTTTATTTTATAAATCAAAAAATAAAAAAATAACAAAATATAAATCAACAAATATCTTACCATAATTAATTACGAAATAATTTTCTGAGCTCATAATTAAAATATTCTGAGCTCATAATTAATTACGAAATAATTTTTTGAGTTAACAGTAAATTTTAAGGATAAATTCGAAAAGTACGACTAAAATGAGTTCAAATAAGCGTTGTCGGTCAAATTTTTTTGGCTAAAGTTGGGCGCATTAGGACATACGATGAATGTAAATATTTTTGAATAATTTAAGAGACAAATCAATAATTTTAAGTAGTTGACGCAAAACTAAAAAAATTAAAATAAATAAATAAAAATAAAAAATATTTCAAAAAATACTACTTTTAGTAATCTTTTCAGATAGAGAGAGAAAGGAGAAGGAGGGATGAGGGGTAAAATTCTTCAAAGGAAATAGGAAAGGCCCTCATCTAGCCCACGTGATAGCTGTGGGGTTACTTATAGCATTTCTGTTAAATATGAGAAACCACGAGAAGAGAGAGAGAGAGGGTGGGGTTTGCACGAATGATAGGTAAGAACAACAAAGTTCAATAAACAGTGATCACTACACAAAAAGTAAAACCCTTTAGTTTACGAACTTTGGAGAAGGGGAATCTCAAAGAGGGAAGCCCTATATCCTAGCCTTAGCGCCTAAGCTTCACGCCTAATCACACGCGACCGTTAAATTTTAGTAAAAAAATTAAAATATTATTTAACGATGTTCCATAAACATTTTATAATTACAGTTTTAATATCTGTTAAAAATATTGCATAATCTCCAATACGAATGAGAGAGAGAGAGAGAGGGGAAAAAGGAGAGGCGTAGAAATGCCGAAGTGCGATTGATTCGTCAGCCAATCATGGCGACGCTCAGATTTCTATAATCACCGACTCACTGTTGATCTCCAAAATTGATACAAACACATCACTTTTACACATTATTTTTGCACATCACTTAAAACGACGTCGTTTTGTGTTAAGAAAAAACCGTATTTGTATTCGACCCATATTGCTCAAAATGTATTTGGGTATTTCTCAACACAAAACGACGTAGTTTTAAGTGATGTATAAAAATGATGTGCAAAAGTGATGTGTATGTAGCACTTTTGGTTGATCTCATACAATCTTCAGACTTCTTCTCTCTCTCTCTCTCTCTCTCTCTCTCTCTCTCTCTCTCTCTCTCACACACACACGATAACATAAACACACACCTACGCACTAAAATCCGGATTCAATTAACTCCTATTGAAAATATTTTACCTATCCACGAACTCTTATTGAACAAATTATTTGGAGGCCTGTTATTTTTAACACTATTCAACCCTTTAAGTTTTTGAAATCGCTGAAAATATAAATGAATATTAATAAGATAATCAATTTACATTAATAGCACAATTGATGAATAAACCCATGAATTAGTCTCATTTGCCTTAACTTGATTATGAATAATCAAGTTTTGTTTTTATTCAAAAAAAATTCGCATTTGTTATTTTTGTCTCAATTTTTTGTGGATTATTGGTCCGTCTCGATAAGACGAATTTAACAAGTATAAAATTATGTCCAAAAATTAAAAAAAATCACTAAAGACGACGAATAAGCACAAAAAAACTCTGTTTTTAGATTATTTTCGTCTTTTCTGATCTTTTTTTAAATTTGGTTCATGATTTATAATTTTCCTGAAAGCTCTCGTCGAGATGAACCAATAATCTACAAAAAGTTAACAAAAACAAAAAAATGCAAAAAAATTTCAAATAAGGACGAAACAATAATCAAATAATTAAGTCACGCCAAACCGGACCATAACAGTTGAGACATTTTCAATAATCTCGTCAAACTGTTTGATATTTCAATTTCATTCACAACCTTTTTAAATTTACAGCATCTACTACTCCATAAATTTTTACACATTTCTAGGTGCAAATCAGGCCCCCAACACACGATGGTATAACACATGCACAAATTTTTACACATATTTGCCTGAAAATCAGGCCCCAAACAGACGATAGTACATGTGCAAAATTCTTCACAGGTGTGGGTATTTAGGTAAAAGTGTATGTACATTGAACTTTGTTTTCATAAATGGGTCTTCCAAAGCAAAGTTATTAATACCGTACCGTACCGGCCGGTACGTACCGTTTTGGCAAAAAAACGGTACCAAGTACCTCTAGTACCGTACCGTTCTCAATACCGGCCGGTACCGGCCGGATACCGGCCGTACCGGTCGGATACCGGCCGTATCGGCCGGATACCGGCCCGGTATCCGGCCGGGTACCGGATTTGTTTTTTTTTTTTTTTTTAAATTGCGAAAAAAATTAATTTTTTTTGGCTTTCTCTCTATAATTTATATATATATTGATAGTTGCGATAAATCCGATACGGTATCCGGTACATGACCGGTACCGGTACGTACCGTATCAGTAGGAAAACCGGTACGCAAACCGATCCGGTATTCAGAACATTGTTCCAAAGTACCGTTAATTATACGGTAGGTAATGGAACTTTTGCTAGAAATGGATTTGTTCACCTAAGGTGAAGATTTTCTTCTTTCTTATTAGTTGATATTGTCAAATCATTAGAAAAAAAGTATTTTGTAGAGACGAAATCTATACGATTTTAACCGTGAAGGATGAATAAAATTACACTCATTTTGCTATGAGTACTAACCATATGTACAAATTATATACACAGTGATAGAGTCAGGGGAGACAGTAGGAGCGATCGCTCTTGCAAGGAAAGAAAACCCTCTATTATTATATAAAAAAAATAAAATTTTCTTATGAAGTATAGAGGTTTGTCCCTATTAAATATTTTGAATTTTTTTATGAAATATAAATATTTGCCCATTCATAGTAAAATTCATGGCTCCATCCCTGCATGTACAAATGGTAAGATGACAATCCTAGATAAGAGGGGAGAGAGAGAGAGAGAGAGAGAGAGAGAAGGCAAGCAAGTGAGCTCAAGAGAGACCGAGAGATTAACACCTAACTATTTGTACATGATTTGTACATATGGTTAGTACTAATAGTATTTTCTGTAGAGAATGTACACACATAATACGAAACAAACACATAATATTAATACATATTTTACAAATATCAATGTACTATTTATATATTATTCACCGCTTAATAAACGGTGATTAATATTTTTCTTTCAAAGTTTCAACTTATTTTTAACCATCGGAAGACCATTCTCTCTTTGATCTATATATAAGTAGATTTAATTGGTTTCCACATATAAACGTAAGTCCATCATGTGAGTTTGACAAGCCATATACTAAAGAGAAAGTCTACGCTTCAGAAAACAAAAAAACCCCAACACTCTCTCGAATTCAAAATTAAAGGGCATGATTCACTTGAATTTGGCCTTTGATTTTGAATTCGAGAAAGTTTCGGGGGCTTTTTTCTGAGAGCCTAATACTCCTCTATACTAAAACTTTCAAACCATTTGGGCTCTGGAAACCAGTAGTTTACATTCTAAATTCTCCCAAACATGCCCTCAGGACATTAGCAATTTCTGGTAGAAAAAAAAGGAAGGAGGAGAAAAGACATGAGCAATAGATGCTCAAGCCCAAACCAGAGTTGACTTTTAATCATGTCCCGAGGCCATTAATATTAGAACATCATCAACAGTTCCAAAAGGGTAGCACCATGTAAAGTAAAAGCAAGCTCTAGGGATTTGTATTCTCGTAATTGAGTCTCAAACTGGACCACACACCAAATCAGGCTAGGACCATGGAAATAAAGTTGGAGAGCGCTCAGCATCCCGAGATCTACTTGGATTTAGAGGCTCGATCAAAAGAAACTAGTCATGGGATATACGTGGCAAGATCTTGCAAATGAAGTTAGAGAGCATTCTGCATTCCGAAAATGGAGCTCTCAATAAATGACTCGCTCCTCCCAATAAGAAAATAAGAAGTATGGTCGACGGTCATCCGGTCTCTAAAATCTTCTACCATTCATAGGTGTAGTTACACAAAGGTAAATTAGGTATGTTCACAATTCATTTTCTATATGCTTGCATACACTCCTCTTTTTTTCTCTTAATATCTAACTTGACCGTCAGAGTTTTTTCTTAACAGAAAACTCTCCAATCTTAGAGCTCTTGTGCAGAAATTCTAGTAAAAACTTGAGAAATTGAATTCAAAGAGACTGTATCAAATCTTGAAAAATCACCGTCCATCAATAACAATAACAATAACAATAACAATAACAATATTTTTATTTTTATTTTATATCAAAGTGGAGAAACTTCTAGAAATCACACAAACCCAGGAAATGGACATAGAAGTCAGGTTTAATGACAATAAATTACAGCCCCACATACAAAGATGTACAGTATCCCCAATTAAGGTGATAGGCTAAACTTTAATGCAATAAAGTAGAGTTTGTGGTCCACTTTATTAACTTTAATCAATTAATTACCTCCACTGATTACAATCATTAATTGGATTCTTTTTTTTTTTTCCCGATAACCAAACAAACAGCTCCCTATGTATCGAGATTCTCAAGAATCACCTTCAACAACTCAAAGCAATAGAAACGAAATGGGTCTTTAAATTACAAAATCCAACAACACAATGTGTGATTTTGGTTCTTATTAGATTTACCTTGCTCGACACCATGGCGGTAAGAAAAGACGATCTTTGTGCTACACTTGGGTGATTTTCTTTCCTATTGAGACATGCAAATTCTTATAGTGTCATAAACAACATTCCATGAATTGAAAGGTGAAGAAGTCTAGACTCTAGTCATTCATCAGCTCATCTCGTAGACTTACGGATTGCAACAAACCAACTCTTCTACACTTTGTAAAGAGAGCACATTGATGGAGAATCGGTTTGATGTCTACATAAGAAAAATTTGACAATTCTTGTGCATCTTGCTCTAATTGCACTGACGATACTGTATATTTATATTGATCCCATAGTCAAAACTCTCTTCCTGGCACTATAGAAGGGGGAAAAAAGTGAATATATTCCCATTTTGTTCTATTACCTTGAGACATGCAAGATCTAATCAAAACGGAGTGTTGAAAAAGCTTAAAAAACCAAAGTCGTATCTATGCCAAATGTCAAGGAATTTGAAAAACAAACCAAAACATTCCAAGAAAACCAAGAAGGACAACAATGACAACACAAGTATCGTCTTGGCAAAAGATTTCTAGATGTTACAAACTGAATCCTAGCGATCTTTAGTAAGATTGTTATCACTTGGAGGCGGTACCACCATGTAGAGACCGGGGAAGAAGGGGGGGGGGGGGGGGGTGTGCAAATTTGAAAAAAAAATTAGGATTTAAGTATAATTTAAAAAAATTATATTTCAACCCCCTTCAAATTACATTTGGCTCTCTCTTTTTTCAAAAAGAAAATCTCAACCCTCTCATATTCCAAATCCTTATTCCGCCCCTGGCTATCACTCTATGACATGCTCGTTAGCGATGACAAAACGAGCTACAATTGATCTTAATTGGAACTAGCAGACACACCGAATAATACGTGTAAAATATTAATATAGGGTAATGATAATTAGAGTACATTGACTTTAAATTAAACGAATCAAAGGGTTATTATGTTCATGATTAGTTTTCTCAAATTTCTGTTCAGAAAAGGTTAACGTGAATGTAACAACAATAAAAAATAATAATAAAAAACAACGATAGTAATAGTGAAGTTCTTATAAGAAAATTGAATTCAAAGAGTCTCATCATGTTTGTCAAATATTTTCAAACGCTGGGGAGTCATGTGTTTCTACAGTAAAACCACGGGGGTAGATTGTAATAAACAGTTACGAATATGACTGGAGATTCACCTCACGTGTCAGAGAGGCAGCGGTCAGTATTTTCGAGAAAGGCGTAGAAGACAACAGTAGGGAATCCAAAGCTCAGCGGTCGTCGGAGAGAATCTTACTCGATTGTGGAATCTTACGCCTTCTTCCAGATTCCACACCCCTTCTCCGTGCGGTTGTATCGGTTTTCTCTGCTTCTCCTTTCCTCTTACACTTTAATAATTAGGTACATTAATCTCCAATTTCCTCCTCGCATACGTGTCTCTTTCTGTATTTGTCCGTGTTAATGGAGGAATTTATAATTCGGGCGCAAAATTTTGGATTTGCTATTTGTATAAAAACCTATTTATTTGTTGTTTAGTCCTTACACTGGGAAAATTCTATTGGAAAATCCTAGTAATTTCCTGAAAACCCTAGGTTTTTGGAGTATTGGACAGAGAAGCTGTGGGTTTCATGCACAGTAGATGGTTACAAATTGTAGGATTGCGGTTCTTAGGTTTTTAAAAGCTGACAAACCTGATATTCTTAGAACATAGGATTTGAGAGAGTGGCAGAGGGACCGTGATTGCATGGAATTAATGTTGTTTTTGATATCTTAATAATCTTCAACAAGGGTAGAGTAAGAATTTTTCCGTTGTTTGATGACAGAATTGGGTTTGTAGTCATTTTGTGAGACACCAACCCCTTTATGCAGTGTGCTATTTTAGGTTTTTGATATTGCTGTCTCTGGTTTGCGGTTGATTTTAGTGGGCTGGTTCTGGTGCAATCTCTTATGGTGTACTTCTGATTAATTGCTTATAAATTTGTTAGTCAGCAATGGATGAAGCTGCATCTATAACTGTGAAATTTTGCCTTTTAATCTCCGATAGATCCGCCGTTGTTCAATGTTCGTTGTCTGGAATTTTTTTTTGAATGTTTATTGATTCTTTCCTCGTGGATGCTTTAACCATAACTAGATAAAATGGTCCTGCATTCAGTAAAAGCAAAAGGTTTCAGCTTATCGTAAAGGCATGGTTTCAATGCATACATGATTAACCTACTTTCAAAATGTTTATCCGGTTTATCTTTTCGATGGATGCAGTTTTTGGTTGCATGGCTGCATTGTTATCTAATTATTGATTCAAATAGGTCACCTTGCTGAGTTAGAAATTATTATTGCGGTTCCTTTCTTTAGCTACTGAAGGTTGTGGAGATGGAAGAGGTAACGGATTATCTTATAGTAATGATTTGTTGACTTTGTGCACTCTGCCTTGTTTCTGGTACTGATGACCACCTGTTTGTATTTTTTGTTTGTCTGATTGTGCTGTTTATTTCAATGACCCTGATTGATGGCAGGAGGGTCACAAGGTTGCCCTGAATGTGTATGACTTGAGCCAAGGATTGGCTCGCCAGCTCTCCACGACATTTTTGGGAAGAGCTATTGAAGGGATATGGTGAGTATTTTGTTTCAGTAAATTGGTATGGTTAGCATATTCCTTTGTTTAGCTGAAAAGGCCAGCCCTAAGTTTTTGAGGCCCTAAGTAAACCTATAAAGTGGGGCCTTATACATTTGCCAAAAAAATGAAAAAGAAAGCACTGTGAGAATAAATAACATAAAACCTAATCTTGTCATGTCATGTCTTAGAAAGTGTTCAGCTTTACAACAATTGATAATCACCATACATTTATATGTGAATCCTTTGGACACTTCGACTCTAGTCCAGGCTAATATGTTTTTACACTAAGGTCAAAACAGTCTCTGTTGAGTCATGTATCCACTTTTTTTATGTGGTTCACACAATGCCAATGAGCAGATGATGTGTTATTGTTCTCTGGTTATCCATTCATTCATTCACTTATTTGTTTATCTTTTGTGGAGTATGTGGGAAACTATTTTTGGGAGCACAAAAGGGGCTAACCTGTCAATTAATGTGTGAATTCCTGCACTTGGGGGTTTACTAACATGGTCATGCCTGTCATAATCATTCTGCTGCATATTTTTGTTGATCGGGCTGTTGTATATTCAGGTTAGTGAAAAGATAATGATCAAATTTATACCTTTAAATGACAGGCATACAGGAGTAGTGGTTTACGGTAATGAATACTACTTTGGGGGTGGAGTACAGCATTCTCTTGCTGGGAAAACGCCATACGGAACCCCAATCAAAGTAGTAGATCTTGGTGTCACACATGTGCCCAAGGATGTTTTCGAAATGTATTTGCAGGAGATTAGCCCCCGTTACAGTGCAGAAACTTACAGTTTGCTCACTCACAACTGCAACAATTTCAGCAATGAGGTTGCTCAGTTTTTGGTGGGTGGAACTATTCCGGACTATATCTTGAACCTCCCTAGTGAAGTTATGAGCAGTCCAATGGGTGCTGTTATATGTAAGTTCTTTTGTCCGTGTACCTCTGATATTATTAGGTTCTGCCTAGACTCTAGATGGCCCCTAGATGGGGCCATCCAGGTTACTTGAAGGTGCCTTATCTGTGGTGGATGGATTCCTACGTGCAATTTAATAATAATTTGTCAGGAACATATTCCTCTTTTTGCGCATGTCCGGTAAACGTCTTCTTGGAGATGGTTATATTTGGGCACGGATTCCGTTCAGCTGATTAACTATACTACACTGTTTTCGTTTTTGTTTCCCCATATGTCTGTCTTCTGCAGCTGTGGATCTCTGGGTGCTAGTCACTTATGAAAATGGACCTTGATGAATTTTCTCTGTAAAATCTAAGCACATGGGAGCTTGAAATGAATGTCTTAAGTTCTCTGCTGGTTTTGTTAGTGCATACATGGTTTCTCTTAGATCAAATTAGTTAGTTTTACCCCTATACAGTTGTTAATAAATGAGGCACGGTGTAGACCGACTTGGAGGAGTAAGCTGTGAGGGAAAGCTTATTTCAGCGACTTAAAACTACTAAAACTTAAACTAAGCTTGTGTCCTGTTGAATCATTTTCTCCATTACGGTCTCTCAATGGTCTCCATTGATGAATCCACATCCCTTCTTGACAACCACATTCCAGGTCATTTTAGGCATTTCCCTTTCCCTAGCATTGTCATTAATGGTGATATTATCTGGTTTTTAAGGGTTGCATCTGCTGGGGTCTGTTCAATGCGACCAAACCATCTTAGTGTTTTTTCTTGCAACTTATCTTCGGTTGGTGCTACCTAATTCACGAATTCCGATTTTATCCCTTCTTATCTTACAACATATTCATCTTAACATCTCCATTTCAGTTAAACTCATTTATGTGGTGTCCCTTGGCCCAACATTTTGTCCTAGGTAGCAACGCTGCCTTCATTGAAGCAACTGCTTAATCATAATCTAAATATATGTCTTGATGCAGTGCCTATGATACAGCAACTGGAGACAACAATGAGATCAGGTGCCGTTCCCCAAGCCCCACAGTTCCGGCCAACTACACAAGCCCAGACATCCAAGCCAACAGCCACAGTCAAGAAAACCGTGGCTAGTAGTGATTACATCTCAACCACAAGAGAAGTGAAATCTGAAGAGCAATCTGCCAAGGTTACGGATCCGAAGACAGACAGGATTGTTCCCCCTGCTATCACACCTGCTTCTGGGTCACAGGATAAGTCATCTGTCGATAGAGTTGGAGTAGACCCTCTTGGGGATGCCCGGGGCAAAGTACAAGAGGAGATCACTAAGGAATTTGCTGCAATTATGGCAACTGGAACGTTACGTGCTAGTGAGGCTGCAGCACTTGCTACCCGAAGGGTGATGCAACGATATGGGCATACAAATGTTGCTCAAAGCTAGAGTTCCAAATGATGTCGTTTACTGAACAGTTCTTCTACTGTGACATTTATATAGCAGATTTTCATGGAACCCCTTAAATTTATCAAGATTGTTTTATACGAGTTAAACTGAATCAATAAATTTATTGATATGCTGCTAGTGCCTTGGGATATAGTGCCTTGGGATATATGTCCTACACTTGAGAAATAAAAAGTTCCCACCTTTCTTAAACCCAGTTTGTGTCGCAATAATTCTGTTGTGTTCAGTTACCTTGATATTTTATGTACTTTGTTATGATTTCAGAAAGCAAGGAGACTTGTGTGATTAATCTTCCGGCAGAATAGTTGGAGCACCTGGATTGCTGTTGATTCCGGTCTCTACTTGCAAGATATGATTCGTCCTGATTCTTATATAAATATACAATCATTCTCAATTATAGAACCAATCACAAGTATCCAACTGGGTTGAGAAGTAATTCGCGACAAAAATTAAAAGCATTACTCTATGAAACAACCAAAGGTTAACTCTTTATACCAAATCGCATTGCGTAATACGGGGCATGTTGTGTATATATTACTATACTATACAATTATTCTCAAATATAGAACCAATCACAAGTATCCACACCCCCACCCACAACTCATCTTTCTATATCTTCCTTTTTTCCTCAGTTTCTCTCTCTCTCTCTCCCCCCTCCTCACTGCTCACTCATACATCCACACTCTATGCCTCGGTTCATATATATAGCAAGATAAGGAAAGAACGGAACCAAAATTAACTGCAAAATCAAGAGAGTTTTTGTATTTGTCCGTGGCTTCAAAAGGTTCACAATGACTGCTATGGCTGCTCCCACCCTCCATCAATCCCTTCAGACCCCTTCCCACAAGTGTGGAAAAATCCAGAGGAAATCCAACACTGGTGTATCTCACAAAGATACAAAATATACAAAGAAAAAAAGAACAAAAAATGCACACCAAAGTACTAGCAGAATATCATTTACCAAGGAAAAAAAACTTCATGTTTATGTTCATAAAACACATGCATCACTTCTTTATAACAGTTAAATTTTTTCCATAATCCAAAATATCATTCTTCTAATATGCTAAAAACTGAGAAAATAACACATGAACGAAGACGCCACAACTGCAAGAACCAGTCAATAATCATGACCTCACAACCCCGAAGAACTAGTAGCAGCCAGTGCTCTCATTTGGTCATGCCTTGAATTTGAACCCCATTCTATGGCTTCAGCTACTGCTCGTTGGCGTTCCCTTACGCTAGCTTCATTGCGGTCATTTTCATTTTCATTTTCAGTAGCTCTATCATCAAATGGAGAAGAAGGAGCTGACAGTGGTGAAACAGTTCCAGTATCCGGTCCCTGCCCCAGGTAACTAAGTGCAGTAACCACGTCCCTGATCAAGGGACGGACTGAGGCATCATCGTGGATACACATGGCAGCAACTGCAACTGCTTGGTTCAAGGATTTTGGAGGGAAGTCTCCTTGGAGAAGAGGATCAACTAGTTCCGAATACCTAGTTGGCTCTTTGAATACTGGCTCTGCCTGCTCGGAATATAAGCAAATAAAAGCACTAGTCACACTAAAGACCAGAAAGTATACCCAGTACATTTTCGACATGAAAGATTGTTCACCCCAGGAGATTGAATACCCAAAAGAATTGAGTCACCAGGGAGTATGAAAGATTGAGGCCATTAATAAAGAACATGGACACGATGACATTTCCAAAACCACTATTTTGGGGGTGAGTTCATTTTCTAGAAATGCCTCCACTGAATACTGTTTCAAATTTGTGAGCTGATTTTAAACAAACCTAAACCATGGACAGTGAAATGTGGTTCTTTTTTTCAAGACAAGAACAAACAATTTACATGCCATTGATTCCTTTTTTTTAGAAAGTTCTTCTGATTGATGTAGCATAAAAGTATCCCATAAGTAGAATCAACAAAAAAAAGTGAAGACATACAACAGGATACTCCTGCAATGACGTATCATGTATTACAGAAAAGGCAATCAGAAAAATCCACATCAACAAATACATGTGATAATGATAATATAATGCTTAACAATTCATTCTTCAGGCATGGAGCAGTCAGGGAATAAGGAACCTACATTGATTTTATACATACATGTTCATATATTTTGTGCAAACTGAACTTATATGCATACTGAGTACCATAGTATCAGGAACTAAAATCATCACGCAGTTCGTTTGTTCCGAGGTTTATGTTTCATACCCATGTAGCTGCCCCAAATATTTGTGCGTTCTTTTTTGGTAAATAGTACTAGTTTAGTTTTACAGGTGAGATGGAAAATACTTACCCAAGAAACTAAATTTTGCTCCCCATTGCGCCTTGAGGTGTCAATTGCTCTCCTTCCTGTAATCAGCTCCAACAAAACAACACCAAAGCTGTATACATCTGACTTCACAGTCAATTGGCCTGTTCTTTGATACTCTGGGGCACAATACCCATATGTTCCCATAACCCTTGAAGATACATGAGTTTTATCTCCAACAGGACCGAGTTTTGCTAGCCCAAAATCAGAAAGCTTTGCATTGAACTCAATGTCGAGCAAGATGTTGGATGATTTTAAATCGCGATATATGACAGGTGGGTTGGCCTTATCATGCAAATACTCCAAACCCTTGGCAGCACCAAGAGCTATCTTGATCCTCGTGAACCAATCTAATGGCCTTTGACTGGGGCGAAGATCTGAAAATTTATGCATGATGATTTCAGTCAGTATGATGTGATGGTTTTCAGAGTACAAGTATTCGAAAAGGGTATTGCGAAACTGCATCAAGGTAAAAAGTTTTCATTTTCGGCCTATGAACGTATTGATTAAAGAGGAAAATCAAGTATTTCATCTGATGCACTTCTTTCCTTTGTGCTGGTTAAAGACCGGTGACCTGAATCAGTTTTGGTTTTAAAAAACCAAAACCTTCACCATGCTCTCATCCTTTTTGCTTGATTCTATAAACAGTCTATGTCCATTTGTTTTGGTGCTAGCAGATAACTAGGTAAAAAACGTTAGTGGCTTCAAGAAATACTACTCTGGCTGTCAATGGAACGACCACATTTTATGTGATCAATTAGCACCTTGGGAATATTGTGAGCATCAAAACTGCACTTTTTTTTTTTTTGAAAAATTGTTCCTAAATGCCCCATAAAATCTTAAGATGAAAGAGAAATGATACAAAGACAGAAGTACCAAGTAGATGGTCTTCCAAAGATCCCAATTGCATGTACTCATAAACCAGAAGCCTTTGATCTCCATCAGCACAGTATCCGATAAGATTCACCAGATTTTGATGGTGCAGAAGGCTCAGCATCAAAACCTCCACTAGAAACTCTCTATTTCCTTGCAGTCCGTTCCGGTCAAGTTGCTTCACAGCTACAATCTGAAGATCATTGTAGTTCCAGATAAATCACAAAAACACCTGTATATGGCCTAATACATGCTGCAATCTGGAGTTCTTTATTACCTGGCCAGTTTTTTCAAGTTGGCCTTTATAAACTCGTCCAAATCCGCCTTCGCCTACCAGACATTCTTGGCGGAAATTCTTTGTTGCTGCAGCCAGTTGACGGAAAGTGAAGGTTTGTGCTGCAATATTGTTGGAAGCTTCTTGAATTTCATCCTTTTTGTTTGTAGTTTCGGTGGAGACACTTTTAGGATTCTCTGCAGAAGAGAGTTTTGCTGCCATAAGTAACTTACCCCCACACAACACTTTTGTTCATCATTTACCATGGCACAATTACAAATGAACATGTAAAGGTCTTAAAGGTGATTGTTACTAGCTAGCCAAAAGCCCCCAGAAAAGGGATTTCTGGGATGGGATATTGTGCAAGAGATCTTCTCCAGGAGATGAAAAACCATAAAGAATATTACCTTTGTGCACCATTTGACACCCCTCCAACAATCTAACAGGAAAGGCCAAATAAAGGACACGAAGTTGTCCCTAGTAGCCAAAAAGCCAAGTAAATTCTAGGCTTTTTTATTTTTCTATGCATTGAAGGGGCTACACATGACTTTCAGCATCATCTCCAAAATTTTCTTTGATGAAAATTTGAACAATTTGCATAAGCAGCTTTTAGTCTAATAGCTGAGATTTTTCACGAACGAGAAACAAGAAGATGACAATAGAATTAAACCCATAGTTTTGTATCTATACAATGGCATCTTAAAAAAGAATGTCAAATTTCTTGAAAAACAAACAGACTTATGGCAAATAAGTTTACATTTTCTAGTCCTGTATGCTAGGAGAAACACCTGTTATCAGGAATCGACCGAGAGGACACTAACTTCCCCAAGTTTGAATATACCCATTATTCTAGGAGTCGTTCAAAATAATTTAACTGCTATAGGTCCATCTTCCGAAGTTTAATACGTTCGTTACAAATTTCCTGTGGAACGAAGTTGGACTGGGGAAGCTCCAGTGAATATACATTCGTCGCCTAAATTGAATTCCTGATTCTGCCCTTGCCTACTATGTCTTTATAGAAATAGACATACATATGCATTTCAATTTTGGTAGATATTGATAATTTAAGGAGAATAACAATGTCTTGGATATGCTTCAAAGATTGAAAGCAAATGTACTTACCAGGCCGTGGATGCACAGGAGCTTCTCGATACTGAGGAGCAGCGGAAGGCGCAGGTCCCCTCTTCCTGCTATTCACCCTCCTAGTAGATTTCTTTTCGCGGGACGAAAAGCATGAAAAACAACTCATATCTATAGATTATTGATGTAAAATGTAAAATCTGGGAACTAATACAATCTAATTATTCTCGTAAAGAATACACTTGTCTATATCTGTTGATATTCTCTGTTTATTCAGAAAGCTATGATGACACAAGGTGGTGATTGCAAGAACTAGGATTCAATCAACCAAATGATCAAATCAGAGGGCTCTAAATTTTCAATCAAATGGAACTTCGGGATATCAATCAACCAAATGACCACGAGAGAAAGCTAAAAAATCTCCAAATATAATTGAATTTTAGAATCCCAATATCAAGTTTTAATCTACTTATAAAATCTATAGAACACACAATATCTGAAATGAGCTTGCACAAACACAACTTTCCAGATGTAATCGAGGATAAGATGGCAAACCCATCAATACCCATGTGTTGAAATTTCCATATAAGTGTAAGAAATTAAGAACCCAAAAAATGGGGCAGTCAGAATCGCCTGATAAGGCAAATCCCAGAAAAACACAAGTTACTTTGAAATGATGGGTATAGGTTTAAGACAGCTAAGATTAGGGGAGATTGAGGAATTATGATCGTCCAAAAGAAGACATGGTTAGGAGAAGAGAGAAATGGGGGGAAGAAAAAGGGATCACTTTCCTTCGGATTTTCCGTAGAAAATGGAGGGAGAAAGAGGAGGAGATTTTTTAAGGGATATGCTGGGGAAAGAGACGTGGAAACCAATTTGGCGGGTATTAGAACGTAAATTGTAATACCGTTGACACCATAGCTTGAATACATAAAAAAAAACAGTTGTGGTCGGCAGACTCGCCACCGTGTGCGTGTGGACAGAGTCACAGAAAGGTGGGATAAATTACACTAACCTCCCTGTGGTCTCTAACAAATACAATTCTTTTGAGGTTTTTGAAATTAGTCTAGTTAACTCCTCTATTTTTAAAATCAGTTGAGCGTCGTTACATTATTAAGACTTTAAGTTTGAGATTTTTTGACAAAAATAAATTGTAACATAATTCTTAACATGTTTGAAATAGCTTATGTCTAATTTTTGAGATTTTTCTAAAGTTCTGCCTGAAATTTTGACTTTAACAGAATATCAAAAATTCAACATAGGTTGGGTTAGACTAATATAAAACGACGAAATCAAAATCAAAGAAATCGTAAAAGAATAGAACTTGAAATTCGCATGAAAATGATTAAACATAGCGTTTGACAGTATTCTTTTGAGACAAATTTGCTATCATAACGATGCTTACGATTCGAATAGATATCTATCTTCCAATTAAAATTATTGAAATTCCGTTGATAGTAATGTTTTTCACTTTCTTGTTTGAAGACTCAATACGCAAAAGAATAAATGAAAAAAATAATTCAAAAACATTCAAAATTGTGTCAAAATTATTTTACAAATGGTAAAATGGTAGGAACACACATATTTATATGATTATTCATGACTTTTCAGGAATGACATAATTATTAAAAAAATGAAAGTGAGAAAATTATTCATCTGAATAAATGTCAACAAATATACACAACTCTACACTTAATAATTAATCCATCAAAACTAATATAATATTCAAAAAGATACATCTTATTTAAATTACTTCAATCAATATTATATGAAAACTAATTAAAATCAAATTTTCTTTCACTCTTTACTAATTTTGAACAAATCAAAGTATATGCATCCAAAATCATTTTCCAACACAAGTGTCCCAATTCTGGCACAAAGAAAGACTAGAAGACCCCCTTTGCCAATAGAAAGGGGAATTTTGTAGCATTGTATTATCTTTTCCGTCATGTATCTCAGCTTAGGAATTTTGTCAAACAGATGGAGAACCCAATCTTCAGATCATATTAAAGCAAAACTAGGGATGAAATTAAAATTCGAAAAACCAGGTTGGATCGTCGATTTAAAGAGCTCAAAATCTAGTCCGATTTGGTTTCAGATTGAAGTCCTTGAAAAATCAGAGATCCGGTCCGATTTTCAATTTGAGTAGGCCTATTTTGGGTAAATCATTAGTAGGCCTAGGGGTGAAACCGGTCCGGTTTGGTCTGATTTGCCCCAAAAACTCGGACCAAACCGATAATTTCGGTTTGAGTTTTTGTAAACCGAAACCAAACCGAACTATTTCGGTTTGGTTCCTCCGATTTCGGTTTGGTTTCGGTCCGGTTTCGGTTTGGTTAGACTTAGATCCAAAATTAAAAAAACTTCTGAAAAACTAAAAGGGTCGTGTCTAATGGATAAAGTCCGGATTAGTTTTTATTTTAAAATAGATTTTTAATTTAATTAGGCCTAAATCCAAGTTAAAAAAACTTCTAAAAAATTAAAGCCCAATAAAATTAATATACAAAATTCTAAATCATAATAAAATTAATACCTCATAAAAAATCAACGTAAAAAAAAAAAAACTAGTTTAAGACTTAAAAAATCATGTATGAAACAAGATTTTTTATTTTTTAGGATTTAGTATAGGAACTGGTTCGGTCCGGTTTGGTTTGGTTCCTAGATGACTAAAAGCGAAAACCGGAACGAATTTTTTTAAAAATCTTAAACCGGACCGAACCGAACCGATTAGATTGAAAAACCGGACCAAACCGCCGGTTCGGTTTGGTTTACCAGTTTGGTTCGGTTTTTGGATTTAAACTTTCACCCCTAAGTAGGCCTATCTAAGATGGGGCCCCTTATCATCTTTCTTAATTTCTATTTTGAGTCTGAGGCATTGCAAGGCCCATAGGATGTGCATGCTGGAGCCTTACTGTGGACCTCTTGTACTCATAAGAAACAAAAGCAGTGAAGTTAGATTGGGAGTGTTTGGTTTGTTCCTCAAACCAAATAATTCGTTTATCAAAATCCTTGAACATCATCAAAATTAAGTCCTTCCATTAGTATATTGGAAGCTTCTTTCTAGTGACATAATTTGTGTAATCCTTTATCCGGCTGATCGTCTGATTTCTTACTAAATAATTTCTTTGAAATCTCTTTTAAACTGCTAAAGCAAGAACCAGTGAGTGTCATCTGGATGGTGTCAACCGAAAAGTACTCCATGCTTAAAATCAGTTTGTGAAAGAGAAGAGATAAGCTAAAAATAATTAGGAAGATAAAGTGTATCTACAATACTCTTTACCTTTAGTTATCTTATAAAGTCGGACCTACAGTTGCATGTGTGAAGCACACTTTCAATGCCGTAAAAAACAACCGTCATTGCTATTGATATTATGCATGACGCACTAGACATTAGGTCAGACACCACCAGTGGTGGAACCACATGAAGACTAAAAGGGACCTGGGTCCCCATAAAATTTTAAAAAACTTTAAGACTTAGGTATAAATTTTGAAAATTAAAAAAACTACATTTCAACCCTCTCAAATTACATACGGTCCCCTTTCTTTTGGGGAAAAAAATTCGCAACCCCCCCCCCCCCCCCCCCCCAAAAAAAAAAAAAAAAGTGTCGAATTCTGGTTCCGCCACTGGACACCACGCATAGGGATCGAGCCACCTAGAAGACATGTGCAAATGGGCATAGCTAGTATAACAGCGCCCGCTCGCCAAGCAGGCTAGTTGCGCAAGATTGTGTGGACCACGTTTGGACTTTCAATCCGGCCCATTGAGCATGTTTCATCGCTGAGTCTCAACAAATTAACGGCCCTGAGCCGGTGCCGACTCAACCCACTACATGAATAATAAATGTCTAAATTTTTCCAGTTCCGTTGTGAGAATTTCGATTCATTCATCAAATCATGAGAAACCTTGCATCACTTGAACTCATAGAAACACACCCTTGAACACCATATTCTCAGGGCTTGTGTGGATGCAGAAATTTGTCTTTTGAAGCAATGATATTGCTTTATCCAATTGTTCATCCTTTCAATATGTATAGTCGAGCTTAAGGGAAAATCAATCACCACACATCAACAAACAAATCATCTGTCATGAGGGCCTCTTTTGAAACATCCGGATAAGATTAGTCACTACACATCAAGAAACAAATTTTGTCTCTCTCACCATTGATGTCATTGTTTATTCAGGCACCAACAAACAGGTTAACAGCACACAAGATAATCAAAACAGTACAAAACTACAAGTCATGCGCGCAGAGAGAGAGAGAGAGAGAGAGTTTGGAATTCTAAGAAGCATTGACTGAAATCTTCAAGCCGGCATCACAATGGCCTGGAATGGTGCAGATGAAATAGTGACGCCCTTTGGACAGCTTAACCTTATCTTTCCCACTGCTGTAAGCCGTAGAGGTTGAAGATGATGTGCACCCATTATACTCCTTTGCGTTGACCTCCACCACATCATGAACTGATGAATCATAGTTGAAAACTAAGGCAAAAAACACAGTCAAAATGGGAAACTCTGCAGAAAAAGAAAAAGAAAAGAACATGAAGTGTTTCTTATTTTCGTACTAAGAATATCCCCTGCTTTGAATTTCTTCCCATTTGTCCAGTTACCGACGTTGAAATTCCAGCCGGAGGAGTCTCCGACGATGAAAGTAGCAGCACCAACTGCTTCCGGGTGAAGTAGTAAGAGTGAAAACACAAGGAGAGTAGTGGCAAAAACCACAGCACTGCATCTTCCCTGGTGATAATACTTGGACGCCATGGATATAAAGGTGGAGAAGCAGCTAGAGCTAACAAGTATCATATACGTAGAGCTTGCTTAATATTGAGATGGCATAGAAAAAATGAGGCGGTGATTGCGTTTTATAGAGCCTCTTCTTAGCCGAGTGGTAGAGCGTGAAACTACATGGAGACTGGGAGTTCGGACTCCTGTTTATACCATATTTAATGCTATTGTTGACGTCACCGGAGGCATCTATATCCATTTTGGTGTGATCTTGAAAATGAAGTCATGTCACAAAAGTAATTTCCAAAATCACCCTCCAAAAAATAACTGCCATAGTTAAAATATAAAACAACATTATGAGGGCAAAATGGTAAAATTGCTAGACTTAACTACCCGCTCTCCCACTTCACTCACACGTTTTAATCACAGCCAAGTGCACATGCACACACATATCGTGTGCTCAACCTCTTAATGGATATAGTTCCAGTGGCAAAGAAGTTGAGGTTTAAAAAATTTAAGATGTAGGTATAAATTTTGAGGATTATAAAAAAAAATTACATTTCATTCCCCCAAATGCCGAATCCTGATTCTATCCCCCGAGACCCCTTAATCCAAACGATTCATTTTTGTTCACCCCATCGAGTTTGTTGTCCATATAAAAAATAAGATTGATTAGATTGAGACCCACATGAACAGTTTGGATTAAACCAAGAGTGATGGACCCCATTGAGAGAGCACAACACCTGTTGGGCACAACAGGTCCGGTCCCCAGCTCCCTGGACATCAAGAAAAAGAAGTTTTTCAATCGCTGACTCAATTTATTGTCGAATCCTACTCAGCGGAATATGGAGGTATGAAATGATTCTACTCGAATAAGCTATTCTCAATGAGCTTAGCTAAGTTCTCGCCATTCAACAGTGGAATATTCTAATGATCACCCAGACTAGGGTTCGAACCCATTTGACACCAAAATTTCTTTATGGCTCGAATAATAATGAAGTTATGAAGTCTATCGTATACTAGTAAATTAACGCATCTAAACCCCAAACTTTGGGGGTTAGCAACAGCAAGACGAGTGATGAACAAAAATAACTCATGTATTCAACACTTCTAAATTTCGAACTTGAAATCTTGAAAGAAAGTTCGAGCTCCTAGCTAGGCTTAGCTCAGGTTTATTGTCTTTTGATGTTTGGTATTAGGTGGAAGAAAAAATAAGCAGAAGGAGGTAATTTCTTGATTGTCATGTTCCATAGAAGAAGCATTTGTTAGTTAAATACAGCCAAAATTAACCAAAAACAAATGGTTATTAATTGTATTTTAGGTAAGTAAATTCAACTGGTTCACACTAACATAATGCAATCAAATTGGTCGCCTGATAAGGCCCAAAGAAAAAGACAAATCACAAATATAATGCCAACAAAAAGATCAAGAAAAGGGTAATCCTGATTCGAATTGGTAGTTCAATCCAAAAGCAAATCTTCCAAAAGGGTCATTTAAAACCTAACAAAAAGAAAGGCAGTACACTGTGAGGCATTATTAGTTTGAAGAGAGAACTACAATCATGCTTACAACATCTGCAGTACTAATGGCTTGATTGAAAAAAATGGACTTATATCTTCAGCAGGGTGTGTTGAAGGATTAGAGATGTGTAGGGATATTCGTCTGGCTCGTTCTTGATACGCAAGTTCATTTGAATCCGTCTAGTTTTTGCAGAACTAGTTAGTGTTGTTGTGAGTCGAACCCTGATGATTACGTTATGTGATCTAGAAGGATATTCAGAGAATGCTGATTGGAAGAGAATAACATATATCATACTTTTCGCCTTATGTTACTATTTATAAAAAGACTTAAATTGAGCTCCAAGCTAGTATATGTATGAAGCACGCGTTTGAAATAAACGTGGCATGACGCACCAGGTTGGATGACGAGCGTCAAGACTGAACCACCTGGACGACATGTGAAAAAAGACGTAGCCATGTCAATCAGGTCTTCTGGGTTGGGTCCCGCTCCGGCCCGGTCCACACGGCGCACTCATCAAGTAGATTGGTTGCACAAGACCATAACATTGGTGTTTCCACCATTACCAAACAAGACTGAAATCGAAGTGAAACTCAGAAGCTACAATAACCCAACATCAGTACAAGGCTGTTGGATCGTGTTGATGGAACAGAGATTTGATTCAGTGGATTCAAACATCGAGTGATGATTTTTCCTCAAGACGGTTTGAGGCAAAACCCTATATTTGGGATCTGATGGGCCATACCCCAATTGCTCTGTATCAAAAAGCCCGAGTAACATTTTTATAAGCCCTACGTCCCCTCTGGTTTAATTCCATAAAAAGCCCAAATGAGAGCCCAATTTCCTTTTACATTTCATTAATTCTGCCACGACTTTTTATTTATTTATTTACAGAAAGTGGAAGTGAAGAAATATAACATTATAAAACAAAACTGAAAGAAAATTTTGTTTTTTTTGTTATTCATTTGTTTGAAATGATTTTTTTTTTTTCTTACAAGAGTGATACCTGTGTTACCAAAATTGTATATGTTCTAATTTGGGTCAGATTGGGGATCAAATTGGGTCGTTCATGTGAGCATGATCCGGTGACCTGTTAAATGAAATTCTAGCTTATCTTGGAGATAAGATGGAGAAGTACGTTTTTAACAAAATATTCTATCTCATGGGGAGATTAGATTTTTATGCATTCAGATTGCTCCTCTATTTAATTGTTGCACAAGCACAGAGATAAATATGTAAAAAACTATACAATAACTGTCTATCTCTAGTTTTCTCTATCTATAATTATAGAGCTTCAAGCTTTTGCACTGTGAAATCGTGAGCGATACTCACGTCATAGTATCACCTCTACTGGTGGGTGATTGTTGTGATTTTGTTGGTTCAAAATATTTTCCGGAACTTAGAATTGAGTGCGAGGATTCCAAAAAAGATGTAATAAGCTAAATTTTAAAGAATTTTAAATTCAATTTAATCATTATTACTTTTATTTTAATCATTATTGTTTAGCATTTTTAATTCAAAAATTTAGATTTTATTTTTGCTAGGTCGCTTGAGTGACCTGAGATCGCTTGAGCGGTCTCTTCATATATATTCTGAAACTATGGGTTAGGATTTCGGTGGGTTCATGGTGGGGTTTCCGTTTTTCGGCTATTAATTGGAAAATTGATCTTTACTTAATATGAAAAATCACTATAAAATTTGTGAAATTTCCTAAATTATTTCATGAAAAACTTTTATTAAGAAATTTCAGAGAGTTGAGGGTTTTAGGAGTTCTTGAGGGAAAAGGTTCTGCCATTTCAATTTCCAGAAAATCGTTTTAGTTCGTCGCATTTATCCTTTGGATCGAGGTAGGAACCGTTACCTACAAACTCTTAGGTCTTTAACTTCGTGTTTTATCGCATGAACAATGTTGTTTTTAGGGTTACCTTTGCAGGTTTGAATATGTTCCAGACTCTAAAAAACACGATAGCTTGCTTGAGCGACCTTTTGATATCCCAAAAATTGATTTAATTTCTAGAATGTTACAGCTACTATATTCGGAGTACGTTGTTGTCTAATTAGACCACGAATTACAAATGTTTGAAAAAGCTTTATTGCTATTTTGCGGGGCAATTCACATCCATGTAATGAAAGTGGAGGACCCACAACAATGACGGAATGCCCCAAATAATTGACCCATTTGCCAAGCAGAGTCTCATTAAAGCTTCCTTTTTGTTAGAATCTGTAAAATTGGGATTCGCTCGAGTGAGCACTAGTCTGCTTGAGCGACCCACTGAAAAACAAAACATTACTGCAGATTGGTGTTTGGGTCTATGGGCTCAGTTTCATACTATGGTGACATCACTGAAAAGCATGATATACACTGGACAAGTCTACAAGCAATTTGCATCACATCTGCGGGTCCCTATGGGATCTCGTGAAAGCATGAACGCCCAATGCGACGGAGTTTGCTTTTAATTCATGTTGTCAATATTTATGGCTTTGTATATGATGTTGTTAATCGTGTTGTGATTGTTGAAAAATCTGAGTTCGTAAAATGAATCTAGAATATTAACGGTTTACCGATTGTTGTTGGTGGTTTTGAGTTCAGCCGTTGTGTTGTCTGATGATTGTGGTTTAAACCTATTATAGATGTTATGCTGTCCATTTTAATATTTACAATCATCGCATTAACTGTTAACGGTTATATGGTCATGTTATGTGAATTTGGGGTTGAGTGGAAAAATCTAGAATTAACGTTAGAGACACTGATTGAACGATACCTGAATAAGTAAGCGGATGGTATTGGATGTTTCATTATAATGTAGTGGAATATTGTAGAAACCCGTGAGGATTTGTATAAAGAAAAGTTGATAACCAAGTAAGGTTGGCCGATATGGTTTGTTCTTTATGAAATTGAGATCCATCGTTTCATGTGGGTTGAAATTCCACCAGGCGTCATCTCGTTTGATTATAAGGGCCCCTATTAGAAAGAGTTGGAGACGGTAGAGGGTGACTACGAGGACGTCTGTGAAGGTAGGTCTAGACCTTAAGGGAGTGACGACCAAAGTCTTGGGTGTTCTTGAGGGCGATAGGGAAAAGCAGCTGAGGTTCGTCGTTTATGGGCCTGGTGATGCCTCGTTCATGGGATTTACATAGGGTGATATAGATATTGACGTAAGTAAATGGTAGAATGTCTCTTCCTTACTGAGTTATACCTCAGATGACGACCCTTGGTAGATAAATACTAGTCAATATCAACTAATTGTCTTATGCTAGTGTCTAAGGGAGGATATGGTATTCCTACCTAGAATATATACTTAGAAACATAAGAGGATTAAAAGCAAACCTTGCCTACGTGTTTACTTCATGCTCACTTATATTTCAGCTTTTGTTATCCGTTTTATTATTGATTGTCATAATGTATACTTTATCACCTGTGGGTTTGATTTTCCGAATAATCTTTTCTACCTAGTTTTATTACTCACTAGTGCAACTTTTCTACTCCTGGCATTTTATGCCAAATAGATGCTACCCGTACAGGAAGTGCTAGGAGCTTATGGAGAGGAGCTATTCAATTTCAATCTTAATATTTGTTGGTTATTAATAAAAGAGGCATTGCATTCAATTTTTATTAAAATGATATTGAAAAGAATTTAATTAATGTTTTAATGTCTCAGGGCATTACAAAAGACTTGTAAATATTTTTTTCCAAGAAAAATTAATTCAATGGTTTACAATCAACAACTATCAAAGTTTGTATTATCTTTTCTCTTATCTCAATGAATATAATTTTTCTCAAGTGTTGACACGTGAATTGAAAACTACAAAAAACAGAATACGGAGAATTAAAAAAATGATATGAGGTGGAGATAGAAATGGGTGAACGATGTATTTTGCGGTGAAAGATGAGTACCCTGAATAATGTTTGTCTTCTTTGGATGTATAGGTAATTGTTGTGTTAGTCTTTTAGGTTTTTCTTCTGATGACTATTAGGAGTGGGTTTGTACCAAGTATGTCGATTGTAATATATTTTGGGTTTGCTTAGGTTTGGATGATCTCTTATCATCCAATTGGGTGGTGGGTCTCAAGTGACAGGTGATATGTCTGGTTTTCTGGGTGCTAATAATATAGCTGGGATGCGATTTTGCCGGATGTGATGCCTAATGCCTGTTTCCCTTTAATCCTTGTAACATTTGTATAGATTAATAAATTTTTTTGCCAACAAAAAAATTATAAAACATTTTCTTGAATAGTAAACTTGATAACAAACTTACAATCAAGTATTTGTTATGTTACCATTTTAATGCCAATTAAACTTAATCTCATATTTGATTTGGATTAGATTATTTTTAGGATATCTCACTCGGATGTCTAGGATTTTGAATAGAGATGCTTTATTAGAATTGTATGGATATACATATACGGTAGTGGTAGTGGTGATAATGTTGGCGGCAGTGTCGTGGCGGTGGAACAATGATTAGTACAGAAGGAATTAAATAGTGTCACCCCTCCCTCTAAGATAAAATAGTACCCCACATATAGGTATTATAATAATTCCTCCGGAATTATTTATCCTGATTCAGTTTAGAAAACCAAACTTGAGATTGTGCGGGATTAAACACGAACAGTCCAATCACGCGCACCTAATTCGCAAGTCAAACAAGACCTATGAACTACTAATATAAACTAAGTACAACTATTACTACAGTTTTGAGTTAACATAAGGGTAACCACTGAAAAAACTATGCATATATAAATAATGAAAAGATTTGCCTTTCTGGGTTCGTGTTTTTTTTTGTGTGTGTAGCCTTCTCCTCCGATCATCTCTTTGTTAAAAATAATAAACAGACAAAACAAATACCTAATAGTTTTTGAAGTATTGGTGTCGTTAATGCAAAAATGAGTTTGCATTTGCATACTGGTGAAAGAAAAGCATACATCTTGTTTGTATGTATAGTTTCTCTTTCCCAAACATAGAGGTATAGGTATCCAATGCAACAGCCCCCAATCAGTCCCAAAACATATGGAGTGATTTCCGCAAACCCCTGTTATTGTCCTTTTAGATATATATAGGCTGCCTACCATTGACCAATATTCTTAATTATTGAACCTTAAGATCATTAGTATCAACAAGTCAAAGATTACGAATTAATGTCCAGTTTAGTATTAATATTGTGCACACCCAAATACACAGATTGTGACACTCAACTTAGAATGTGGTACTAGTTGTGAGGCCACGTGTCTGAGAGAGAGAGAGTCTCGATGACCGTACAGATGAGTGATCAAGAGTTTTATATCACTTAGTGGATGTAAGTTTAGTGCTACATAATAGACCATGATCCTATTTTGTACAAAAAAATTTAAAACTGAGAGGGGCAAATACTCCATGGAACTTCGCAGCTAAACGTGCTCGATCTGCAGCAATACAAAAATTGGTGACATACTAGAAAGCCTGTGAAACTTGAACGGCCAACGTGGATAATTTGTACAAGGTGAGAGTGTGTCGTTACAAATAATAACAGGGTCTGCACCAATCAAAAATATGAGACAAATCCCAGTGCCACACACGAGGACCTGTGTTCTTAAGTGAAAAAGATTTTGACACCCTAGGGTGCCAGCTCATGTGAGGCCGGCCGTCCATGAGAGAATCTCGATGGACGTCCGGATGGGTGGTTAATTTAGAGTTTCATATCCCTTGGTAGATGTAAGTTCAGTGATATATATAATAGATCATGACTCTATCTTGTACAATGCTTTTTAAAGCGATGAGAGCTCTATAAAACTTCACAGTTAAGCATGTTCGTCCTGCAACAATACAAAGATGGTGACCCACTGACAAGTCTCCAAAACTTTGGCTGTCAAAACAGACAATACTGTACAAAACGAAAGCAAGTCATTACATGCACACACATGTACATATATAACTGACTATTGAACTGCTTTGTCTTTACACAGAAATAACAAATAAAATAAAGTGGTTGAGCATGGAAATGGTTGATTGGCAATGGATTACTCAATTATCTATATAACAGCTAGAAAAATCTTATTATTATCAAATCATAAGGAGTGGTACTACTGCTAGACCTCACTACTTTAGTATCAGCAGCTTTATTGAATGTTGTGTGGAGCAGAAAGACAAAAAAGAAAAAGACTCCACTTCTTATATATATGCAGTAACTCTACCTACAAAATCATCTAATTTTGAAAATTAATTCTTCAAAATCATTCAAAAAAATTTGAAAATAATTTTATTAAATTAAAATTTTGAAAATACTTACAGAAGAACAAAAATTTATATGAATTAATTTCTGCAATATACAGATAAATTATAGAGAAGCCAATTTCAAAAGCAAAATCCAAACCCCTTCTTTTCTCTCTCATATAAAGCTTCTCTCAGCTCGGAAATTAAAGCAAGAAAATGTCTTCTCTCACTGTTTCATGCGCAGATCTGAAAACCCAAACGCAATACAGAACAAAACCCAATAAAACCCTTCTCTCTCTCTCTCTCTCTCTCTCTCTCTCTCTCTCTCTCTCTCTCTCTCTCTCTCTCTCCTTCCTCGCAATTACTAGACTCATGGCGTTTTCCTCAATCACACAAAAAGTTGATGCTATCACTATGACAGCAGAAAAAATTCTTTTGAAATATTGTGGTATAGCTCCTAAATGGACCAATTAATTTTGAATAAATTATCCCCGAAAAAATTAAAAAAAAGAACTCTCCAATCAGCTTAATCATGAAAATAACATGAAAACATCTGAAAATTATATATTACGAAGCAAACCAATCACAGAATTACTACAACCCCACAACCATCATCAGCACAATCAAACTCTACATATGATGGAATATATATATTGTGTGTATATATATATATATAGGGTTCTCTCTCTATATCCCTCTCTCTCTCTCTTACTAGTTGCAGCTGCTATACATTAATTTGAAGAAGGTGGGGGGTGAGAGAAAGAAAAGAGAATAACAAAACAAGAGTAACAAACTTCTCATAGAAAGACAAAGGCAGTATTTAATGGTCGACTACTGACTTATCACAAAAAGATGAACAATATTTAATTTATAATAAAAACTCCGTTACAAACTTCTATCTTCCGATCGATCTTCTCCCACTGGAAAGAAGTCCTAGCGCAGCCCGGCCCCGCGGTGACCCTTTATTTACTACTAATTACTTACCTGTTTGATATGGGATTTGGGCCGCTCGGAACTTCATGGGCTCCAGCTTCAAACTCTCTGCGTGTCGATTTTGAGGAAGATGAAGATGAATGTGAACCTGGGGTGCTTTTACGGTGCAAATTCATCGTAGATGTGGTCGTTTCAGTTGTTGGGGATGAGGGAATTGAGGGGTCTGCGGAGCGAACTAGGACGAAGAAGATGAAGAGAAGAGCGAGAAAGAGGTGGAGAGAGTGGGATTTTGTTGTGGAGATTTCAGAGGATGATGGTGATGATCTGAGTGTGGCCATGCAAAAATCTGCAGCTGGAATGATAATTAGAAACCAGTACCCCCCAAGAGACCAGAGGAGATCAATATCCATGAACCAGTTGCACCAACCCCAGGTGATAAGAAGAGCGAGAGGGAATGAGGAGAGAGAGAGAGAGAGAGAAGGTTTAGCAAAAGTGGAGGATAGAAAGGAGGTTTTGAAATTCCATACACATTTGTTGAGAACCAAAGAATTTTAGAACCAATTACTACTTTTAACATGGAGGTATATAAATCAAAGGTGCTTGCTAGAGTTGGTGGACTAATTTACTGGACTACCCCTCCTCTTATTATGTTATAATGATTTTTCAAGCATTACCCATGTTGTTAAAGTGTAAACATAAGAAGGTTGAATTTCAGAAAATAACTTTTATTAATTATAAATTATAAAAAATGAAAAATATAGAAAAATATAAATCAAATTGAGTTTTATAAAATCACAATCCCCTTAAAACAAATTCGTCGCTCCACCGTGGTATTGAAGGTCACACTAATGTCTGTCTCTAATTAGAGTAAAACGACTAATTCAGTCTCGGAAACACAAGCTGTCGATTGAATACGAGATTCTTTTTGTGTCTGGAAAATGAAAGGTGTTGAAGTTATATACACTTGATCAAGGTACTCTTCATTTATATATGCTAAACTGCTGGAATCTTTGAGCTGTAATTATTAATGGTTGCTAATAGAAAATTTTGAGCTGCAATCATCAATGACTGTCTTGAATGAGAGAAAAGTCTTTTCAATTGCCTTGTCAGATCCCTCGGTGTGTCATATTCATGCACCAATCTTTTCGAATTTCAACAATTAATATTGTAATACAAATTTGAAAATAAAACCCTAAATTCACCACAAATTAAGACATGCAGAAAGGACATTATAGTCTTATCACCAATCCAAATTAACCCATTTGGTAATGAAAGTATAAATACATACTTTATAATGCAATCTAGAATCTTGAAAGGAAAAGCCATTGGCATCAAGAAAAAAAAAAGGCCAAAAAAAAAGGAAGAAAAAAAAAAGGAGAAAAAGGGAGATTGTGGAAGGAGAGGGTGGTAGCTTTTTTCTTGCTTGGACGGTTGCCCAAGAAATCTTTGTTTGACTTAATGAACCCTAAATATGAAATAAATAAAGAAATAAAATACGTACTGATTTTGTTCTTTAGTAATATTTGCTTTACTTTATGATTATAGGAGTGTCCCTTTCACAGACCCTTAATGGCGCGTGGTTTTCAAACTTAACCCAGCTCTAGGTATTGTTTGGTTAAAAGCTCTTCTTCTCCAAAATAAAAGTAGTTTAAAAAGTAGAGTCTTGGTCACCACCACCCTTCTTGACCAAGTTTCATGTTTGGCACAATTCAAATTCAAAGCAACCCAAATCCTATGTTCTTTTTGCCAAAAGTCTTAACATGAAAATGGAGAATTCGTAGCCTATAATTGATATTTGATATGGTAAAACTTGAGAAATTGACCATAGGTCACAACTCTCACGATGCAACGTTATAACGGAAGAAAAACTAGATATATTGTTCTAGTATATGAATGTGTAGACATAATCCTAACATATGTGTTTGCTAAATCTCTTCCTCGTTTACGGACTCTTGAATTCACAAGAAAAAATAGAACACCTTGCATACAAAAAATATAGCAAGAAATCTGATTTTTATTGAATAATTGAATGAATTAATTACCAAGGAAGATTACACATGTATATGTATTTTTAGGTTAGGAATTCGTTATTTTAATAAGAATTAAACTAGAAAAATTCTTGCTAACCAAGAAAGAAAATAAAATACTAACATATTTAAAGATTTGACATTGAATCAAATCCTTAGATAAAAGGTACATAATAAAATCATGTCAAAACATGTTTTTAAGGGTACCGCGAGAGATCAGCTCAAAATATTATTAGAAAGCACTTGATCCAAACAGTGTTTCATAAAACAGTTCCTGTCAGCATTTTGAACCACTGTTTAAATCAAGTTTTTTCCGCTAATATTTTGAGCTAATTTCTCACTAGTGCCCTTAAAAACATATTTTAAACACATTGAACGGTTCGGATCATTAAAATTTAATTAAGAACGAAAAATTTAGACGTTAGTCTAATATTAGTTTAAAAAATATTAGTTCATAGAGCCTTTCTCATATATATATATTATCAGATGATACCCAGATAATGGACAGCTATATTGTTTATACATGTCTTTTTATGTTACTTTCCATATGCACCAAAATTTAAAAATTTTCAGCAACCTAATGGCTTTTAGTTTGAACAGATCAATTTGTTAATGTGAAACTTTTGAAGAAGAGTGAGAACAAACGCCTGGAAAGAGTGTGGGTCTACCATTTATATGCATACATATGCAGGTTTCTGAAAAATATAGATACAGAAAAAGGCACACTGAAAGCAAAGCAAATTAAGCATCCTATTCTCCATATATATCATCTCACACCCAGTACTACTCTCTCTCTCTCTCTCTCTATATCTCTCTCACATTGTGAAAGGCCGAATGAGTTGTCTCCATTATGGGTGACTCGTGGGCCCCCGCAGCTCGTCATGGTATTGGTGTACTTATATGTTCATGAGAAGAAAGATTGGTATATACGTCAAGGGTATTTCCGTAACTCACGCCCAATGAGTGGCTCATCATCATACTTGTTTTCCTGCTGCACAAAAGATTTTCTTTGCTACATATGGCAATGGAGAATGGTGCCTGTCAATATAATTTTGTACGACTAAAGATCGATAAATACATTATGGTCTTATTTGGGCTGTGGTTTATATTTATTCAAAAATTTTGTCTTTATTCATTTTTTTTTGTATTTGTTGTTTAAATCTCAATGTTTTGTAGTTTATTGGTCCGTCTTGATGAAAGGAATCTAATGAGTATAAAATTGTGTCCAAAAATTAAAAAAAAAGTCACTAAAGACGACGAATAAGTACAAAAAACTCTGTTTTTTGATTTATTTTTGTCTTTTCTGAATTTTTTTCAAATGTAGCCAATGATTGATAACTTTTCTGAAAGCTCTTGTCGAGATGAACCAATAAATCAAAAAAAATTGATGAAAAATAAAAAATTACAAAAAAATTTCAAATAAGGACGAAAAAATTTTCAATAAATAAACACATAAAAACCACAGCCCAAATAGGGCCTATAATACGGGAGGAGTTAACTATTGAGATATAAACAATATTACTACGGTTTGTACGAGCTACACATTTTTACATATATTTTTTTATAGACGAGGTATTCGGCCAATTTGAAATTAATCTCAACCTAATGCTGACTAGTTCTCAGAGGACTAATCTCACTGTCCACTTAAGGAGAACCCAATTAAAACAAAGGTATTTTGCTCTGTATGAACTAGTCCCAAGAGAGCTGATAGCACTTGAAAAATTTTGAACCTGAAATCTTAGAGGAAACATACCTTTAAGTTTCAAGTCTGAACCACTAGGCCAATCCCTTGAGGTTTATACATATCATCTTTATCGCACATTTTATTGGGAATACCGATCAGAGGGTTAGGTGTTCATAAATGAATTAAGAGAGTTAGGCCATATTTAGCCTATCGTACTGAGAATATTATGTTTTAGTTGAAGAGGCAATAATTCTCATCATTTGGACTAAATTAATGGAAGGGAAGGCTAGTTGAACTGAGCTTCAACTCGGCTCAAGGCTAACTGAATTTTGATTGGATCAGAACGCGAAATGACGTAAATGTCTATTTTCACAATCAGATAGGTATATGATATTTTTACATTCAAAGACGAAATTATCTTTTTAATGGAGTGCATATTTTTTCAAGTCAGAAGAAGACAAATATTAATTTTTGACCAACACCATCAAATAAATTAGTCCAAATAAATTATATTAACTAATTTTCTACAAAGAGCTTTATAATTCAGTTATCCAGTTAGACCAAATAAGACTTTAGATATCTGTACCCATTTTCTTAACTGTGCTCTTTAAAGAATTGTTTTAAGCATGAGTACATGAAACTAAGGTTATCAATACTATACCATACTAGCTGGTACATACTGTTTTGGTATAAAAATAATACCAAATACTTTTAATATCATACCGCTTTAAATACCTGTCCCGGTATATATATATATATATATATATATATATATATATATATATATATATATATATATATATATATATATGGTTTTTCAAGCTCAATAATAATGTATTGTGGGTATAAAAATCCAAGCAAAGAAAAGGCAAAAAGTAATCTGACAATGTGCTTTCATCACCGTGAATCACTTTGTGTCATTTTTATATAACTTGGTATTGGTTCAATAAATAAATTGATTAATTCGGCAGAAAAATTCCACCTTTATTAGCGAAGAACCTAACTGAAATAGAGACAAAGTCACGTATTGACTGACTCGACACGATTGCTTCTACTTGTGGTCTTTTTCGACCACCTTGACACCTTAACATCAAGGATGAAACACACAACCAACGTCTCTCTTCTTCTTTTCATGTATTTAGATTGTATGCTCATCCCGAATAGACGAACATGAACAAGATTGTATGCTCGTCCTGAATAGACAAACAAGAACATGTTGAAGAAAGGCGCAAGAAATGATACTCAACTCACCTGTCTCTTCCACTAAACACAAAAATTAATAGCACATAAATAAGAATCGAACCCCAAATCAAAATTAAGTTCCATGAAACCCCTGATTGCTAGGTGATAACTACTGTGCCAATTTATGAAATATTTGAAATAACATTAATATCAAAACAAAATTTTTCTAAAAATCTAAAAAAAATAGATGCAAAACTAACAAATAAAATAAATAAATAAATAACCAGAGGTCAAATAGAGCAGACCGGTCAACAAGAGACATATAATGTGTGTGACGCTGCATGTGGTGTCATGGTCAACAAATTGGAAGAAAAAATATTATAAGGAAAAAACACCAAACCAAACCCCTGTAGGCTACCAAAGAAATTGCAGAAACAAATCTCTCATGTGCAATTGTTTGGATACTTCCAAGACAACAGGTGATTAAAGTCAAGGGAGTGGACCTTCAAATTGTTATTAAATTGGTGTTTGTTGTATAAAATCCGAAAAATCAGGAATGATTTGGACTTCCCAAAAGACAAGACACCATTTATTTATTAGTGAAATTTGAGAAAGTTGGCAAACACAGGTTTTTGCGCGCAGATTTGAACATAGATCATCCAGAACTATTTGATACACGTGAAATTTACAAAATAATAAAAGACCAGGCATGTAACGAACAATTCCAGACAGAATTATGTCTGAATTTGTGCACAGAAGTTGTATTCGTAGACTTGCTCGTGAAATTTATTGATCAGTTAGGTAAGAGGGCAGGCTAGCAAGCACCGAAACCAAGACCACCATACTGTTGGGGCCTAAAATGTCAACAAACTAAGGTAAGCACTCAATCATAATGTCTTACTACAATTATATATAGGTCTAAGATAAGGCCAAGAACTACCCTAATGAATACTTACTTTAGATGTACACATAGCTGTGTATACGTATAGATACGCACATATATAACAGGTATTTCAAGGATATTTGATAATCCTAACCACGAAATTTCATCACAATTGTCTTTTAACAAATCAACAAGTAAATTTTGTGTGCGTATGAGAGAGAGAGATGCAGTAACCTTGACAGCCGTAAAGAATTGATGCAATTATTCTACACGCTATGAATTGGAAACGTCTTTCTCGTATTTTCTTGCCAATCAGAAAAGAAATCCAATTCCAAATTCATGGTGGAAGAAATCTGAACTCAAATCAGTTTTTTCGGCAAAAAGAATCACTTTTAAAAAAAGCAATTGGTTATTACCGTAAACCACCTGGATTCATATTCCTTTCCCATCATACTTCTAGCACATATATTCATCTAAAGCTATAACCTAGTTTCTAAGCAAACAGGCATATTGGTGAAGACCTGTCCACGCCACTTGTGTAACAAACAAATGGCATCTAAATCAGTGGAATCCTAATCCCCAGGTTTTGAATTGGAAAGGGTTACCAAACAGGGCCTCGTATTCCTGGTATATAAGAATCAGCTTAATGCCCAGCAACTGCTATTATTGCCCATTTTTTGGCACATTTTGGAGAAATTTTCAAAACAATGGGGCCTAGTTGTCTAGTTGATAACCACAATAATCTAATCAACTGTATATTGAGGGGCAGATGCCATAGGTTCACAGTTCCTGGCCACCCTATCACCTAAACATCCCCTCATACAACAGACATAAGAGGAAGAGGGGCAAAAGCATGCCACTGACCCCACCCCCCACACACAACACACATCTACATGTATGTATGTATGTATGTATAGTATCCTTCGTAACGGTGGGAGAATATGTTACTTACAGTGCAAAGTTGTATTTCTCTGTCATAAATCCCTGAAATTTGTGCTCATTAGTATTATTAACTTATAGAAGGGGGGATAGGGGTAAGTGGTTCAAAGTGACACATGAATCCATAAATGTCCAAGAAGAATCCACAAAAAGAGAGATCTTTCTTTTCATCCTTTTTTCCTACATTGTCTTCTGCCTTCAATAATATCAATAACACATCAAGGTTCATTTTCAGTATCAAATCACTACAGTCCCCATCTGCCCAACTGGTTTCACATGATGTTCCTTTCACCATGCAGAAACATGCAATAATGCCTAAAAAAGTGGCCAAGACATGATGGCCCGCCCACACACACACTCTATCTTCCTCCATTGATTATTGGACAATGATAGCATGTAGAAAGCATCACCACATGTTATGAAGTAGGCATGTCTATACTTCAAGTGTGAATTTTGGACTTCCTTTGGATGGTGAGATTACTTCTTCAACCCTATAGGGACTGTAATCATACCTGTCTTCCACCATAATCTTGTTTTTCTTCTACTTTGTTCCTGTGCTCATAAAGAAATTATTGTACCTAGCCCTTGCCAGTCAAATCATGGTTATCCAGAAGCAAATAAGTTGTTTGCTCAAACCATCCTTCTTGTGTATAATTTCTAATGGCAAAATAAGTACATTGGTTGCACACTTAATCTAGTCGAATACATATCGTTTCCGGTTAGTTGAACTAAACTGAAATCAAAGTTTCTTAATGTCACTTATCATCCAATGGTAGGACTAAAGACAAACCTAACTTCCACATTTTCAAACTATACCCCTTTCCTATTTTCAGGGGAAAGAAAACTACTAATATTAGTCATAAGCGACGAGGGCTTAGAGCAGATCTTGGGCTTAGAATGAATAATCCCACTAAATTGATAGTGAGGATATTACCAATACCACATTTGCCTAAGTTTCCATGCTTTCTCAGACTACTTCTCCAACGAATATGTATGCCTACCACCAGTTGTTGCACTCAAGATGCTACCGACTTCTTGCGAAATTTGTAATGCTAACTATCATTTCTAATCCAGCTAATCAAAGAGGTCATAATTTAAAATAGTTAAGAGACCCAAAGGAAATTGGCTTTTGACAGGCAACATAGTTGCCTATGAATCTATGATTAACCCAGAGAAGAAGAACCGTGATATCCCCACCCCAATAGGGTTATTCTCTCCTCACAAATAGGATGACTAAAAAGTGATTATTCAAAGTGGGAGACCTAGCTTTATAGAAAGGCATGGACACAATGAAGAGGTCATTAGTGCATAATATTAACAAGAAGTTTCGTAGCAAAAGCGATTGTCATGTAAAGATGGTAGGGTACAAGGATTATCTACTCAAAGGTCCTTTTGCTTTTGTTATCTTCTTAAAAGTATTACCTATATCTACGTGGCTGTCACTTTCCTCATGTTTTGTCACAATTTGCATAAGAGGAGTAACTCTCACGTGCAGACTGAACAAGCACCTCTATGTATGTGTGTGTATACGTATATGTATAGAGTAATGCCACATACACACCCTTTGGCTTACACCCGCTCACACCCTGTCTACAGAGCACATGAACCCCACCCACTTAACCCTTAAAAGAAAATCAAAAATCAAAAATCAAAAAGAAAAAATCAAAATCTCAAATATATAGGTAAGGTGTGAGCGGGTGTAAGTCAAAGGGTGTGTACATATACTTATTGATGTACATACTATATGTACACATAAATTGTAAATATATGCATGCTGACAGCCAAACAGGAAATTGGTTAAATAGATTGATTGATTAACCCATTTATGTCACGAAGGCCCTAGAGATCAAGTAGAAGAAAAGATAAAATATCATAAACTATATGTAAAGGTCAAGATGATTGAACCCCAAAGAGAGAGAGAGAGAGAGAGAGAGAGAGAGAGAGAGATGCCACCAACATTGGGGTTGGAGGAATCAAATTACAATTAGTATTGTATTAGTTTTCTTTCTTGAAGCCCTTAGAATGTATGAACGGTCTAATATTGTATCTGTATTTGTATCCGCTTATTACTGTATTGACCAAGTATTATATACAAGCACGTGAATTTGGGTCACAATCTGCCTTTATTTATCTTTCATGAAGTAATTTAAGGATGGTACGTTTGCCAAGTCCTTTAAGAAGTTATATGGCATCCAACTTTGGCAGTTCTTGGAATGAATCATTTACTTTTTTATAGCATTTCTGATAGTACTTTTTCATCCTGCATAAACATTTCATTTAGCCCCAAGTGGGTATAACTTTCTGGTCAAAAAGAGAACGCTATCACTTGCATGGATAGATGATTAAATTGAAAGGATAATTACTTGAATAAAGAAAGGCACTGATTTTCCACTTCTCTAGTCTCCACCTTGCTTTGCTCCAGCCCTTATTCTATAAGCATCTCCCATTAATACTGAGGCTCTTAGTCTAAAACTTAATTGATTGAAGACCTTTATCAGCTGCTGTAAGGTTATGTAGCAAAAGACATGCCTACTGTCTAGCTAACTACAAAAACAAGAACATCCATTTTAACTACAATAATACAAGAATTTTCAACGGTAAACTATCAAAATTTTCAAATAATCAGAAAAACAAAAGGTTTGAAGATGTTTAAAGAGACAGGCAAGCAATGAATAATTTAATTAGGTTGCTTTACATGCCTGTCCTACATCAAGATCACTTATCACCCAGAAAAGATGGAACGAGAAAAGGGCAAAGAACTGAAAAGAGCACCTTCAATCACTTCCAACGCAGTGACTGCCTTATCCCAGTGTAGATCAGTCCTAGCGACCGTCCAATTAAGGACACTAGAAAGAATGAGATGGCATCGCTGACTTTAGCAAAAATGGCTCTAATCATTGGCATTGTTATATCAGATAACTCAAGAAAGAGGCTGAAGTAGTACCTCCTGCAATACAGAACCTAATATTAACAAAATACGGAACAATTGATAACCATTATTATCTGAACTCAACAACCACGGAGAAAACAAAGATTGAAGATTGACAACTGGTATCAGGAGACTATAAGTGTAGGTGACAATTGTGTAGTAGATATCAAGTTAATGCCAAAACCAAAATGACCAACAGGTGTGGTAGATTCTGGATGGGGAAAATCAAGATTCAGAAAATGGTAGAAAGAAAAAATCCATTCTGGATATTCCACTTCAATGATGTCCAAACATAAGGCACATCCATCAATTTTCAGTTTCAGTAACTAGTGTGTGCTTGTGGATTTATGCATCCAAGTAAGAACCCAAACAAGCAGAGAAAAGAGGAAGAACACACCACCCAGTCAAAGCCCTTAATTCCTTGGTCCGCTTAACAGTTATGGAGATGTCGTTGATTACAACAATACGCACAGGAGATGACACAGATCCAGATTTCCTCCAAGCAAGCTTCTTCCACCAACTAAAATTTTCAGTCTCCATCTTGCTTGGTCCCTCAATGAGTTGGCTATGAAGTCTGCGTAGGTCAAAACGATCCTCATACATTGACACAACTGCCTCCATGTTCTGATGCAACCACTGGTTCAATGCCACCTGTTTAGAAAACCATAATTTCACAACAGTGTAACTTGAGAATTTTTTGCCTACATTCCTGTATATTCCAACAGTAAAATAAATATGCAGCAGCATAAGATAAACTAACTGATTGTTATCAGGACATGACAGTGAACAGGAATACAGCCAAACTCCAACACCACAAGTTTGTGCACTGGTGATAAAAAAGAAAAATATCATCTCTCTCTTACTGTTGGGGTTCTGCAAGTGTTCCTAATCTGTTCTCCGTAGTGAGAGTGTATGAACAAAGGCTTCTCATCAAAGCACTAGTTTTAGTATGTGACGCAATACAACATACAAGAACACACTTTCAGTTTCTCTACTCCCAGACATTTTGACAATTAGAGTTCTGAAAAATGTCCATGGATTAAAAGCTTAGCATTATTAATCATCAGTTCCCCTGTGCATCAACAGTTATACCTTTCAAGGGAAAAAGCTATCAAGAAGTTGATCTCAAATAGCCAGTTAGCCACCGACGAGCCAGCCTTATCTTTTTGCTCAATAAACCAAAGCTAACCAAACCGAGCCTTAAGTTCCAATCAATTGAAGTCGGCTACATGAATTGGTTTTCTCCAATGAGCTCCTCTTATGCTCAATCTCAAACACAAGTAGACACTGTCCCAAGCTGGATGCCATTCTATGAACGAATTTTCATCTCAAAATTTGATCGGATAAGATCACACAGAATTTCCAAGGATAAACCTACTCTCAAGGTTAACATTTTGTCTTGCAACTTTACTAATATCTTGGAAGAATTCCACGTAACTCAATCTGGAGGTCCACCCTGTACAAGCAGAGGCATAGTAGCTGTTTAAACCACTAAAACCTGGGGCAGGTACAAAGAACGTGCGCCAAAAAAGTTGCTCTACAGCATGTCCTTCAACTGGATCAATGCATGCATGAATTACTAAAATTCCAGAGGGTCTAGTCTACAAAAGACAAGTGAGTGCCCTGCCAGCTTGGCAGGCAGCAAGAGCAAGAGGCAAGTGCTTGGTAGGCCAACAGCCAGTGAACAGGCATGGGGACTCGACCAAAGCACCGCAAATTGAGCATGTACAAGAAAACGACCCCTCTCTGATTTCATAAATGGACCAGTTACTCCTAAGGAAAATAATGAGGAAATAAAAAGGAAAAGTTTGGGGATCTCTTTGTATCACTAAAATCATTCTTTTACCTTGTTCCAAGAGCATGTATTCGAAAAACATAAACGGAATGCAGATTAAAATCTCTAAGAAAAAAGGGCTTAGGGCAAAATAAAATTTAAGAAGTCCAAAACTCAGTAGAACTAGTTTTACACAAACCATGAATTGTTGAATGCTTTCCCTCAATGGTAAGTGTTTCAGTATTTCAATCTCAAATGCCTAAGAATTTGTGTAGATGTTTATAGCAACCATTAAGTATAGTTACAAAGAAACAAAGTCCATATAAGCGAGTGTTTCAACAAAATAAAGTGATAAGAAACTATAATCATAAATGCTAATCATAATACAGTCAACAGGAAACCAATGACACCTCATTGCGTAATTTCTGAAGTTCTCGGGTGGACAAAGTGCACAGCATCAAGCCAATAGAGTTTATTTGATTTGACATGCTACCGTCAACAGAGATAAGCTCCAAATACAAGCTCGCAATCCCATCTGCTAATGTAATAACCAAATCTTCTAATATGTCAACCCCATGCTGGGTAAACAAGCTACAATCATAACAGCTACCCTCCCTGCTAGAAAGAGAAAAAAGGTATGTAAGCTGTTAACTCAACATATATCTACGCAAAGGCGAGAATGACAACAAACGCAACAAAAAGAACTCCGAATGAGAACCATAACCAAAATTTACCTGAGAGAACCAAATATGAGAAATTGTGCTAATTCAGAATAAAGATCCTCCTTCCCTAAATTTATAACCTTTTGTAAAAGAGTAGCCTCTCCCGTTAACTTCTCAACAATTGTAGAAAGAAGTCCCTGGTTTAATTGAACATAAGATACAGCAAGATCACAACATATAAGTTGGGATGGTATTGAAAATGCAACAAGCTAACTGCTCAAAGGTACCTTATCAAGTATACCACTTTTCAAGCAAAGCTCTTGCTCCAGCCAAGCTGTGAATACAGGTTGACAGGACTTCTGGAAAACTTCTGAGAGAACTGTTGACCAATCATTCCTGCTCCCCATAGCAGACATTCCAGACACATTATCCACCTGCAAAACAATGTAGAACCAAAGTAACTACAGAAAATTTACAAACGGTTTATTAGTCGACCACTAAGATTTCTCTATCATTGATATTACATTGTTAAGTTCCATCTATGTCCTAGCCACAGTTATGCACACTCCACCCAACACTTGAGCGTCTAAAACAGCTTTTCAGAGCTTTCAACTAATTCAATAGAAACACAAAACAGTTAAACCCAATTCCAACTTAAAAAAGAAACAGATGAAGAATGGCTTGCAGAGTTGCAGAAATTCACAAAATCATTGCACAATATCCGAAACACGACCAGTATAGGAGATTAACTTGCTCACCCACACAGACCTCTACATAGCCTCTTACAGATCATGACCTCCTAAACAAACCAGGGCTAGATGGACCAAATAAAGCTGTCAACGAGAAAAAAGGGATTTCTTTGGAGTCTAGAAAATAGCGCCTAATATCGTAAAACACTAAAGCATAAACCACCATCTGCAGAACTTATTCAAGTAATCCTTCACAAATCAAGCTCTTTAGTCAATGTCCTGGATTCCCCATAATCTATTATCTAGAATTGGACACAATGTGACTTGGACATAGAAAACATTTCGACAAAATTGCTCAACTATGATAATTTCTTTTTTAATTGCTGAAGCCAGAGGCCCAGAGCTGATCACACAAGCAAAATATCCACTTTCTTTAGACATAGTAACAGTGCAAACGTAATTGAATTTTGAGGAGACAGTATAGACTGTGCCTGCCTCTTTCTTCAGCCATTGAAAAGAAGCCCACAGCAACCGAAACCTAGGACCCTCATCAACAGCATATAAACTTAAAGGTCGCTTTGCACGGTCTTGTTCAAGTTTAAATCCACTTCCCAGATTACACCCCTGTTCAACAGCATTGAGAGCATCCATAAGTTTCTCTTCCACAACCTTCCAAGGAAGCTTTAAGTTGGCCTCTTCTTCATCATTCTCAGCAGCTCTGCAAAAACTAAGTTAAGTAAGCACACCAGCAGCTCAAACACGAATAAACCTTCATATCAACTATAATCAACCAAGCTATATCTCAAGTTTCAACTAAAATGATCGTTCAGAATCTCAATTATAACCACGTAATAGGCTTACTCTTACCTACCAGAAAGCGAAGCCTCTCCAGATAGTGCATTGTCAATTGAAATACTATCACGAGAACTTGAAAGCAACTTGTGAGCAGGAATTACTCCAGCCATATAAGTAAGGAACACACTGGCCATTAAAAGCACCTGATCGGCAACAGCAACCCATTCAGAGGTTGCACCATTGGCATTTATTAAAGTTCCCAAGCAATAACACCTGAAGGAACTATCCTTCGGGAAAGGATTTAGTTTCGGATTCAAGATGCACAAAGCACTGAACCTGCAAGCATTCCCTGAAGAGAACCGTACGACTCTCAAACTTTGAAAGGAACACCTCCTAAAATCAGAATACAAAATACAAGGGTTAAAGAAAGAAAGTATTCCAGAGCTGTTTATGGAAGTTACGGCCCATTATCCCTCTCAAATAGCTACATAAGCAACAAAACAGTTCAGAAAGTTGCATATCACTATAGTATTTTCATTTCTTTTTCTATTATTTGTCCTATTGCCTAGGAACTATAAGCTATTCTAGTGAATTGATGAGAAAATCGGTGTCTAAGGAGTTGTAGGCATCAGGCAGATAATCAACCTCGTGTTTTATGGCGGCATTTGGACAACCTAGGGCTTACACCAGACAACTGCAATTACATAGCCAATACATCAAAGTGACTGAGCAAGAAAACAAAACCTCTGTATTTTACTATCCACAATTTTCGGTAAAAAGCATCCATTTGGTATACAATTTCCATGCGGGTTCAGCTTGGAATGTGATGGTATAATAGCTACATAGCCCGCCATTTGCAAAGTCAATGCTGCTGATCAACCCTGTCTCTTCCCTGCATATGCAGCAAACGAAGACACCCGACCAAGCCACCGAATTGGCTGTTGCATCAAACAACAATAATCAAACAAATCAATCAATCAATTCGCAGACCCCAAGCCTTCATTCACTACCTACAGAAAGAAGGTGCAGAAAAGAAAAAAAGTCAACTCTAAACAACATAACAATTTTCTCACGTGGATCCATTTCATGGTTTCAATAGAACAACAAAAACCCCAGATATACCCTTTATTTTTAAATTGCAAGAAACCAACAGTCCCATCATTATAGTCGATTCTAATGAATGCATACAACTGATTCGGTGAGCTGAAAGATGAAATAAATACGGGTGGACATACGCAGCCAGGAAAATAACTCGAAACCTTGAATCTTTCTTCAACACTGATTGGCTTAATTTAAATGAATCGAACAGATAAAAAACAGTAATCGAGCGCAAGAAAGTCGAATTACACTTACCATCTGAAGTGACAATGTAGGTTAAGGAAGATGGGAATCACTGGTCGCACGCGAAGAAAACAATGCTCTCGAGAGGATCCGAGTTAGAGTTTTTGAGAAGAGTCGAGAGTGGCGGCGGTGGTGGTGGTGGTGGTGGGTGTGGAGGCGATGAGGATTGGATATGTGCGAACCTGGTTTTCCCGGTCCGGTACTGTGTTGCCCTCTCGTCGCTTTCCCTCTGTGAAGATCTTGACGGCTAACAAATAAATATAAAATCTATTTGGCATAAATTATCTCATTTTTGTCTTTATTTTTTTATAATTTTTTAAAATTTATTTATTCGTTTGAATAAAAAAATCTAAGAATCAATTTAAATAACTTTTGCACCATTCAAAGATTCCAATATTCCATAGACAGTGAAAAACTGTCGTATGTTTAAAAGTTAACAAAAAAGTATGAAAGATAAAAAATAAACTAAAATAGATACTCATTTTTTTTTTAAAATTAAAAATTAAAATTTATAAATAATTTTATATTTTTTGAAATAATTTGTCGAGACTAATAAAAATACAAAAAAATTAAAATAAGAACAAAAAATAATATAACAATAATTTAATAATTATTACAAAGATAATTTTTCTCAATTTTTACATCCCCACATATCGCAAAAAAAGAAATTGTAAGATTTACCAAATGAACAAATGTTTTCTTATTGAAAGGATTTCTGAAAAACGTAATTTGTTCTTCTTCCGTCCCAATTTGTTTGTCCATTTTAAAAATTCTAACTTATTAAAGAAACACAATTATTACTCTTAAAAGTTTTAACTTTTTAAAAATATCCTTAATTTTTTAAGCATTAAATAAGAGTGCACGTTTTTCAAAGTATAATTTTTTTAAAAAAAGAGAGGCATTAAGATAATTTTCACAAGTCAAATATAAAAATTGATAAATATTTTAGAACATGTAAAAGTAAACAAACGAACAAATAAATCGGGACGGAAGGTATGTATAAGTTTCAATTGAAAGGGAAGAATTAAAATGATTTTCCTAAAAACATTTGTTTTTCCTTAGAATTTGGATATCTCCTCTTTGCTTTTATGGATTGTTTGTGTCAATAAATTAACAATAAATAAAAAAGAAAATAAAAAACTAATCTTTTTATCCACTTACGATTATGTTTTTTGAACAAAAATCTACTTACATATCTGTTACATGCATTTTGATCCCTTACACATGCAAATGATGATAGTAAAAGAGAACATTACTATTATTATTTTCATTTCTCATCCAAGAAAGACTAGTAACACAACAATACATACAATATGTTAATGCTGCAGTCGGGTACGTTATTGTGTTAGTAGACTTAATCTTCTTTCTTTCTCGTCGGTTTTAGTAAACACATTGTGAGTAAAGTTACGATTTCCTATCTCATACCCATTTGGTTCTTCAGAAATACCAAATCAGCCACCTTATCTCCCAAGACTGCTTGTGTCCTGAACTAAATAAGTAATTAATTCTATGCCAAGCTGCTCCTGCGGCCCTTTTCTCCTGAACTAGGCTCAAAATAGATTGTTGAGTCTCTTAAAAAAAGCAGGCCATTATCCATTCGATCTACAAGAACAATACGAAATACTCAGCAGAAACAAAGTTCAGAAGATTTCGGGTTGTGGGAGGCTAGTTTTCAAGCATATGGGGCAGTATTCATGCCTGGAATAGGATTGGTTTATACAGATGTTCATTGCATCGTAAATACCCAGAACACTAACCTGGGGGAAAAAAAGCTGGAGACGAATTTAATAGCTGAAGACTACCTCCGCATACAACAGTAGCAACACTAGAAAGCAGCGTCTTCGCTTGCATTTTACTCGTAGAATTTCATAACATCGTATGCTAAGAAAGAATCAATGAAGATGGTTTGTGGAATGTCATTCATTAATTTCCGAAATGCCAACACAAACAATCAAGAATGAGACACTAAAAGCTCGTTCGGGTGCGCTCGAAGATTTAGGTTAGGTAGGTATACAGAGTGATACACCTCAGATGGAGATTTCCATGTTGTCAATTAGCCTGACCTTTCCAAACCAGGCAGCTACGCAAAACACTACAGCACCTTTGATCTCTTCCACTGGTTCCAAACTTTCTTGTTCTACAATCTGTTTGCAAATTGCAAGAAAGAAAGAAAAACACATTAAGACCCACAACAAGTGTCACCTTGTAACCAACTTCATAATAAATTAGTGAAGCCTAGTTGTTGGAAACAAAACAATTGAGAAAATCCTTTGCAGCTGCAAACTTCATGGAGATTCATCTTTTAATCCACTGTCCATTCACATGTGCACTATTGTACGAAGCACCGCCTTTCAACAGACTTTAAACAAGTAAATTACTAAAGCCTAGTTCTTGGAAACGAGAATCCTTGGCAGCTGCAATCTGATTCCTCAGGGTATTCAAATACGCACTAATATGATAACCGAGGCTACAGCCTTTAATTTTCTATCAGATCAAAAAGACATATATACGCCCTTGAAAACTATGGACATACACAGGACAATAATGTTGGCTCCAAGGGAATCTCAACCCAAATTTGTCAAACATATAGTCAAACCAATAATGCTTGCAAGAGATCTAGAACATTAAAAGAATTGGTACCAAACTAGCTCAAAGTGAGGATATTGACGAGATCACGTCCATTTTTTCAGGTAAGATACTACTAGAGGTAACACCTTCCCAACAGCCTGGAGCCATTTTCTGTATAACAGAAATGACTCAAGTACAAGCATGATGGTGAATAATTCGGGATTGAAACAAAAGCAATTACAGAGTCTTCCTAATATAAATGAGTCGCTTATCACAATGGACGTTTAGGAAAAGAACTCTCTCTAGACTGCTGCTGTGCCACTATACTTTTTATTTCTTTCCAGTAACATGCAGACAATTTCAAAAGGACTGCCAACAAAGGGTGAAGAAGGTGTGTTAGCTACATACACTGCCACATTCCTTCCAAGAATATCTAACGTTATTATTGATTTTTTTTTATGAATGTACTAATTTTCCACTTGCTTTTTCTCCATGCTTGACTATTTCGCAGAATATGCCTACTTGTGATAGGCATTTGAAAGTAATGCACGTACGTATAACTGCTTGGCAATAACATAGACAAATTTGATTTTTAACTTATGGAAATCAGGTAAAATCATGCATTGGAAACATATGCATCTCACCTCTGCATAATCAATTCTTCCACCGGCTTTGTGTACTGCTTGGATGACTGAGTCCTTCAACTCTCTGGAATTAACTTGACCCATTGCTGCAGCCGATTTAGCTTTGGACAGTGATCGACTAATTGACAAGGCCTGCAGGACAGTGCAAAGGAAGTTTAAACAAGCTACTTTTTTTTTTGGATAAACTAAACAAGCTACTTTAGAAAAGAAGGTATGGAAAAACAATTGTACATAGATAGTCACAGTTGAGCATCTAACTCAATGTTCGAGACTCTCAGAGAAAATAGGGACAGATCATAGAACAGTTTTAACATGTCATTTACTTCGATGGGCACTAAATTAAGTAAGATATGTGTGAAGTAGCACATGGCAGAACCTTTTCCCTGTGTTCAGGAGAGAGGTGCACATTGCGCGAGCTCATTGCCAGGCCATCAAGCTCTCGTACTATCTCTGATCCGATCACTTGTATGGAAAAATCAAGATCCCGAACCTGAAAGACATCAATTAGAACATAAAACAAATGAACATTGTCTTATTTGTTAAAGAAAGGAAAGATCTTTTAACCAAATATTAGTATTTTATATATACAAGTCCAACATCGAACCTCAATGTAAATAGAAAACAAAATTTGCAACTGATTAATTCAGCTAGTTCAGTTTCCATCTTCTACGTACAATTTGAGTTAAACATGAAACCACTATGGTCATTTTCGTTCCTGAAATTATGGGATTGGGTTTGTTTCTTAAAGGGCATATGAGGCTGTACGCAATATCAAGGAGTTTGCTCAAATCAGATCGAGTGAAATCCATACAGCAAAATAGAGAAAGAATGGAAATGAAAAATATGTCCTTAAAGTTTTATTCAAGCCTAGGCCCCACTCATAATGCTTTCTGTACAAGAGCTGGAAGGTCAAACCAACCGCATATAGTGCTTACTGCTTTCAATCTGTCTTAAATCAGCCCAGAGGTTGATCTTGCTTTCTTTCTATGTGCATCCTTGTTTGTTGGATTTTTTAGGCCAGGATCTTCATATTCTTGTGCTTCTTTATCTTTTCCCACCTATCGCCCCCTATCAGCAGCAACTCCCCTAGCCAAGGGCTCGCATAGTCTCTCATTGAAGGAAAAGCGAACCGACACTGTAGGGCCATAGGCACTGATTGCCAGATTCGTTCCACCACCAGCTTCAAAGGAAGGAGTAAAATGAACCACCCTTCAAAAGAATAATGCGAATCTTACTGTTCTCAATCTTACAAGCCTAAGAACCAAGCCATCACGCCATCCTTCCCTCTCCCCGTACTCGCCTCGTTCACTGCTCTCCACCACTGGCGGGAACTTAATTCTTTATAAAACAGTAGCGTGCTCCTTCAGATACAACGCAACAGAGCAGTATCTCGCTCACTGCTCTTTGCATCTTACTGTTACCACACGACAAGAAAAACAAGGTCCGTGTTCATACTACGGTTTTAAATTAATGGACTAACTGTCCCAATCTAGAAAGATCTTCAGATTAACATTAGATGAACAAATCAGTCAACGAGTTGACGAATTCTTACTGCAGATCAATGAGCATTGACTCTACTAGCATAACAATATTAAGATATTAGCTGCTGTCATGATAGTTAAACTGTCACAATCCACAAAAAATTGTGAGGTAAATGGGGAGGAAACATAATAGATAAATACGAGTTAGAAATTGTGTTCTTTCTCTTAAGATATTTAAAATCCAGATTATCATTACTATTTATGCAGAAATAAGCATTACCCCATGACCTAGCTCATTGTAATGAAAGCCAGGGAGTTTGGCTGCACCAGTGAGAGTTTGGCTTCAAGTTCAAATCTCATGGATAGGGCTCGGTGTAGTATAAATTCTTGACTAAGTTTATGGTAATGAGTTTGGCGCTTGCAAAGTATTACGGACAAAGATGTCCAAACACAGATTCAGAGCCAGTCAATACGTGTGGATCCCACGAGTATTGTGTGAGATCTACGCGCATCAAAAGCTCCAAACGTATCTGTGTCGGTATATGTGTCCAAAATCTGTGTCTGAATCAGTGCTCTTGGCGCTTCAAACACCTCTCGCCTTAATCAATTAACAAAGGTTTAGAATACAGTTCATTGTGCATCCCCTCTCTGTCTCTCATAATGCTTCCAACAAGCTTAATCCTATGCACTTAGTTGAGTGAACAATTACAGGATGCTCAAAACACGAAGAAATGAATGCAGATCTATAATTTTTCAACAATCAACCACTTCGCCAAATGCTACATTTTACTGTCACTGTCCTTTACTAAACTAAATCACAAGAATTAGTCGAGAAACAAGCAAATCAATGATCCAACAAACTGAAGAACAATTAGATCTTCAGAAAAACTCACCATTCGCCTTATAATCCTCCACTGCTGGTAATCCTTCTTCCCAAACATGGCCACATCAGGCTCAACAATATTAAACAATTTAGCCACAACCGTAGCAACGCCTCTAAAGAACACAGGCCTACTCTTCCCACACATACCATTTTCCAATTTCTCAACCCTAACCCATGTCTCATGACCCAATCCCGTCTCCTCCAAACAGGAAGTCACCGCCATCCCTCCTCCTCCTCCTCCTCCTCCTCCTCCTCCTCCTCCTCCTCCTCCTCCTCCCTCTTTCTCTCTCTTGACTTCTCTCTCTACCCCGTGCCCACCATAGTCATACAAATTGTAGGGATGGAACACAACATCTACCCCACCGGGAACAGACTTCAGCTTGTCGATATCACCAAGGAAATCAGACGGGTATGTGGAAAGATCTTCAGAGGGAGAAAACTGACCTGGGTTTACGTAAATTGAGACAACTATGAGGTTGGTGTGAGTATGGGCTTCTCTGATTAGTGAAAGGTGGCCCTCGTGGAGATAACCCATGGTGGGGACTAGACCTATGGTCTTGTCTTGGGCTCTCATCGACCTTGACCACTGCCTCATCTGGTCCTTGTCTGTGATTATGAGCGGTTCTTTTCTAACTTCCATTTCCAGAATCAAGCTTCTCTCTCGCAATCAATTGTTTGTCGGCTTTGTGCAATCAGAGCATACGTTTGTTGTTTGAGTTGAAGACTGGTAAAATAGAGATATCGTTGTCTACAAAGATTGCAACCCAAAAGAGAAATGTGAAAAGGGATGGAAGGCGTGGTCAATACAAAGAAAGTACAATGGGGGTTGAGGAGTTTTTCCTGATATGATTTGTGGATTCAGTGAAATGACAGAGGAAGATGACAAAATACAAATCCACATGGGGCCGTGGCGGCTTTGGTGCAATTAAGAATGAAAAAAATTTAAGAAACACAATCTTTTCTTACATATTCAGTTAGAAATATATTTAGAACTGGATGTGCTTACATGATTATAGAAGATTTTATATATATTTAATAATTTTAAATATATTTGTATTTGGATGTGTAAAAAAATTTTGTATTTTTAAACTAACTCATTAACATTATTGACGTTCAATTTGGGGTCCAATTTTCCTTTTTAATTTATTTTTATTCAAAAAAATGTGAGTAAAACTTGTGTAAGCTATTAGTTCATCTCAATAAAAGAATATAAAAAATTTGTATAGATCTGTGACGGATTTGGTGCAATAATAATTATTTATGTTAAATTTGACCTAAATTTTTAATTTAATTTTTCTTTTTATTTAAAAAATAATTGTATTTTTAATTATGTATTAAATTGTTGTGAATTATTAGATCGTTTCGACAGGATATTTTAAAAAAATAAAAAATTGTGATAGCTTAACCAAAAAATTTTAAATAGGGGGAACATAAATAATTTTACCTCGTACATGAAATAACTTGCACATATTATTGTTTATTCATATCTTTTTGTCACATTCTCAAATTTCAATAAAATAAACCATAACATTTTATCAACACAAATCCCACATGATTCACCCATAATCCCACATTACCTTTCATGATATACCAACAAAGTTCCGCATTTCAAAATAAGTTAAAAATCAAAGGCGCATCCCAACCCAGTAAATCATCAAAACATCATATTTGAAAAGTTTGAGTAATACATTTCTTCAAATCAAAAGAATAAATCTAAGAGTTCTACTACATCTTCCAAAAATAAAGGTACGAAGATGTTAAATAACTCGCACATCTTAGCTTTTTGGAATATGTCCAACCAAGCATGTCATGCATTGCACACTATTTATTCGGTGTCGTACCTAAAAAAAATGAAGGATTGAGCTGCACAATAATATCTACGCCCATATTCATGCATATGAAATGAAATAGCATGCTACACGAATAATGAATGACAATATAGGCATGAACAAAAGTAGATTACAAGAACATGCAAGGCACGCATACTTAATGAACTCACAACACTGTTGCATTATTCATTAACCATGTATCCACTCACAAATTCTTAAGTTTCATCAAGGTCTCAACGTTCAAAAGTTATATCATCATTCCTAGCACATCACTCAACGGTGGCTAGTTAAATTGTGTTGTTTTTTAGCACTTCTTCCGATGAAGGTTAGTATATCAATTCATTTTCTAGCACTTTTCCCAAATGAAGCTAGTCTAATAGTCCTTGGCACTTCTCTTGATAGAGACTAGCAATGTTTTTACATCGATATCATATCCGTCATGCTTCGTTCATAATGTATTATACAATCGTTCACCATCAACAATTCATAAGAGACCAAGCAATCAAATAAATGAGGCAACCACACAATACTACATCTCAACCCATGACTAAACATATGATTTAAATTAGGAGGATAGACCTCTACAAATGGTCAAGAAGGGTAACAAGTGGTTGGAAATGGATTTAGTAAAAATAATTTTTTTAGGAAGAACATTAGGCCCGATCGCCCGGTCCCCATCCTCACCATCCGGACGCCCAACACCATTGTTTGGACGCCCAATGCCATCGTCCGGACGCTTTGAAATTATCCTCTCTGTTCCCTTATCTAGATCAGTCGTCCGAACGATCGTGACTCTTATCCAGATGGAAATTACAATTTTGTAGAAATTCACAGATTTCTCCAACACTTCTAAAGGTTCCAAACAACAACCAAAACACAAAAATATAGACCACAACAAGTTATATACACATAACAAAGGTAAAACATCTCTACCTAAAAGTGAAAATCTGAAGTTAGCTTTCAAAGAAAGACCCTAGCTTTAAAAGGATGATAAACTTTTAATTAAGTCACCTCCATGCAAGTACACACCTCCAATACTAAGAAATCAATAAGATTTGAAAGATCCTTAAAGGATTTATGGTGAATTTGAGGTTTGATCAAAGATTTGAGATGGGAAGGTGAGAGTAAGAGAAACTAACATAGATAGAGAGATATGGGAAAATAAGATTATTACAATATCCACATCAGTCTCTTTTGAGCTCTTCTTTTTTCATTTTGAGGAGCAATTCTTCCACATATGTTCTACATCAGTCTCTCTATATCTCATTCCTATTTTGTGAATACTATAATGACTCCCTATATTTGAAAAATCAATATAGCCTTCCTATTTAGTGAATGCAAATTTAGAAGTGTAACGCCCCGATTTCTCGAGACATAATTAAAATATTTATTTATTTATTTTATTATCAAAACATAAATGAAAGAAATGTCACTCTTATTAGTAATTAAAACAACAGAAAATGTGATAAAACAGAGTTTTAAAGTGTGTGGAAGAAAAGTTGACAGAAATATCCCTCGAGGTTTATATTTATTTGAAAAATAAGATAAACAGAGCATTTAGGGATAAGACAGCCAAACTTCGTCAAGATTCTCCAACAACTCCCAACTCTTCCTGCTCAGATAAATTCTCCAACTGCTCCTCGACTAGGTATGAAACACCAAAGGCAGAGAAGTTGCTCTATTGAGTAATGAAACTCAATAGGAGACAATACTCGAAAACCAAACCCAGAGATAACATGCATGCTCAACAGGATATATGGATAACGTAAACGATAACAGAATAAACTATAACTAAATAACATAAGATAAATATTTGGTATGTTATGAATTTGTTCTTTTTAAGTTTCTAGGAATTCCACCGAGAAACGCCGTTTCCTACCCAACTATCTAACAAGGGCACTCAGTTGATATTGACCAGTCTTTACCTACCTAGGGCCTGTAGTCCGAGGTTATGTACCCGACTTGAAAACTGACCCAGCAAGGAATGAATCTTCTACCGTTCACTCAGGTCAATAACTACCTCACCCTAGTTAGATTCGACCGAACGTGGTGTCACCAGGTCAGGTACCAACGAACCTTAGTCGCTTCCCCTTAATCGGCTCAAAGATGCCCAAGACATTGGCCGTCACTCCCTCGGGGTCCGGAGTTACCTTCGCAAACGTCCCCAAAGTCACCCTCAACTGTCTCCAACAACTCCTAGTTGGGGTCCTTTAAACATATCCACAAAATCAAACACATGACGACGCCCAACAATAACCTTGCCATGACGGGCCTCCCAGATTCAATTTTACTCTTTTTCATTAACATTCACTTATTTGTCTCTACACAGTTCAACTACTTATAATGCACGCTCGATACCTTCCGCTGTTTTATCCGAGTGTCATTTGAACCGGTGTCTCTAACGTTCAATCTATATTTTTTTCAAAATACAATCAATTCAATAACACATAACATCAGCAAATACAGATTTTAAAGTAGCAGATTGTAATCTCAAATGAGTTATGAATTAATACCAATCAAATAATAAGGATATACTCACTGTTAAACAAACTTATCTTCATGTAATGAGAACATGCATTATACATATACAAGAAAACCCACATAGTTAGAATGCCTTAATCTTGAATGGATTTTAAGGATGGACAAGTTTAAAGAGCAGCAAAAGTATCAATAGATCCAAAGGAAATCAATAAACAAAACAAAACGAAAAGTGAAAATTTGCCAAGTACAAATTTCTATTTTACAAAAGAAATAATAATGGAAAGAACCATGAGAAGAAAAATGCACTGCCTTGCTAATACTAAATTAATCTCAGTGGGGTAAATCACAGAACTGTAGTTAAATTTCTTAAACTTCCTCACTTATTCACATATATATATATATATATATATATATATATATATATATATATATATATAGTTGATTGTCTGATTCATTCCAGGTTCCCGAACGGGTTATACAATGGTTCGTTCATCATACAATAATTAGTGAATTAACAACTAACAACGAAATTGAGGGTTTAGGTGGAATAATCTACAAAATCAAGGGTTGAAGGTACTAGCTAGATCCTATTGGGTTTCACCTTGCAAATATAAATTGGTATGTGATGTTGGGCGAAAATCAGTTTTGGGCCTATTGGGTCGCACGAGCGGGCCGCCGCGGTTAAGTTAGCCTTTTAGGGTTTTTTGTTGGCATGTGGTGTTATGTTGCCCTAGTCTATAAAGGGAACATATGATAGCAGCCCTCATTGTATCTCCTTTTACAACTTTTATAGTGAAAACCCTCCAACACCCCGTGGACGTAGATCATTCCGATCGAACCACGTATATCGTTATCTTGTGAGCTTGTTTGATTATCGTTTATTTTACGCTTGCTTGCTTTGTGCCCTAACAACTGGTATCAGAGCTCTGGTTCTCGTCAAGATCAGTAATGGCCGAAGAAGAAGGTAGAGTTCACGGGATCGAAAAGTTCAATGGATCAGACTTCGGATATTGGAAGATGCAGATAGAGGATTATCTGTATGGTAGAGGTTTGGAGGCGCCATTGACTGGGAAGAAGCCGGAAAAGATGAACGATGCGGAATTCGAAACCCTAGACAGAAGAGTCTTGGGAATCATCCGGTTGACGTTATCGAAGACGGTTTCCCACAACATCATGAAGGAGAAGACTGTAACCGGCATGATGGCCGTGTTATCCAGTATGTACGAAAAGCCATCTGCGAACAATAAGGTACATCTCATGAAGAAGTTATTTAATCTTAAGATGCAGGAGGGAAGCTCGGTTGCGAGCCATCTTAATGATTTTAATACGATTACGAATCAATTATCTTCAGTTTCAATTGAGTTCGACGATGAGATTAGGGCCTTGATTGTATTGGCTTCGTTGCCCAATAGTTGGGAGGCCATGAGAATGGCAGTATCTAATTCTGCAGGGAAAGAAAAACTGAAATACTCAGATATTGGAGATTTAGTCTTGAGTGAGGAGATGCGCAGAAAAGATGCAGGGGAATCTTATCCGTCTGCCTCGGGTTCCGCTTTAAATACCGAGGGTAGAGGAAGGAGTCAGTCGAAAGGAAGTTCTCAAAGGGGGAGGTCTAAATCGAAAACGCCTCTTTCAGAAATTCAGTGTTGGAACTGTAATCAGACCGGGCACTACAGACGATACTGTAAGGAACCGAAAAGGCAAAACGATACTGCTAATGTTGCTGCTGAAAATTGTCAAGATGCTTTGCTATTGTCGGTTGATAGTCCGATAGATTCTTGGGTTTTGGACTCAGGAGCTTCGTTTCATACCATTGCACACAGGGAGATTGTTCAGAACTATGTTGCTGGAAATTTCGGCAAGGTGTATTTGGCTGACGGAGAGGCGTTAGACATCGTGGGTATGGGAGATGTTCGGATAAGGGTACCGAATGGTTCGGTGTGGCTGCTACAGAAAGTCCAACACGTTCCCAAGTTGATGAGGAACTTGATTTCTGTGGGACAGCTTGATTCTACAGGACATACTATCACGTTTGGTCAGGATAGCTGGAAGGTTTCAAAAGGGGCTATGATTGTGGCTCGTGGAGTCAAGACAGGGACATTGTACTTGACGGAGAGCACTCGAGACATGGCAGGAATTCTTGAATCAACAGTTGATGCTGAGCTATGACATAAGCGGCTGGGTCACATGAGTGAGAAGGGGATGAAGATGTTACACACCAGTGGGAAGCTTCAGGGATTAAAGTCTACTGAGTTTGGTTTGTGCGAGGGATGCATATTTGGGAAGCAGAAAAGGGTTAGCTTCTTGAAGACGGGCAGACCACCAAAGCCAAGGAAGTTGGAGTTAGTGCACACAGACTTGTGGGGGCCTTCTCCAGTTCAGACCATTGGGGGTTCCAGATATTATATCTCCTTTATTGATGACTCGAGCAGGAAGGTATGGGTTTATTTTTTGAAGAATAAATCTGACGCTTTTAATGCTTTTTTGAGGTGGAAAGCAGCTGTAGAAAATGAGACCGGCTTGAGACTTAAATGTCTAAGATCGGATAATGGTGGTGAGTATGAAGGTGAATTCAAGAAGTACTGTGAGGTCAATGGGATAAAGATGCAGAAGACTATCCCCGGGACTCCTCAGCAAAACGGTGTTGCTGAGCGAATGAACAGGACCTTGAATGAGCGAGCAAGGAGTATGAGACTGCATTGTGGTTTGCCAGAAATTTTTTGGGCTGATGCAGTAAGCACGACGGCTTATTTGCTAAATCGGGGACCGTCAGTTCCGTTACAATTCAAGTTGCCAGAAGAAGTGTGGAGCGGAAAGAAGGTAAACCTTTCGTTCCTTAAAGTTTTTGGCTGTGTTTCATATGTTCATATTGATGCAAATGCTCGTAGTAAGTTAGAGGCTAAATCTAATAAATGTTTCTTTATTGGATATGGTGATGAGGAGTACGGCTATCGATTTTGGAATGCACAGAACCAGAAGGTGGTTAGAAGCCGGAACGTCATCTTTAATGAACAAGTGCTATACAAGGATCATGATAGGACAGAGCAAGTCGCGTCTGTGCCAGAGACTGAGAAAGAAAAGGTTGTGGTTGATTTGGGTGAGCTGTCTGAGGGGTCTGTTCCAGAGAGCACTCAGGAAGAGGAGGAGGAAGTTATTCCGCAAGTTGAAGTTGAACAGAGCACGCCAACTGCTGCTGTCAGAAAATCTTCCAGAGTTAGCAAACCAACACAACGTTTCTCACCATCCTTGAATTATATCTTGTTGACTGATGCTGGGGAACCAGAGTATTATGAGGAGGCTTTGCAGAGTGAAAGTTCTATCAAGTGGGAGTTGGCAATGAAGGATGAGATGAACTCTCTGCTGACAAACAAAACGTGGGAGTTGTCTGAACTGCCCGACGGGAAGAAAACTCTTCATAACAAGTGGGTTTACCGGATCAAGGAGGAGCATGATGGTAGCAAGCGCTACAAGGCTCGGTTGGTGGTCAAAGGCTTTCAGCAAAAGGAAGGTATTGACTACAACGACATTTTTTCTCCTGTTGTAAAGTTAACCACAATTAGGTTGGTGTTGGGAATTGTGGCTGCTGAGGATTTATACCTAGAGCAGTTAGATGTCAAGACTGCCTTCCTCCATGGGGATTTGGAGGAGGAGATCTACATGCATCAACCAGAGGGCTTTGCAGTGAAAGGAAAGGAGAACAAGGTTTGCAAACTGAAAAAGAGCTTGTATGGGTTGAAGCAAGCTCCAAGGCAGTGGTACAAGAAGTTCGATGGCTTCATGTGCAGCAAGGGGTTTCAGCGGCTGGAGGCTGATCATTGCTGTTATACCAGAGGTAGTGGCAAGTCTTATGTCATTTTGTTGTTATATGTGGACGATATGCTTGTGGCAGGATCAGACATTGGGGAGATCAACAAAGTGAAGAAGGCATTGTCAAGCCAGTTTGCAATGAAGGACTTGGGGGAGGCCAAGCAGATTCTCGGGATGAGAATTATCAGAGACAGAAAGAAAGGGACACTAGAGCTGACACAGGCAGACTACATCAAAAAGGTGCTCAAGAGGTTTAGCATGAGCGATGCAAAACCTGTTGGAACACCTTTGGCTAGTCATTTCAGACTATCCAAGGAGCAGTCACCGAGGGATGATAAGGAGCGGGACTACATGGAGAAGGTTCCGTATGCATCGGCAATTGGGAGTCTTATGTACGCTATGGTTTGTACACGTCCGGACATTGCGCATGCAGTGGGAGTAGTGAGTAGGTACATGAGTAATCCGGGAAGGCAACATTGGGAAGCAGTGAAGTGGCTTATGAGGTATTTGCGTGGTTCTGCAGACGTCTCTTTGAACTTCACAAAGACTGGGCTGAAGTTGCAAGGATTTGTGGATGCTGACCTTGGAGGTGATGTTGACAGTAGGAAGAGTACCACAGGTTTCGTTTATACTCTGGCTGGTACAGCAGTGTGTTGGGGTTCCAAGCTATAGAAGGTTGTTGCGTTGTCAACAACAGAAGCTGAGTATGTGGCAGTGACAGAAGCAGCCAAGGAGATGGTCTGGCTTCAAGGGCTCATGGGTGAACTAGGGAAGGCGATAGAGAAAGGGGTGCTACACAGTGATAGCCAGAGCGCTATTTTTCTAGCCAAGAATCCGGCGTTTCATTCGAGGACAAAGCACATACAGATGAAGTATCACTTCATTCGATGTTTGGTCGACGAGGGTCAACTATTGCTTGAAAAGATCCGTGGTGCAGAAAATCCAGCGGATATGTTGACAAAGACCGTGATCATTGACAAGCTGAAGCTGTGTGCGGCTTCAGTTGGTCTCCGAACTTGAGGTTGTGGAGATGGGTGTTGGAGCGGTAGCCTGAGTCGCTGTTGCGTTCGTTGGACCTTGGGGTGCATTGAGGAACTGTTTTTCGAGTGGGAGAATTGTTGGGCGAAAATCAGTTTTGGGCCTATTGGGTCGCACGAGCGGGCCGCCGCGGTTAAGTTAGCCTTTTAGGGTTTTTTGTTGGCGTGTGGTGTTATGTTGCCCTAGTCTATAAAGGGAACATATGATAGCAGCCCTCATTGTATCTCCTTTTACAACTTTTATAGTGAAAACCCTCCAACACCCCGTGGACGTAGATCATTCCGATCGAACCACGTATATCGTTGTCTTGTGAGCTTGTTTGATTATCGTTTATTTTACGCTTGCTTGCTTTGTGCCCTAACATGTGATTCGTTTGTAAAGCATGAAATCGAGATGGTTGAAGGTAATAATTCATACAAATAAAATAAAATACATAATCTAAGGGTTGAAAGGTTAAATTTCCTACGAGATGCATCCGGAACATATCAATACCTAATTGAGGAAGACTGTTAGAACATACTGATTATTATGCAATATTCCACTGAGCATGTGCTATATTAAAACAAATAAAAATTAAGAATATGACCAATTTCTTTTCACGCAAAACAAACCGTACATGAATCTAAGGGCGGTAGGTACGGAATCCTACCTTGAATGTACGTATCAAGTGTTGGAAAAATGGTTTGGCAAAACATATTTTTAGCTAAGTTTAAGCTAAAATAAAAGTGAATTCCACATATCTTTATGTGTGAATCTAAGTGGCAATGTGTTTACATACACATGGAGCTTAAGATTGTATATTTGGTTGGACAAAACCATTTATATGTGAATTAAAAATTGAATTCAAAGTAGGCTCCAAAGATTGGTAAAGATTGGTAATTTTGGGTGAAAATGGTGTTAGTCCCACATAGGAAAAATGTGGAACATTCATGTGGTATATATAGTTTAAAATTGCTTAAGGGTTTGGGTCCCAAGGGCACCCCACTTTTGTGGATGGGGAAGGACTTAGGTAGCATGGGCTTTGGCCCAAACTACCACACGCGCGCGCCGCCGCCGTCCGTCCGACCGGCCGGGTTCGGGTTCGGATTCGGGTCATTTAGATAATATTCTTTTTGTTGGAAATTTATTTAATTAAATTAATTATTTAATTAATTAAATAAGAATTTTATTTAATTAGATCCGGTTAACCCGTTGGTCCGTTTCGTTTCAGACCCGCGTGGCCCATTGGCTTTTTGACCGTTTGGCGGTTTCTGACCGTTATGCCCAACGGATGCGTCCCTTGGGCCGAACCAATACCACATAACCGAATCGGTTTACCCAACCGAACCAGTGCACCTATTTGGCCGAACCAGTGCAACTCTTAGCCAGAGTTGCACCCTTTTGCAGCCTATAAATAAAGGCTGAATCAGTCCGAATTAAATACACTTAATTTCCAGACTTAATACCTTGCATTCATAGCATCTTGTCCGTACTTTATTTCTGTTCTTTGAGAGAGAGTCCAGTACACATTCTGGTTCGACAGACTAGTGGTTTGCAGTGCTGCTACCATTAGTGTTGATCGTTGCATCCTGGGAGACAGACGCCAAATCAACTCGTAGCACCGTAGCGAGGGCGTATTTTGTCTTAAGGAGATTGTGTCAAACACAAACCTCGATCAGTAAGTTTTCGTGTTCTACCGTATCGCTTCAAGAAATCGCTTGATCACTTCAATTCGCTCCGAACACCAAGTAAGTTTTCTGTCATTTTCTGTTTATGTCTTACTTGTATTTTACAGATTATTAATAGCCTAGTTAACATCAAGCAGACGAAGAACGACAAACGGAATTGAAATTGAAATTTGAGAAGTAAACAATAGTTGTCTCCCTCTCCCAGAATTCTCCCTCCCTCTCTCTCTTTCTCTGACCACCACTGTGGTTCTTTACGAGAAGAAAAAAATAGTCTGAGTGCTAGATGAAAACTCTAGGTTCTTGTATAGGACTCTTGGATTAAATCCTGTTAATGCCAATCATCAGTCACTTTAAATTTTCTTTTAAAAATCTATTATTTTGTCATTTGTAACCTCCATAAACTTTTAAAACCCATAAACTGATTTCAACCTCTCCTAGAATTCCTAATGTAAAGGAAATTGAAGAGATGACGAAAAATTATCCCATGCTTCATCCCAGATCTGATGTGTGTGTGTGAGAGAGAGAGAGAGAGGTACTTGGGCTCTACTGTTACCTGTGCCATTCCAGATCAAAAATAACAGAATAGAAAGAGGTATTCGGTTTATGAAGGACCTTATACCTGTTTTGGGTTGAAAATGGGGAGAACGGGGGATTCCGTTTGTCTTTGCAATGGAGGTGGATGGAGGAGCTGGATTGGGACCGACTCAAAACATTAGGGATCTAAGTTGTTGAAATTAAAAACTCAGGATTCAATTTGAGAATTGCAATAAACTCCATGACTTATTATGTAATTTTAAAAACTAAAACCATTTGCCAAGCACAAATTCCACCAATCCAATTCTTCATGTACATGCAAAATATACATTTTTACTCACACCCCTTATTAAGATCTACAATGAGCTCAACACCCCAACCCCATTGCTCCAAGAGCTACAAGCACAACTTTCGTGTATAAATTCGGACAAATATAAATACGTCCGGAACTGTCTGATGCACGCAAAATTCTTCGTTATTTTACAGACTTCGCATGAATCAAACAGTTCCGAACGCATTTGTGTCTGAACCTGTGTACAAAAGCACTTTCATTATCCCCAATAGCTCTACAAGGAAAAGAAAAGATAATTAACAGGCCAACTGGTCTCTAAATGAAGATATCTCTTCAAAGATGGGAAGTCTCTTAGATCCTGAAGGGAACCATTCATGGATCAATCTCTCAAGCCCATCAAAGAAATCTTGATCCACATTAAGGCCCATCTCTTCCGACGACGACGGAGGCTGCTGCCGGGACTCTAAATCCAGTACCAATTCTTGGGCCCGAGTTCTGGACTTGGAATTATCAGAACCTGCAAGTCTTCCTTGTAATACCTCCTCAAGAACCGAATGGGCCTCGTCGTATCGGGCCTGTTTGATCAGGCTTAGGGCCAAGTTGCAGGCCTTGTTAGCGTCGGGATCGATCATTTGGGCTTTCTTGTATACTACCTCAGCTGCTATGTAACTTGTTTTCTGCATATAGGCCCAGCCCAAATTTCCCTGCCACAAAGGCATGAAAATGAATTCCGTCTCCTTTAAGAAATGATGCCATTTTGTTCAATTTAGGAACTCAAGAGCTTTCTCGTGGTATCCCAATATCCTTCTTGCCACGAGATCGTGGATTCAAAGTGGCTGTAGTGTATTTTTTTGTAATGCGCTTGTGGTGCGGGCAAAATGGCGTAATTTTTGTCTGCTTTGTCCTCGACATTACATCGTTTTTACTTATCACGTAAATTGATATCAAAATACATGGAATCAAAATGATGTAATTTTCGAGAGCAAAGGGGGTAAAACTACGTCGTTTTGCCCGCATTACACGTGTACTGTAAAAAAGTGCACTACAGCTTCCATAAATCTTGAGATCGTGCCTTAAAAGTTGTGCAAATCTAGAACTTCGTTATATTATTTGTAGTCGGGAGTATTTTGAAATATGATTATTAAGAATAAATGAATTCTGATCAAAATAGAAGATTTGGGGAGACTATAGTGTGCCCCTTGTAGCGAGCGTATAGTGCAAGTAAAATGATATAATTTTGCTCGCTTTATTTTCGAAACTATGTCGTTTTGATCATATACATTTTGACAATTCACGTGATAAGTCAAAACGATGTAGTTTCAAAGACAACATAAATAAAACTACATCAATTTATTCATACTGCATGCGCACTACAAGAAACCGCACTTGAATCCTCCCAATCCCAAAATAGACTAGTAGAATGTAACGTTAAATCGGTTAAATGAGAAGGAGATTGATAGGACAATACGAGCAACTACCCCGAATAGTTCGGGTATTGCCACCAAATTCGTGAGAAGGAGAAATTAGAGACACGACGGCTACAAATTCACAATTCGTTTTGAAAATTCATTACGAATATGTAAAGTATTTAATTTGAATTATGAAAGAATTTCGTTTCGACATAGTTTTATACTACAAACGAGGCAAATCAAGTAGTCAATAAATTTATCTATTATTTGAGAATACGAGACGAAAAATCAACAGTCATTGACTAGCAAGACAAAAGTTGGAAACTTTGTAATTTTTGGATTTGGGGGCTATAATGCAGTAAAACGAGCAAAAAGACATTATTTTGTCCATAAATTATTATCGAAATTTTATCTTGTTTTGTGGACTATAGTGTAGCCCGCACTACAATTCCTCGGTGCAAGTAAAGCGACGTCATTTTGTCGCAACAAAACGACACCACTTTATTTACACGCACCGCAAAATTTTAGTGCGGACGGACTGTACTATAGTCCCGAATCCGTAATTTTGTAGTTGCAATGGCTCGTACCAGTAATCTGGAAGTTTCTTGCTTGACAGAGACCTGGAACTTCTTGCCATGAGAACGTGCAGTTTTTGTTGGTTTCCCATTAAAAGCTTCGCCTTGATATATCATCCTCAGCTTCTGCTTTATCAACGCTATTTGTTCATCTACTTTCCCACATTTCTATAACCCAAACCAATACACACAAAAAAATTTATTTCAAAAATCAGAATTTTCATTTCAAAAACCAAATTTTAGTGACATAACATTCACATTATACTCTAAATTCATCTCAATTATTTAACTTTTTTATCTCAAAGAGTTCGTCAAACAATCAGATCAGTCTGATACGATGTTTTCACACCCCTATTATACTTGTCTGACATCATACATATATATACACACACATACATACATGTAGGTCAATAAGGTTCAATTGGAGGAGGTCAATTCATGGTCTCTCAACACATGCATTCACCTACACTTGGTCGTTACAGTGCTGTGAACCCATTAATTTAGAGATCACAGACGAAACCCAAGAGGTCAAGATAGAAAATACTTTGACTCTTGAAGAAAGTCCGATTGACCTTTTGAAAGAATACAAGGATGTCTTTGCATGGTGCTACAATGATATATCTGGACCCAACACAAACATAGTGAAACATAAAATCAGGTTGGATTTCACCCCTACACACGAAATTTCACTCTTCTCTGTCTATTGAGATATGTCAAAGGGACTCACTCTTTCAACTTAATTGTATTTGCAGATGCAAATGCAGATTGGAGACCCTATAAATAAGAGGTCACCCTCGTTATCTTTTTTCTCGATTTGCCAAGTAATAATCTACTGTTGTCAGCTGAGTACATGGTCTTGGCTAATACAATAGCTAAGTTAGCTAAGTTAACAGGGTTGTCCTAACCGTAAAGAATTCAAAAACTTTCTTTTTTTGTTCCTCCTATCATTTGGTGTGATAGGAGTGCTATTTCCTTGGCCTCTAATCCTCTTTTTCTTATGCTTGGAACTAAAGCATATTGAAATAGACTATCATTTTATTCGGAAAAAAGGTTTTGAGCAAACAAATAAGCGTTCATTACGGTTTTCATTGTTTTTTAAGAAACTAAAAGATAGTACTAGGATTGAAAAGCTAGAATATTATTGTCATATGATGTACCTTGTACAAGTCAATGAGGACATTATCAAGTGATTCTTGGGCTTGTTTGGAGCAACGACCCCTAAAAGATCTGATAGCTTCAATGGCTTCTTCAGTTCTATCCACTTTCTTCATCACCACAGCCATATCCTTGAGTGCACTATCTACTCTATCCCCAGCATTTATTGCCTTCCAGAACCATACTATTGCTCCTTCCAAATCTTTCTGCACCAGCTATGTATACGTACATATACACATACATATATATATACTCAATCGAATTAGTATTCTAATATACGTCTCAACTACGAGATCTCATATATATACGAATTCCAACCAAAATATTGCTCGAGAAAAATAGAAAATAAGCATTAAAGCTCAATTTGGCCTCATGTTCAATTGTATTATGTTTTGTCTTTATTTTATTTTTATTTTTTTTTGCGTTCATGAGATCTGCGTCAAATTTTTGTAAGTTGCAAGAAAAAAACAAAAAAATGAGTCGCATATTTACGGAGTGCATTCGTAGATCATGATAATCTTTCACAAAACACCAAATTTTGTAATCTGATGTATAATTTGTTCGACGAAAAAGTAAAAAAGATCCTAACGTAATCTTTTAATTGAACTTTATAATCATTAGATTCGGGAAAAAAAGTAGGACGACTTTTTCATTAAATTCATACGCTTGCAGATAATAATAATATATATTTTTAGTCGATTTGATCGACAGATCAAAAGTAGTTTAGCATCCAAGGTAATAGCTAGTCGGAACCATGTATACTGGAGAAAAAATCGTCCTTCCTCCCTTTCAATTTGTTTCTAAGAAAAAGTCGTCCTCCCTTCGTTTCAATTTGTTTCTCACTTTTAACAATAAAACTATTTAAAAAATACAAATTAAGCACTTTCGTTCGCAAATTTTTTACTTTCTTAGCATCAATTTTAAAGATCCCTATTACTTTTTTAATTACTAAAAAAATTAAAAATCAGACATGAAAATACTTTTTCTATTTAAAGAATAACATAACTTTAAAACGAAGGATCAATAATTAAGATTGAGGAGAGGGAATGAGAGAGAGAGAGAGAGAGAGAGAGGAGGGGGGGAGAGAGAGATCTAAGCTAGTTGGGAAATGATGAGACACCTGAGCATGTTTGGCTTTAACATATGGACCATCCCCACATGGAACCTTGTGAATTACATGGAATAGCTCCTTCTCCTTCTTCCCCAAGCTTTTTTCTGGGCTGCTCCACTCCATTCTCTCTCTCTCTCCGCCTTTCTCTCTCTCACACACAAACACACACTCTTTCAGAAAAACAGCTTGGGGTTTCGGTAGATAGCAGTACACTGATAATTTATTAGAGCTGGAATTGGTTTGTAAAATGATTGTGAGAGAGAAAACTGTGTCCAAACCATATGTAATGAACCTGGACGCAACCCCGTCTCCTCATCCCCCACAACTTGGGTGGGATCATCTGCTACCGCACGGCGCACCAAAGTGTTCAGCCACGTGTTTCGTTTGACACCTGTCATCCCGTGACTCGATTATTCAATGAACTAAGCTGTTTGTGTGTCCCACCAGTTTCAGATTCAGATATCATCATCAGTCATCACCAACCGGTGGGGTTTACCGAATCTGAGGTTTTGAACCGTTAGATTGTACTCGTAATACCTTGTTGATCTGTGTGAACCAAATCTGAACTGTGCACGGAATGATCCGTGGGACCCTCCTAAAATAATATGAATTACATGTGTATCTAAAAGTTTTAAATACGTTTGTATCCGAATCTACTCACAGAATGATGTGTCTAGAACTTTTTTAAATTATTAAGTGCTCTTGTTGTAAGATATATAGTCCAAACTCTTCAATCTCCATCATGCCGGCATGTGGAGTCCTGAACTCGGTAGATTTTATTTTGAATTACTTGTACTGAATTCTACTTGTTTAGATATCAGTTAGTGTTGTCTGTCCGGAGATAATCTGAGGACACTTTGATATTTAATTTAATTTCTAAAAAATAATTAAAATTCTAATTGAAAAGCAGTTTACCTTATATAGAGGATCATGTTAAAGCATACACTACGATGTCCGAGATAATCACGTCGTGCACCACAGCGTTTGGATCAATCGCTTCGTGCATCACGTCTAAAATAACTGTCTGTACCTTTGATGTCACGTCTGATATACTCCACGCGCCTGTGTTAAGCCACCTGTCGACTTCGTGGAGTTACGAAAACTATTGCACCATGGTCACAACCGATCTCCGTTCGGCTCGACTCATATGCTGATTGTGTGCCTGAATATGTTATTGGCACCATATTTTTCCACATGTAACATGGTAAAAACAAAATAAAATGCATTGACACACCTAAATTCAAAGATAAATAATAAGAAAGTACTTATAATGAAGTTGATAAAATAAAATGTGTTGACGCGTTTAAATGTAAAGGCAAATACTAAGAAAGTTAAGAGGAATAAAGAAGTTAAAAAGAGTTTGAGATTCAAATATTTTGTTACTGATTTTTTCTCTAGTTGATTCTGTCAAGAGGGTGAAATTTTTGGGCGAAAAGGATCCGCCATGATCAAGGGAAGGTTCGAGTTATCGGTCATCCTTCGATCCGACTGAGGCCAAATCCAGTCCGAACCCATTGACGTCGTGACTTAAAGTGTATAAGTTCCACACAAATACATAATGACGGAGGAGGTGTGGACAGTATCATTGAATAATTGCTCACGAAACCAAGATAGAGATAAAAACTGCAAATAAGACAGTGTAAGGCTGAACCTGGCCATTAAAACAAGTCAGATACAACTGAACATTCCATCTCTATGAATATATACGGGGAAGTTGCCGAATACTTACTTCTGTTGTTTAAATGGTAGTATGATCCAAAAAACGAAGTTCCTCATTCCAATACGATTTCCATACACAATTATATTTTAAGAATAAATTGCACTCATCTTACTTAAATTTTATGATAAATGCATAATCCTACTTTGAGGGTTTATTTGGACTGAATTATTATCTTATTATTTTTTATTCTTATTAAAAAATTATAATCTTTTATTTTCTATGAATGTTTTTTATGGTTATTGTTTTGTCTCGACAAAAGATTTAAAAAATATATATAATTATGTTCAAAAACTATAAAAAAAAAATTAAGAAAAGACAAAACAATGCATGTTCAGACTTATTTTTTATTTTTAGTGAACTTTTTTAATTTTTAAATATAATATTTATTAGATTCCTTTCGTCAGGACGAACCAATAGACCATAAAAATTAATCCAAAAATAACCAATGTTATTTTTTTGAATAAAGAAAAAAAATCTCTATTTGAACTGTAATAATTATTGTTTGATTTTTTTTTGTCTTTCTCTAAAAAAACAATTGTAATATTTTATTTTGCATCAAATTTTTATAGTTTATTGATCCACCTTGACAAAAAATTTCAAAAATAGAAAAAAATATGTTAAAAAGTTTGACAAAAGTTCAAAAAAGACAAAAAAATAAGTCTAAAGGAATCTGTTTGGACTTTTTTTTTTTTGCTAAACGATCTATTTGGACTTGTTTTCATCTTTAGAAAATTATTTTATTTCGACTTTAAATCTGCGAATACTCCTACAATTGGAGTATGACAAGTACGTGTGCCTCGGTGATCTTATTTTTAGAAAATTCAATATAAACTATTTTGAATGTAATAAAAATTATGTTACATTTTATTTTGTCAAAAATATTTTAAATTTGAAATTTTAATAGATTAATTAATGACGAATGGCTGATTCTAATGTTAGGGATGTAACTACATATAGTTTAAATGTGAGGGAGATCAAAGTAATTTTAAAAATTCCGGGGGTATTAAATTTGTTAAAAACCTACGGGAGGTCAGCATAACTTATCCTGTTAGTAATACATTTTTATTATAAAAATATAATCAAGTTAGTGATCCACGTATGTCTGCTGTCTGGGCCCCCCTTGGATGGGATTAAAAGCCCTCTCAAAACTTATTATCCCAGGAGTGGGTCCCGCGTTATTCGGCATGGTTTGAAATTCAAAAGTCTCTCCCTCTTAATTTTTACCCAGTTATTTTTTCCTATGGATCTTGCCCCTGATAATTCTTCGGTAGCCCTTGATCTCTGCAAAAATTATCCGACTCTGCATAGGAGGAATTTTGTCCATTTTATCTCTTCTTATCCATTTAAAATTCTTAAATTTCCCAATTTTTTTTTTTTTGGGGGGGAGGGGGGAGAAATTATCAACACCGCTGATTCAAACCTCTTTCGGTCGTGTTTTTTAAATTTTATTCTCAAAAAAAATACAAAAAATTTACTGTTTACTTAAAAAATTATTTCGAAATTAATCGTGAGTTCAGAATATTTTGATAAAGATTATTGAATTATAGTAAGATATTTGTTGATTTATATTTTGTTGTTATTTTTCTTTTTTCCTTTTGTTGATTGATAAAATAAAATTAAAAATTTCTTAAATTATTCAAAAATATTTACATTCATCACATGTCCTGACCCAATTTTGGAGGAAAAAAATTACCAACATTGCTCATTCGAATTCATTTCGGTCGTATTTTTCAAATTTTATTCTCGAAAAAATACTAAAATTTTACTGTTTACTTAAAAAATTATTTCAGAAATAACCGTGAGCTCGAAATATTTTGATAAAGAATTTTAAATTATACTAAGATGTTTGTTGATTTATATTTTATTGTTATTTTTTTGTTAATTAATAAAACAAAATTAAAGATCTCTTAAATTATTCAAAAATATTTATATTCATCATATGTCTTAATGAACTCAACTTTTGAGAAAAAAAATAACCGACATTATTCATTCGAATCCCTTTCGGTCATGCTTTTCGAATTTTATTCTAAAAAAAAACACAAAAACTTTACTATTTACTTAAAAAATTATTTCGGGATTAACCTTTAGCTCAAAATATTTTGAAGGTTGTTGAATTATGATAAGATATTTGTTAATTTATATTTTATTATTTTTTTTAGTTGATTGATATTTTCATTTACCATGTATTTTTTTAAATAACATTTTTATTAAATATAATACATAAATGAATTTCGTAATTAATTAATATTTCAAATTATCAAATATTAATCATATATATTGAGTTTTGTATTTATATATTTTATTCAATACATAATCAAATTTAATATTGCGCAGGGTAAAATAGTCATTTGTCAGCTTTTTTCCTTATCCATCCACTCTTATCCCCCTCATTTCATAAACTATCTAAATCAAGTCAAAATATATCTCTCCGTTTTTTATATCTCTATAAATATCACATCAATGTGGGTGATCCCTCCAAAATACAATACTCTTTTTTATCTTATCCCCTAAAAATAATACTCCATTCAATCAGCCCTATAGATAGAACACATATGGAAGACATAAAAAAATAACAAGACACTAATTCAAGAAAATTATTTCAATACCAAAATACAAGATGCATAAATACTTGCACAAAACTAATCAATTAAAGTCCAACATTAAAGCTCCAATAAAACAACTAAACATTAAAGAAGAAAGGAGAGTCTCATGGACTTTTTTTTACGCTAATCATTGATATATTAAAAATGTACACGTGTCTTTACACGTAGGAAAGGGGGAAAAAAGTTATAGTATTAAGTAAAAATCGTATTTTAACATCAATAATTACGAAAGCATATGATACTAATTTTATAAAATCAATTGAAGTTTAAGGTAAGTCCAATTTAAATTAACAAGCGTAAATATATGTTATGCTTTATCGAAGACTGAATTTAGATAAGCCACTTGAGCTCCAGACTTGCACTCCTGCAAATAATTTCCACTGTTACCTCCTGTAAGAGTCTGGGTTGACCGATGGGCTTTGTTTTGATTCAAAAATCCTAGCCAGTAACGAATCGCCCAGGAAGATCCATGCAAATACATCAACTTAACAGGAAGAAAAGCTTTACAGTGACAGGAAGACTGAGGTGTATGATTAAATACAAAAGGCATACTTGGACAACAATTGGAATATTGGGTGCTAATTTATAAGACAAGATTTTGCCCATTTTCATATCCACCAAGCGAAACTAATGTGCTTTATAACCCTCGACCAGAACATTAGCCATAGTTTCAAAAACTTCCAAAACAGACTTGGAATATGATACTAGCTGAGCCATGGCAAACAATTAGGTAGGTAGGTAGGTAACGAAGCGCACCAATTCCCGAATCATTCCTGGTTGTTGCCACCACCCCTTGGCCGGCTGCCCATCCTTCCACGGCCTCTGCCGTAACCTCTTCCACCTCTGCCTCTTTCATACCCACCACCTCTTTCATAACCACCACCTCTTTCGTACCCACCACCTCTTTCATAACCACCACCTATCACAAAAAAAGAAAGTCGTCGTAATGATGAAAACGAACCCAAGTCATCTTCAATACCAGCATTCGTTCAGATCAAATTGCTATGACTGTAGAGTGTAATAAATATTGATTCGCTTAGAATGACATAAGGTAAATCTGAATGTCAGCAGTGCAATACAGACGTACAAAACCGTTAATGAATTGTCCAATACCCAAATCATTGGAAAGTGCAACAGCTTCTCGGTTTCAACAGACAATTAGCACAACAATATCTTCAACACAAGTAGAAACATAAAGAAGCATACTAACCACGGTTCCCCCAACCTCTGCCACGACCACCACCTCGGTTCGAGTTTGCATATCCGCCATTTTCTGTAAGTACGAAAATGTGGTGAAAATGGTGGACAGGCGTTTAAGCAACTGGATTATATTCTCTAAATTGTGAAATTTAATTCCAGGAATAATACCTTGGTAGTTTCCATATCCACCTCGGCTTGAGTTCGAATATCCACCATTTTCTGCAAGTATGAAAAGATGGTGAGAATGATGGACATGAAGTTTAAGCCATTGACATACAAATAAAAATAACTGGATTAACTTCTCTGAATTGTGAAATTTAATTCCAGGAACAATACCTTGGTAGTTTCCATATCCACCTCGGCTCGTGTTCGAATATCCACCATTTTCTGCAAGTATGGGAAGATGATGAAAATGACGGACATGCAGTTTAAGCCATTGACATAAAAATAAAAAGAATTGGATTGTATTCTCTGAACTGCAAAATTTAGATCCAGGAATAATACCTTGATAGTTTCCAAATCCACCTCGACTCCAGTTCGAATATCCATCATTTTCTATGAGAAAGACAATGTAGTCAAATTATGGATATGCATTGAAGTCATTACAACGAAATTTAATTCCAGGAACAATACCTTGATAGTTTCCATATCCACCCCTGCCCCAACCCCGTCCTCCTCTGCCTCTGCCCTGGCCTCGTCCTCGACCATATGAATCTAAAAATAAAATCAAAAAACCTTTACAAAATAACAAATATGGGTTAGTGACAATTAAACATATTTTATGTTGGCATCACCGTCATTAACAGCATTATAAGGTGCCCGTGGTTGTCTAAGGGGTTGTCGCTGCTGCTGATAATTAAGTTGCGGCTTGGGTTGCTCCACATTGGATGGAGCTTGGTACCTAGAGATGCGTATCTTAAATCAGGCCAGTTTCGACTTCAGTTAAATAACCATGAAATTAAGGAACTTGGCAGTCAAATGCTACATATTTAGCCAAAAACAGAAAAACAAAAGAACTATGAAAAACCTGAAAGTGGGCCAAAGGTTTTAGGCCAGCACTTATGATAGACAGATAGAGCCTAAGTTCTTAGCTTGGAAACAGTCACTTAGGATTTAGAATAAATGAAATTTACCCCGGAGAGTTCTTGTTTAGCTCCTTGGTTGACAATGTGATTGAAATCATTGAGACGTTGCGAGTCTGTTCCACACTGTATTATTCCAAGTTATTAGCGGAAGTGTATAGCTGCAAACAACATGCAAAGTAGTGGAGAAGACTAGAAACTTACGGTAAAAGACCCTCTTCAATGGGTTCCCAAACATCTGTTATACTGATTGAGCTGATGGCAGTATCTTGATGCAACCAAGGAATTCTCCTCTGTATCAGGATAAAGACTGAGCTAGTAAGCCATATTGGGGAAAACAAAACATAATCAAAACAAAAAACGAAACTGAAATTGCAATTGAGATTGAAATTGAAAGCAACAAGAATGTAATTTAGATGAACCAACCTTCAAAATCTCTGTTATTGCTACTGTCTTACTGATTGCCTGTCCCATTGCTTTTAAAACAATCTCTCTCCCGCGTTTCTCCTATACAGTGAACCATAGAATCAAGTCGAGGCAGAAAAATCCTGAAAAAAATTCAAACAACACACCACCGACACAAAAACAATAACATGCCATGAACGAACACTAAGGCTGTCTTTGGTTGTCCTACTTTTAGGGCGAATCTTCTTCTTCATTATCTCTACTTCTCTTTTAACTTAGAAAATTGCTCCACAAACTGAAGATCCAAATACAGTAGAATAACCTAGTTTTCCCAAAATCATCACTAGAATAAGCTTAATAAACACAACTACACAGCATCAAAAATGGCTTTTCACTTTCAAAGAATGCGGGTTAAATATGCCAGAGCCAATTTCCAGCTGTGTTGTATGCTTATAATCATGCTGCTTAAAGAACAACTTTACCCAATACCTTCTGATTTAGCTTGTAGGAAACTTTTGTAAATCATCATAACTCTCTACTCTTAGATATTTTAGAGTCACTTTGGGGTAGGGCTTTAGTGTATATTGTTTACTTCTAGTTGACTGAACTTTGTTCCTTGAGGTCTTTTTGGTATGCATCAACAAATCTCAAAACAATGGTCCGAAATTCGAAATGAAATGTTTGACGTGCCTCTTCATAGTCGTCATGGGAAAGAAAGGCAGAAATAAGAAAGAGATTATTCCCTAAGAGCCTGTCCAATACCACCAGTATCAGAAATGCATCTCCTTTGCCCGCGTGAGAGACTTCTATGCCAGCTGAATAAAGGCTCTACTATGAAAGAAGGTGGCGGACAGACTAATTTAGCCGGTATTCCCTAATGAGTGGCTTTAGGAGATTAGGGTCACTTGCAGCTTCAGTTTCGAGTTCAACCCCGCACGTAGAGTGAATTGTTAGGCAAATTGGGCCACTGAGACAGACCTAAATTCAGATAAGCAGCTCATAATTACATAGCATCCTTAATTCAAGTCACTGCTATAGTGTTGCACAAGTTGATTCGGATTTGGTACACCTATATATCCGTCTGATGCTACTATTCGACTAGAACACTTGTACGAAAAGCAAAATTCACAACTCCTACAGATTCTTGCCATAGACGTCCACCTTTACAGGTAGAACTGCAGTTCTAGAATACAGCAGAAGATAAAGCACAACAAACCAATTGGCAATTACAAAATTATAAGAAACACGAAAACCCATCAACTGTAGCAGAAGATAAAGCCCAATAAATCAAAGAAATACTGAAATTGCGTGAGTGTGAGTGTGTGTGTGTGAGAAAGAGAGAGAGAGCGTACCTCAAGAAGACCGGTGGCATAGCTGATGTAGTTCCTTACCAAACCCTGAGATGTAATTCGGATCTCGTTCTCGTTTATTGGTACCTCGGGCCTCCGTTTCTCTACCTTCTGGTATCTATCCATGGCTTTGGATTTGCGAAAGAGGGAGAGGAGGAAGGAGAAACTTTAGAGAGAGAGAAACCCTAAAACCCTTTTGCAGAGATGGTGGGGGAAGAGCTAAAACCTCGGCGATTTTGTTAAACGGGCGTACGGGTCAGGTTTTAAGCTGCAATATCCGGCTTAAGAAAAGCCGGTTTAATAGGAAGTTGAAGCTTCATCAAAAAAAAAAAAATAGGAAGTTGAAGATAAAGTCACTCGCTTTCATAGCGCGTGAAAACACAAACGCTGAGATTGGGCAGGTAAGTAGCCCATGCGTGTATGGTTTGTGGCATGATTCGGCCCACCGTATTACGGGCTAATGTGGGCCTTAAGTTGGACTAAATAAGGGTTCCATTTCGCAGAAGAATCAGAAGCCCAAGCCCATAATATTAGATTAGGCATAACCCATTCTGGCATCTCAAGGGCCTCGGTTGATAAACGCAACTATTTTTATGACAAGTCTAAGAACACAAATTACTCGTGTACATTCAGACTCTGTCCAGAATTGTCAAATATACGTGAAATTTACATATTTATGGAAGACGTCACGTGCATCCGAGGATTCTGAACGCAGATTGAATGATTTGTATTCCTATAATTTTTCTTGCTTTTTCCATTGAGGTCTTTCGAAGGGTCCATCCACTTATTAAGAATTTGATGCAGAAAAATTAGCTTTTAGTTGAACCATAGTAATTTAAAATAACTAAAATTTGTGAAAATTTGAATCATAGTAATTTAATTATGTTGGAGTCGAAAACAAAATTCTTACAAAATCTTGTATTTTTTCTGGTTCAACGTTTTTAATAACTAAACTAAATTCTGTAGAGAAAGTTAGTGATATGAATCCTATAATTTTCTTGCTACCTGAACACATAAAAAATAGAGAAAAGTTAAAGATTCTCGTATTTTCTCATTCTTTTTGCAAGGATTGAACACGGTATTCTTGTGGGGCTTTTTTGTACAAGGTTTCACGCTCTTTATAATCGGACTCTTTTCAAATAGACAATGAAACTGAGTCTCTAAAAACTAATCGGGTGTGCACAAGCCAACCCGAAACTCATAACATGAAAATTCAAGATTCAGACCTTCGTTAAAGAGATACATGTTTAATAGTCAATTATTAGAACCCCTGATCATTTTGTTAATTATTAGGCAACCACACATTCCTTTTACAGGTTACACAAATGGTTAGAATTTTGATTACCATGTTTGTTAGAATATATTAGAATATTCTAGTTAGTTTAGGATTAGGATTATGTATCCTAATCTCTATCTCTATCTCTATCTTTATCTCTATCTCTATCTCTATCTCTATCTCTATCTCTATCTTTATCCTTCTAGTTAGTTAGGATTAGGATCATGTATCTCTATCTCTATCTCTATCTCTATCTATCCTATATATAGGAGCCTTTGTACATTGATTTAACACACAATAATATACAGAGTTTCTTTCTCTCTCAATAATTCTTTCATGGTATCAGAGCAATAGGTTAAGGTTTATTTGATTTTAGTTCACCGGCGGGCGGCCTAACCCTTCCTGCCGTCCGCCGAGCCATTCTTTATTTTATTAATGTTCATCCTGCGCCATTATGCGCACTTGTGTCAAGCTTCTGTGCTACAATTGCTTCCGCCTTCGTTACGCATGCGGCATCACACGGTCTTGCACCAACTTCTGTGCTCAGTATTGGCCACAACAGCGCCTTACCAGCACCTTCATCATAGGTCACATCAGCGCCTACGTCATCGGCCACGACAGCGCCTTACCAGCACCTTCATCATAGGTCACATCAGCGCCTACGTCATCGGCCACGACAGCGCCTTACCAGTACCTTCGTCATAGGTCACATCAGCGCCTACGTCATCGGCCACGACAGCGCCTTACCAGCACCTTCGTCATAGGTCACATCAGCGCCTACGTCATCGGCCACGACAGCGCCTTACCAGTACCTTCGTCATAGGCCACATCAGCGCCTACGTCATTGGCCACGACAGCGCCTTACCAGTGCCTTCGTCATAGGCCACATCAGCGCCTACGTCATTGGCCACGACAGCGCCTTACCAGTGCCTTCGTCATAGGCCACATCAGCGCCTACGTCATTGGCCACGACAGCGCCTTACCAGTGCCTTCGTCATAGGCCACATCAGCGCCTACGTCATTGGCCACGACAGCGCCTTACCAGTGCCTTCGTCATAGGCCACATCAGCGCCTACGTCATTGGCCACGACAGCGCCTTACCAGTGCCTTCGTCATAGGCCACATCAGCGCCTACGTCATTGGCCACAACAGCGCCTCGCTATATCCGCCTAACTCAACCTTCGAGCCGCCTCCTTGATCTTGTTTCCAAACTCAAGTTGGTTGATGTTTACCCTCCTTGAGTTTGAGGGGGGCTGTTAGAATATATTAGAATATTCTAGTTAGTTTAGGATTAGGATTATGTATCCTAATCTCTATCTCTATCTCTATCTTTATCTCTATCTCTATCTCTATCTCTATCTCTATCCTTCTAGTTAGTTAGGATTAGGATCATGTATCTCTATCTCTATCTCTATCTCTATCTCTCCTATATATAGGAGCCTTTGTACATTGATTTAACACACAATAATATACAGAGTTTCTTTCTCTCTCAATAATTCTTTCAATGTTCATCAAACAAGTACAAGTCATGAAATTACTGTTACATTCAATTCCCTTCATCTTTCCAATAAACTAGGTTGAACAAAGTACCCATTCAACATAATTGCCTAAAAATTGATTCAACCCTCAAAATCTTCTTTAGACTCCAGTCTTCGTTCTTCAAAGCTCTAGCACCACAACTGTACCAAGAAAAAGTAGAAAAACAACACTAGTTAGCTACCCATCTGGACACAGAGAGAGAGAGAGAGAAGAGGGGGGGCTTACATTCTGAGTCTGTTGTGATCCAATTCAACGCTCTTGGATTGCAAGTTTCAGAGTCATGGAGGGGGGTGGAACTGAAAGAATGCAAGTTTATGGGCCGGTCATTTTTTGAAGAAGCCATAGAAATTGCAGAGTAAGCAGAGGAAGTGGTGGAGCAGCTTTCCACATCCCATCTGAAACTTATTTTGGGTGAGTCATTGCTGAGTTGATCATCATCCGGTATTGCTTTTAGGGTTGCTCTGTAATTCCTGAATTGCAATACCTGAAAAATTTTACCCCACAAATTAAAAAGGGTAAAAAACAAAAACTTTTTTCTCAAAACAAGTTACACTTTGATCCTTTGGTAGTACCACCGACACAGATGTGTTCAAAATCATCGAACATGCGTATAATCAACACACTTCAAACGGCTCCGAATATGTGTGTCCGGATTTATGTCCCAATATATTTTTTGTTAACTAAAGGATTTTGAAAGATTTGAGACTACAACATACCTTTCTACCCAAATACTTTCCTCCTTTCTCATATTTAGAAGCAGCAGCCCTTTTCAAAAGCTCCTTCATTCTGGCAATGCTTCTGTTTTTGTCACCCTTAGGCTTATCTTTCTGTTCCTCATCCGAAGATGGTAAACCCGAATCGGTGCTGATCGGATTAACCTTATTCCCTGAATCGGCTTTGTGCCCGATGCCTAGTCCTCGAGCAATTTCTTCTTTTGTCATCATCTTCATCGCGAACAATTTCGATTTTGTGCAACCAAAATCTACTATCTTTGTCTCTTAGAATTGAGCTGTTTGATCTGAAAAAAGGAGAAGCAAATTAAGGATCAAGACAATATGATATTTTTCGCAAATGGGTATTGAAAATTAGGAGAAATGAAGTTGTTTCTTACCATGTGTTAGCAGCTCTGTTGGTGGTTCATGTTCCACATTGAATAGCTATTGAAGGGTCTGTCATTTAAGGCAATTCAACATAGAGGGGAATCAAGCTATTGCACATGACATTATTTGACATCAAATTATAAAACCCCACCTGCATGTTACTGTTGATTATACTATGAGACACTACACAATATGCAGAGTTTAGACTTGTGTGTGAGAGAGAGAGAGAGAGAGATGGGGGTTGTTGGTCAAATGGACAACACATGAGAGATCTATCTATGCTGTCTGTATATGCCCGAAAGATTCTTGATGAGATGAAGACAATGAGTCAAATGATCAGAGAGGGCATTGAATCCTAGAATATGGTTTAGACAACTAGGCAGTGAGTGGGGGCAGGTTGGCTTGTGGTTCTTTTAATCCGGATTAATTTATATTCATTGTTACCGTACACTATATGAACTTATCATTTGGGTTGAAAAGAATCAGTAAACATAGATATTTGGAACACATATTTAGACATAAAATTTATTTGAAGTTCCTTGAGGCATATGGGTCCCGTAATATATTCTGAGATCAAGTGCATTGGATGACAAAATGGACTGTGTGGCACATCTCTCTATCATACACATGTACGGTTAAGATTCTTTTAAGGTAGTCCGAATTCGATATTCAGCTTATTTGCGGCCGAGATTTGGTTGAGATCCGGCTCGCTCTGGTTTTCCCACATGCTCAGCAAGTCTTCTGATTTGTGAACTACAGAAATTATTAATTAAAAGCACTCTCTTATTAGTTAAATTTTGTTAGGAGAAATGGTAATGGTTAGTAGCCCACTGTTTGGCTAAACATGCTGTCGGAGGCCTAATTCAATGGAGGGAAACGGTTTAGGAATTTCTAAAGGAGGAAATTAGTGGTTTAATTGGTGACAAGCCAAACAAGGATGGTGTAAGAAAACTATAGTGCGACAGATCCGTAAACACATGAATAAATCTAGAAACATACAACCATTTCACTAAAACAAATCGACAAACCCAGAATTGATACAACGATATAAACATGAATTGAAAAATTGAGAACGTGACAAGTTTACTGAACCTAGTCTTGTGTTTAACCTACTTCCCTTAAGACTAAATCACTGTCTCATTGTGAGTGTTTGAGGATTGATTCAGCGTCGTCTCCCAGGATAAAACGGATCCATGAACAAGATAACACATTTTCTCGTTTGCCTATCGAACTTCCTTGTAGACGCCTCTCTCTGACTTGAAGAATAAACTCGGAATGAATTGAATTCCATGTGATCTCGTAGTAGCACAAAACCAAAACATGACTGGTATATAGAGACAAAAGAAAGACCTTTGGAATGCTGAAACTGAATGGCATTTGGGTTGTTAGCAACGAAGTAGCCATAAAGGATGATAATGGAGCATTAAACGGCAACTTTTGGGTACATAACGGAAGAGACCTTCCGGTTGTTGAGAGACCCTCCGGTATCCACTTCATTCACACTCTCGAGACCTTTCGAATTTTCAACAAAAGGTTCATCCAAAAAATCAAAATTTCGAGGGCAAACTCACTTCAACACTTGTTTTCTTAGTGTAGAAACTCGAACTTTCAATTCCAATGTTATAAGAATTCTTCTCAATTGACAGTAATGAGGTGGGGAACAACCATTTTCTCTATCATTGAATTAGAACTCAGACTTGAGCTTTGAGAATATTCTTTTTTCTTAATGACAGGCCAAGCGTCCATTTTATATATTAGAAAAAGAAAAAGTAGTCCATCCTAATCTAAGAATGACATGCGTAAACTACAACGATCAAGTTCTCATGTCATTATTCTCACTTATTTTTTTATGTGTTTTATGCGACGATGAGAAGGGCAGAGATGGCGGTATCCCATGTTATTACTTGTGTCTTCTTTAGAGAATGACGATTTCTTTTAATGTCTTTTAATTCTATTTTTATATCATCAATAAAACTTCATCTACTACTACAACAATAAATAAATAAATAAATAAGAATATCGGTGAGCATCCAAAATGACCAAGTAAAGATCATTGGACACAAAAAGAATAATTTAAACATTTGTGAAAATTGAAAATAGGACTGCCTTTTGAGACAAAACCAAACTAATGATGAAGAACAAAAAGGCATATGTGTTAGGTATGTAGGCTTTTTCACACTTTTTCTTTGGAAAAAGTAGATTCTGCCAGTACTATATTAGATAAAAGGTTTTACATATACTAGAGTCTGAGCACATAAATACCCCACAAATTAATGCACATAAACAGATCTTGTTGGTTGGTAAGCATGTGGGCAAGGAGAGATTTAGAGGGAGGAGTCCTAGAATTCCAGAATTAGGATCAAATTTTCTTTTTTCAAATTTAAAATCAAAGGTTGTGATTCACTTGGATTTAATCAAGCACAAGTACAAGTAAGACTATGACCTTTAATTTTAAATTCTGAAAAAATTTCTTAGTTCCAATTCTAGGACTGTAGACTTTTTCTTTAGGGAGGAGAGGAAGCCAAAATTACCAAGTGTTAATTTGTTGGAATTGGAACCGTAATGTTTACAACACACTACAAGTCACAACACATGTTGCACGTCAAAACAGAATAGTTTTGGCTATCAAAAGACTGTCCAAATAGTATAATAGTATTTGTGCAGTATTTTAATGGGCAAAGTAGTATTGTTTTGGCCTACAACACATTCTGTTGCGCGCCACTATTTTGATGGACAAAATAATGTTGTTTTAGCCTGCTAACACACCATGTTGTGCACCTCAGCCAAAAAAGCGAAAAGTCTTTTGTTTTTCACGTGTATCGCCACGCTGTTTAAGGCCGCTCACCTCGTATCCTAATATGTTGCAATAGTGGCAACAGCATGCTCTTTGTTGGCCTCACATGGGCCTGATTAATACATACTCTTCTTGTTGATATATACTTCAAGTAAAATTGAGTTCAGTTTTTTACTACAAAAGGAAAATTGTGGGTTGTCTAGGTTGGCCTGATTTGATGAAGTGCAATGTCTGAATATAAATGTTGTTTTACAGTTATCAGAACCTTGAGCTTTGACATCAGGCAACTGAATGAATTCATGCATTGACGAGAGTTAAGAATATATCTATGTCCCAATACAAAGACTTCAATAATCGACCATAAACTTAGGTGATCTATATGTTCGCTGTTTCCGGAACCCTGAAATCAGACCAACACAATTGTGTAGGGTGTTCCAGATTGCTTTATTATTTTCTAGCACCCGGAATGATAATTGAGTTCGATCTTTTAGACTGAATGAACCTGACGGACATCCTTGGATAAAAGGTTGTTATCTCTGACTGATCGAGCATTGCACAGGTCATCGACATAGTCACCTCTTTCAAAAACAGCTGCAGCCCCCATGCCTGTACCTGTAGCCACGATGCATATACAACACCTGATTAGCTAGTTGGTGAGGCAATAGGTTACCCATTAGGCCAAAGCTTATCACTGAAGGAGATAACTGGACTACGGAAATGTTGTGAATAAAAGACTCTAGAGGAAGAAGGCAAGAGAGATGATGATACCTATGCACATGGAAATCACACCGAAACGACAGTCCCTGCCACGACGGTTCATCTCGTGCAGTATAGTGGCAACACACCGGGCACCTGAAACAGTAGGTAAGCTAATAGCAATTCACTCCAAAAGAAAGTGCATATCACAAAGGGCCTTAGATGATCGGGAAGGGGTGATCGGGCTTAAGCCACGTGGCGATACCCACAAAAAACAAAGGGAGCCCATCTTGAATATATGTCAAAGCATATGAAATGTCAATCATGCTTTAGTTTGGTCAGTGTAGATTGGAGACGTTACGGTAAATTACCTGTAGCACCCAAAGGATGACCAAGAGCCATCGCTCCACCATTGACATTAACCTTTTCAGGGTCAAGGGCAAGTTTCTTACAGCAATATACATACTGAGATGCAAATGCCTGCACAAGGAGCAGTAGCATTACAATCTGCAAATTCTTGTGATTATGACGAATTGAACTCGGGAAAATATACTGATGAAGACTGAAGAGAATACACTACCTCATTTATTTCAAACAAGTCAATATCATCAAGCTCAAGACCAGCAGATTTCACTGCAGCCGGAATCGCAACAGCGGGGCCAACGCCCATAACAGCAGGATCTACCCCGACGGCAGCAAAACTCCTGCATGTGTGGCTCAATGTAGCATCTTAAATACATCATAAATAACAGTCAACCGAGAGGAAGATCGGTGAATCTATAAATGTGTTCCTCTTACTTTCCAATTCTTTTTCAGTTGTTCAGTCAAATACAATAAGATTCGAGAAATACGAGAGTGGCTCCTATAACCAGGCAAAAACGACAAAATTTGTGGTTTGTTATCAAGTCAACGATACAGGGAAGTGTGTCACGAGCCCTATTTCATTTGAAGGCTTCTAATAGTAGCCACTTGCATTATACCTGAACACACCAAGAATTGGGAGTCCCTTCTGCATAGCGAGGCTCCTCTTCATGAGCAGGACTGCTCCAGCACCATCGCTCACCTGGCTAGAAGTACCTAGAAAATGAAGACATGGTAATTCAGGTTAAACTACAAGTGCATCCAACAAATGCCTGAACATCCTTATAGAATACCTGCAGTCGTGGTTCCATCCTTCTTGAATGCAGGCTTCAATTTCGCCATATCTGCCATATTCGCGTTTGGTCGGATACCATCATCTACGGAAATCACAACATGCTTCTCCTCACCAGTTTTGGGGTCCAAGACCTTTGTTATGTATTCAAAAATTATAAATTGTCAGGGAAAAAGTACCTTTTACACTAGTGAATCTAGCTGTAATGTACCTTAGTCGAGACTGGAACAATTTCATCTTTGAATTTTCCAGATGCAGTTGCTTCAGCAGCGCGCTTGTGAGATGTAACCTATCGCATTAAACAAAAAGGTCAAAACTGCTTTTGAGAAAATTCTGCACTTAGGACATGGAATACAAGATAGAAGCTTGGCACTTACAGCAGACTGGTCCTGCTCTTGTCTTGTAACACCATAACGTTGTGCAACATTTTCGGAAGTCATTCCCATAGGAAGAAGGCAATCTCGCGCTTGTGCAAAAATTTCCACCTGTTAATAACACCGTAACATCTGGTCTTATGGCCACTCAAAATCAGAAAAACATTTAGATAAGATGAGCTTAAGCATACTTTTGGGTTAACATAGGGCACCCCGCTGATCTGATTTACTGTCATCGACTCCACTCCAGCACCAATGCCTGTCTTGAAAACAACAAACATTAAGACAAAACTGGAGGAGACATTCACCAATAGTTGTTTACCAGACTTTTTCTTACCTATCTCGTATAATCCTGCTTTTATCGAGACCGCAACATCGACAACTGCTTGAAGGCCAGATGAACATTGCCTGTTGACGGTTCTGATGGGCACAGTTTCTGTTTCAAACAATTATCATTTACTCCATATGCACAGACCAAAAGGTAGAGAAGGAGCGAAACTTGTTACATGGTAACTGTTTCCATTTCAATCACCAAATAGAATTCACAATGACGACGCAACAGAACCAAGTCAATTCTATTTGGCGCCTAGAGGTCCACAAGACTCACAAAGGAAGCATGTGCCACTATATAAAGCAATATATACTGAAAAATACAACAAGAACGCAAAGGAAGGCCATAATGATGAAGTACCGGGGAAACCAGCATAAAATGCAGCCATCCTGCATTCAGATGCTCTTTCGGAACCTGGTGCCAAAACCGTTCCAACAACTATATCTCCCACCTCATTAGGGTTCAGATTTGTTTTCTCTATCACTGCCTACAATGGGAAAGAAAATTATGACAGGCTAGAAAGGCAGATAAGGTAAGTCGTAAGTTCATAATTCAAGAATACAAAAGCTAGATACCAAAAGAACTCGTTATTCCCGATCTAACCTTCAGAACAGGAGCGAGTAGATCATCCACATAGGTATCCTTGAAACCTCCACGTTTTGCTTTGCAAATGGCAGTCCTATATGCACTATTTGCAGGGATGCAAACAGTAAAAGATTAGCAAATGAATTAAATGAAAGCAGTATTTTCAAACAGAAATATAGTCCAGTTCCATAAGTTGCAGACTTATGAAACAGAGCAGCATTTCTATAAAACCAAATAGTTGGAACTCCTTATGTTACAGATAAACTTACGCCACAATCACAATATCGTCTCCAAAAGCACCTGTTCGATGATAAGCAGCACTATCACCAGCCAGACAAACTGAAGCCTGGCCAATACCAAAAGAACCTCATGTTAATTTTGGTAAATCCAAGACATTAAGATTTGAGATCATCTTTGTCTCGAGAGCAATGATACAACACAAATGTCCAGATACAAATCCGGACACATCTGTGTCCAAAGCCGTTTCATGCATGCAGGTCTCACACAATACACACGAGACCCATACATATCGAACGGCTCCAGACACAAGTATGTGTGCGGATGTGTATCCATAACATTTTCCTTGTCTCAAAATGTCAAAACATTGTAACCATATTGTGGAGGACATCACAAACTTTCTAAATTCAACTACTTTCCATCTTCTTCATCGCACATTAAATGTTCCTTTAAACAAGAACGAGTAATTTATGCATGCATTTTCCAGCTTTTGTAATTCAGACAAAAATAGCACCATTGGCTATGAGGAGAAAATAACAATTCCGGAAATTACCCAAAATTATCTATCCTTGGTCAAATTGAAACAATAATATCAGGTACACAGAATCTTTCCTTCAAGAAATTGGTTGCGGTGTGGGCCACGCAAAGACTAATGTGTTCGGTTGGGTTTTTCCCAGAAAATTTTTGTGAACTTTCATTTCCCTATAATAGAAGATAGGAAAACATAGAAAATATCGAAAAGATTTAAATCTTAAATTTTTTGTGAAACACTCTCACCAAACAACATCTCAGAGTTCTTTTTCCTCCCAAAAATCGTTTCAGAAACACTCAACCGAACACACCCTAAACATAAGTCAATTCTGAGTGAAATTGTGAGCTCTTTTTCTGGGTATGCATCAATCCTTTAATCGGAATAACCAAGAAAACAAATCCGCAAAGCCAAAGAAAAGGAAACAGATTACGAAGAGAAAACTAAAATTCAACAAACGCATAAAAAATGAGATGACCCATTGGGAAATTACAGTCCCACTCGAGCTAATGAGTAATGACACAACCGAACAGATTGAACAAAAATGGAAATCAAGAACGTCCAATCAAAATGCCTCAAGGGTTTAATATAAGCATGGACTTACAGAGAGAGAGAGATCATGGGTTTGATGGGAAGAAGAAGAAGAGGGTCGAAGATGTTCCAGGAGAACTCTCTGTCTGTTGATGGCTTTCTCCATTCTATACTCCTCTCTATCTCTCTCTGTGTGTAAATTCTCTCTTTATCTGCAGAATATGTGGTTCTCTGTGGGAATCTACAACTGGGAAATGAGCAGATTGTTTATATAGATACAACCTACAGATTAGGTGAGTGTAAACACTAAACAGAGAGAAGAAGGACAAAGTGATTTATCACTAACCTCCACGAAATTCAGGGGAACCTCTCACTATCTTTCCTAACTTTTGGTCTGATAATTCTTCTCTGCTGTATCCTCCGTGGCTTTTTCTTTCCCTCAAAAAAAAAGGACAAAACCTTTCTTTTCCCTGGTTCCACCAGAGTCTTTACCTATGATAAAGAGGGGCGCGTGTCAACTGTTCATCCTTTTTGTCCCACTGATTTTGGTCTCGTCCTATAAAATTACGTTTATACCCTTAAAGTACCTTTGTTCTTTTATTTTGCAGAATTGTTACTAGCAAAAACCCGTACTATGCACGGGACTTGTAAAAAAAAGTAATATTTTACCATGTCAATCTATATTTTTTAAAAATTTTAATAACAAATTCTTACCGCAATAATATAATGTAAAACACGTAGTTTTCATCGCATGTGCAGCTTGAAACATCGGTAATATCTCATTATAAGCTCTATTTTAACAAAATATTAAAATTGATAGTTTAATAATTAAATTAATTTGATCAAGTATTCATTCAACTCTTCCCTTAAAACACTTAAAATAAAATATCAAAATTCAAAACATGTGATACATTTGAAAGAAAAATTGTTTAATTATGAATCACTTTACCATAAAAATAGTCTCAATATTTTTTTGGAGTAGAATAAGAAAATAAATAATTTTTTACAAAAGTAGTTAATGCAATATTTATCTACCTATACTACAATTTTTTTAAAATTCAACCTACTATTAAAATTTGTAAAAAAATGAAAAATGATATTTATTAGTTAAATTTATATTGGTTAAAAATAAATTATCAATGATTTACTTAAAAATTTAGCTAACAAGCATATAAAATTTTCAATTAAGATACTATTCAATATTTATAAATTATGAATTCATAGAATAATTAAGATTTTTTTCCAATTTAACTTCAAGAGGTGAGTATGAATACAAGTAAAATTTTGCCATTTGCATATTATCCAATTTAATCTGCCGTAAACATATTATAAGGATTAATACTACCCATTATTTTAACAAAATTCAAACATACTTAATATCTCACTTTCTTTGCTCTTACCGTTAATATTAAATGACTAATTTATGTCCAACTCAATCCGCCGTATAGATATTATAAGGATAAATACTACCCATTTAACAAAATTTGAACATATTTAGTATAATCCCTCATAATCGATGCTCTTATCCTTAATATATAGTATAGATGGCCTCTTTACGTCCTTTATTTTAAAATTTAAAGTTAAACAAATCTAAAGAATGAATTTTTTTTAATTTTTTGTCTTTCTATTTTATCTTATTTGGATTTATTTAACACTCAACCTATTTCACTAACCAAATTAAAACTGTCTAAAAAATTAGCCAACTCGTCGATTTTAAAAATTAGTGATTTTTGCAGCGGGTAAAAAAAAATTAATATGCGTAGGATGAGTTAATCAAAATGTACCGTAACTCACTCAATCTAATGTAGCTAGCACATTCATGCGATGGCAGTACAGTCAATTCGCAACCTCATAATAATAGCGATTAATTCTCTTAATTTATAAAAAAGGAATAAAAGTTGAAAAAAGAGGTGACGTTTTTTTTAAAAACATCAAAGTCATGGATAATGAAAATTGATGTGGTTAGATATTTATTTATTTATAATTAGTTGTTTACCAAATTATTTTTCTATATAAGAATAAATTTATTTATCTGTACTTTTACTTTGAAAATCAATCTCTGCGTAATTTTTTAAATATTATGCTTAATTACATAAAAATATAAATTACGTGTATGTGTATGTGTGTAGATATAGATAAGTAGAGAAAATTATGGAAAGAAAAATATCATATATGAAATATGGCAAGTTTTTGAATTTGAATTCAAAAAAGATTCGTCCAATATTTTGTAAAGATAAAGTAACATGTAATATTTAAAAAGTTTGATGACAATCTAATACCCGACGGTTTGCACCCGCCTGCGGCGAAGGCCTGGTCAATTGCAGCCGCTGAAGCGGCTATTGGACTGGCTATTGTTTCCTCAATTTGTCGTAACAGAAAATCAACTCGTATTAACCAATCAAATTTGTTGAATAAATAGTATTTATATAAATGAAATTCGAATATTCATCAATTAATTAGGAAAGAATAAAAGTGTATTCGATATTTTTCGAAATAAATTGCTGACACTTGTTGTTCTCAGGACGACTCCCACGAAAAGTCGCCCTGCAATAATATATAGTATAGATTTATAATTAGTTGTTTACCAAATTATTTTTCTATATAAGAATAAATTTATTTATCTGTACTTTTACTTTGAAAATCAATCTCTGTAATTTTTTAAATATTATGCTTAATTACATAAAAATATAAATTACGTGTATGTGTATGTGTGTAGATATAGATAAGTAGAGAAAATTATGGAAAGAAAAATATCATATATGAAATATGGCAAGTTTTTGAATTTGAATTCAAAAAAGATTCGTCCAATATTTTGTAAAGATACAGTAACATGTAATATTTAAAAAGTTTGATGACAATCTAATAAATTGCTGACACTTGTCGTTCTCAGGACGATTCTTACGAAAAGTCGCCCTGCAATAATATATAGTATAGATTTGGGCCAAAGGGGCAACAAAAATGCTACACACACACGCAATTTACACACCTTTTTTACACACCACCCAAAACGACGTCGTTTTGGGTGGGGACCAAATAAAAAAAAAACATAAAATCCGAATTTCCACCCCCACCCCCCACCACCACCGCCACCGTCCCACCCCACCGTCCCACCTCCACCTCCACAACCGACGGCCACTGCCATCATCTCCGTTCGCCGACGACCACCGCCATCATCTTCTCTGGTCTCTGATGGTGCGCGCGAGGCCGCCAACTTCGTCGCCTCCGCCGGCGACGACGACGAACACTACTTCTCCGCCTCCATCTTCTCTCTCTCTCTGATCTGATCTCTGGTCTCTCTCTCTCTCTCTCTCTCTCTCTCTGATCTCTGGTGTCTGGTCTCGCGGCCGGTGCTACGGGAGGAGGCGGAGAAGATGCAGGCGGCGGCGATGTCGCGGAGAAGTAGTGTTCGTCGTCGGCGGAGGCGACGAAGTTGGCGGCCTCGCGCGCACCATCAGAGACCAGAGATCAGATCAGAGACCAGAGAAGATGATGGCGGTGGTCGTCGGCGAACAGAGATGATGGCAGTGGCCGTCGGTTGTGGAGGTGAAGGTGGGACGGTGGCGGTGGCGGTGGCGGTGGGACGGTGGGGGTGGGGGTGGGATTCGAAATTCGGATTTTCTGTTTTTTTTTTTATTTAGTCCCCACCCAAAACGACGTCGTTTTGGGTGGTGTGTAAAAAAGGTGTGTAAATTGGGTGTGTGTGTAGCATTTCTGAAGCGGCAAAGCCCCATCGAACAGCCCACCTAACACAGATGGCAAGGTTTGGTCCACCCTTTTTTGCTTTTGAAAAAGAGAAAGTCTGTGTACACAGACTTGTGTGTACACAGATCCGTCGGATGCACGTGGGGCCCTTTATCCGGACCTGTGTACGGATCTGTATCCGGATCTGTGTACACAACACTATAAAGGGTCCCACGTGCATCCGACGGATCCGGACCTGTGTACGAATCTGTATACGGACCTGTGTACAAATCTGTATTCGGATCTGTGTACACGGTCTGTGTACACAACACTACTCTTTGAAAAGTTATCTGCCTTCTCTATCTCATAGAAACTTACCAATAAACTTATTACACTTGATTTTTTTGAATTATTTTTTTTAATTTTGCTAGCTTTGTGTCAAATATTTAAAATTATTGATTCATCTCTTAAATTATTCAAAAATATTCACATTCATCACGTGTTCTAATATGCTCAACTTTAGAGAGAGAAAAATGACCGACACTGCTCATTCGAACCCCTTTCAATCGTGTTTTCTGAATTTTATTCTTGAAAAAATATTAAAAATTTACCATTGACTTAAAAAATTATTTTGAGATTAACCGTGAACTCGAAATATTTTTATAAATGACTGTTCAATTATATAGTATATTTGTTGACCTTCCAGTAATTTCATAATTCAACAACTCATTATTAAAATATTCTAAACTCACAGTTAATTTTGGAATAAATTTTTGAGTTACCGATATTTTTTTTATATTTTTTCGAGGATAAAATTTAAAAAACACGATCGAAAGAGATTCAAATGAGCGGTGTCAGATTGTCAGTCACTTTTTTTACTCCAAAGTTGAGAATATTAGAATATGTGATAAATGTGAATATTTTTGGATGATTTTATAATTTTTTAACTTTGTTTTATAAATAAAAATAAAAATTATAAAATATAAATTAATAAATATCTTATCATAATTCAATAACCCTTTATCAAAATATTCTGAGCTTATGATTAATTCTGAAATAATTTTTTAAGTCAACGTAAATTTTTAATATTTGTTAGAGAATAAAATTCAAAAAACACGATTAAAAGGGGTTCGAATGAGCGGTGTTGGTCATTTTTTTACTCAAAAATTAAACGTATTAGGACATATGATGAATATAAATATTTTTTTAATGTTTAACTTTATTTTATAAATTAACAAAAAATAAAATATAATATAAATCAATAAATACCATAATTCAACAATACTTTATCAAAATATTTGGAGCTCACAATTAATCTTAAAATAATTTTTTAAGTTAATGGTAAATTTTTTTTTAGTATTTTTTCAATAATAAAATTTGAAAAATACAATTGAAAGGGAGTTCGAATGAGCAGTATCTGCCATTTTTTTCTCTCTAAAGTTAAGTTCATTAGGACATGTGATGAATGTGAATATTTTTGAATGATTTAAGAGACAAATCAATAATTTTAAGTATTTGATACAAAACTAACAAAATTTTTTAAAAAAAAAGGTAAAAAATATTTAAAAAAAACACATTTATTATGCAAGAGAGAGAAAGGGGATGATTTTCCAAAAGCAAAAAATGGTGGCCCCCACCTTGCCACATGTGTTCACTTGGGGCTTTGGCCCAAATAGTAATTCTGTTTGTTTTGCTAATAATAACGAAACTCCCACCGAATTCCCCAATGATCACGTGGAAAATGGAGGCCTCCCATTTACCAAATTTGCTAGCAACAATGACTCACACCCTGAAATTCATCCCGAATCCACGTGGAAAGTGCGGGACCCACCACCCCTGACAACCCATTTCACTGTCCTTTCCTCTCTCTCTTCCTCCCCCCTCTCTCTCTCTCCACGTACAATTCACACACTCTCTCTCTCTTCACACAAGAGATATCTCTCTCTCTTCTAATTTCAATGGTATTATTTGTTATTTAAGTATCTAGCTAAAATTATTCGACGTTTAATATATATATATATATATATATATATACATATACGAACATAGAATCTTAAATGGCATTTATATATTTTTAACGGTTCTATTTGACTCGCAGTTTTAAGTTAATTTTCTGCTTGTTACTACATTAAAAAAAAATGAAAAACTTATATCGTTTGACTTAAGATGTTTTAAACTAACTATTCAATGAATTTTATTTAGAAAAATTTATATTATTTCTCTATTTAAGTCTATAGCCAAAATTATTCGGTATGAACAATATTGTTATTTTTTGGTCATTTTTTTCTCAATTTTTATTAGGGTCGTGTTTAATTTTTTGAATTAATCTTCTGTATTGATGAAAAAAATTTATAAACTAAAAAAATATAGAGCAGAAGCCTAAAAAAAATTACTATAGACAATAGAAATTTAAAAAAAAGGTTTTTTTGTTTTTTTACCAATTTTGGTGTTTTAACGTCGTTCTATTTGAAGTTTTATTTTTTTATTTTCAGTCCTCCACTGATTCCTCTTATCGAGAGGAGAGGAATGAGGAAACACAAAAAACTTCCTTTTATTTTTAATGGCGTTTATTTCTTTTTGACGGTTTGACTCGCAATTTTAAGTTGATTTTTTGCTTGTTACTACATTAAAAAAATGAAAATTTTATCTCGTTTCACTTAAGATATTTTAAACTAACTATTCAATGAATTTTATTTAAGGAAATTTGTATTATTTCTCTATTTAATTCTATAGCCAAAATTATCTGGTATGAACAATATTGTTATTTTTTTTGTCATTTTTTATTAGGGTCGCGTTTAATTTTTTGAATTAATCTTCTGTATTGATGGAAATAATCTATAAAGTAAAAAAATATGGAGCAGAAGCCTTAAAAAAATTACTACAGACAATAGAAATTAAAAAATAAGTTTTTTGTGTTTCCACATTCCTCTCCTCTCGATAAGAGGAATCAGTGGAGGACTAAAAATAAAAAAATAAAAATTCAAATAGAACGACGTAAAACACCAAAATTGGTAAAAAAAAAACAAAAAAAAACCTTTTTTTTAAATTTCTATTGTCTATAATAATTTTTTTGAGGCTTCTGCTCTATATTTTTTTAGTTTATAAATTTTTTTCATCAATACAGAAGATTAATTCAAAAAATTAAACGCGACCCTAATAAAAATTGAGAAAAAAATGACCAAAAAATAATAATATTGTTCATACCGGATAATTTTGGCTATAGACTTAAATAGAGAAATAATACAGATTTTTCTAAATAAAATTCATTGAATAGTTAGTTTAAAACATCTTAAGCCAAGCGATATAAGTTTTTCATTTTTTTTAATGTAGTAACAAGCAGAAAATTAACTTAAAACTGCGAGTCAAATAGAACCGTTAGAAATATATAAATGTCATTTAAGATTCTATGTTCGTATATATATATATATATATATTAAACCTCGAATAATTTTAGCTAGAGATAGACAAATAATACTATTGAAATTAGAAGAGAGAGAGATATCTCTTGTGTGAAGAGAGAGAGAGTGTGTGAATTGTACGTGGAGAGAGAGAGGGAGGGAGGAAGAGAGAGAGGAAAGAACAGTGAAATGGGTTGTCAGGGGTGGTGGGTCCCTCACTTTCCACGTGGATTCGGGATGGATTTCAGGGTGTGAGTCATTGTTGCTAGCAAATTTGCCCATTTACTTTTCAAAAATTCCAATCCCCAGGGCCCCAACCCATTCTTCTCTCTTTAGCAAATGATTTTTTAATATTTTTTATCGTTATTTATTTTTTTAATTTTGTTAGCTTTGCAATAAATATTTTCTATTTTGATTAAGGTTTCATTTGAATATCACCCCTACCACTTTTCATAATTATTATCATTACCTGTAAAATATTGATAGAGCCTCCTCCAAATTTACCATAATCTTCCTTAATTATTGGAGTAAAGGCTCGAAAGCTCCAATTTTGTTCTAATAAAGATGAAGCCTCACATCCAGAACAACAACAACAATTAGGTGTATAAGTTTTTATTGGCCTTTATAATGTAGTTAAAAATAAAAATAGCTCCACCCCCCCCCCCCCCCCCCCCCCCCCTTCTATATTAAAATAAAGAAAATAATTTTTCTTGATTTGTCAATATTAGTTTAATATAATCAAGACAATCCTATTTATTTCTTCCAAATACTCAGTCTCAAGTGAAAAACATAGTTTTATCCTTTTGATATATATACAACTAAGTAAAAAAAAAAAATTGTGATAATTTTTTAAAAGCTAAACAGGTAATTAATATCACTTTTGTTTATTATTCTACTTTCTACATTATCTTGACTTTGAAAAAAAATTATATATTAGATGATTTTGTAATGGGCATCTCTTTTACCATGGTTTTATCAGTGCGCCTTATGCGCAATTACCTCCCTAGTAATATATTTAGAAAGCCTAAGAACATAATTTTTTATACATACATATGAGAACAGAAGTACGTGTCTAGAGTTATTCGATGCAGGTAAAATTTATATTATTTTAAAAAGTTTCACCTCCATCAAACGATTTTACACACATTTGCGTCTGAATATCCCGGACAAGGAGGTATTTGAATTTTATTCAATATGAATTGGTGCCGTGTGTGTTGTGTAAAATTTATATACATCAAACAATTTCAAATAATTTTACAATTGGATTTATATTTGAACATCTGTAAATTAATTTTGCAAGTTTTAATTAATCACACAAACTTGTGTGTATAAATTTATGTCTTTAGACAAAGGAAATTGGGGACTTATTTGGTTTTGTCAAAGTTATCAATCTAGTACCGGTGAGTGTACTAATTTTGTTATTGGTACGAACATATATCAAAACCGACGTGTACCAGTGTACTATTTTAAATTCATTGCCAAAATTATTATATATTTCTTAAATAATATTTTATAACAAAAAATTACATTAGACTTGTAAAATAAACCCTCACAATTTAAAAATAAAATCACCAAACATAAAAGAACACGACTTTAATTTTAATTTATGTCTAATTATCTAAAAATTATTAATTGAATTTTTTTTGAGAAATATATAGACCGGTACAATACAAATTGATATTGGCCAAAACAGACGGGAACGATATATTGGTTGTTCATTGTTTTATTTTTGTATGTTAAAGATAATAAAATGGGTCAACTGTGAAAGTTCTTAATGGATTTACTACTCCTTTCTCTCTAGTTTTCCCTACTTTCAATGGCTGTAAAGTCCAAGCGGCTGGTGTGGCAATGAATTTCAGGCCTCATTCACTTGTCAAGAAAATATAAGAAATGATAACAACTTTTTTAGTGGTCAATTTTCTTGGACTCCACATTTAAAATTTTCTTGTTGGGATTTATTTTCTCGCAAAATATGTCCGACCAGACTCAAAAGATTTTGCATCGCTTGAAGTTAATTTTTAAAAAATTATTAAAATATTTATAAATTGACTTGAATATTCAAAATAATTATAAAAACTTGGTGACATGACAGAAAATCCTGCTATACGATGTGCATAGCAAGATGCAGAAGATGTTGTGCGCTGAAACGACGTCGTTTTAGTTCTTCAAATATTGTCCAAATAATTAAATAATATTTAAACTATCCAACCAACTTCGTTATAAGGTGCAACACACGTTGCACCATGTGGTAGGTAGGACGGTTAGATGCTGGATCTGTTTACATGCTCTAATAAGACATGTTGGGCCCATACAATTTGTTTGGTTGGGCGCAGGATAGGCAGAAATGAACGGTAATTGCACTTTACACCTTGGAGTTTGGTCCAAAAGTACACTTAACCCCTGTAGTTCTAAAGTGAGCACCCTTTTTGTTGATTTAGTGACTAGAACATCTTGTTTGTTGGAGTGATAATTAATTTTTAAGGTTAATCAAGTAACCAATCAACGTATAACTTTTAAGATATTAGTTTGTCAAAATCAGAGATTTTTCCGACAGGAAATATATACAGACAAAGAAAGTGCTAGGCACCCCATATAAATAGAATAATACTACGGACACAGATGTGTCCGGCACCATTGAATGCACGTGGAACTTTTCCATATAAATATGCAAATAATTGAAAATATAAGTAGTTATGTTAAGGATAGATTTCTAGATTTGTTTTTGTCTAATGGGGAGTGGACCTCTGAAAATATTGAAAAAAAAGGCTTTTTGATTGAATTTCTCCATATTCTTAAAAAAATTGTCAATAGAAGAGATTTTTTCAGAAGGAGCTTTTAGTATTGAGTTCTCAATAAATATGGATGAGAGATTTCGTAAAACCACCATGCTTGCTCCATATGATAATGTTGCATAAATTATCTTGTTTTTAGGTTTAGACCTAGTAGCCGCAATATAGAATTTTTTTAAAATGTTACGGTCATAACCTACAACCACGCGGTTTGAGCTTTTAGAATATTATGGCCATACCATTGATATGATTTCTTAAAATGAAAAATAATATGATACACAGAAAGTATTTGACAACCAATATTGTGACGATATCATAGTTTTTTTTTTTTAATTAAAGGCGTGATTACTCTTACTATATTCATTAATTCTAATCGTTTGACATAATAGTGTGCGTAAGAGTTGATAGTTAACTATACTAATTAGTTGTTTAATTAGCACGAAAAGAAATAATTAATCCGGGGAAAGTATTTGAGAGAGTCTTACAATATTAATAGGAATTTTAAAAAATTAAGGGTTGCAGGGTGGAACTTATATGGACAGCTCTTGACTCTGATGTGTGAAAGCAAAATTGACCATTTAATCCTTCGTAGGGCCAATTTGTCCTATGGTCTTACTTTTTTTCTTGTGTTACTGAATATTGAAGGGTCAAATGATACTCCCTAATTGGATTAAATTATTGGGTATTTTATTTACTTGTCGCATTGGTTAGGAATGGCAACGGGTTGTATCAATAGTGGATATTAGTATCTTTATCTCTAATTTCCAAATCTATATCTAATCTCCATTCCCGTCCCGATTCCTGAATGGAGATTATTTTTGCCCTCCACCCCAGCACCAAACAGGGAACAAGGATTTTCAAATGGAGATTCGAGATCCAAAAATTAAAAAAATTACACTAGTAATTACTTACAATTTGAAATGATTTTCATTTTCATCCAAAAAAACAAAAGAGAATAAATAAAAACATGCATACTCTTAAGCAAAAGTCATTTATTTTTTACAATGTAAAATATTTTAAAAACAATAACAATAACTAATTAAAATAAACATAACATTGTTCCATAAATTTCAATCATAACAACAATATTGTCACTGAGCCCATTAAAAATTGTTGCATTCATCCACCATATGCAAAATATGGTTATCTTGTCTTCCTTCTTACAAACCTATTATGTAAAAGGAATAAAAATTCATGAGGTAGGGAGGAAAGGAGCGGAGTGGGGATCAGGGTGGAGACACATAACTCCAAATCCTATCTATTCCCTTTTTTTTTAATTTATCCTCGAATCCTATCCGATTCTCGAAAATTTCCTGAATTCCTTATCCATTTGGGGTGGGTTAAATCAGACGAGATTACCATCTCTACGTGGGGTTGTGACAATAAGATTAAAACATGTCACTAGTTTGAGTCAAATAACTTGATTAAATACGTACATTAAACACTCATTTTTAGAGCATAATAAGATTATCCATTTGTAATGTGCTGTAGTAGGCCGAAATATACAACCATGGGCCCTCGGTCCACGATTATCCTCGGCTCATCTCTGCTCAGCCTTTGTTCGACTAGGCCCAAGAGCAACGCTATGGATCTTTGGCTCGTGAGCCGAACCACCTTTGGCCATGTAAAGACCCGGAAAATTATTTATTTTAAATTAAATATCCGGAACTTGAGAATGAAATTGACAATGCATGGTTTGGGTAATATGAGTTGGGGCTCATGTGTGTGTGTAATATAGTTTTGGTACTTGATCTTGGCATGTTGCATAATCTAGGGAGAAAGTGTAATTTACCCCTTTTTCAATATAAAAATCAGATTTTTATTACACTTTACCAATTCTCTCTCTCTCCTCAACCTCAGCCGTATGTCTCTCTCTCCCTAACTCCCAAACTTTCAAACTCCCTCCTCTCTAATTTGTAAAATCGAAGACCTTCCACTCCGAATCTCAAGAAACATAAAGAATGAACGATGATCTACACGACGAGGGCTTCGTATCAAGCCCGGGGTTGATGGTTCTCGCGGAGTAATGGAGGAGATCGATTTTTGGCTAGAAGATTTCTTGGAAGCTTGATTTGAGGTAGGAATCATGTTAAACTCTTGATTTAAGTTGTGTAATGCATTGTGATGTTGTTATTAGTTTTGAATCCTATGTTTATTTCGGAGTAAGAAGTCAGTGGGGCTGTTTTCCAGAGAGTTTGGGATGAGTTTCACCAAGAACACCAAGAACACAATGAACAAAACGAAAATCTGGAAATTTAAAGCACGAATCTGTTCTGTTCATGCGTTTTGAGGCACTTCGAGGCCGAATTGGGAAAAGTGTATAACTACAAAGTTGTAGCTCTCGAAATTCTCTTAAAGTTTCGTATATAAATCGTCTCAATCGGAGTTCGGAGTAAGAAGTTATGGCCAAAATACCAGAACTGTTCACTGTGGACGAATGGTTTCTGGACTGTTTTCGGGCAGACCAGTTCCCGGGTCTTTCTAGAGTTTTTGGCAGCTTAGATTAACCCCAGACCTTTACGGTGATGTAGCCTATTGTCTTAGCTAAGTTTAGACACAAGAACGGACACATTCGGACGGTTAGATCTTCGTATATTGCGACCTTTGTAAATTGTGGTAGAGTGAATGTAAAATCCTCTTTAGTGTGTTTATCCGATTTAAGACATGTTTTAGATTTTGCGTTTAGCATGAAAGTTGTTCATAATACCTTGAAGTGGGGTTATGTTAAATCCTTATGAATTTTGGGAAAGGTTTGTTGTGCCTTTTGTTGGACTCATAGACTAGTGGAAACCAAGAACTTTGTGATGGGTATTTACGGTTTAATTTATCCGTTCTTTCTTATATACTTGTTAAATCCGTGCAATAGAACGTGGAGTATTGTGTCATAGTTGTGGACTCGTTTGAGGAGACATATGGGGTATTGTGTTGTACTCGTGGATTGCGAAATGGAACATGTGTGGGGTTGTGTGGTGTGATATGAGGTTCTAGGGGGTCATGGGTTTTGATGAGGAAGTGTGGGTAGTCATGTGTTGTGATAGTGGTATATGTGTGGTCATGTAACTCTAAGTTGGTATTCGGTTTGGATTGGATAACTTTAGACTTCGAAACAAGCTTGATGTAATCATGGAGGTACGTGTTGACATTGTGTTTGCCTTAGTTAGGTATAGTGGTGTTTCCGTTGGGTTTGTACTTAGTTTTGAGTATTGTCTTGGTATAAAAATATGCTAGTAGTCGGGGGCATTGTAATGTGATACATGAATGGTTGGATATCTTAAGTCGTGATCATGTGTTGTGGTTAAGGCGCGTGTAGGTGAACCAATTCTACTCTTTCTAGTTATATATTCATGAGGTGTGGTATATATTCGGGTTAGGGCGTTGTTATTCTTAAATTTCGAAGTTTCCCCAAATTTGATATAGTTCCATTATTTGATTCTTAGATCTTTAAGTTTCTTGTTGATTGATGAAATTGGGAGTGAACTTGGCCTCCCTTCATGCTTAATTGTTGCGTAGCATCTCAAATTTGAGCCTAAACCAGCTAGATTGTGATTGGGTTGGATTTTTACACAAAAAATGTCAAAATTCTGCATTCGGGTACTGTTCACCACAGCTCTCTGCATTTTTACTGTTCATGGCCGAATTTCACTATTCACAGAAATGCCCGTTTGATTCCCCTTTGATGTTCACTTGATTCCCTAACGCGTATTCCACTCCGAAAATGCCAAATTATGCATTTTCCACTGTTTTTGGGCAGATTCTGCATATTCACTGTTCATGGCAGATTTTTTTGGTAAAATTCCGGCCATTTCCCGATTTTGTGATGGCCCTTTTATCACCCTTTGACGTTTAATTGGTTCCCTAGCGTCTATCCCTTCATAAACCATTGATTGGGAAAAATTTTGATGAAACGTTTTGGGGATAATGAGATATGTTTTCACTGATACCATTAACTTGAAAATTTATTTTGGTGAAGGCACGCGGGGCCTATCGAACCCGGCAGAGGCGCGCGGGGCCTATCGAACCCGGCAGAGGCGCGCGGGGCCTATCGAACCCGGCAGAGGCACGCGGGGCCTATAGAACCCGGCAGAGGGATTAAATCTCTATAACCAAATGAATAAGAAAAATGATGGTGGTTCTTCTATGAAAGAAATGGTTTGGTTTCCCTTTTAGGTTTTGTCGAAACCTTTTTTTTAAAAGAAAACCAAAACATGAGTTTTGGTTTGTGAAATGACTCGGACACTTGGACACTTGTGTCTGTGGAAAACCTTCTATATTTTCTTTCTTTGGCTTGGACACTTGGACACTTGTGTGTGTGGAAAACCTTCTATATTTCCTTTCTTTGGCATGGTGACACACTTGGATTTCGAGCCTAGTAGGTGAAAGTGATGAACTTTATGACTTGTGTGCACATTTTTACGACACGAACGTTATGAGACACATGACATTTGTGGACTTGGAATTGAATGGATTAAGAAACTTTGGTGCACAATAAAATTATATATATGCTATCCCTCGCTCAAATATTGCTCCCATTTATTCTATCTCTCTGTGTGATGATTTAATGTTTAATGGTAACTTGTTGATGGAAATCGCGAGTCGTGAAATGACTATACGGTCTAATGGTCAATTAACTGTGTTTTGGGATTATAGAATAATGTCGTTGTGCTCATTCTCGTGCTCTTATATGTTTCCACTTGCGTTGTCTCAAGTGACTCATGTTTCATACTACTTCATGTCACGATTATGTATTGTTGTTGATGTGTTGTGTTGGTTGTCCACGGTGACGGTGTCCTGTGTGTTGAGTAGAAGGAAGTGTCATGTATCATGTGTGTGGGATAGGGGAATGTGACGTCGAAGTTGATGTGAGTTGCATGGGGAGTTCGTATCGCACATGTTTTTCTTTTGTCAGTTAGTATGGGCGAACCTCAACGAACTGTATACTTTTGTAAGAAGGGAAAAACTTATATATTTTGATATGAGATAAGTTTTAAACATAATTTTTAATCAATTGTTTAACATGTTATCCTATACGAGCTTCGGCTTATGTTTTGTTGTAAAAACCTTTTTCAGGTAAAGCTATGGATCCTATCAAGAGTTGAGCTATTGGATTATGCTTTCTTAAATTCAGTCAAACATGTATATCTCAGTCTTTTGTTACAGTGTAGTCTGGTACAGTTCAATGTAAAGCTTTTAAATTTGAGATTCAATATAATAACAAATGTACATTGAGAGAGATTGTTGTAATAAAACAAGATGTATTGGTTGGTTATTTAATGGGAATGTCCCTCGGTATTTAAGTTTTATTTTATTTTATTTCTTTTAATGATTTAATCATACCCTGGAATTTGGGGCGTGACAGGCCAACATCTGAACTCGGTCGTTCGATCTCATGGCCTCTCACTCAGCATCCATACTATGCAGATTGATTCTCAACGTCATCATTCAGCTAAGCATTCAAACACTGCCTCTTGTCTCTCGGCCAAGATGCCTAATGCTCTACGCTCGGCCTCGGCACATAGGAACATGTTGTCTGCCTTTTGAGAGAACGTGTAAGCGTGCCTGCTTGATCCGCACGGATGTGGGACACGTGACAGCACCTCCGTGGTTTTCGAACGACGATGCCACATTCTCGACCGAAGCCTGCAGCAAGCGGTTGGTCCTCTACACTATAAGTATTCCAAGGGCATTCCTACTAACATGTACATGCAAGCTCGCGCTAAAACTATACTTTAAGTTATTTTTTCTCTTCCTAAAAAGCTAACTTAATCGTCAGAGTGCCCACTGGAGATCCAACCCCAGTGGGCACTAATTTAGTGTTGAATGTTTTGTAAGATAATCGAGAGGGTTCATTACATCCACCCGAGAAATTTAATTCGGATTTCAGACTCCATATGTGCTTACATAGAACTCTTCGGACAATCATGATGGCAATTTGAAATTTTTTATTTTTCGTACAAAAATAATAAAATCAGTGCTCACATGATCAGAGAACATATATTTTTGGAAATTAAGTGGGCAATATTATTTAGAGTGTAAACTAAAAGAAAAATATTGCTCGATCATGAAGTTTTTAAAATATGTTTAATCTAGGTATTTGAACAAGTAGAGTTTTCGATGATTTTTATAAAACAAATGATTAAGATTAAGATGATGACATCTCAAAGGTCTTACTCAAGCCATTATAAAGAACAATGGGCGAAAAGGAATGATTCTGAGTATTTGGACCCCAAAAACACATTCGTCGACGTACATAAGTTCCAAATTAAATTTGGACTTGATTTGGTGGGGTGCGCCGGGCCTAGATTGTAGTGCAACACCAAGGCGACGCTCAAGAAGCCCCAGTAGCAAGCTACTGTATTGGGCCCCTCCCCCTCAAAAAATAAATTTAATATCGTGTGGACCAATGACCCACATATCAGATATTAAACTGATAAGAACAGATACTACACTTGATCTTAGCCAAAAGGCCGAGAAAGGTATGCTTACCTCTCTAGAAGCCCATTCTCTTTATACACCACTCTTTCTCCATTCATCCTCTCTCTTTGCCGATGTGGGACAGAACCAAACCAGGTAACAATAAACCCTGCCTTTTGGCTAAGATCAAGTGTAGTATTTGTTCTTATCAGTTTAATAGCTGATACGTGGGTCATTGGCCCACGCGATATTAAATTTATTTTTTGAGGGGGAGGGGCCCAATACAGTAGCTTGCTACTGGGGCTTCTTGAGCGTCGCCTTGGTGTTGCACTACAATCTTGGCCCGGCGCACCCCACCAAATCAAGTCCAAATTTTATCTGGAACTTATGTACGTCGATGAATGTGTTTTTGGGCTCATGACTGAACTACTCCAAACATAGACTCAACTACTCCCTCCGTTTAAATTTTATAGTTCATATTTGAGATTCTAACGTTTTAGGAAAATATAATAATTATTCCAAAAAGTTTTTTTCTTTTCAAATATGCCCTTGATTTGATTGATGTGTACAGTACAAATTTTATTTAAAGAAAGGGGCAAAAAGAAAATTTAACCAAATTTCAATTGTTATTTTTGGAAAATAAACTTTCATCTTGAAACATTGCAAATTCAAATAATGGACTATGAAATTGGAACGGAACGAGTACTAATATGCATCCATACACACCTTAAGACACCCACAAATAAGAAAAGCAAATAGAGACGGTAGACAAATCAAACAAAATTTCCATTACTTGCTGTGTTTACATATACACAAACATCCACAGGAATCTGATCCACACAAAACCGTAGATGGTCTGTTCTGCTGTTCATCACCTAATAGTATGCCCTTAAGTCCTTCTCTATTTCCAAAAAGAATTAATAAATGGAAAAGCTATACTAATTACACACCACAAGAAGAAGAAGAAGAAGAAACACAGAGATGTTACGTATTTGACACAAAAACTAAATACAGCTCTGGCAATTTGCATGGAGATGCGAGGCCAGGTCTATCTTGCTAGATTACTATGTCTCTTTCCCTGGACCGCTGCAGACATCGATCGCAACCTATTTGTAATCTCGGTGAACGATGGCCGTGCTTCAGGGTCAGTGAACCAACACTCTTCCATCAGTTTCTTCCAGTCAGGATCACACTGTTCTGGAATATGGGGCCGAAGAGTATCTTTCAAAATTCCCCCTACGTCCATAGTTGAGGAACAAGAACACAAGTTAATTTGAAACAAACACCAAGTTAGGTTTATGATTATTTGATTGATTCCAATAAAGAATGACCAGAGTTGCAGATAATATGCAGAATGTTTTCCAGGTATACAACCACTACGATAAAAAGCAATCGTGGACATGTAGATATACTAAAATGCAATCAGAGGATACTACTTGCTATTCTCTCCGGCATTTATCAAACTTTGAGTTGTTGTATGACTTTAACAAGATATACGCTTTCTCAGAAGCTGCCTTTCTGATATGCACATCTATTGCTGATTTTGTTCATTGTTCAAAGGCAGACAGTAACCTACGCTGATCCATTATTCTAAAGCAAAGCTTTTTGCCACTGATTACATGATAAAGTAAAAAACTGGGGTATAAGAACTTCATCTTATACTGGGAGACAGTAAAGCAGTCCTACAGTTTTGAGTGACTGTGAATTTTATTCAGCCCAAATCAGTGGTTCGTCATCTTGAGAAATTATCAGAAATTTTTTGTGGACAAGAAGTTAGAATTACCATCATATTAATTAGGTTGCTTGGAGAGTCATTTGCAGACCTAAGAGGAAGTTTAACAGAAAGATTTCCGAAAGGAACCGTGTTGCCATGCTTAGGCACCTTTGGCCTTTTTTGGGCATCTGAATGGGCAGCAATCCTTTTGGGTTCAATGGAGTAGAGATTTCTACTCAAGCCTTACTCTGTAGAAAACTGGCTTATTTCCTCCGTAAAAACTGCCTTATTCCTACTGCTTTGCTTATCTTTGGCCATGTTTTCTCTGTTTTCCTTTTGTAATTTGGAGGGTATGCCCTTCTTCATATTTGTACTTCTTTTCTGCTCATTTACCAAGAAAAAATGCACGACCACAACCTCCTCGCTGTGAAATAATAAAATGTCTTAATCATCACGAGTGAATCCTGTAAATGGTCCATATTTGATATCATAGGACCAGCTGTAGTAGAGGATTTAGGGATTGATTTGCTCCTATGGCAGAATTAAATTGTCAAATCATGAGCATAGTTGGATGAGTCATTCTGTTTTTGTCCTTTTTAACATTGCATTTTAAGTGGGGATGCTCCGGTTTTGGTGCATATTTGAGGTATTTTAGTTGGCTAATGTTCATTCTCTACACATCCTCAGGCAAACTATTTTCCTTTTTCTTGTTAGCAATGCAATAGTAACTAAATTTCAATAAGCTGACTCATACTTCCAAATTTTATGGTTTCATTTCAATAACTTTTCGTGCAGAAAAGATGTGACTTCAAATAAAAAACTTACCTATAATCGCCCCACAATGCATATTTGCATAGGGTTCCTCCCCAGTTAGGATCTCCCACAGGGTAATGCCGAACGAGAACACATCAACCTGTCAAAAATCCAAAACATAGAACTGATTCCTTTATGCCCCATAATTGCTAAGAAGTTCCAAGCAAAATAATAATAATAGCTGTACATAACTAACCTTCTCAGAAACCCGGGTGCTGCTACCATTCAACAATTCTGGTGCCATCCAAGGAAGGGTTCCTCTCACACCACCAGAAACTAGAGTATTGCGCTTTATTCTGGACAGCCCAAAGTCTCCAACCTGCCAAGGGTATCAAGCTATCAGTGGCACAGGAGGCAATTTAAGCTCCACCACCCAATGAAAATGCACAAAGCACATCCACACAAAACTACAGAAATTCCCAAATTTCATTATAGTACGGGCTGTGCTATGTTTGGCCACAATAGTGCAGGGTATGTTTCCACCCAGACATGTTTCCCTTTCACAGCACAAAAGGAAAACCTTCCATTTTCCCTTCCAATAACATGTATCCGTTTGTTGGCATTTGGTAGTTTAAATGTCTTGTCAAGAAATGAGATCTTTCAATTGTTATTTACCTTTTTGCCTTAATGGCTTGCGTTGTAACTTCTTTTTCACTGGTGAGCGATTATAAGAAATTGCTTCATGAGGTAATTACAACAATTCTGTGTTAGGTCAATGCTAGCTCCCTGATTCCATCTAGAAAGCAATCATTAACTTGATTAATTTTTTCTGTACCCTTGCACGGATGTACAAGATGCTTGGTTTGAGATTACCTTGCATATGGGTCGTTGTGGATCCCTCAGATTAACTAGCAGATTGTCACATTTCAGATCAAAATGGACAATATTCTTTAAATGCAAGTATTCCATGCCAAAAGCAGCATCCATGGCAACAATAAGCTTTTTGCCACGATCAAGTGATCTGCTAATAGAATCCCAAAAAACCACTGTTAATTTAAAAACAAAAAGAACAGAGAATAAGCAGAAGAATAAAAAGAGAGAGGCTAATGCACCTATCCTTCTTAAGTAGGACATTCCTCAGTGAGCCATTTGCCATATATTCCGTTACAGTTGCCAAGGTTCCCCCAGCCCCATCTGGTACCACCCCGTAAAAAGCAACCACATTGGGATGATGAAGATTAGAAAGGATGCGTGCCTCTCTCCAGAAGTCTCTGGTCTAACATAGGATTTATTTATTTATTTTTATCAATTGTACAGACAAAATTAAAATGTCAGTGCAGATTTGAAAGCAAACAAAGAAAGGCCTAAAGCGCTAAAGGAAAATTAAGGTCATTATCCTCCCATTATCATATCACAACATGCCCATCAAATCTCCAAAAGAAGAATGGCAAGAGAAAAGTGCAGGGACCCACCAACCGTTCTTGCTCTGATGATCTCCCAGCAAAGCAGCTATTTTTAATTCTCTTGATAGCAACATCTGATCCTCGCCATTTCCCGTGATAAACAGTTCCATATGTACCAGATCCCAACTCCCGTAGTTCTTCAAGATCAGCATTCTTTATTATCTGAAAATCAGCATGTGCAAGTTCAGTTGTTTTAAGTGGCTAAAATTTAGGACGAAAGTAAATGGCAAGACCCCCTTAGTAACAATAAAAACAATGAGCTAATGCCACAAATTTCATTTGCAAATTAATGCCTAATGGAATTAGAGTATTTTATGAAACTGGACACAGAAACTATGCTCAAACTTTGGACTACTTTAGGTTCATAAGGCCCACTTGAAGTCTACATATCGAACATGGAAGCAAGGTTAAAGAAATGTGAGTTATAATGAATGCCCTGAAACAGCTATTATGGGAAAGGTCTAGGCATGCCTTGGCGTTGAGATCTAAAAATTAAGAGCAAAAACATAAGTAGTTGTATTTAGCAAAGCTCCCACTCTGGGGTTAAAGGCATGTCTACATGAAGCCAACCAACACACGTAAAGTTAGCAAGCCCTGAGGTGACAAAAGCACTGGACAGAAGTAAGCTAGGTGACAAAAGCACTACATATGTGTGCGTGTGTGTGTATCCTCTGTTTTCTATTCATTCAAGGCCTCAAGGTAGGTACAAAACCAAAACATGTACATTTAAACACATTGAAACCAGGCACTAAGTGAAATAGCAGGTGCAAACCTGCAAACCATATATGTCAGCTTCAAATTCAGCTATCACAGCATCGGTAATAGATCCCCTGTCACCTCCATCGTCAACTTTGTCATTCTACATAGAACCAGGTATGAACTCAAACTCTACACAGAAACAAAGTCACTAAAACCAGATCTGAAAAATAAATAGAAAGATAATGTCACCTCAGAGTCAGACTCTTCAACTGCGCTATCATGCTCCATAACATCGGAAGATAGAACTGCTCCGCCGGTTCCATCCACTGCATGACAGATGGTTGCAGTGGAAGTATCCGCTCCAGGAAATAAGCTATCAGCCGCCTGTTCTACAAAAACCACGGGCTCCAGCCTATTTTGGTCATCACAGGGATCACGAACACTTGGTGAAAACAATTCTAGCATTTCCTTGTCATTAGGGCATCCCAGATTGTCCAACTTTCCAACCGTCTGATCAGGGTAATCCACAAAATCATCATCAATTAGAGATACTTCTCTCCTAACGCAAGATTTTTGGATTGGATTCTGCTTTGCATGAGAATTATGTGAGGTTCCCCCCAGAGCAGCATTATCAACAACTGCAGAAGGGTAAGGATCTAAGGATTCATGAGAAACTAGGCCATCTTTTAAGCCGTACAGTAACTCAGTCAGAGGATTCTCATCTCTTTGTTGTTGGGGACCTGGAAACATGCCTGAAACATCAAAGTTGTTGGCCCATGATATGCCAATTCCAAATTCATCATCTGCTACTGCAGTTGCAACATGATGTTCATCTTTGGAAATTGTTTGGCCTTCAGCAATAAGATCATCTGGGGCCTTCTTCTGTTGAATGTTCTGGGGTCGTTCCACTACTTTCAAAGATTTCAAATCAATCCCTGATGATGCAGAAGCTGTTCCCCCAGATACCTGTAACTCTTGCAATGGAGTATTACTTCTAAGAACGGAAATTGCAGGTGGCCTGGTATTAGAAAGCTTTGCATCCCTATGTAAAAAACGGTCTTTTCCATCTAATCCGTTCAACATCTCCCAACTTAAAGGATTTTCATCAACATGGTTTTGGAATATTTCTGTCTTTACATATTTTGTTGGTTCATACTTCTCAACAATATCACCGGCATCCACTCGATTATAATCATTCCTGCTGAATGGTTCCAAGCCTAAAGAGCAATTAGGGAACTCCACTCCTTCGTGAGAGACTGTAGGCTCCACATCCAGCAACTTAAGTTGGAAGTGAGGATTGACTGGATCAATAATCTCGGGCAGTTGCGGTGGCGCTTGCAAAGCAGCTGCAACAAGTGGAGACAATTGTGGTTTTGCAAAGCTCAAGGGGGAAGATGGGCTCATTCCTTCTTGTGAGCAGTAAGCAGACATCCCTCCACGTTCCTGCAGCTTTGAATCAGAGAACGCATGCTGCATTCCCTGTTGAGAACCAACGGAATCATCAGATCCCAACAACAGACCAGTTGGATCTCCAAACTGTGACGTTAGCTTTTCAGAATAAAAAACCCTTTCCTTAAGCACTGGCCTCTCACAAAAGTATTCATCAACAGTGCTACTGTTTCGATCAAGGCTAGAAGGAACCAAAAATTCCCCAAGGGGAATTCGGTTTTGAAACTGCACTCCACCTGGGTTATTTGGCTGTCTTATATCATCACCATGAGTTGGGTAGTTATAAGTAGCTGCATCACTGCTGGAATTTTCAGGTGGTAATTGAGCAGTGCTGAATGAGCTGTTGCTTTCAATGCTACCAGATAATAAGTTATCTTGAAAAAATTGGGTATAACCACTTTTTGAATCTCCCTGAAGACCTGGCTCCAGAGAGAAGGGAGTAGATTGAACGGGGGACGGGACTGGAGTTTGGGATTGATTAACATATTTAGTCCGATTCGCGTCACCAAGGCTTTGCCCAGTTTCCAAATTAGTTGTTAACCGCCTCGCGGCACCTTCCAAAACCTGCTCGTTATTTCTCCGCGGATTAGGATCAACAATGCCATTCACCGCAACAACATATTCATAATCGGGGTTGCTCTTCTGAATACTGTTCGTATCGAGAGCAAATGAATTTTCAGATTCACTCAAAGGAATCAGAAACATCCTTAGTCTTTGAGAACCCCCAGGCTCTTCAAGCCCTTGGTATTCCTCCATCATATTTTGAAGATCCTCATTGGAGGAAACAGATATTAGGGCATCAAGGTCTTCACCAGGAAGTTGGTACTTGATAGTGTGAGGTTGCTGGCAAATCTCCAAGGTTTTTCCCACAAGTTCTTCCCACAAAATACTATACCTTATAGAAATGATACGGGTATCTCCCCCAACATATCTAAGTTTCCCATCACTTGGCCTAGGCAAGATTTTTCCACCAAAGCTGCAAAGGACCTTCATCTTGCCAGATTGAGAACCATCCGAAAACCCCAATTCACAAGGTTGGGAGAATTGAGTGGATTCAAATCCATTTATCAGTGGAGCACTTGGTCCAACAGCAGCTGGGTCATAGGTCATTTCTTTGGCACCCCTTATTGGCCCACGTCCAGAATCATTATTTTCCTTGTGGTATCCATATGGCTGATGAAGATAAGCCCCGTTCTCAACTTCTGCTGTAGACCCTTTTGTAGAACCAAACTCTGTTATATCGGAACCACATTCAGAATCCATCCTCTTCAAACCAAGTATCCTGGTAATTTCCTCATAACACAGATGACTGTTGGGATTTTTATTGGATCCAACTCTCTTCTCATGGTTTTGAGCCATGTCACTCACATCAGAAACTTTTCGTGGATTAAGACAATCCTGAGGAACCTGCCTTGAAAAATCCTCCTCTTTCTGTATAGGGATATTGCGATTTATTTTCTTCTCTGCCAAAACCCCATCGTCTTTTAAAATGACAGAAGTTGGTTCCTGATTGACCAACTTACCGGACAGACCACATCCCTCCTTGTTTAGCTGCATCAGAACAGCAACTTTGAGCTTTGAGACTCTTGCTCTTATCAGCCCGTCTGATTCAGACCAAATGTCCAATAGTAAAACAACTTTTCCCCATATCAGTCAACTACATCTCCACAAGACCGCTTAGACACCTATGCTTTCTACTAGCTTAAAAGGCTGATTTACAAACTATCACAGTCGGGTTGTAAGAACACTTCCAATTCCCAAACTTTTAAAGTCAAACAATGCAGGTTGTTTCTTTTTAAATTTCTTTTCAACTTTTGCAGCACTTTGCGATTAAAGAACAGTTGAATTTTGCCAAATACTGCCACGCACAAAACCCAAAGCAAATCAAACAAATTGTATATACACTAAAGAAGGAAAGTACCTATGTCTCTCCAACTTCACAAATACGAACGAAGATTTTATCACCCGACCAAGACTTCGACCAAATGTAAATCGTCTTCACCAAAACGATCCTTTAGGAAATAGTCAATCTGGAGAACAATACGATCGGACGAGGGATGTTGGATCAGTAATCGCGTAATAATACTAGAACCTAGGAGACCAGAAAAGAAGAAATAAACCAAACAAAAAGAAGAAGAATTGGAGATTAATCCCAGATGGGTATGAACAAAATCCAGATGGGATTACACAGAATCGTAAATATTGTTCCAAAAAAAATACCTGATTATTGCTTTCTATGCTCTACCTCCCACCTTTTCAGCTCAAACATGCTATCATGTATTGGGACAAGCAATTCCAACTCTGGGGATAGTATCATGCGGAATTGAATCTAATTGAATTCGGAGTTTGGAAAGTGGCACGAGGGTTTGGGAAGCGATCGATATGGTATGATGAGTGAGAAAGAAAGAAATAGAGAGAGAGCGTGGCTTACGCCTGCAGTTCAAATCTCTCGGTCATCGTCCAGCGACATTGCCGAGATTTGGACGGCATCAACCCAGGATCAGCGTTTAACTGAAACTACTCCCTCCCAGTACTTTTCTATTTTCCTGAACTTTTTAGCTTTTAAAATTTTGAGGAAAATTCTCTCTCTCTCTAAAAAATATCAGCTAATTCTCTCTCCTCCTCCGTGGGCTTGCGTGGCTCAAACTTCAAAATTCGAATGGAGAATGGGCCTTTGTAGTCGCAATTGTGTTGGCCCATTGAGTGGGATAGGTCTTTCTTTGATCCACCTAACCGGGCAGGGAAGAGAACGAAAATGAACCGCGGATGGTGAACTCGAAGATCTTATGCGATGGAGCAAACTCTTTTATCGTTTCGCATTTTCTCTGGAGGTCTAGCTGCACCCCATCGATTCGTCATACTGAAGCGATTCGTAAAGAATAATTAAGGTCGTATTCTTTTCTTTCTACAATGTCCTTAGACGAAGTGTTTCATTTTAAATCAATCATTCGCTTCAATCCAGGTTGATTAAAGTTCATTCCAAATAAATTTTTAGATTATGTTTTTTTTAATTTAAATATTACTTATTTTTATTAATTTATGAATTATTTATTCATATTAATTAAATTAATATAAAAACTAAACTAAAAAATTACTTAAGACAAAATCAATTTAAAAAAAATTTGAAGGGTACTTACGAAAAATCAACTCAAAAGAATATTGAGAATGGTTTGATCTAAGCAGTTTTTAATAAATACTGATTGGAACAGTTTTATAAAAAATTATTTGGATCAAACCCTTCCCGGTAATATTTTGAGCCGATTACTCGCAAGTACTCTTAAAAATATGTTTTAAACTCATTGAACGGTTTGAATAATCAAAATTTGATCAAAAAATAAGAGGCCTGTATTTTAACAAAATGAGAGATTCCCTATTAGAAATTTTCTAGAAATATAGGAATTAGTTATAGAGACGCAATCGTTGATATAGGAATTAGTTATAGAGACGCAATCATTGATTTCAGTAGCTGAGATTAAAAGTACAGTTTCTCCGAATCACACTTTCGCCAAATATATAAGCCTAGGAAATGACAGCTGCAGTTCAAAATCTTGGTGGCTAAGGAAAGGTTGTCATTAGTTGTTTTCCAAATCTTAATGTGGATCCCATTTACTTGAGGTAAATTACCTTTTAGTACCTTCCTCCATCTTAAACATAAACAACGTGCTGCTAGTATAGCTACAGTTCCTCCGACTGAAGTGACGAGCCTAGGGCTGCAAACGAATCGAGCTGTTCGCGAGCTCGGTTTGGCTCGGCTCGACTCATTAAGTTAACAAACCGAGCTCGAGCTCGAATTTTAGGCTCATTTCGTAAACGAGCCGAGCTCGAGTCTCGAAAACTCGGCTCGGCTCGTAAAAACTCGGCTCGTTTTAGAGGTTCGGCTCGTTTAAAGAGGCTCGTTAAGTAAATGAGCTTAGTTCAACTCGGCTCGGCTCGGCTCGTTTACAAACAAGCCGAGCTCGAGCTCGAATTTTTGGCTCGTTTAGTTAACGAGCCGAGCTCGAGCACTCCAAAACTCGGCTCGGCTCGTTTGCAGCCCTAGGCATAGCGAAAATTTTAGAATTATTTAATTCTAAGATTCTTAAATAATGACCTTAGGAATAACTGGAATATGAGAATAACATGTCGGCGTCGGCATCGGAGGCGGAATCTTCTGTCGACGTCAGTCGCCAGAATCTTCCTCAAATGTACAAGAATAATGAGAGAGATAGACAGAAAGAGACAATACAGTAGAACGATTTAGGAAAATTGTGATTTAGGGGAATTTTTTTTCCTTTCTTAGACTTATATATTTTGGGGAAATTGTGATTCGGAGAAATTGTATTTTTAATCTCAATTATTGAAATCAATGACTGAGATACTGTGTCAAAATTTTTTTTTTTTTTTTGTGTCTCTAGAATCAATCCATATGTGTATTTATGTAAAAAGCATTATATTTGATTAATGCACAAGGTTCTCGTAATTGCAAAGTTTGAAAAAAGATTGAATGTAGGCACCTTTATTTTTAAAAGCGAAGAGATTATTTTTCACATCTGATCAAACATCGACAAATATAAAAATGAATTATAAAAAATGGAAAGCTTTTGCTCAAAATCACAAAGATAGTCTAGTTTATACATTTTATCATGTATCTACGAATATCTAATCATTGAACTGACTAAAAAGTTCGAATCACTATTACGAACCTAGGATGGGATAGACAAGATTGAAATTCGAAGGAGTTTAGTTGATGATATCTATATGTTCTAATATATAGAGGGGGATTACCATTTTGGTGTCTTTTAATTTTGTCATTGCATCTTCTCACCTTTTCGAAATTACCCAAATAAACTTAGTGTTTTACATTTTGGATGGCATTAGGTGCGAGTACTTACAAATAACTCTAAGGACAAAAAGGTAAACGCCGCTATAAATTATTTTTGGTTAAAATTTCTAAACGGTAAGGATAATTTTTTTTGAAACAACACAAATCCATGAATGTTATTGAAATCTCCACAAATTTCACTCAATTTTAAAAAAAAAACCTCAATTAAATTGTACACACTTTAATTTAGTTGCATACGCATTGCGTGTGCCTAGATTATAGTGGGTATGAGAGTGAGGTTAACAAATTTACCATGGACACAACTAGCATGTTCTCTTGGCACCAATTTCCATATGATCAGTTTGTTTTTGACAACCAAGATATTCGTTCAGTTTGGAATTAAGTTGGGATAAAACTCAAGAGAATCCCCATTTGAATTATTGACTAGTCGTCGGGGCCTTGGGTGGAACGACCGAGCAAACACTCTAGTGATCCCAAATTTGAAGTTGTCGAATTTCGACTACAGAATATCTAAGTTTATAACTCATCTGTTATATCACTCGGACAACTCCTCTGAGTTTTTCATGTGATTAGTTAATAATTTTGAGAAGTAAACTTTGTGCAACTAAAACGTACAAACAAAAGCAACATAAGTTTTAGTGACCAACTTATTTCTTGTACGGCTTTGGTATTGGTCCTCGAGTCACGTGGGGGTTGGCCATTTTCCGAATTCCGACGAACACGGCGATTTTTTGTAAGGATATTTTGGTCCTCTTCAATAGTCTAGGGAATTGAAAATAATTAATGACAACATCCCACAATATTAATTTTAAAATGGTCCTCGATTAACTTGCACGATGAGTCGATGCTTAATAAAAAATTTTACCGACGTATTAAATTTAAGATTTTGTGAATTAATTAAGATATGCGTAAAGTAATTTGAACACTCGATTATAAATATATTTGCCAACTAAATTGGTTTAATGGTATATTCCCTTAGCTATTTATGTAAGAGCGTCTCTTACCCACCTTTTTATCTTACCTAGTCAAAAGTACAAAAAAAAAAAAACACACACTATTTTGCCTACTCACTTTTTAATTTTTGTATTATAACCCTACTTTTTATTTTTGCTATCCATCTAAGTTAACCTAACCAATTTTGAAAATAAAAATTTTAAAAATTCTTTTGATAAATTGTCTATAATTAATATTTCGTTTCCGCTTGAATATATACATCTATTGCTAAAAAAGTGGAAAAAAATGAAGAAATGAATAAAATTAAAAGAGACAGAAAAAATAGGAAAAAAAATAAAAGATTATATAAAACAAGAGGAAGAAAGGATGTGTTTGGAAAATTAGACTATTGGAGCAGAATGTGTTTTGGGGCTTTTGATTCTTTCTGTCCGTACATAGCTAGTGGTTTGGTCTTCGCAGCATGTAGCTAGCCAGAATAAAAAAAAGCCAAAATGCTGAGTGGTATGGCGAGTGGGTTGGAACACTTGAAAATGATATCGATAGCTATTATAGCCAAAAAATCTTGTTTAGCTAGGGATTGGAGATTCTCTCTCTCTCTCTCTCTCTCTGGATGACAAGTGGTTTTTTTTAAATGTTTTTTATCTTTATTTTTTAAAATTTTGTTAGTTTTGTGTCAAATACTCAAAATTATTGATTCTTCTTTTAAATTATCCAAAAATATTTATGTTCATCACATGTCTTAATACACCTAACTTTGGAGAAAAAATGACTGACACTGCTCATTTGAATCATTTTCGGTCGTACTTTTCGAATTTTATTCTCGAAAAAATACTAAAAATTTATCGTTTGCTTAAAAAATTATTTCGTGATTAACCATGCGCTCAAAATATTTGGATAAATACTTGTTAAATTATGGTAAGATATTTGTTGATTTATATTTTGTTGTTATTTTTTATTTTTTTGTTGATTTATGAAAATAAGTTAAAGAGCTCTTAAATCATCTAAAAATATTCAAATTCATCACATGTCCAAATGTGCCTAACTTTAGAGAAAAAAGTGATCAACACTACTCGTTCAACTCTCTTTCGGTTTTGTTTTTTAAATTTTATTCTCGAAAAAATACTAAAAATTTACCGTTGACTTAAAAAATTATTTCAGGATTAATAGTGAGCTCGGAATATTTTACTAAAGGGTTGTTAAATTTTAGAATTATTGTAAGGTCAACAAATACATTATCATATTTCAAAAACTCTTTATCAAAATATTATGAGCTCACTGTTAATTTTGAAATAACTTTTTAAGTAAACGGTAAATTTTACCTACTTATTAAATTCAAGATTTCGTGAATTAATTAAGATATGTGTAAAGTAATTTTAACACTCGATTATAAATATATTTGCCAACTAAGTTGGTTTAATGTTATATTCCCTTAGCTATTGTATTATACTATAATTGCAATAGAAATGAGCATTAGCTGGAATTGATTTGGAACTTAGTCTTATTCCCACACGCATTAACTAACGATATCCCAAATGATTGAACGTGAGACGATAACTTATTTATGAAAAGACGTACAGGGAAATATAATTGCTATTAGCATAGAAGGGCGGAGAGAAACCCCACCGATCACGTGAGTAAGGTGGGGGCCCTCCTTCCCTTTCAGCCTTTGAAAACAGAAACTTTGGGCCTTCTTCTGCCCCATACCTTTTTCTTCTTCTCTCTCTCTGTCTCTCTCTCTCTCTCTGGACAAGTGATTTTTTTAAAATTTTTTTATCTTTATTTTCTTTTTAATTTTGTTAGTTTTGTGTTAAATGCTCAAAATTATTGATTCTTCTTTTAAATCATCAAAAATATTCATGTTCATCACATGTCATAATGCGCCTAACTTTAGAAGGAAAAAATGATCGATAATGCTCATTCGAATTATTTTTTATCGTACTTTTCAAATTTTATTCTCGAAAAAATATTAAAAATTTACAGTTTCACTTAAAAAATTATTTGAGGATTAACCGTGAGTTCAAAATATATTGATAAATAGTTGTTGAATTATGGTAAGATATTTGTTGATTTATATTTTGTTATTTTTTTTTATTGATTTATGAAACAAAGTTAAAGATTTCTTAAATCATCTAAAAATATTCACATACATCACATATCCTAATGCGCCTAACTTTTGGGGGAAAAAATGACCGACACCGCTCATTGGAACCATTTTCGGTCGTGCTTTTCAAATTTTATTCTAAAAAATACTAAAAATTTATCGTTTACTTAAAAAATTATTTCGGGATTAACCATGAGCTCAAAATATTTTGATAAATAGTTATTAAACCTTATTTGTTGATTTATATTTTTCTGTTCATTTATGAAACGAAGTTAAAGATCTCTTAAATCACCTAAAAAATTCAAATTCATCACATGTCTTAATGCGCCTAATTTTAGAGAAAAAAATGATCAACGCCACTTATTCAACCCCCTTTCAGTCTTGCTTTCTAAATTTTATTCTCGAAAAAATACTAAAAATTTACCATTGACTTAAAAAATTATTTTAGGATTAATAGCGAGGTCGGAATATTTTACTAAAGGATTGTTGAATTTCATAATTATTGTAAGGTCAACAAATACATTATTATATTTCAAAAATCCTTTATATAAATATTATGAGCTCGCTGTTAATTTCGAAATAATTTTTAAGTAAACGATAAAGTTTTAGTATTTTTTAAATTATTAAATTTTGGAATTATTGTAAGGTCAACAAATACATTATCATATTTCAAGAACTCTTTATCAAAATATTATGAGCTCACTGTTACTTTCGAAATAATTTTTTAAATAAACGGTAAGTTTTACCTACTTATTAAATTCAAGATTTCGTGAATTAATTAAGATGTGCGTAAAGTAATTTTAATACTTGATTATAAATATATATGCCAACTAAGTTCGTTTAATGTTATATTCCCTAAGCTATTTGTGTTATACTATAATTGCAATAGAAATGAGCATTAGTTGGAATTGATTTGAATTCAATTGAGCAACTTAGTCTTATTCCCACACGCATTAACTAACGATATCCCAAATGATTGAACGTGAGACGATGACTTATGTATAAAAAGCTGTACAGGAAAACAGAATTGCTATTAGCATAGAAGGGCAGAGAGAACCCCCACTAATCACGTGAGTAAGGTGGGGGTCATTCTTCCCTTTCAGCCTTTGAACAGAAACTTTGGGCCTTCTTCTACCCGTACCTTCTTCTTTTTTTTTCTCTTTCTCTCTCCCCGCTCTCTCTCTCTCTATGGACAAGTGATTTTTTAAAAAAATTTTACCTTTATTTTCTTTTTAATTTTGTTAGTTTTGTGTCAAATACTCAAAATTATTGATTCTTCTTTTAAATCATCCAAAAATATTTATGTTTATCACATATCCTAATGCGCCTAACTTTATAGGAAAAAAATGGTCGACAATGCTCATTTGAATAATTTTTTATCGTATTTTTCAAATTTTATTCTTGAAAAAATACTAAAAATTTACGATTTCACTTAAAAAATTATTTTGGGATTAACCGTGAGTTCAAAATATATTGATCAATTGTTGTTGAATTATAGTAAAGTATTTGTTGATTTATATTTTATTATATTTTTTATTGATTTATGAAACAAAGTTAAAGATTGCTCAGATCATCTAAAAATACTCACATTCATCATATGTCCTAACACGCCTAACTTTTGAGGGAAAAAAATGACCGACGCTGTTTATTCGAATTATTTTCGGTCGTGCTTTCCAAATTTATTCTAAAAAAAATACTAAAAATTTATCGTTTATTTAAAAAATTATTTTGGGATTAATCGCGAACTCAAAATATTTTGATAAATAGTTGTTAAACTATGGTAAGATATTTGTTGATTTATATTTTGTTGTTATTTTTTCTTTTTTTGTTGATTTATGAAACGAAGTTAAAGATCTCTTAAATCACCTAAAAATATTCAAATTCATCACATGTCTTAATGTGCCTAACTTTAGAGAAAAAAGTGATCAATACCACTCATTCAAAACCCTTTCGGTCTTGCTTTTTGAATTTTATTCTCGAAAAAATACTAAAAATTTACCGTTGACTTAAAAAATTATTTCAGGATTAATAATGAGCTCAGAATATTTTACTAAAGGATTGTTGAATTTCAGAATTATTATAAGGTCAACGAATACATTATTATATTTCAAAAATACTTTATCAAAATATTATGAGCTCACTGTTAATTTTGAAATAATTTTTTAAGTAAACGATAAAATTTTAGTATTTTTTCGAGAATAAAAAATTCAGAAATTACAACCAAAAGGGATTCGAATGAGTGATGTTGGTTATTTTTCTCTAAAGTTTGACACATTAAGATATGTGGTGAATGTGAATATTTTTTGATGATTTAAGAGATTTTTAATTTAATTTTATAAATTAGCAAAAAAAAAAAAATGTAAGCCAACAAATACATTAATCATAATTCAACAACTCTTTATCAAAATATTCCAAGCTCATGATTAATTAAAAAATTATTTTCCAAATCAATGATAGATTTTTTATATTTTTTTGAGAATACAATTCAGAAAACATGACCAAAAGGAATTCAAATGAGTAGTGCCGGTCGTTTTTTCTTTAAAATTGGGCGCATTAAGACATATGATGAATGTGAATATTTTGGATGATTTAAAAGATGAATCAATAATTTTGAGTATTTGACACAAAACTAACAAAATTAAAAAGAAATATAAAGATAAAAAACATTTAAAAAAATTACTTATCCTTAGAGAGAAGAAGAAGAAGAATGGGGGTGAGGTAGAAGAAGGGTGGGGCCGTGGAGGTTTTTGTTTTCAAAGGCAAAAGGTAAAGGGGGCCCACCTTAATAACATGATCGGTGGAGGTTTTCTCTGCCCTTCAATGCTAATAGCAATTCTGGAAGGGGAAACAAAGTTTTTTCCCCTCTATTGTGTTTAATTGCTATTAAAGGGGGAAAAGAAAAAAAAAATATAGTTAAAAAACAAGTGAGCTATTCTATAATTTTTACTTGTTATACATCTACCCCTACTCTCTCCCTCCCTGCACGGTAGGACTTTTGCTTGTATTTATAAAGAATAAGTCTACTAACGCATCAAGTTATACATCAAAGTGTACATCATGCTTATGTGGCATATCATTATAAGACAAAATATAAAAGCAGATCTCATAATTTTAATATGTGTTCAAATTGGTAAATGCCACATAAGCATGATGTATAACTTAATATACAAGCATTTCTCATTTATAAACCATGTCCATTAGATGATAACTAAAAATTGGGTGTGTAGTTGAATATGTGGAGACGTGTGAGTGAAATGTGAAAGTGACGTGTGATAGTGGAATATAGGAGTGGGTTGTGGAAGTGGATAATTGACATGAGTAATTTTACTACTTTATTCCGATTAATTATTCCATGTTAAATAAATTACTTGCGTAACGGGACTTCTCACTTTGAAAAATGTTGTTCGCACCAATTAGCATTCTCACTTTATCTATCTCACACCAACATTTTGAAGCTTTGTCGCAACGGTGAATTCCAAAATTGCCCCTACAAAATAAATTTTTACAGCTATAACTATTTTAACATGAAATAACTTACAAAAACAAAATAGTAAAATTACTCGAGCCAACTATCCGCACCCTACTCCCATGTATCACTCACACATCAATGTCCACCCAACTTCTACTATATTGGAATAAATATTTATGCATGTATTTTATGGTTAATTGAATTTATATATGTATTCTATATTTAATTAAATATTACCTACCACTTATTTGATGGATTATCTCGGCTAATTATTTTAGCTTGTTTTTAACTTACTTCATTATAATTATTCTTTCAGGTTATACAAATTGCAATGATTCTCTTCCAGTGAAATTGGGTAATGGGAGCAACTGAAATTCGAATTTGGAAGAAAATACTAAACTTTTTTCGCAATTTCCCTCTTAATTATTTTCTTTTAATATTTTTATATAAGTTCCAACCAGAGTGTAAAGAAAGTTTCAGATTCGTTATTTGTTTTTTTTAACATTTTTATCCTCTTTTTGTACGTAAACAACGTTTTGAAGGTTCCATATGTCTCATTTCTAGCCATTGATGGGCTTAAGTAGCAACGTTTGCTTTTACGGGAATAAGGGGAAGTTGGTGGAGGGATTCCATTCCCATTATAATCTTTGTTTCGTCGAAAACGTAATAAAAATATGTGACACCTTTTGGTTTAAAAAACATTTTTTTTTTTTGCTAAATTTTGGTTTAAAAAACTTATGGATTCTTTATTTTGTTAGATTGTAGATTTCTCATTTTCTGATGAAAATTTAATAATTCAAATCATTCGATATGTTTAAAATATATTTTTAAGAATACTTGCTAGAAATTAACTCAAAATATTATCGGGAATGATTTGATCTAAATAAATTTTTATAAAGCTATTTTTGTCAATATTTACGGAAACTGCTTGAATTAAGTCCTTTTCGATATTGTTTTGAGCCGATTTCTTGAGAGTACCCTTAAAAATATATTTTAAACACATTGAATTGTTCGAATCATTAAAATTTGATTAGAAAATAAAAAATCCGTATTTTAATAAAATAAAAAATCCCTTCGTAGGACTATCTCGTGGTTAAATTATTTGCATAAATTTCAGGAACACCTTTTCGATTATGGTATAATTACATTACATACTATTGTATTTTCTAAAATCACACTACATATTTTTACTTTTTTTATTTGGTGTAACATTTAAGTTTATTTGCCAATTTTTTTTTACTATACCTTTTTATTTTATACAATAGCGTGGAAATGCCCTTAATGCTTTTTATTTATTGACAAAAGTGCCCTCTCTTTATTACATAATCGATGCCTTACTTTTATAAAAGTAAAAAAAGTAAGTTCATAAATTAAATATCCACTGGTCTTAATTTTATTTTTAAAGAATTGTGTTTAAAAAATTATCTTTTGTAAATTTTAAGTTAAAATTTATAGGATTTTTAATTCGTCTAAAAAAGAAGAACTTAAAAAGTAAAAAAAAAAAATTCTCAATATTTTGAAAAAACTTCACTAACCTCAAATTTTTTATTTTTTAAATTATTTTTATCTTTAAAAACTTGTTAATTTCTATAACATTTTTAATTTCTCTCATCAATACAAAAAATGATTAGAAATAGATTAGCAAAATGACTCCAACATAATATCAATCACGTCTATATTAGCCTATGTTAAATTTTTAATTTAAAAAAATAAAATTTGAATAAATTTCAAAAGTTCTGTCAGAGTTTTAATTTTAGAAAAATCTAAAAAATGCAACATAAGAAAATCAAACGTCATGAAAATTATTCTGTAGTTTGTTTGGCTGAAAAAAATTCTAAACTTGAATTTTTAATAGTTTGATAAACAATATTTGACTGACTTTTTTAACTATTGGTTATTTTTTGTTTATTTATTTATTTGTTGGCTAATGAAATTAAACCATTTGGCCTAATTTATTTTTTGGACCCATATATTTCTCCCGTACGGTGAGGAAAAAGCCGAAATTACCCTTCAAGCGTTGCTGTCATTTCCTATCAGACTCCATACGGACAAAGGCAATATGGTCATTTGTCCGTAAAAGTCAAACAAATTACATAATTCATTCGGTCAAACAACACAATAAATAAATTAGTCCAAATGGCATCAACTACTTTTATATTTATTCTAAACATAATAAATAAATAAATCAATCAATCAATAAAAACCGTAGGCCAAATAGACCCTATATAAGAATTAATTGTACTTTTAAGAAACCTCGAGGAGGTCAATGTAGTTTACCCTTTTTACCCTCTGTCAATCATTGTTTTACGCAGATGGTCCTAATTTACCACAGTGCCCCTCGATGAGACACGTCTGTCCTGCCTGTCCAATGCGGTTGTGTATTCGAGCACAATCTTTAGACCCTATGCCCACTCCTCCGAACGTGGCGAATCCTTTCTCTCTCCAAACCTCTTTCTCCGGAAACCAATTTCGGGGCCATAGATCCTTCTCTACAGCACACACAACTGTAGTTCTGGAACTGGAAGTTTCTGCCGATCCGGATCGAAGACAGCAACAGTAATTCTGCTCGCCGGCGTCGGTGACGCCGCCAACTATGGCGGAGCATGTCAACAATCGAGGAAGTTCTTCGGCGAGTTCCGGTGAAGTTTCGGTCAAGTGCGAGCCAGAAGTTACTGGGGAAAGTAGCAGTAGTGGTCATGAATTGGCCGGCGATGGTGGCACACTATCCAATGGCGGTGGTCACTCTTCAGGTGCGTGGTTTCATCCTAAGACTCCGAGTCGTCAATTGAGTTATGTTTTTGTTGACGTGAAACATCCGGAAAAGAAAAAAAGAATATGGAGAGGAATTTCACTATCGGACTCTGAGTTTAGCCAGTTAATATCAGTTCCGTTGTATTCTTAGTTCAAAGATTTTTTATTAGAGGAACTTTCAATTTCATTTTCTTTGTTAATTTTTCCCTTTCTTGACTTCCTTCCACTTTTTTCCTTTGGTTCATGATCAAATGGTAAGAAACGATAAGTCGATAAGTAAACAAGTTAAAACTTCGGAATCGTCAGAAGTTTAGTGTTGTTTTTTTTCCTTCTGTTTTCGGGGGATTTGCGTGCGTGTGTGTGGGGGGCGCGCCCTAAAGGTTGGAGGAGAGAAGAAATCCATTCAATCGTGGTCAAAAGACTCACAACTTCTATTTGTCTACTTCAAGATTTAAGAGTTGGAATAGAAATGTTATTGTTCCTAATTTTTGAGGTTTAATTTTTTCTGCTTCTTAGTTTTTCTAGGAAGAATGCTACTTTACGTGTTATCGGATTTGTTACTGAGAGTTCATATTTCCTAGGATAAATGGTGTTTATTCTGTGCACAATTCTGTAGTAAACTTGAATACTGAACATGTTTCTTGGGTAAATCTGTTACTAAAAATGTCCGCACAGATAAACCATTCAATTACCTCAGTGTCAAGTATCCGACAAGGGCTTGAATGGTTCAGAATATTACAAAGGTTTTCATCTTTGGACCGTTGGAGATGGAATTACTTCGCTGGTTTGTACAAGTATTTTTGTTTTGCTAATGACTACTATTCTAGATACATCATGGTATGAGATTATTTGGGCTACAAGATCAAACCAGATTCTAGTGCAACTTCATGCGTTTTGGAAGGTCCATATAAGATCTGAAGAATGGAAAACAGTGGAAATATTTGTTTTTTGGATTTTGGTTTTTTTCGTTATCTGTAAGTTTAAAACAAGGGTCTTGCTAACCACCGCCTAGTGGGCAATGGATAATATACACATAATGCCAAACAAGCACGCGACTATCAATACACATTTTACGAATATCATTATATATTCACGGATATCAATACACATTTTATGAATATCAATACACTTTTTATACATTATCCATCACCCAATGGGCGGTGGTTAGCATTTTCCTTAAAACAATTAGATTGGTCATTGTGGATCTTTTATGTTATTTCACGGCTGTTCAACATATAACTTTGTATTCATTAATGTCCTGTAACACTCAACTTGGATGGAGGCATACTGCAGTAAGGTACTACTCACATCATAAGCAGTAGTAGATTTTTTTTTATGTTGTATCCTTTTCTAATAGTTGGGACTTTCACGGACAATGCCGATCTACTTTTGCAGTAGTCTCTCTTTCGTAAGACTCATAACCACATCCAAACTTATGAATATTGTAAGTTAATGAGACTTTCCAAACCCCATCTATAACTTTTTGGTTTTGACACTGCAGAGACTGCCGGAAGGAATATTTCTAGAGTAAATACTTTGCCTGTGGTAATGAAAAACGACATAGCAGAGCCAGCTTTGAGTCAGCCTAAGATGGAAAGATCGAGAACTGAGAGGCACAGAACCAGCACTATACTTGCTGAAGAGGCAGCGCAAATTTTCGATGATAAAATACCCGTCCAACAGAAGGTATAATTCCCATTCCCATTCCCATTCCCCCTTTTTTTTTTTTGTTATCCTACACTTCCACATGTCACTTTTTGCAAATATTTTTATTTCTGACTGATATGAATAGATGGCATGGCATGAGTGACTTTATTCATTCTCCAAATTACAGTGTTGGGTACTTTACATATTCTGACCAGTTCACTGAATTAATTCTGAAAAGCAGTTTTTCTCTTGGGAAAAAAAAATATGTATGTGAGGTCCTTGTCTGGATCTGCTATTGGATAATGGGGAGGGTTGATCACTTCATAAATAGGAGGCTAGACCATTCAACTCTAAATTTCATTTAATTAACAGAGTTTGGAGATGGTGTGAAACCTATCCTTTTAATAGTGGTAGACTTGAATTATGCATACTTGAAGAGTGGCCCCAGGTGCAACTTTAACTCGGATCATCCATTCTTCACTTTTATTCCCCCCTTCTGCTTTCTCTTTAAGGAGCAACCTAACTAAGTTTCATTAACCACTATCCAGATCTCATCAGGCAAGGTTCGCAGCAACACTTGGACTGAACAGTCGACCAATTCAATTGGTGAATATCGAACAGTTAATCAGAAGTCTTTTTAGTGCAAGATCGTCGAGACAACTGATTTATCAAAAAAAGAAGATTGTTGAGATAGCTGACCCCAATTTTTTTTTTTTGTTATATTATATTTGGAGACAAAAAACTTCTTAGTTTAGAATTTTCCTTGGGTGGGTAGATCTTATACAAGAGTTTTAAAAACATGAAGAAATTTGTTTGGGACATACAAAATTATAAAAGCCTAGGTCAATCATCTACTGTATTATGCATAGAAGAGTTCAAAATGTTTATATATATATGGGATACGGTTTTGGAACAATAAAAGTGGAAGTGGTTTGTGTTGTTGAGTTAACTGGTGATCTTCGTGTGCGGGAACGTGTACAAGTTTCCAGATGCATAAATGCAAGTGTCCAAGTTTTATGAACTTGTTTTTTGAGTAATACCTTCTTTTCACTTCAAGCAAGTCTGATGAGTCTCTACATTGAGCAGCGGACATTCAGCTTGCTGTTTGTTGAGTTGTTTCATCAAATACTTACTTTCGTTTTAAAATCCTTCTGTATTTCAAGCAGGCATGGAAACCTTCTCCCTCTTGTATCGTGTTTAATATTTTTACTATCTATACTGTAACCTTACGTCCAATACTAGTGATATTTGTTTTCCATTTATTCATTTATGTTTACTTCTTCTTTACATTTAGCTTTATTTTGTTTATTTACTCATCTAGTGCATATTTTCTTGTTTGGCACTCTTAACTTTACTCCAGTCATACTCTTCTACATAGCTGTGATGTGTTTTGAACCTTCCAAACACTGCAGCTGAAACTGTTGAACAGAATAGCTACTGTGAAAGATGATGGAACTGTAGAATTTGAAGTTCCCGGAGATGTTGGACCCCAGGCTTTTGGGGTGGGATCTTGTACTGTTTATAACGAAGCTGATGATGAACCTCTTGACTCAACAGACCTTCAGTATATTCCACCGCTGCAGATAGTTATTCTTATAGTTGGAACACGTGGTGACGTGCAGCCATTTATTGCAATTGGCAAACGATTGCAGGTTGAGAATCTTTCTTCATTTTATAAGCTTTTGTATATTTCTTTTCCTTTGAGGCAGTTCAGTTGGAGGTTTTTCATCGACCTGCTTAGCCTTGTGGCTTGACCTCATTATGACTGACATCCAAGTCCAAGGTCCAAACACTAGATTTCTCGTCTATGATGGCTCTCTTTGATGTTAATGATCTCATTTGGAATCTCTGATTTTATGTGGCTGCAATAGCATAATGTTTGCTTCACAAGGAAAGGTTAAAAACTCAAACTCATGAGTTTTTTTTCTTCTTCTGTCTAAACTTGTTTACGTGATCTGGTGTGAGTTTTTTTGCTTATGTGCTGATCTGAAAAATTATTTCATCTTTGCTTTCTTTTAGATTTAGACTGGTAGTTCACCTGATTGTTTGGTCAGAGGAATAAAAAAAGCTAGTTAAAGAATATGAAAATGGTTAGTCGGAAGGTTAAAGATGGACCCACGGGTTTCTTGTAAGTTAAAGATGTTAAAGACTAGTAGATCACCTGATTATTTCTCTCCATCTTTAGATCTCTCCTATATATAGAATCACGGACTGCGAGTTCCTGCAAAGCTTGTGTGAATTCAAACGTCTGATTATTTCCAGAAAAGAACCTGGCAATCATTAGGACCAGTCAGTGCTAGCCTTTATCCTTTTTTATCTGTGATGAATGGTAATAAAGTAATTTTGCGATTGGATTGAATGAAAAAATTGAAGTCTTTGTTTCGTTATTGTATTTGCTGTCCCTTCTCTTATGCTTTTCTCTTCTAGCAATCCTTCTTAGTGCTTACTGCCATTTTCTCCTGTTGTTAATCGTGTTACCTAATTTTAGTTTGTTTGGTGAAAGAACAATTCAAAGATAATATGAAATATAGACTTGTATGAAATTTTGAAGCCTTATCTAGGATGTAGCTTAGTTGGCGAGGATGTTTGTTGAATGCAGGATTATGGCCACCGTGTTAGATTGGCAACTCATTCAAATTTCAAGGAGTTTGTATTGACTGCTGGGTTGGAGTTCTATCCTATTGGTGGAGATCCCAAAATTCTTGCCGAATGTATGTACCAACTTACTAAACAATCTCACATGCATTTCACAATGATTGGTTTTGTATTTGTCTTGTGTTGCTGAGTCTTACATGTCTGAAGGGCATTGGTGGGTGGGGATGGATGACTAATTGCATTAACTTGGTGAAGCTTTTAACCAAATGAATATGAATACGAGGAGGATTTGATGTTCAGCACCTTATGGCATGTTTGTATTGCTTCAAAATGTTGTCTTAAGAATTAAGCTTGAGCTTAGGGTCTTTTATTTTTCCTTGAGATTTTTTATCTCTTGAAGTTTGTTAAAACATCTGGGCAGTAGAACCTTTATTGAGATCTTCAAGGTAGCAGCCAGATCATCGTTGTAAGTTTAGTTCATGTTATTCGATTTGAAAGAGTTGCTTCAGTGAGAAGATGTAGGTGCCAATAAGATTGAAAAATGAGAGAGGCCTATTATTACTTGATATGAGAGATTACGTTGTGGAATTTGATGCTCAAGGACCTCATTATGAAATGGTAAAAGTGAAGCCGAGTACCATGAATTATCTAAAAAATTGTTTAAAGTCTAGCAGAGGTCTTTCTTTTCAACATGAAAGCTAGGATTAGCACTGAAAAGAAACATAATGGTGCTTTTCACTTTCTTTCTTGAGGGAACAATTTATCCAAGAATTAGTAAGATGTTATAATGCAAATGTTTTCTTCCTATATAGTAACTTGTTCTCCATTTCATTTTGGATATGCTCACTTGGAAACAATCTCTAACATGACAATAAGTTTCTCACTTTTAAATCAAAATGTAGAGGGTCATAATTTCTCTTTTTTGGCATGTCTTTTATGGTTTCTGCGATTGTAGGGAATTCATCTTCATTTGTTTTTCACATTTTATGTATGATCATGTCTTCAGACGATCTGAAATGAAAGCACTTTGTGGAAATATTTGATACAAGAAATGGGTGTTATTCATTATATGAAGAAGTTCCAAGTTAGCCACCTAATGAAATTGACGTACGGGTTACATCAACCAACTGAAAGTTTTTTTTTTTTTTTTGGGTGCAGATATGGTTAAAAATAAAGGGTTCTTGCCATCTGGCCCTTCAGAGATACCTATTCAGCGAAACCAAATAAAGGACATAATATACTCTTTGCTTCCCGCATGCAAAGAACCTGACATTGATTCTGGCATTCCTTTCAAAGCAGATGCAATTATTGCCAATCCGCCAGTTTATGGTTAGATTTAGTCAATTACTCTCTGTCATTATTTACTTGGATTTAGTTATTTGGTGTGATGAAAAGTTTCATTAATTTGTTACGTTTTTGTCATTGCTTGTCAATCTTTTTTCATATGTTTGTCTGTGTCCAGTGGATAGGCTATATTCTCCATGTTAATTATGCAAGCAACCTGAAGAAACAGCATAATCAAAGCTGTAGCTAAACAATTTTAGTACCCTACATTCATTGACTTTTAAAAATATGGTCACCGGGAGGTTTTTTGTCATCGCTATCTGATTGTGATAAGACCATAGAAACTGATTTGCTACAAGCTTCAATTTGTATTGTTAGATTATTTTTTTCGTAGAAACTATCTCCATTCAGTGGAGCTTCGTCCCGACTATGGGGCTTGCATGGTGAATTGTGGTTCTAAGAAGCATTATAATTGGGGAGAATCATTGGCAGAAGAAGAACACTATTCAAGATATATATGTCTAGTGTATACGGATTGTGAAGGCTTCACCCGTCCATGATGTTCTGTTTCTATATCTTGTCTTTTGGTTCTTTTTTTAGGAATTGCAAACTCTGCTTTTTAATAACCTGTTGATTTGATAATCAATCACAGTACTTACCTTTTGATCATCTTCCAATACATTATATTTCGGGCTGTATATCTCCAGGAGTAAGTATGATGGTATTCTATCTTTTGAAATTCAGTTACTTACCTGGGTGTGTTTTTAGGGCATACGCATGTTGCTGAGGCTCTGAAAGTTCCACTTCATGTATTTTTCACGATGCCATGGACGTAAGTCTTGTTTGGTGCATTGGTCATTCTTTAGTTTGCTTTTTGTAGTTTCCTGCTTAACCTGTCTGTCGCATTATTTGTGTCTTTTCTCACGGTGAATGAGATTGTGTAATGGCATTGTGAAATCAGATTTTTGTTCTCTTGCCAGGCCTACCAGTGAATTTCCGCATCCTTTATCCCGGGTTAAGCAGTCAGCTGGATATAGAGTGAGTTCGTTGATTTTGATTGGTTTATTCGCCATTAACTATTACTCGTTTCTTTTCTTAATTTGATCTCTTAGATTGATGTGGCATTTTTTTCTTTTGACTTAACATCTTCAATGAATTTGGCAGCTATCATATCAAATTGTTGACTCTTTGATTTGGCTTGGAATACGGGATATGATAAATGATCTTAGGAAAAAGAAGTTGAAGCTACGACCAGTCACCTATTTAAGTGGTTCACAAGGCTCCGAATCTGATGTACCATATGGATACATATGGAGTCCTCACCTTGTTCCCAAACCGAAAGGTGGTTGTTTAGAACTTGTATAGATGACATATTTTTTGAGATTTTTCTTTATTATGTGAAGCAGCTGTTGTTCTAGTCCTTTTCTCGTTACCTCAGGAAACTGACGTAACAAATATTACATCTTGTAGCTGCTTTTGTCCATTCTTTTCAGCCATTGTTCTTATTTCACTTTTAGGTAAGGGTATAGTTAAGATTAGCCATTTTGGTGACCTTGGTTGAATATTTGGAAGATATCAATAATTGATAATCTAAGAGAATGGCAGGCACCAAGACGTTGAAGGTTTTGATTAACCATTCTGAGTAGATATCTCGGTCACTGTAGGCAGCAGTTATTTAGCAAAATTGATGTCCTTGTATGTTGTCTTTTACATCAGGAATATGCTCAACGGGAAAATAGATCTCCTTTTTTGGTATGACGAATCCCCTGTACGTGCTCATCCTCATAACTGGAATCTTGATTCTCTTTGAACATGACAAATACCACAGGTTAGATCATACGAGTTGGTTGTGTTTTAACTAAAGAGATTCATCTACAACGCCTTATATTTCTTACTTATGAAGAGATCCGTACGAGAGAATCGCTTAGTATAGAACGCTATAATACCAAGAAGGATACAAGATTTCACCAATTAAAAAGGCGTTGGGTTTGGAGGGATGGTGGGATTTGCATGCTTTTCACCACCCCCCCCCCCCCCCCCCCCCCCGCAACACAAAAACAAGAATTTAGCAAAGCATATAGACATATCTAGTTAACTACATCAAGACATATAGGAGATGCATGATAATCTTTTTGTCTTTTCCAAGGATAGGTAACAAGAGGTGTTAATGAAAGACGACAAAGGGGCACGACCTTGTGCACCGAGAGTATACAAATACGGACAGCTAAAATAAACCCCCAAACCCTCTAGAGCCCCATAGAAATGTACAACTCTCCAAAAAAAACGCGAAAAAAGAATCCAACGAAAAGGAAAGATCCTCTACACCAAAAAAAGAGAGTACAGAGTGTCCTCCCGTTTAAGGCATGAATATCACACTCTCTTCAAAACGTCTGGAGTTCCTTTCCTTCCAAATGCACCACAAAACACGAAGAGGCACTACATTACAAACTTCCCTGCCTCCTCTCTTTGGGCACCCTTGGTGCCAACAACTGAAAAGAGCCTTCATGGAATGAGGCATGACCCAACCTGCACCAAAGATTGCAAGGAGCAAGTTCCAAACCTGTCCTGTAGGGATTGTTTGTATTGTCCTTTTTGGTATCCGTGTGAATGGGTATCTTCATACCTTTTCTGAAAGGCTCATGGTGCATTTGTGTGTTGTCTTAGTAAACTTAATTTTCTGTTTAGCATTCTTCAAGTTTTTATACGTTTACTGTGTCATTATGCTTTTTTTTCCTTTCTTTCTTTGTTTGGGCTGTGGCTTAACTGTCATTTGAATTAATTATCATTTGTTGTTTTCCAGATTGGGGGCCAAAGGTTGATGTGGTAGGATTTTGCTTCCTTGATCTTGCAACAAATTATGAACCTCCGCCGGAGCTTATGGACTGGCTTAAAGCAGGGCCAAAGCCTATCTATATAGGGTTCGGAAGCCTTGTGAGTATCCTTCTTTCCAGTATCCATATTTATGTTCCTTTTTCACGAAGACAGGAATTTTCTACTTTCTGGTGGCTACGTAAACAGTGTACATGAGCTATCATGCTGAATCTTGTTGAGAAGGGCCAATTCTTCTCCATTGTTCTTGCAATTGCACTTGTACTGTTAGTTTGGGTTTCCTCTTTGCCTTTCACTAATATAATTTGTATGGTTAACGGCTTAATGCTTTTCAAGAAATCATTGTATCTGTATTGACCTGACTGAATGACATTGAGAAGCCTCCGTGAAAACCTGATAAATGCTTCAAGCATCTAATGAAGCAATTTTTATTGTTATATGAGCACCTCAGTATTTATCATATTTAGTTTTCTATTTTCTATCCTTAAAGTGAGCTATCCCATGTTTGTGGTGGTTTGAAGATTGGTGAAATGAAAGATAATGCAATTTTCCACTCGACCGTGAGAGTCCTCCTCTAGTTTTTGAGTGTTTGTTCAAATGCATTTTATGATATGTTAGAATTCTGTCCTTAAGAAGTGTAAATTTTGGGTTGCTGTCTAGTCTCCTGGTTGTAAGTGTTAACATTTCTCTTTTGTGTAGCAGCATGCGTTCCCAACTTTTAAGTTAATCATTTTATTGCAGCCTGTTCAAGAGCCTGAGAAAATGACCCAACTAATTGTGGAAGCACTAGAAACAACTGGGCAACGGGGTATTATTAACAAAGGCTGGGGTGGCCTTGGTAACTGTAAGTTTCCGTTTTCATCATTGATCCTCTATGCATTCATGCCTCCTCTGTCCACTTTTTCTTTCTCCGAAGTTGCATTTTATGTGTCCAATTTTTTAGTTAAAATTTTCAATCATCAGTAGCATATTACCCTTTAAGTTATATTTAAACAGAATTGCGATTCTGACAAGATTGGTTTAAGTTAGACAGAGTTACAAATGCAGTTGCAATGTTTTCCTTTTAAATTTGACTTTGACGAGACTTTTTATGCATAGTCTACGTGCCACCACAAAAACGGAGCTAGTTAACAAACTCTCCTCATATTTGTCTTCTCTCTCTGTGTATGTGATGTGATGGGCCACTCTATTTATTTTCCTATACTGTTTTTCCCAGTGAAAGAGCCAAAGGACTTTGTATATTTGCTGGACAATTGCCCTCATGACTGGCTTTTCTTACAATGCGCAGCTGTGGTGAGGCCTCGTAATTCAGTTTGTTACTTTTAACTTTATGGTATAGGCAACACTAGGATTGTTGAACTTCTATTCGTAACATAAGATCCATATTCTTCCATATTCAATACTTTGGTGATTTGGAAGCAATATAGACTAGAAATTGGTCGGGATTTCGGGCATGATAATAATTCTCTTCCAAGTTGGTTAGTAGCGATTTTTTCTCAAACAAAAACTTGCTTCTTAATATGCATATTGGTCATTTGCTTCGGTAAAGCAGAAACTACTAAATAACAAAGACTTAACTTGCTAGATCCTAAGGAGATGTCTTTCTGTTGTTCCCAAGCAGATATCCATTGTATATCAATAGAACTTTTGGTTCAAGTTTATGGTCGGTAGTTGGTGTCTGCATTCAATTGTAGGAAGGTCAACTGTTGGAGGTAGATTTGGGAATTTAGAAGTGGTGAACTGAATAAAGTTTGTTAAAAGGGTCCAAATAACAATAGTGACCTTTGTATTTCTAATCCATCAACTGAAAGCTCTTTGATTCATTCTTCTAAAACATTCTTTTTCAAATCCATAAATCCAATCCAATCCCAGCCTGACATTTTATTTTGCTTTTGGTAATTTGCTTTTGCTTTCAGGTGCATCATGGGGGTGCAGGAACAACAGCTGCTGGTCTCAAAGCTGCGGTAATGGTTTCCAGATGAACTTCTTACTCAGTGTCAATATTTCTGTTTGTCTTGTGTTTTATCTCACATTGTTGTTGCAAATATAGTGTCCAACAACGATTGTACCATTTTTCGGCGACCAACCTTTTTGGGGAGACCGTGTGCACGCCAGGGGGGTCGGTCCTCCACCTATACCGATTGATGAGTTCTCACTTTCCAAGTTGGTTGATTCAATTAATTTCATGCTAGATCCTAAGGTAACTTCCGAATTTCCAATGTTCTCCGCGTCTGATAATAACTTCTCTTTTCGTTTTTGGTTCTTTCACTCTAGTTTCTACCAATTTCACTTTCTGTTATTTTTTTTCTTCCCAATCAAATGGACGACTGAAAATTTGAGAGAAAATGCAGGTGAAGGAGCGTGCAGTGGAACTTGCCAAGGACATGGAAAATGAAGACGGGGTGGCTGGAGCCGTGAAAGCCTTCTTTAAACACCTTCCTTTCAGGAAGCCCAGGCCCGAGCCTGAACCAGAGCCAGCACCGGTATCGTCCAATTTTTTATCGATAAGTAAATGTTTTGGTTGTGCCTAAGTCTTGAGAGTGAATTATATTGTTTAATTTTTTTACATTCTCACAGTGTAATCCTTGATATAGTCAGAAGTTTCACAATAGAGGTTTCTTCTAGCAAGACTACAAGACCTCCTTTCTGTTTATAGCCCTGTTTCTGCAAATGTCATCCCTGGGCTTGAGAGTTGTATCCATCTTTATTTATTTTGTTCATAATTCTTTTAATGAAAAAGATAGGATTTTTTTTCCTTTCATTGCAGTTTTCCCCTCCTTATTCGATGAGTTCCTATGATCCCATCTTATCTGGAAATGGATTTATCTTCCCTGCAATCTAGAATTTGGACTACAGAACACAGTCCGTGTAAATTTAGACTATATTGACTGTCGAGATGGATGGTCGAGGTGCGACTGGTTTTTGCAGTGAGAGAAACCGAATCCACTAGATATGAACGCATAAACCCCAACGTTTGAAAATTGAAAGGCTCTAATGAAAAATTGTAAATCTATGTAAGGATTGAAACACAAGTGATCTCAGATCTGTACATTTGATTCACAAAGCTTGTGTTGCTTTGGTGCCATTCTCTTATCGTTTTAGGTACTCTTAGAGGTAACTTAGACATCAGTGGTTCCCAATTGTAAGCAATTTAGAGAAAATTTACAAATATGGACTTCTGCATACAGATTCGAATATAGATGTATTCGAAATCATTTGATACACATGAGGTTTAAAATAATAAAAGATTTCACGTGTATTGAACGGTTCAAACAATAATAAAAGATTTCACGTGTATTGAATGGTTCAAACACCTATGTGTCCCAATCTGTGCACATGCATAGAAATTGTGTTTATAGACTTGCTATGTTTGTTTATTTGATAACAGAGGTATCTGAACGGTTTGGGATCAAACTAGGATAAAGATTGGGGGAGTCCTCACCTACTGTTGATTAGTCCTTGGGACTCTGAAATTAACAATCAGGTAAACCTCCGGTCAGGGGTGGACCCAGAATTTATATTCGGGGGTGGCGCTATTTAAGACAAGTCCAGTTATATTATTGTATGGTGTGCGTAAAACTATTAAGAGTGTCATATAATTGAGATTAGTTCAATGCTCTTGTGGTAATCTATTGAGATTTTTTTTTTATGATCTAAACTCTTAATGTTTTGAATCGTACAAATCATACTTTTTACATCATTTATTTTTACAAAAATTAATTTATTCAAATGTCTATAAGTACTTAGTCAAATTACAGTGAATCCAAATATGTGACCATGATGAATTTAATTTAAGGGCATCTGAATATTGGAGAGAGAGGGAGAGAGAGAGAGGGAGAGAACGTGACCTCACACTAGCAAATCCATTTTTTACTGCTGCTTCTTGTGACTAACAAGCAGCAAATATCGAAGTCCTTTCCTAAGCATAAATATTGGAATTTCTTTCCCATGTATATATAAATATTGGACGAGGTGGTTTCAAACTGGGGGTGGCAGGTGCTCCACCCCCTCAACATAGTTCCGCCACTACCTCCAGTGACTCCTCTTTGTTACCAATAAGATTCGATCTCAGGACGTCCAGATTTATGGCTCGTTCCCGATCTGTTGCTCTTTGTAATCAGATTAGACATGGCAGATGGACGTGGAAAACAGACAATGTTTGGCAATGGGGTTGTGATCACTGGGTGCCATACGTAAGTGGGGAAATGGAGTGAAAGCAGGATGAGTATTTTATGACCTGCATTAATAGGTGGGGGGGTGCTAGATACAGTGCATGCAACGAATGGGGGGTTTATTAGGTGACAAGTTGCCATTGGAATATGGATTGCGGTGGAGATGTCAGAGAATACAGGAGGAAAAGGATTGGCAGTAACCCCCATCACTCTTTATTTCTAAAGCAGAACTCATCTCATTACTGGGGAGAGAGAGAGAGAAGCTGAATACTCCAAGGTAAGGCAACTACTTCTCTGATAAAGTTGGGGGGACTCTGTCTTAAGTGTTTCTAGACACCCAATCGCTTCCACATTGGGCGATGGAGTTCACAACCCCAGATCATTTCTTAAGGCTTTAAGCTTACAAAAAGTCTAACGACACAAATTTTTCGTTCACATTTCAGATACAGATATGTTTGAAATCGTCAGTGCACGTGTAACTGACATGATTATAGAGAACTCTACGTACATCTAATATTTCCGAATACATTTGTTTTTGAATGTGCACGAATATTTGTATTTCTAGACTAACTCTTAAGCTTAAGCTCTTATGACGACCTTTATTAAAGTCTCCTGTGTGTAACATTGGAATTTGTCTGTTCTCTAGTTGGCTGCGGAATCCGTAATTGGAGGCTATCTGAGGTTCGGTAAGCTCATTCCTGGCTCACCGTGAGAGGTATCGGTTTTGGGAAAAAAAAGGTTTATTGATTTTCGATTCGATTTCGGTCACTTAAAATTTTATTCAGCACCAACCAAATCGAATTAAAATGTTGTAAAATTCAAAACGAATTAAACCGAATAAGTTGTTGGTTTTTTATTAGGTTGGGATCAATTTCATCTTGAGTCCCAAGAGGAGCTTTTAGACTCGAGATTGATTTCCGTAACCAATTTAAAATTGAAAAAAATCGTAGTTTCTGACCGGACAAATTACCCCGAATTGATTTCATTCACTTGATTAATTTGGTTGAATGGATATTTAACATGTGCATCCCAAACCGATTAGTTTGGCCAAATTTATCCCAAAATTCCGATCGACACAAACCAATTTCACTCGTCCAAGTTAGGACCAGTTTGCTTTGGATACCGATAGGTAGAAATCTTAATTCGCGAGATAAAACAAAGAACTGAAACTGAAAAACAGAGAGAGTAAAACACCTGCAAACCAAAAGCCAAGTGCCCATGAAGCAGATAAACTGTCAGAGAGAGAGAGAAAGAGAGAGAGAGAGAGAGAAAGAGAGAGACCATTTTTCCTTCCCAATTCCAATCCATACATCTCTGATCTTTTGATTAAAAAAATCTGTCTGATCTTTGCTTTGCCCCCACACACCCCTACCATCAGTGTCTTTGCCACTGCATGCACAAAACACACACACACTGTAACGCCCCGAATTTCGGACACGTTAATAAAACAAGTAAAGTAACTAAAATACCATCATTATATTGAAATACGAGTTTGATACACGAGATCTTCAAAATACATTTCAGAAGAGACTGTTTACATTCAAAAAGACTTTAAAAGTAAAGTCAGAACAGTCTAAACTAGTCTAAGTGATCCACGGCTTGATCACGTCTTCTGCGGGGTAAGCGTCATCATATGGTGTAAAGTCGGGTCCGGCTCCATCATCGTCAGTACCTGGTTATGAAATACCAGGGGCAGGAGGAAGTTGCACCATGAGTTTTGACACTCAATAAGTTTCCTACCCTTAAGTTTCCCTTTTATGTTTTAGAGCATTTAAAAGAATATGCAATGTGTAAATGTATAGAAATAATCAAGGTTTGGTAGTATCATACAATAAGTGTGAACAGTGATAGATACAAGATTTAACCGAATTAATAGAATTGCAGTTATAACTAACACAGAGTATATTAATTCAAAATCTTTCACAGTACTCGACTTTAATCAATATTCCAAAGCATGACCACGTCATATAATTCAAAAGGCTTTTCTAACATCAATGACATCGTCATATATTTCGAATAGGCTTCTCTCAATCAATAAAGTCCAAATGGTGCTCCCGAACGATAACGATCCCGACCGCCCAACTAACCGATGCTTTCCAACCGCCCTGCGCCCCAACTGCACTGCTCCCGATCGTCATGTTCCCAATCAAGATGCTTTCCCTAACATTATATCCTTTCCTATCGTGCCGGACAATATAAGTTTAAAGTTTACACTAGAAGATCGTTAGACTAGAAAAGGCACGATAGGGCTAGATATAATTTCGGCTCAAGCGAAATTTGGCTAAACGCACGACACGGCTAAATTACAGCGCTTGGGTGATACAAAAGCTTGGGTCTATCACATCCTCTGGTTAAAGTCAAAGCTCGGCTCATGTCGCATCACGGCTACAAGACACGCATAATATTCCCACGGGGAATAATCCACAACAACTAAACGTATATTATTATCAGTGTGTTTACGTTCGGGTATCCACGGGACACCCTGAGTCAATTAACCATAGCAATAATCAGGATAATTTCATGCTCGACTAATATTCAAACTACTAAATAGAAATTGCATAATAATAAGATAGTTGTGCAAATAAAATTTTAAAATAATATCATAGTGATAAAATAAATAAGTTTACTTATAATTTAAATAAATTAGAGTGAATTTGTAATTTAAATATCTTAAGGATAAAACTGTAATTTAATAAAATAGGGACTAATCTGAAATTTTATAACATAATAGGATTAATTTGTACTATTATAATTAATGATACTGTATATTTTAAACTTGGGGTGCAATTAGTAGTTTATACAAATTAACTTATCCTCATAAATAAACTAATCACTACGGGAAAAAAAATGTAATTTTGTTATTAGTTTTAACAAAAACAGAAGCTTCGTCTTCTTCTGCTGAAATTTCCCGGCGGGACTGCCGTCTCACGTCAGGTACCATTTCTTCTTACAGGAACTCGTAACACTCCGAACATTAAAACGAATACTCTAGAGTAAGAATCTTACATTGGTTTGGAGTTTTTGGTCGCGTATCTGGTTCGCGAAGTGGCTGCTCTTCTTCTTCTTCCTTCCTTCCTCTTCTTTACTCGTCTTCCTTGCTGCTATTCTGGGGTGAAGAATAACAGAGGGGGGGTTTCCTATTTATAGCCGATCCTTGGGAAATCACGGACGTCAGAGAGGAAATTAGGGAAAATCCGACGGCGGGGGGGAAAAATAATAATGGTTTAGGGGTGGCTGTGGCAGGGTAGCTGACGAGGGATGGGAGTGATGGGAACGGCGACTTGACGGGGAGGAGGTGGGATGGTCAGAGAGGAAACGTGGGGAAGAAGCTCTGTCTTCTCCGTTTTCCAGCGCGCGCACACACACAGATATATGCACATATATATATATATGTATATATAAAATATATTAGTCTAAATATATATAAAATCAGAACCGGACAGGAACCGGTCGGAAAACCCAAAAACCGGCCAAAAAACCCACCGAACCGGACCAAAACCGGCCAAAAAAACCGGGCAGAAAACCGGGCAGCCGGCCGGGCACGGCCCAGGCGCCGGGCACGGCCCAAATGCCGGGCACGGCCCAGGCCCAGCCCAAGTCGGCCCAAACCCGGCCCAGGTGAGGCCCAACCCGGGAGAGAGAGAAGAGAGAGAAAAAATAATTTCGCAACATTTCATGTGCGCAACCACAATAAAAATTATACGTGGAGTATATAAAAATATATATGCTCGAACTATTTATTTATTTGATTAAAATTTTTCGGGTTATTACACACACACTCTCTCTCTCTCTCTCTCTCTCATCTGTTCAACTTCCAAGCCCATTACCCTGTATTGAAACCAACACACATCCCAACAAATTATATGCACATACACCTCTTCACATCTTCCAACTCGTGATGAACTTAGTTTCTGAACTCCACCTCCAACCTCTTCCCCCCAAGTTCAAAGTCTCTAAATTTAGCACCCCCCTGTTCCATTCCCCCCTCATTCTCTCACCTAGCTCCTCCAAGGTTTCTTCTCTCACTTCCAAAACCCATCTACGTTATCGCAACATTCAATTGTTTTTCTTACTTCTAACATGTTTTTTTCCCCCTTTTGTTACAGACATGGAACACGAATACAACATGGCAAAAATTCCAACAAGCGACGCAGAAGAAGATGGTGCAGCAACAAGATCATTCCCTTGTTTATTTTGTTCTAGAAAGTTCCATAGCTCACAAGCTCTGGGAGGCCATCAAAATGCTCACAAGAAAGAACGAAATGCAGCTAGAAAAGCTAAAAGGGTTTCCGAATATACAATCAACACTTTTTCTCCATTTTCGCCGCCGCATCCGCCGTCGCTTCTGCCGCCGTCGCCGCTTGTTTTTGCTCACAACCAATACCCTGTTGGACTTTTCGCTCCTTCGCTCTACATTACGGCTCACGCAGCTAACCAGGGTCAATATTCGGGCCAACAGTATTTGACCCAAGGGTTTGGATCGAATGGGGCCCCACGGTTTGAGAATGTCGTGGTCGGCCGCGGGAAGTACTATTCGAACAACAATCCGTATGATCATCGTGGGTTATTGGATCAAGATGATGATTGGCAGAAGAGTGCGCGATGCAGTGGAGCCTCCCCTCAATATCTGTCAACAAACAATAGGGATTCTGATGAGAGTGATGATCATGGTGATAAGAATCTAAACCTCGATTTGACTCTTCATTTATAGAAATCCAATAAAAAAACGTAGAGATGTTATGTATACATCCGAACATAAATATATTCGGAATCGTTAAATGCACACGTGGTTCACAAATTATTAATGAACCAATGTGTATCAACAGTTTCGAATACACCTGTGTTTGAATGTGTCCGAACACGACTGTGTTCTTAGAATTTTTGAAAAAAGTAAAAGTATTTCTTTCTTCCTCTTTCTTTTTTAAGAAAGTGCGTATTGGCGAGGCCGCTTTCATTTTTTTAGTTTGGAAGTTCTCAATCAAATGAATAATATGACTCTATGCTCAATAGAGAGGGTCAAAAGATTGCACCATTCGTTACGTCTGGTTGCAAGGAAGAAGAATGAGGTACGGATTTCTATGGTCGATATCTGGGTTCAAGAGGCACGAGGAACCCCATTTAGAGTTTGGGTCGGGAATTTTAGCATTGATGACCTATGGATCGAAGGCTAAAGCTTCAGAACTCGTGTGGAGTGGTCGCGTTTTGAGTTGGTTAATTTGGTTGGTTAATGAAAAGGGTATACCATGGTCTTTCAGGTTGATCATGTGAACAATCTAGTTGAATTTTGATAATAATATTCTCTTTCCTCTTAATGAATGCAATAATTAATTCCTATAGTAATCATTTGAACATCATATTCTTTACATCCGTTGCTCTACATGGTCTATTTGGCGTGTAAATGAATCTTTTTTGAGTCCGGAGTGGACAAGTTTCGAATAGAATATTGAATGTTATTCAGGTCAAGGCATAAAACTGACCCCGAGCCATTTTTCGAATTCAATAATGAATTTTCAAAAAGTCTATAAACATAGAAACCACACATGGATCTAAACCCAAATGCATCCGGAACTGTTCGTGAAATTTTATAAAATAACAAAGTCCCTTGTGTATTGAATAATTCTGAATATATCTGTATTCGAAATTTACGCTTATACTTCTGTGTGTTATCTTGCTTTTTTTTTCCTTCATGGATATCCATAGGCCACAACCCACAAATGGATAGCCCATAATTTGGGCCTAGTAGTAGATCCATTATTTTTTAGAGGTTTGCGAGGAATAAACCATAATCTTAAGCCCAGTAATTGGATCGTACATGGGTTTTTTGGTTTCGTACGTGTGTGTATATATATATATATACATATATATATAATAGAATAGAGACCGAAACGGAACGAAATGCAATTGAAATGATCATTTTTATTTATATGTTTGGTTGTGGAGAGTTGGTTAATTTTGAGAGAGAGATAAAAGACTTGAAAGTTCCTATAAAGAGTAAGTTAATTGTAAGAGAGAGGGAGAGAAAAGACGAGAGATCTCTATCCATAATTTATTAAGAAAGAGTGGAAGAAGGGGAGGAGAGAGAAAATATTTTAATTTTTTGATATAATTTTGAAATTATATGACGATATTCTATATGAATGAATGAAATATGAGTATATTTTTCTCACCAATAAAAAATAAATGGAATGCGATGGTGTTTTCTTAATTTTTTAATGAAATAATTGTTCTTTTATTTGAGTGAATGAGGATTTAATTTAAAATGAGCATTGATTTGATTTTTGGTGAAACCAAATAAGAAATTCACGATTTCATTGGAATAATTATTTTTTAAAAAACTGATTACATCCAACCAAACATAGTCTAAGAGTCTTCAAGATTTTTAAAAACAAAAGAACCCCCAAAGAATCCAATAACGACTCTACAAACCTCAAAAAAAGGGGTGAATTTCGCTAACCTTTCTGATAACTACAAAAAATCTTTTTGAGGTTTTTAAAATTGTGCTGTCTTTCCCTCTACTTTAGTTGATTGACTTCGTTGGTAGAGGTAGGACACTATAACCGGTCTGATTCAGTCCGGTTTGGTGAGATTTATGGAAATTAATCAATTTTTCGGTTTGAGAAATTTATAAACCAAAACCAGATCGAACACACCTCTTCTATTTCAAATTGGTTTGGGCTGATTTTGATACATTTCGGGCTAAGTCCAAAAACAAAGTGAAAATTCTCAAAAATCATAACCCAATTGAAACACAACTTTGAGCCATTATGAAATTCATCAACAATTCAGGCCAAGTCCATTAATTTAAATAAAATCAGTCAACTTAAATTCAACATTGACTTCGGACCAAACCCCCAAAAAAATGTGTGTATATATATATATGTGTGTGTGTGTGTTAAACCGGACAATCGATCCGGTTGGATCTGAAAACCATTTTTTAACACACAAAAATCGAACCAGATCTCCGATTTTTCAAAGGTTTCAAATCAAAATCGAACTGAACCGAATTTTGAGCTCCTTAAATATTTTTACCCCTAAGTAGAGGAGAGGTCAGTACAATTCTAAAAATCTCATTGGAGATTTTCAATTGTCAAAACCTCTAGAGAGATAAGTGAAATTTATTTTTGAAACTTGTGAGTTTTAAAAAAATTCTTGCATTTTACAATCTTATTAATTGAAGAGGTCTATTGATTCTATTTGGTCTCTTCTAAATTATTATTTTACTTGTCAGGCAATATATTTATATGTGTAATAAACCTCCAATTACATTGTTGTAATCAAGAGAATCTTCACTCATTTTGGACTAATATCCGAATTCCTACCTTTCTATAAAGATTCCCCTATCAAACATATGCCACCAAATCCTAAAGAAATGAAGCTCGAGCAATGATTTATGTACGAAAATAAATGTGTTCGAAAATGACTGATTCATGTAGATTTTACACAGAATATATAAATTCACATATATCGAATCACTCGATATATGTATCTGTAGAAAAAATAATGCAACAAATTCAAATAGTCGATTAAGAATTCAGAAAATATACATCTAATTTTTATTAATAATAAAATTAATAAATACAGAATTGATAATACAAGAATCTAATACAAAAATAAATCTTGTGTTACCGAATTGAGTCCTGTGTTTAACATAGTTCTCTTAAGACTAAATCGCCACCTCACCGTGGGTGTTGGAAGATAGCTCCGGCGTCGTCTCCCAGGATAAAACGGCTCCACGAACTAGGTAACACCTAATCTCGTTCGCCTGTCGAACTTACTCGTGTTTGACTCTCTCTCACTAGAATAATGAACTCAGAAATTTCGTTGGATCTACTCTCTCCAATACCAAAAACGAGCTTGGTATATAAAGGCCTTTGGAATCTGTAAGCAATGAAAAGACTGCAATGAATGAAGTCAGATAACGTAATGATTTTTGGATAGTACATGAACGACCTGTGGATAATACGCGAATAGTCTTTAAATGGTACACGAATGAATGAGTCCCTTGGATGGTACATGAATGAGACATCATAGTGACTCTTGAGGTGTGAAACGATCGAGACTTTTCGGTTGCCCCGAGACCCTCCGGTGTTCCGTTTATTCAAATCCTTCGAATTTCCAACTGTGTCAATTTTTTTTCAAGAATTATAACTACAAGCACGTGGATGTCTGAGGGCATTATGTGGTCTACACTTATCCACTCAATCATAACCCATAAACTAATTTATTATTGGATAAAGACAAATATAAAAGGCCTGACATACAGCTGCTGGATCCATCTACATGTAATTTACCTATTGATTACAATTTCCAAGACTAAAGAAGAATTGAACATATTTCATAAATATATAGACTAATTAACAATTCGTATTTATTATGACCTCTTAATCACGCTTAGCTTCAAAATTCAAGGCTATACAAAAAGGTTTGCTTATCAAAAGTAGGCATTATATATAATGTTTTGAGGCTCTAGGTGAATTTTAAAAATGGGGTCCTATATTGGTATATGTTAATTTAATCAAATAAAAATTATTAATAACATAAATTTAAATAAAATGTACAAGTTTCCTGTATTATATTTTAGCTAACTTAAGCTTTGTAAGGAAAAATTTAAAGAAATCATGCTTATCAATTTGCAATTATAGTTCTATTTATTTTTTTACTTTTTATCATGGATAAAAGTCCTGACGAGCTACAAGATTTTGAAGCCCTTTATTCCGCATTGTGATTCCAGTCACGATTCCAGGATATGAACGAGGTTTCTTGGTAGCTAATCTTGCAATCACAACCAAATGTTAGTGCTTCATTGGCCAGAGATCAATGGGTCAAAAATTAAACACTTCGATGTCTAAGTCAGTACATGAAAAAGAAAATGAAAAGTACCAAGTTAAGGCTGTAAAATTAGGCGTACCTTCTCCTATCAAACACTATACCTTATATATTGCTTTTAGCTTGAACACCAAACATGAATTGACATGTGCGGAACACAGTCTCTAGTGATAAGTGATCCATAACAAAATTCTATTACGATCTCATCCTTTGACATGATGATAATAACTCATGCTTCACGTGTTGGTCCGCCTAAGCGCCAAGTGGATATTCTATTCTGATATGAACTAGTTCGGTTCAGTAGTGAGTGAGATAGCTTGCTCAGCCTGGACCTGTGAAATGCCCCATCCTGGACAGGAAATACTATACATCATGGACCTAGTCTGGGCTCGGTCTGACGTCGTAATGAGTTTTTTGGGCCAGCTCGAACCCCTCAGGTTCCTTTATCTAGGCCATGAACCGTGTGTCAGGTCGAAACTCAGCTTGTCCTGTTGAAGTGTGTCGTCCTTGGTCTCGGTCCAACAACAACCCAATTCCAACTCATCCTCCTCGGAATCGTGCCAATCAAGTCCTCCACGACTACTTTTAATAACACCTCAAAAAACGAGGTGAAAAGGCAAAAGTCACGGCTAAAAACCATGATCTATTACCTTTTTTGCAATAGTAAGTTGAAGCAAAATGTTTGAAGGAAAAAGAATTGAAAACCATAGGCGGCCGCTAACCGCCGAGAGGTGGGCCTGGTAATAATTAATTAGCAGTGATTAATAGCAGGATTAAAATTTTATGAGCATGTATATGTATAGCTGTATATATAGTCTATCCATGTGAAAAAAGTGCATTAATTATTTTGATAATTAGTGGCAGATTCCCTCTGATGGTCTGATCACATGCAGCCATGCCAGGGCAGAGGATTAGTGATAGAGGAGCCTTGATTAGACTAATTTAATTATTACAAACAAAAGAACAAAATATTACTCATGATTGAACTAATTAATTAATTAATTATTAGCCTAAAAACCAACAATAATATCTAGCTTTATATCTTGAAAAATATTGCATTTTAAACCAACGTCTATTAAGGTTGTGGATTTTCCTTCAATTCACATGATTATACATGTGATGTGAAGGAGGAAAACAACATAGCGACATGCCCATCAACATCCTTTGATTAGGAAATGCAATGTTTTTTAGTTGTGGACCAAACATATTTTGGAAATTTGAAGGGTGGTGCATGAATGAATTGAGACACCGTAAGGTTTTACGGTAATCGAAAAATTTTATACGTTATGCAAATCAAGAGTCTCATTGATGCCTCTGTTTATATCACACAACTCAAATGTCTCAACGACGATTTTGCATATGAAAGATTCTTCCACTGTTCTATAAATATTCAGTCTCGATTTTTACTTCAAAGGTTGAAAATTTTCATTTGCACGAGTTCTTCCATTTTTTGTGTTATTTGCATGTGAGAGAGATAGACGAAGTAAATTCGACAGGCAATTAATGGTCAGTGTTCATTTAACTGAGAACCTATTTTACCCTGAGAGAGAGATGGCGATGCGATTCTCCAACATTCCTGGTGAGACGACGAATCTAGTTTATTATCATATTCAATTTGTTTATATTTTGGTTTTTTATTTACAATTTATACATATATTATTAGTTTGCTTTTTATTGTTTATCTTTTGTAATTCTATTTCTATTATTAGTGTATGTATATTTTCTGGAATATTCGAGTATTGTTCGCCTAATATTTTCTCTACAACAAACACATACAAATCATATACATATACACACACACACACGTGTGTGTGTAACGTCCTATTTATACTACTAGCTCAATAACTTGTTGAACCCAATTACATAGCCTAAAATACTTAAGTCAAAGTTATTAGTCGTAGTTTACATGGGTGATTATATACCCATAATCACCCATGTAGACTTTTGACTTGGGACGAAATGTCACAGTGTTTGTTTTGTATTTGCATATATGTGATGCAAGCAATTGTTCCCGTTGTGTGTCGTCTCTAGCATATATAACCGGCTAAACTTATCATAATAATTTGCTTTACGCATCTAAAAATTAAAAATTTGCATAATATTAATTTTCAATTCTTATGTTTGAAAGTCTTTGTACACCGAATTTATGTGAAGTTCACAAAATATTAAGGACCTTACGAACATCAGACCCCACACACACCCCGATTTAACCCTCTGGCAATGTGTTAGGTTAGGTGACATAAAGCTTACGAAACCTTTATGCTAGCAGTATGCTACACCAGTTGAAGAAATTAATTAAATGAGGTGATTGTCAATGTGATATACGTATATATATATATGTTGTGTATGGATATTATTGTTTTTTTTATAGGTAGTAATGATGACGATTTTTCCCCTTTGTGATTGACAAAATTGATAACCTAATTTGATATGTTGCTGAGTGTTTGAACCAGTACAGAGTGAGATGGTTAGGTGCAAGGATTTCAATTCAGTAGGAATCATGTTTTTTTGAGCCCCATTAAGCTGTTAGGTATCTTCTTCTAGGTTCTGGTTTGATATGGATGCCAAGTGTGCAACCATGTGGTTGTGGAACCAATCACCCACTTTCTCATCATCCTCTAGTTGGCTGGCTCTGAGAGAGAGAGAAGAGAGAGAGAGAGAGAGAGAAAGAGAGTGGTGGAAAGCAAACTACCATTGATTGACTAACTCAAAAGTGCTCGATTTAATTTACAGCCAGAGCAAAACTCTGTATGGATTGAGTTAATAGTACCTGAAAAGTTTCGAACTTAAAATATGAAGAGAAAACAAATTCTTAAGTCTCGAGCCTTTATCACGAAGCTAATTTTTTTGGTTAAAAGTTAAAAAATTGTAAGGTTTTACTTCTACCACAAAGCTAATCTTTTGACCTGGCTTCTTTTAGTTAGAGGCAAATGCACTAACTTCCAACTAAGATTTGACATTGAAACCCACCAACCAAAATTCCACAGAATATGGTAATTTATGGTTGGAAAATCATGTCCCACTCATTTCAACTTAAACATAATTAATTTACAACCACATAATGATAAATCAAGCCCACACGCTGGATTAGACGAACCTCTTGTTGTTCATACGTAATTTTGGAGGAGTATAAAAATTTAGCAAGAATGCGGTTGGAAAAATCCCGTTTCGAAGGCCCGAGGAATCATCCACTTAAGAGGACTCTCCTTTCCGCACGTCCCTCCTTGAATTAACAAACGAACGATGGCATTAGAAAATATGAAAGTTAAAAAAAAAAAAAAAAACCTTGGATGTGGATGAGAGTTAACTTCAAAACAACATGACCGTGAACTGAACATGTTGTGGTAATCATAATTAGTGTAAGAGAAAAATTCAGCCCATTAAATTGGTGGATCAAAAGGACTAATTTGATGGAGCCTCTGACTCACCCAATGCACTAAAATGGCAGAGCAATAGGGTTGCTTAGAATTGCTCCACCTGCTCAATATACCCATAAATTTCAAAGGTTTAGTGAGACAACTAATTTTGTACGTTCCAAATTTTTTAGCACATGTATTGATTGATTATGTTGTAAATTAACCACATGCCTCTAAGCTCTATTTGATTATTGAATTATGTTGGCTTAAGTATAACTTAATTTAGTACTTCAACCCGTTTAGGCTAAATTATTTGTGGTGTGTTTTGATTGTATTTAATACATGTATTTGTTTTACTCCAAACGTGTAATGACTGAAATATCCTTGTACCTACCTGCCGTTTTATTAAAGTCTACTCATATTGCCACGAACCCAACCAAAAGTCTGCAATAATTTAGTCCAAATGGATGTTTCTTTGGTCGTATTAACCATCCAATAATATAATAATGTAGTTTGGTCAAATGGAGTCGTAATTAGACACACTTGCAGGAGGGCAAAAGAATAACCAAACGAAAGAAAATCTATTTAGTTATTCCTCAAAGTTTCATTTATTCAATGACCAAAATTAGCCGGGGATATATAGCTCGGAGACGTATAACAAAAATACGTTCATTTGCATCAGGCTAATCTCGTTCAAACTTTACCCGAATTGTTACTTAACATCAACTAAAAGCTTTGGATTTTGCTTCTCGGGATAGAGAGAGCTTCTTAAAATCATATGCATTTTTTAATTTTTTATGACATAATAGAAAAATAAAATTTTAAATGAAGTCTTAAATATTCATTGAAAAAAGATGAATATAATTTAGAAGATCTCTTGATAATTATCAATATTTTGAAAATGACAGATGATAAAATCATTTTATGCTCCTAAAGATAGAAATCATTTTATGCTACTAAATATACTTTTTTTTATTGTTGTATCTCAACAATTTATCATTTAATTTTTATTAAATTGTGGTATGAGTCCATCACAATCGACATAGATTTGGATTTTAATATTGGAGATATTGTCATAATTTACATATACGGTGGGGCAATATTATAATTTTAATAGTCAAATTCATAAATTCAGTTTCAAAGCAATAGTAATGATATACAATCTCGAAGAAATCATTTAAAAGATCGAAACAAAATGATTGGTTACTCATGACACTTTCACGAGTAAAAAAAATTAAAACTTTCCTAGTTTTTCTATTTTGAAATGATCAAATTCGAGTGTGCCACATCATTCTGCACGAGTATTTCGTATTATGTTTTTGTTTATATATCCTTATTTTTTTTTATATATAACAACATAGTATCCATCCATTGGTCCATGGGTATTATTTTATTGTCAAAATAGATAAATTTTCAAACCCAAACAAGTGAACCACCAAAGACTCTAGCATATAGTACTACCTAACCCAGATAGCCAGGGCCTTAAATCACTCCATTAGCAAAGGCATTCTAAGGAATTAAGTTATTGTATTAATATATATATAGGGTGGGGCTTAAATGACCAATATTTTTTAGACAAATATTAGACTAATATCCAAACTTTTCATTTTTGATTAAATTTTAATGATTCGAACTGTTCAATGTGTTTAAAACATGTTTTTAAGAGTACTCGGGAGAAATCAACTCAAAATATTATTGGAAAGGGTTTGATCCAAGCAGTGGTTAAAAATATTAACAGGAACTGCTTTATGAACCACTGTTTGGATCAAGCCCTCTTCGGTAATAGTTTGAGCTGATTTCTCGCGGGTATCGTTAAAAACATGTTTTAAACACATTGAACAGTTCGGATCATTAAAATTTAATCAGGAATGAAGAGTTTAGATGTTGATTTAATATTGATCTAAAAAAATGTTAGTCTTTATAGCTTTTCCTATATATATATATATATATATATATGTATAAATAGTTATACATATATGAGCGCTCTCTCTCTCTCTCTCCCTCTCTCTCTCCCCCTTGATTAGCGGTGAGCAGCCATGTGACTGCCAGCAGCCTAGGACAGTCATTGAGGTGTAGTGGTGTAGTAAAAGGACCATAAATTCAAAATAAACTCCTAGTCTCTTATAATTAATTAATTTAATCATGTGCATATGGTATGTGAATTATTTAAATGGAACAAAGGTCCAAAGTTAAATGATGATCAAGTTGGTCGGAGATTAATTAGTAGGGGGTAAACCAAATTAGTCTCCTCTAAGAATCTGGGAAATAAGTGTAAAACAGAAGAAACCAAAGAAGATTAGGTCTGAATCTTTAGCCCTAGTTTTATTGGTGCCTAATATTAACACATAAATTATATTTAACAATGGATATAGATTGTCGGCACAGGGTGCAGTTCTGTATTTTTTCACCTCGTGACAAATTCTTTTCAATAATGGGTTCTGTAACTAGTAAGAGTGTAATCAGTCTAATTCGGTCCAGTTTGGAGGGAAAATTTGGACCAAACTGGTGTGTTCGATTTAAAAATTTATGGGTAAATTTCACTTACACCCCCTGAGGTTACTAACAAATTCACTGCCCTCCCCTGTGGTTCTGAGAAATGCACTGTCTTCCCTTACTTTACAAAGTAATGTTTTTGGACCCTCCTGCCGTGAAATTTGAAACGTTGACTGTCAAAAATAAGTGATGTCATAGTCCTTTTATTTTTAAATACCCAGATTGCCCCTCCTCACTTTCTCTCTCACCTATATAACTATTTCTCACTCTCACTTAACTGTTCTCCCCATTTCGTTTTTTTCCTCTCAAACCTCATATTTTTTATTTTCATACTTGCCTTACAAGTGCATCCGAAAATTTTAGGTATTTTTTTTATAAGTTCAATTAATTCCTAATATTTTTTTCTTACAGTATATTTTATTGATTTTAATGATACAATTATACATGCGAAATAATTTTTAATTTTAAAAGAATTTATATTTTCTCAATGTTCTTGATATATAAAACAATTTTTTTCCTATTTTTACATATGAAAGGCATAGATCCAATAATTGTAGTATTGAGAAATATAATTTAGGTTTGTATTATATTAATCTCTTATAATGTATTATGTTTGTGTTGGACTAATATTTTTCTTAATTATCCCTTTTAAATTATTTTTTTGCTTTTTATATATTAAATTATCCTTGATTAATTTCTCCATCATCACCATCTCATTACGCTACTTTTAATTCTATATTTTGACATTAAATTAACTCGAAACTTTTTGCTTACAAAAAATTAAGCCAAGTTATCTTTAATAAAAATTTAACTTTTAATTTGATTTTTTTGTCACTTTTTAAAACATTTAGATTCAAAAAATATAAAACTAAGCCTAAAAAATAGAATATATTAACTTTTTTTCTAAAAAAATTATTTATTTCGAATTGTTTCATTGTTAGTTAATCTTTTCAATTTTTCATAATTATTTTAGTGAAGTTAATTTCTTCACGTTTTCATAATTATTTCTCAAAATTTGTTCAATGAAGTCTTGTCATCTTCTTTTGAAGTATTGACATACACCACTATCTTAAGTATTTACTAAATACCAAATAAACAACTAACTTTAACTTCGCATTTTTATTTTTTTGATTTTATGTGATTTTTTTCCCTTTAGTGAGTACTTTAGAATATTTCTTGTGCTTTTAATTGATAAAATTATACATTATATATTAAAAAAGTAGAAAAACAAATCTTGTAAAAATAAAAAATACGCATAAAATATGCTTAAAATTACTTTTTAAGAAAGATCTTATCTTTTGCCATATACCACCATCTCAATCCCTCTACACAAACCCTTTGGATTGCAAAATTAGATATTCGGTCCGGATGGATTCGGGAATTGGGGAGTGGTCATCATTGAGGTTCTTGGCGACCAACAATTACCAATTGTTGAGCTCGACTACAGAGGCCAATTACGAATCATTGGTCATCTTAAGGAATATTCGTCTACTTATTTTTTTGTTCTTATTTAAAAAAATTATAATTTTTTTAATTTTGCGTCTATTTTTGTATGGTTATTGGTTCGTTTAGACAGGAGTTTCAAAAAAGTATAAAATTATATCTACAAACTAAAAAAAAAATAGAAAACCCAAAAAATAAATCCAAAACAATATCTGTGCCGACTTATTTTCATCTTCAGTGAACTTTTTTTAGCTTTTGGATATAATTTTATACTTTTTAGATTCTTTTAGTTGGGACGAACTAATAATCTATAAAAAAAATTGGTAAAAAAATAACAAAATACAAAAAAGTTTTGGATAAAGATAAAAAATAATTAATATAAATAAGTTAACCTAAATGGACTAGCCAGTTTGGTTCAAAAGAGAGGAAGAAGAGAAAAGAGTTTGCTACGGAACTTATATTTCAAAAGGCAAAATGCCTAACAATTTGAGGTGCAAAATAGAATATATTACTGATATTTAATGCCAAAAATTTTAATTTTTCTGGTTCTTTGATGTTCACATTCTAATTTAGTTTCAACAGAATTTTTTTTTATTTTTTTGAAAGGCATTTCAACAGCAAATGGAACTATAAAGAGAGAAAGAGATAGAGTGAGAGAGTGAGGGAGGAGAGAGAAAGTAAATGGAACTATAAAGAGAGAGTGAGGGAGGAGAGAGAGAGAGAGAGTGAGGGAGGAGAGAGAAAGTTAGAGCACGTGACATGAAAAGATGGGCTAAGGATAAAAACGGTATTTTATTTTAAATTTAACACTGTTAACGAAAAACTAACGGGAGGGGGGTGTCAGAATAATACTTTGTAAAGTAAGGGAGAGCAGTGCATTTGTCAGAACCACAGGGGAGGGCAGTGAATTTGTCAGTAACCTCGGGGGGTGTAGGTGAAATTTACCCAAAATTTATTAATCAAAGTCGAATCGAACTAATCTGGTCCGGTTTTATTTTGGTTTGCTCGGTTTCGGTTTGGTTTCAATTTTTTGCCCGGATGGTTGGGCCTGGAATGGGCCAAGACTAACTTAACAAAAAAAATTAAATTTTTTAGTACACAAATAAGGAGTTAGGTCATGAATGACTAAGTCCAATTAATGTAAAAAAAAAAAACTCGTATACGATTGTCTACAATCATAAAAACTATTTATTACGTAGCAAATTGATTATCAATTTTTTAAAAAATTATTAAAAGAATACATATTGCAGGTAGGGGTGTAGGCCTAAATCGGCAAACCAAACCAAACCGGCGGTTTGGTCCGGTTTTTGAGTTCGATCGGTGCGGTTCAATTCGATTTTGTTTTTTTTAGAGAATTTTGGTTTGATTTTAATTTTCTAGTTTTAAACACTGAACTGGACCAGAAAGGAAAACATCAATTTTTTTTGTGATAATTTGTATTTTTATAAGTTGTATTTATTTTGTCATATGTATTTTTGGAATTTTTTTTTATAATTTGTACTCTCTTAGTTTTTTGTAATACATATATTTTTACTTGGGTTTAACTTTTTAATAGCTCAAATGATTATTTTTTAATAAAAAAGTCCCTTTTTTTTAACATTAGACTTGATACAGCAAAATCGAAAACTGAACCGAACCCGAAGAAATCAAACCGAAATAATTGGGTTCGGTTTGAAAATTCCTAAAGTTTCGTCTGAGTTTCTCCTCCAAACTAGATCAAATCGGATCGGTTACATTCCTAATTGAAACTGTTCCGGTTCGGTGTTCAAGATCATAAAATCAAAATTAAACCGAACGCTTAAAAATAAATCAAACTGGACAGGAACGAATCAAACTAGTTGAACAACCGAACTAAATTGCCGATTGGATTAGATTTCTCGATTTGATTCCATTTTTCAATTTTCGCTTTTGACCCCCTACTAACTATCATTAGCTCTTTCTCTTTTTTTGTTCTCAATTGGATGATCGAATTGGAAGACAAAGTTTGGCTGTAAAGCATTATTTGATTTCTTGCTTTAATTTATGGTCAACTATTTCTCAATCAAGAAAAAATGGACAAGGACCTTCTCCAATTTTGACAAAATTGAGGAAATCCACCTGTTATATTCATATCTAGAAAGAAAAGGAAGGTATTCAATTGAAATTACACAGAAAAGAGAAACCATGTAGGGTTCAAACTCCTTGGTCTAATAAAATTCTAATTAACATGGTCCACACCCACATTGATATTGACCCTCCAAACAATGTGTTAGCTTCTAGTTGATCCTTATCTTATCTGTGTGGCAGGCCGGAAATACAAATCAATGGGTTTTTCTGTTTATGTACACGTTCGGTTCATCTATGTTGGGATTGAGCTGGGTCAAACTCAGGATTGGATCTACACCTAATGAGTCGTAAGGTTCAACAAGGGCGTGCTATGGGCTATGCAGAGTGCATGAGTACTCTAGAGTAGGTTGAACCTCTTCTATGGTCACCATGTTACCTTAGGCCATGAACTCCACAACACACGTTGTTGGGTCGTGCTGTCGAGGACACTACGTTCGGCATGGTCAGAAGGGTGATGTATCTGTCACGTTGAGGGTAGTTGCCTAGGTAGATGCGGGGGTGAGGCCAAACTCACACATTAATTACAACCATGTTATCAACCATGAGATTGAATGGTCCGACAAGTAGAAATTTACAAAATATGCGAACATGTTTGTCCGATTCACACGAGTTTGGGGTACGTGACGAAAATGCCTTGATTTGTGGTCCAAGACACGACACTCCATGCAATGCTCCGACAATCAGTTGGGGTTCCCTCAAACACTCCATGCATGGATACGTCACTTTCGGGTGCACATTGATACTAGAGCTTTCAAGTTGATTTCATTTGCTCAGAGAGTACTAACTTAAGTATCGAAGTGTCCACCAGAAATCCAGGCCCGATCAGCACTAACTCAGATTGAGAATTGTGCATAACTCTCAACGATGAAATTACTCGTAACTCAGAGATCATGTCTTCCAAGGAAGCGTATATATCATAAATCAACATATCCATGTACTAATTGACATACAATCAATTATATATGCACATTAGGGTTGTTTGAGTAATGTGTATTTTTGGTTGTTTTGATTGCCAGAAACAATTGATGTCAACGCATATTGGGCCAAATAAATTTGGTAGGGGACACATGGGTTTGCCAAGTTGCAGAACTCGTTTCCCTTATCTTGCCCGCATAAAATTGCATACGCATTCAGACTCCAAAATGGTAACCTATATATAGTCTGTCACGAAAGAAAATGACCGAATGACCATAGAATTGGCAATTATAGTTGAAGAGATTACTTAAATTGTACATAAATTGGTTCGAAAAGATAATAATATATCCGTGAAATATACAATAATATCGGTAAGATACCTAAATTAGTTATGGAAGTATGATTTGTTAATTAAGCAAATGACAGATAGTGTGTAATCACATTATACGTTACGCTTTACGTATACCCAAGGAAGGCTTATAGGTTTGGCAAATGTTTTTCTGTTATCTTGCGGGTCTCTTTGTTGTCTTTTATCTTCAAACTGTTTTATTATTTTCATTTGATTTTTCCTTCTAAAATTTCAGTATTTTTTTATTTCCACAAAAAAAACCTAAAGGAATTAATGTTCAAAAAACAAAAAAAAAAAAAAATTATCCTAGCTAGAACCATTTGTCATTCCTTTTAACTCAAAATAATAATTGTGAGGAGTATAAGTTTGAAACGTTAATGCATTTGGCAATGTACAATAATTCCATGCATGGCTTTTTTATGTTTAAGTTCGTGGAATATTTTAAGGCTGGGGCCCGGGGTACGGTGTCTTAATAATTTCTTCTGACCGCAAAAATAGAAATAATATATATATATTTTTTTTTTATTGGTGTCGATAGGTGGGAGGCGTGGGGTTTGCTGTGGAGATCTGCTTAACGTTTGGAAGGATTAATACAAACAAGAGAACACTGTGAGGAATGGGCAACCACTTTGAACTCATTTATTGTAGATTCAGGATATTGGGTGATTAATTATTTTTGCAAGAGGAACTCATAGATGGACAAAAAATATCATGCCAAACATCCCGTCAATCTGTGGTGCTAGTTTTAAGATCGAGCGTTTGAGAGGAAGTCTCGATAGACGTTTGGATGGGTGACCAAAAATCTCACATTACTTGGTAGATGTAAATATTCAGTGATGTATATAATGATCATGACTTTACTTTGTACAAGTCTTTTTATGTCCGTCACGATGCCAAAGGACTAATGAAATTAACTTCATAATTCTCGTCCAGCAACAGTAATAGGTGGCCTACTAGAAAGTTTCCAAGATTTGAACGGTCAAAACGAATAATATTGTACAAAACGAGAGCAAATTGTTACAATTATGTAACCTCTATTTATTGTGTTACACACACACACACACACACTGTGATATTCCGTCCCACATCGAAAGTCTACATAAATAATCCTAGGTATATAAGGAACCATGTAAACTATTATTAACAACTTGGGCTTAAGTATTTTGGGCCACGTGGTTGGGCTCTAACAAGTTATTAAGTCAGTGATTTACATCAGCCGTTACAAATGGTATCAGAGCGACCCTTGTACACGACCGAGTGTGGGGTCGGGACTTTGTCTGGTCACTAGAGAATAGACCCGGTGTTAGGCCGTGGTGACTCTAGTGTTCAACCCCTTGCGAGGGCGCAAAGTCTTAAAGGTGAGAAAATTGTGATGTCCTGTTCCACATCGAAAGTCTACATGGGTGATTCTAAATATATAAAGAACCATGTAAACTACTACTAACAACTTGGGCTTAAGCATTTTGGACCACGTAGTTGGGTTTTAACAAGTTGCTGAGTCAATAATTTATATGGGACGTTACACACACACACACATATATATACACATACGCACACACACAACTAAGTTCACAAATGATATGATATATACACAATACAAAACAATTATCGTACTTTTTAATCATACACATAAGCTTTTTATGTAGTATACATTCGGAGATCGAATATATGTTCGCCTATTGTATACATGTTTAAGGATTTAGGGATACTGTAATGCACATTCCTGTAGCGCGGACAAAACGACATAATTTTGTTCGTTTTGTCTTCAAAATCAATTGTTTTATCTTGTTACATAAATTGTTATCAAAATAAATTGAGATCAAAATGATGTAATTTTGAAGATAAAACAAGTAAAATTATGTCATTTTTTCCGCAATACACGTGTGTACTACAAGAAAGTGCATTACAGCTCTCCCAAATCCCGTGTTTAAGGATGGTCGAAAATCAGGACCGCTGACCGGCTAGGCGTGAGGTCGTGCTATGATTGAAAGCATCTGGGTGTTTGCATGTGATACATTATCCTGCCCCATAAAAGTTAAAAATCAAACGGCTTTAAATAAATAGAAATAAAAAAAGGGAAAAGTAATATTTACAGAAAATTGGAAAACCAAGATATAACCTTTACCAGGTAAGAACAAGCGGGAAAACATGAACATGTAGTAGTAATTTCTTGTGAGGTGGCGTACGGAAGCCAACCGGAATAACCGGTGACTTGGTGACCCGACAAAGCGTCGGTGATACGGAAGTACTTCCCTGTTGAACGGACACCTGTCCATTATCACAACCTTCTCTGTAGTAGTCGAAGACAGGGTATTGTACGGTAAACGGAAATTTAGTTGCCATTAACGTGGAGACAAAGGGACGTGGTGACCACCCACAGCGAGTAGTATAACTGTGAATGTGAAACCCGTCAGACCTGTTAACAAAATGATATCTATCCCGTAACAGCTTCTATTTTGTTTGGAGACTTATTTCTTGTAAAATGCGTTATTAAAAATAATTGTTTGTTTAAAATTAGTTATATTGAGCAGCAATATTTATCTCACTGGATCACATTCACTTACTAATAATAAATCGTCAAAAATTATTACACAATAATTGTTATATGATGAACCATTACTTAAAATAATTTAATTTAAAAACAGATTAAATAATACAATAATACTACGATTAAGGCAAAGCCAAAGTCAAAGGCAAAGAGAGTCCGTACTCCTAAGACACCATGTCATCATCATCTTGATGTTGTGTATACGGCTAATACTCCCTCCGTTCCAATTTGTTTGTCCATTTTAGAAATTTCAACTTATTAAGGGAACATAATCATTATCCAAAAATACCCTTAACTTTCTAAACATTAAATGAGAGTGCACGTTTTTCAAACTGTGATTTTAAAAAAAAAATGACATTAAGGTAACTTCCACAAGTTAACTTTAAAAATGGACAAACATTTTGGGACATGTAAAAATAAAAAAGTGGACAAACAAACCGGAACGGAGGGAGTAGATAACTTTGTTTAAAAAAACAAAAACAAAAAAACAGAAAGGTCACTGTATATTTTATTTTGATTTATATTTCTTGGAATTTACGAAATAAATCTTTCGCAATAAGTTAAGGTCTTGTGGGTGTAATTGTGTAAAACTTACAAATAATCGGAGATCGCTAACTTACTTGGTAGTCAACAAAAATATTTGCATGGACTGTGGGATTGTCAATAGTAGCTAAATAACATGTTTATAACCGTTTATGAAATTAAACTTAGTATAGGATGGGGTACAAAGTTTTTTTTTTGCCGGTAAAATAGATTAGAATCCTTTAATTTTTGGATTTATACGGGTGTAGTGCGGATAAAACGACATAATTTTATCTATTTTTTAAAAAATTCCATCGTTTTGATATTATATATTTTGGTAATAATTCGTGAAATTATCATAACAACGTAGTTTTAAGAATAAAATAAACAAAATTATTTTATTTTTTTCGCACTACACCCGCACTATAGGTTGGATTGCACCCAGGGAAGGATCTATGATTTATAAGCACCGGAATCAATTATCCATAATGTATATGACTTTGTGGGCGAAGATGTAATAATAATATTAGGTGACATGCATAATCTGTAATTTTCACATTTAAGAGGACTAGCTAATGAAAGACTGATGCGGAGAATGTGGTCCCGCTGCGGTGAAGAGAGTTCAGTTAAAAGGTTTGAATTTGGTTGAAATGTCCGAGAGAGAAAGGGGTCCGGCACGTGAGTGACCGACGCAGTTGACACGTGGGTAACTCCGCCAAGCACATGACATGCGGGCGGAGATTAGAGAGAGAAAGTAGATAGAAAAGAGAAAAGTGGAGAGAGAGCGTCCGTTAGTGACAGTTAGTTAGGTTTGAGCTTTCGAGGTAACGGTGGTTAAGAACTTAAAAAAGTGGGATAATTTTAGTGAGAGATGAATTTAACAGAGATGAATTTAACCTAACCACGGTTAAAAGGAATTCTGAGTTCAACGCAGTTAGGCAAAAAATTGGGCTTTAGAACAGTTTCCCTTTCCTATAAAAAGGACTACTCCATCTTCCTTATTTGAGTCCATTTGTTTCCATTTGCTTCGTTTCCGATTTAGAGAGAGAGAGAAATTCACCGTCATTCATAGGGAGAGAATCAACAATGGCGATCTCTCTGAGAAATTTCGCTGCTTGTTCATTGCTGGTTCTAATGCTCTTCATCGTCGGCGGTAGCGCTGAATCGGAGGTGGATGAGATTCAACAGTCTAAGAGGTACGATTAGCTCTTCTTTTTCTCGGAGTTTTACGCCGTTGAATAGACGACAAATCAACAATGTGGACCACTTGAGGAGAAATTGGTTACTTCGTTTTCTTCATGAGGATTTCTCTGTTTCTCTTCGTTTCCCTGTTTTCCGTGCTGTTGTACAATGTGTGCCATCGTTTTTAATGTCACAGAATACGCAATATGACTTTGACAAGAGTGCTCTGTTATTAACAAACCATTACTGCGCTAAAGTAACGGATTTTTTCTTATGAAAGAACCAGTTAATTTCGAGATCAGTGATATTTGCTTTTATCTGCCTTACATTGTTTCAAAATTTCTCCATGCAGTGACGGAAATGCAATGCAATTGCAGAGCTTACACAACTCAACAATGGAGGATAGGTTAGTTACGACGTTCTCTGTCTTTTTCATTTTGTCTTTATAGGTTCATTTTTTAGCATATCTGGACCGGCCACTTGCCCTGGAGGAATTATCGACAGATAAATATTCTTCGTAATTCAGAGAATCTTGACCGCTTAGATCAGATCTGAAAAATGTCGATCGATTATGCAGTGCGAATTTTCTAACCAAAGTCTTCTGTCGTCAAACCTAAAGAACAATTCACAGGAAACTTACTTTCTTGACCATCAGGTCCATCACAGTCACTTCCTCAAATCTTTTTTTCCTGTACAAGTTCAGCATTCCGAACGATTCACACCCTAAGGTTGTCTTCGTGATTTAAACTAATTGAGTAGAAATACAGTTTCCGATATTGTTCCGCGTCACTGATCAATTCTCAATAACTACTCTCTCCTTTGACAAGCTTTCAATAGTCTCGGGGGATGCGTTTTCAGTTGAGAAGTAAACAGGGGACTAGCAGTTGACATGCGGTAGAAGTTAAATACGTGTCATTTTTCACTGATACAGAATGCGACGATGTCGTATTGGTATATGAGCGCATGTACTTTAACTTGTCGTATCGTTTTCAGTTACTTTTTACTCTCCTTATTTCTGTATTCTACGTGATATTACAGTTTTATTCTTGTAATTGTCCTAATTTTTTGCAGTTTTATCGTAAAATAATATTGTTGTAAATTTACATATATAAAAAAGTGCAAATGATATCAAAACAATGGTAGGTAAGTAAAAGTGCACAATTGATCCATTGGTTCAGTGCATGATGGATCAAATCATTGCGACTCTGTGTATTTTTTTTATAAGGGCGTTTAAGATTTTTCTTGGTTAATTTTTAGTGCTCAATTAGCGGCATAATAATGTAAGTAAAAAATGCAAAATGTTATTGTGAGTTGATCTAATTTGAATCTACGATCTCTTGAGTTCTTTACTACCCCAATGGTTCTTTTCTTTAATTTGATGGGTCCCCAAATGATTTTCTTCGTTAAAGTATGTCAATTATTTTATTCCTCACGTATCCGTGAATTGTTTTTGAAATAATTGGAGATTTGGATTGAATAGAAGACTAAGGGGCTTTTATAGATCTTAATGCTATTCAATACCTGAAGCGATGATACAGGTTAACATTCTTCTTGATTTCAGGTCAAGTGATGAGGCTCATGCTCACACCCAAAATGATAAAGCCGTACATGATCCAGATATGGTGGCTTCTATGGTTGACATGTGAGTGTCGCAAACTCTCTTCCCCCCATCTAGCAGATTGATTTTAACTACTACTTTGTGATTTTTTTATATAAATGAATTTTCTTCTTCAGAAACAATATCAGACGGTCTAAAAATAAAAAAAGTTGCGATTCTCACCAGTAGTTGGACCTAAGTTTGGCCTCTCTGATGCATTTTTTGGACTATCCCGAGCAAGATAATCCCAATCCTTTTGTTTATTTATGATTCATTTCCCCTAGGAGTACTGTTATATTCTTTAGATGAAAGTTTTACTGATACATGCAGTAACTTAGGTTCACATGATCTGTACATTACTACAGAATCGGCACATGGTTGTCAATTCCCACCTACCCAGCTCCACAAAAACCCACTTGCTAGTTGTTATGGTTGTCCATTGTCCATTTTCTCATACTAATAAGTAATATCAACTTCCACTATTGCAAAACATTTGTCAAAACAGTCATGGAACTAGCTTAATTGTATTGGTTGGATATAATATAATTGACACTAACATAGGCCCAGACATAGGCCCACCAAGCTGCGGTTTAAGATCTCCAATTTTTAGTTCAAGAAAGGACCCCCTTTAGATAGAATTGTTATAGAATTTATTATTTATGTCAATCTTCTTTGAAGCTAGTGATGTGGTTCAGTGGTAGGTTGTCAACCAATTCTAAAGTTTGAAACCTGTATCATGAATTATTGCTGCCCAAAATATTTTATTTTTTTAGAGAAACCTGTGTGCACTCCGTATCTAACTCAAGCTAAAGAAAAAAAATATAGATGCACCTGAACCACTACGACGGTTGTTACTACATGACTAACTAGCAAAAACTACGTATATAGAGGGAAAATTCACATAAAAGTATATCCACACTTTGTTAAATTAGTTTTCACATATTTTTACAGTTTCAGATTTTCTTAAGATATTTTCTCTCTTAAATTATTCCTAGTGATATTTTGAAATATTTTTGTACCCCATATTATAAATTCATAGGACCCCATATTTTTACACATGTTTTTTAAAAATGACCCCATAGTTTTAGTGATATTTGTTCATGTAGTATTGTTTAAAGGGATTGATTATCATATTCCACTTTTATAAGAGTCATACTTCATTTTATTGTCTTCCTTCATGGTTTTTGTAGCTTTATTCATATTAAATTACAAAAAGAAGAGATTAAATCAATTATCTATTGTGAGTTCTTTCTTATATAATAATACCATTAAATTAAGTGTAAAGTGCGCTCCTCTAATCCTAATCACGGAAAAGGTGTGGATGCACATCCGGACCCATGTTCTCAACCTGTTGTGTCTCTTCCCCCACATGCCCCTTGTTCCGAGATCTGCGAATCACCCCCATCACGCATTTAATTTATTTATAAAAAATCACGCCCTCTCTCCTTGTCCAAATATATTAGGAAAGGTTTCATATGCTTGGGCCTTTGTTTGTTTCATTTTGGGTTACTTTTTCCTTCACCATCTATGTCTACTGAATACCTTCACCTTGTAATGTGTATCCGTATGACTGTCGTTATCTGAACCTGTTCTTTTGTTTTGAAATTGCACAGATAGGTACTTGTTGCTTTCATTACGTGGCTAAAAAACTCCTTTTAATGAACTTTGGCAAACTGCATTTTTAATGCTAAGGGACCGATTGGAATGAATGATTATTTTTAAGAGATAAGTTATTACGGAAAATAAGATAAAAGGGGTATTATTTTTAAAGGATTGTCCCATATTGATGCAATATTTATAGAGAGGGAATAAAAAAGTTAACAATTTTGATGGGGTATTAAAAAAGGACAATAAAATAGTATTTGGTTTGGATGAAAAATAAAATGGGAGAATCCTTCGGTCTAGAATTTCTTTAGCCTTTTTTTTAATAACACAAGTGTTTGGGTAATTTACACGTACTTCGACTATTGTCTACAAAGGAGAACCCAATTAAAATTAGGACAAACTCTATATGGACTAATTACGTAAAAGTTGATAAATTTCAAGCATGAAATCATATGAGGGAATAAATTCTTAAATTTCAGAACTTAAATACTAGGCCAACCTTTGGAGTTTGGGTTTCTTTAGCGGTTAAGTCTTTTTCGCCAAGAATTGCGGGCAAGAACTGTGACACTGATTTTTAGATATTTGAATATGGACGATGGACCAAATTTTGATTTCTTTGGTCAATTAGTTTGGGAGTCATGTATTTTCTTACGAACAGATTTATTTTGTTTAATGTCAACTAATTAAATAATTTATTCTAATATATAAAAGGCTATCGCTTCTTGTGTGAATTTAAAGTTGAAATTCCGCCACAAAGTGATTTTTAAATTTATCCATATAAAAAATAATTTTTTATAATTTAATATGTTAACATGAAATAACTAACCAAAATACCAAAACTACTTAAGCAAATTATCAACTCTTACATTCCACTCTTATACCTCACTCTCACATTTATTCACAGATCCCACAAATTTAACTATACACATGCACACACATTATGTGTGCCCAACCTCGAGCCCCTCTAATGACGTGGGTGTAGAGAAAGAAAAACCAACTTTTCAAAGTTGGTGAGAAGCTAGGTTAGTTCTTCAATTTGTACCACTATTAGTTTGTTGGGTAGGTCACATAAATTTCATTGCCTTTCTCCAGCCTGGCAAAGGGGATGAGAGTCTAGGACACCTCAAACCCAGATCTGGTCCCATACCATCAGTGTCTAGTTGTAATCTCAGCTAACAGAGCTAGATCTCATTTATTGACCTCTGTTTCATTTAAGAGTTACTCCACCGACGTATCACTCATGATTTATTTTCCACACCTTTGCATTTATTGTCCCCGACAGCAGTGGGTGACTGTACAAGAAAATCATGTAGCATTCCGTATGGACCGTATTCATCTATCCGTTTCCTTAGCTGCATTAATTCAATTGTAGTCATTAATGATACGGGCGGCATTCTTTTTATCTCAAATAGAAAATAAATTGTCTTCCTCTGTTGTCTCTCTTTTGAAATGTTCCACAAATGACGATTATACTAAATTTAATCTTTCTAATTTTGCTCAACTTGAGTAAATGGTTGTGTTGTAACTATAAGTCCTATGAAAATTCAGGAGCATTCGCAATAGCACGAAAAGAAGGAAGTTGGGATTTTTCTCATGTGGGACCGGAAACCCTATCGATGATTGCTGGCGGTGTGACCCCAATTGGCACCGCAACCGTAAGCACCTTGCTGACTGTGCCATTGGATTCGGACGAAATGCCATCGGCGGTCGCGACGGCAAGTACTACGTTGTTACTGATCCGAGTGATGACGATGCGGTAAATCCCCGACCCGGGACCTTACGCCATGCTGTCATCCAAGATAAGCCTCTTTGGATTGTTTTCAAAAGGGATATGGTGATCACACTAAAGCAAGAGCTTCTAATGAACAGCTTCAAAACGATCGATGCTAGGGGAGTCAACGTGCACATTGCTAATGGGGCTTGCATCACTCTCCAGTTTATTACGAATGTGATTATTCATGGTCTTCATATTCATGATTGCAAGCCCACGGGAAATGCTATGGTCCGAAGCTCCCCATCCCATTTTGGGTGGAGAACAATTGCTGATGGTGATGGCATCTCCCTTTTCGGGGCAGGACACGTATGGCTAGATCATAATTCTCTATCTAATTGTGCTGATGGCCTTATTGATGCTATTATGGGATCAACAGCGATTACCATCTCTAACAATTACTTCACCCACCACAATGAGGTCGTTTATAACTCCAGCATAAGTTGCTTCAATTTATCAAATTATTGCTTAACGTGAAGACTGAAGTTGTTGTTTGTAACTCATAAGCAGGTGATGCTATTGGGACATAGTGATTCCTATGTTAGAGACAAGAGTATGCAAGTAACTATTGCATACAACCATTTTGGAGAGGGACTTATCCAGAGAATGCCAAGGTATGGGAATTTCAAACTGCTCTCATTTGTTAAAGATTTACTTGAGTTTTGACCTATGCCATAAAAATGGTCTAATGCAGGTGTAGGCATGGGTATTTCCATGTGGTAAACAATGACTACACTCATTGGGAAATGTATGCAATTGGCGGCAGTGCTGAGCCAACGATTAACAGCCAAGGAAACAGATATCTTGCCCCTACTAACCCTTCTGCTAAAGAGGTATGGTAATTCCATGTCTAGTCTCTATCCGACTTCATCGGCTTTACGTTATTCCCTGTTAACAAAAATGAATGCCAGAACGATGTTGATTTGGGTGGAATGGTGTTATGGGCAGGTAACAAAGAGAGTGGAGCCAGATAATGGTCAATGGAAGGGCTGGAATTGGAGATCAGAGGGAGATCTTATGCTCAACGGAGCCTTCTTCACTCCATCAGGAGCAGGTGCTGCAGCCAGCTATGCTAGGGCCTCAAGCTTAGGGGCAAAGTCCTCCTCCATGGTAGGCACTATTACTTCCGGTGCCGGTGTCCTTAACTGCCGAAGGGGCCAACAATGTTAGTCTCTATTTCATCAAAGGCAAAAAATACTGTTTTGAAAAATATTTCATTTTTCGTCTACCCCTTCAATGGTTATAGCCAATACTTTATGTCAGTTCCCAGCAATTCTGTTTTCTATCACCCCTCCAAATGTGTCCCTTCGGATGATATTAGACCAATGTACAATTTCTACAACTGTTGTCATACCATCAAAAACCAACCTTGTTTCCTTCTGCTATTGCTCAACCTCGGCCTGCTTCAACTCGAATAATTTCAACATCTGTGGAGCAGGCACAGAAGCGTTGTTCATTCATACATTCATCCAGTCCCTTCCAACTCCTCGATAATTATCCATCTGCTTCTCCTCTACATTTCATTTTTTGGTCCATGGGAGCCGAACGGCTCTTTTATCCCTCCCTCGCTCCTCCCAGTTAAGCCATCTGCAGAGAAACTAGAAAACAGGGCAAATAAAAGAGAGAAATTTCATTATTGTCCGGATGTTTTGAACAGTGTTTAGAACCAAGATACAGTGTTGTTGTCCTTGTGTTTCTGTAATTACAATACTCCATTTCTGATCTTCTCCTGTTTGTTCTTGTTTATGTGCACATGTTTAGATACTATCAATTCTACACTACTGGCTTGTTAATCCTGTACCAAAAACATGCATTCTGCTCTGCGCTTATGGCCGGCATTTTCTAGTCGATGATTGTTTTTTGTTTTGTTGAGCATTCCATAAGTATATCAAGCTTCTTTAAAGCAATTCAAAATGTTCACATCAGGGATGAAACCACTTTGGACCAAACTTTAGATTTGGAATGGTTTGGCCTGTGTTTGATTTTAACTCCTCCCTACTGCTACTCAAAACAAGCTTTTGATTGGAAAAAGAACTTAAGCTCACCAGTGACACCTACAGAATGCCATTTGGGTTTAGCATGCATATGTACTTAAAGCAGATATAGTAAAGCATATATGAAGGTGAAAAGTATTTTCCTCAAATATAACATGTCCCTAAGCATGTTTCAGTTTTGCAGAGAGGTATGTCAATAACCAAAGAAAACTAATAACTATGAATCATTTTCGTCCTTCAAAACACTTCACTCTAAACGAAAAAGGAAGAAAGTTAACAACATTCATCAAAACACTCCTTTAGGAGAGACAGACTGACTTGAGAAACTCACAAACTAATGAACAACTCAAAAGGGGGTACCAATTTCACTCCTAGTTTCTGCAGGGCTGTACAAAGCAGACCGGTTCCTGGGCCGGTTTTCCTCCAACTGCTTCACAACCTCGTCCATTGTGGGCCTGACGGTTGCGACCGGAGCACAACAGCCCATTGCAAGCTTTAATGCATGAACCAATCCATCTTCCATTGGATTCTTTATCCCTCTCAAAACTTCTACGTCGAAAACCTCCATTGTCGTCTCCTCCAAAACTGCCACTTTCACTAGTGAAGGCAAATCGACGAAGTCACCGTTTCTTCCATTTTTCCCTGGCTTCTTCCCTAGCAAAATCTCCAGTAATAGTATCCCAAATGCATAAACATCTGTCCTGGAGCTGCACTTTTTCATCTTTTGGAGTTCTGGTGCCTTGTATCCGTCAGCTTTTGCAAGTGCTACCAGTTCATCAGCTACGGCTGGGATCATCAGTTTGTCTAGACCAAATTCGGTGAGCCTGGCCACAAAAAAATCATCTACAAGAACATTTTTGGACCTCACATTCCCATGGGTAATGGGTGTTTCCAGACTTGTGTGGAGCTGTGCTAGTCCTCTGGCTATACCCAATGCGATCTTGTGTCTCCTGGCCCAATTCAAAGCTGGTTTCCCCACCCTTGATTCTGGTCAACCAACATGAAGTACAAACAAAATAACATGAATAACTTGAATCTAAAACACCAAGGTCGTAGAATCATTCTAACGAACTCTGAATCCAGTGAGGCAAGATAGACAATAAAATGAAAACCAAGAAGCAAAGTCTATTCTACCAGAAAGATCCTCTTTATGAGAAAAAATAAGAAATTAAAGGTGCCAAATATTGGTTTTTTACATGATGAATACGCTATGTTGTCAAGTATCTGCTCAACGGTAAAGATAGCCTAGGACTTATTCTACAACTGTGGGCTTCTCTTATTTTGGGAGGGCAAAAATATTGTTTTTTTACGTGACGAATACGCTATGTTGTCAAATATCTGCTCAACGCTGAAGAGAGCCGAGGACTTATTCTACAACTGTGGGCTTCTCTTATTTTGGGTGGGCACATCTTATGCGAATCGCTATCCTGCCATAGACATGTCGACCTTGTCAAGTTGGAAAGAGAAGCTGCTGCACTTGTTTATCTTTTCAGTAATTAACTGCATCAGAAGGCATTGGGTGTGGGTTGAATACACAATAGGACCCAAGCAGTGACAGAAGATCACCAGATTGGAGTACTGTTTGCTGTGCTCTATGGAGAGTATGCTCTAATGAGAATCACCATCTTGGTGAGTGTATGTGACTTCGAATATATTATATCTGTCTCCAAAGATATCAAAGTGCTAGTTTTGGAACGGTGGCTTCCAACTATTTTCTATCCAAGTAAAATCTGGCTTGGGTAGTTGTAGTGGGCCAGGTCGGCACCGGCTATGGACCGTAACTTGGATAAGGCCCACTTACCATGGGAACCCAATCTGGCCCGCATGGCCTCACGTAAGCAGCCCGCTTGGCAGGCGGGCGCCGTGTGAACCGGGCTAAGTCAAGACACGACCGACGTGGCTACATCCATTTTCACATGGCCTCCAGGTGACTTGGCCCTAATACGTGACATCCGACCTGGCATCCGTTGCATGACGTCAAGGTAGCAACGATTAGTTTTGACTTCATGCGGGTTCGTGCTCTGCACATGCTGGCTTGGGACAAAAGTTTAGTCCGTGTATAATAGGTACCATTGGTTAATAGGTAACACTGGGCAAAAAGTATGGTACATACTACTCTCTCTATAAACTGTAGTTTCAGATTATCTATATGGTTGAAAGACTGACTTAAGCTTCGGAGTACTTTCAATAACTAGTTGAATCCAGAGAAACCTACGGATCAATTACGGGTCCGACGATATTTGGTTAAAGGATTCCACAGTAGCTTATGTTAAACACTTCATGACAACATACTCTAACGACATTCAATGGTTGAATTGTCTTGATTGCAGTGAAGCAAGTAATTTCTGTGGTTCTCTAGTAACCAACCCTTCATCAATCAAGGCAACATTTGAGGTTCAAATAATAGAAGATTATGGCCTTTAAAATAGGTTTACTAAATGTAACTATAGTACCTAAGACTAGCATCATCAGAAGATTGAACCCTATTTGTGATACATATGTAAGATATAAATTAATGGACAAAAAGAAAATTTAAGCATAGCTGAGGTTACCATGTAAGAGATCATGAAGGGTTCTGTTGGGAAGATAGTCATAAATCAACAGCTTCTCCCCTCTCTTTCCCTGATAAAAAGCTCTCAACGGAATCAAATTTTCATGGCGAACCCGTCCCAGTTGCTTGATCACAGGCAAACACAAACTCCCATCTTTACAACTCCCTTCCCTCAACAACCTTAGAGCTATGGTTCCTCCATCTCCAAGCTTCGCCTTGTAAATAGTCCCGTAACTCGTCTTCTCCATCACTTGACCCGTCGCATTCAACACGTCCTCCAACGTCAAATGCTCGCCGCCCTGAAACAAGATCAGCTTCCCCTCTCCTCCTCCACTGCCATTTTCCTCGTCCTCTCCTTCTTCGAATCCCTCATCATCTTCGTCATCCCTGTTCTTTCTCTTCTTCCCTTGCACATACCCAATTAACAATGAAGCCAAAACCACAACTCCGGTCATTAATCCGATTACGATTCCGGCAATTGCACCGGAGCTCAACCCAGAGCTTGAATTACAACTCCTCAAAGGGGCCCCACAAAGCCCAGGATTGTTCCCTTCAAAAGCCTCTGCTCCAAACTTCATTTCCCCCAAATTCGGCAAGACCCCACTAAAATTATTGTGGGACAGATTGAGTTTCTCCAATTTTAACCCACTCAAGCTCTGGGGAATTTCACCCGAAAACATGTTACTAGAAAGATCAAGCAGTTTGAGGCCGATAAACCTAGTTATAAACTCCGGAAAATTCCCAGAAAGAGAATTGTGCCCCAAATCAAGAAACCCTAAACTGTTACAACTAGCGTTAGGCAATGCTGGTTCAGGGAGGAACCCAGAAAGAGAGTTACCGTGGAGCCGAAGCGAGACGAGACGATCACAGAGGTTCCAGAGCGATGTGGGTACTGAACCATTGAGCAAGTTGCTGCCCAAATCGACGTCGGAGAGGGAAGAGCTGTAGCCGAGCTCGAGCGGGATGGTTCCGGAGAGAGAATTGACGGAGAGGTAGAGGCTTTGGAGGGAGGAGAGCTGGCCGAGTTCTCTAGGGAGGGTGCCGGAGAGGCCGGCTGAAGGGAGCTGTAGAGAGAGAAGGTGGAGTGATGGGTCTTTGTAGAGAGAGAGGTTGGTCCATTGTGGGGAAGAGAGGGTGGAATCACAGATTAGAGGGGAGCTGCCGGTGAATACCCATTTCAGGCCTCGCCATTGGCAGAGTGGGATAGAGGTTGTCCATGATGCTAAGAGTAAGTTCTCTGTTTTGCCTTGGAGTGAGGGTTTGATTTTTGTTAACAGTATCACAACGTCTGAAGTAGAAGAAGAAGAAGAAGAAGATGGAGGAGGAGGAGAAGGTTTTGTGGGTAAAGACTGAGGAAGAGTGTTTGGTAAGCTTGTGAAGAAGATGACGAAGATAATGTACAGAGAGAAAAACTTTGGAAGTGCCATGGATTGGAGAAGGGAAGAGTGAAAACAGATAAGGGAAAGAAAGAGAGAGAGAGAAGAGAGAGAGGGAGGAAGTGGGGAGTTCTTTGAGGTTTTTCTTCTTTTTGGGAAAGCTGACAGAGTGTTGACTGAGTGTGATCTATTTGTCTATAAATTGTACGTTTTTTGATGTGATTTCAAAAACAAGAAATCATCCTTTAATTCCTTCCTCTTTAAATGTATACCGTTCGATCCTTGTGAATTGATATTTTTCTGATATATACAGATATGCATATATATAGATATATATACGTATATACGTATATATCTTGTTCCCCAGCACGCTCGACTTTGGAATTACAGAGTTTTTTCAAAGTGCTGTTCCATGGAGAAGCTCCTCTGCAGGACGCCACAACAGAGGTGGGTGATGTACGAACCCTACACGTATCCGTGATTGTTAGATCCTGCGGTTGATATTTAAAGTAGTGTGACAGTGCCTATGTTCCTGGTTTGAAGAGTTTCAGGTGGGCCCATGTCTTCCTCTTTGTGGGACTCAGCACCCAAAAGCAAAAGTATGAAGGAAAAGAAAAGGGGACAAATCTATCTAATCAGTATGTTCATTGGGCCGTGAAAGAGGGCCCTGTGGAATTGAATAGAACATGTTAATGGATCGAAAAAGGAGGGGACTTTACCAGGTGTAGATGTTTCTCACATGAAGAGGTTTCCCAGTTCACTAATCATTTGATTTTTTACCTCTGGATTTTTTGAAATTTCATTAATATATCAGGCAGATTTTTTTTTTGTTTTTTTGACAACATGAAGATAGAGTTAGAATACAATAACATGTAAAAGAATTTTTAAGTTTGAGAAAATACAAGAAAATCAGGTTGAGTTGCTGGATACAGGATCCTCGAAGTAGGTTGGACTAACATCCAGCCGAGAAAGGGCTGTCTTTAGAAACAACAGGTTGGGAGAGGAGCACACGAAAAGAGGTAGACCTTTGGTGTCACCTTGGGAGAAGCCCACCAAACTTGGATTTCGGACAGGAGCGGGGAAACGCATAAATGAGTTTATGTCATGACGATCTATATGGAATGATAATTTTCTTAATGCATTCCTGTTGGTCGAATGAAAAAAAAAGAGAGATCTCTTTTATGCGAAAAAAAACTTAAAAACAGTTGCAGAAGTGGAATTCGTCGATCTGCTGGTGGAGGTGGTTGAAAAAACATTAGTGGCATAATGTTGGAGTTCATTCTCGCTGCAGTCATTGCTACAAGACGTTAACTGCTACTAAGGAGCCATGGATCTTTCGTCATGGTTAACTGTGTTTGAAATTCGAAGGGATTCTAAGGGTATGAATAATATGAGATATCAAAAGGTCTCTAAGCAACCAAAAAGTCTTGGCTGTTATATACTCCAAGAGTCTTCATAATGCACTATTGATGCTTTATTCAAGTCTACAATTAAAAGGTCCTGAGAGTTTTAGGATATGGGAGGTCTCTCCATTTTGACATATTTGTGTCTTCACTCCATATTTTCGGGACTACACATCATACAAATTTTTGTTTATGATATAACTCTCGAATTTTGTTTTTTAAAGAAAAAGAAGGGTGGACACGAGAAAGTTCGACAGGCATTTGTAAGGTTGGTATTCCTTCAACTGAAGAGCTATTTTACTATAAGAGATAGACACCGAATCAAACCTCCAGCACTCACGGTGATGTGACGATTTTGCCTTAAGGAACTGTGTGAAACACAGGACTTGGTTCGGTTTATTTTCGATTAATTTTTCATTCTTGTTCATTACATTCATGCAATGTACTTTTTATTTCAATAATTAATAAATATATATATATATTTTTTGAAATTCCCATATTATGTTCGAATCTATAGCATATTTTTTCCCCTAAATTAGACCTACATGCCAAAATCTAAAGAGAAAGTCTGTCTACACAGACTTGTATACACAGATCCATCAGATGCACGTGGGACCCTTGAATTATTAAGGGCTCTACGTGCATCCGAAGGATCCGGACATATCTGTGTCCGGATCTCTGTACACAGCACTGCTCAAATGTAAATATGGAAACCATAATTGGGTCACCAAAGTTTAACAAATGATGGGGAGAGTGAGAATGTTTTATCTCCTGAATGGGAGTAAGAGATCTTTATTTAGAGAAGACAAAAACTAATTTAAAAATAATAATTTATTTTGAATTATTTTTATGTTTAGCGAAGGTAAAATACATAAAGATTTCATTGACAAAATCTTAAATTAAAGTGGTACCCTAATTATTTGAGAAAAAAAAAAGCCATTTGTAGGCAAAGCATGATAAAGTCATGATGCAATTTGGCGGCAGAAACTCACGCCAGCACAACGGAATCTTTCCTTTCTCTGAATTTTGTCCATTTAAATAACTCTGTAATGATTCAAGCTAGGGTTTTTGCAGAAATGCTATTTGTAATGACCCCTCCCCCAATTTCCCCACCGACGACGTGGGGGTCTCCCTTTTGCCTTTTCACAGTACAGCGCTCTCTCTCTCTCTCGAGCTTTTTTGTATTTTTATTATCTTTATTTATTTTTTAATTTTGCATAAAATACTAAAAATTATTATTCGTCTATTAAATTATTAAAAAATATTTATATTTATCGCGTGTCTTAATGCGCACAATTTTAAAGAAAACAAATTGACCAACACTGTTCATTCGAATCCCAATCAGACATATTTTTTGAATTTTATTCTAAAAAATTTAATAAAAATTATTGTTGACTTAAAAATATTATTTCAAAATTAAACGTACACTCCATTTGACCCCTCACCCCTTCTTCTTCTCTCTTAAAAGTTATTAAGTTATTTCTTTGAATTTTTAATCTTTATTTAATTATTTTAATTTTGTTAGTTTTGCATCAAATACTTAAAATTATTGATTTGTCCCTTAAAACATCTAAAAATATTCACATTCATTACATGTCATAATACGCCTAATTTTGGGAGAAAAATTGATCGATACCGCCCATTCGAACTCTTTTTAGTCATGCTTTTTGAATTTTGTTCTTGGAAAATACTAAAAAATTATTATTGACTTAAAAAATTATTTCAGAATAACCGTGAGCTCGTAATTTTTTGATAAATAGTTGTTGAATTATGGTAAGATATTAATTGATTTATATTTTGTTGTTATTCTTATATTTTTGTTGATTTATAAAATAAAGTTAAAAAATTCTTAAATCATCCCAAACTATTCACATTCATTATATATCCTAATGCTCCAAAGTTTAAAGAAAAATAACCGACACCGCTCATTCAAATCTTTTTCTGTCGTACTTTTCGAATTTTATTCTCAAAAAAATGCTAAAAATTTACCATTGACTTAAAAAAAAATTCGAAACTAATTGTCAGCTCGAAATATTTTGATAAATATAAATACCTTATCATAATTACGAAATCAGCGGTATTGGTCAATGTTTTTCAAAATTGGACGCATTAAGGCGTCTGATAAATGTATATATTTTTAGATGATTTAAGGGATAAATCAATAATTTTAAGTATTTAGCGCAAAACTAACAAAATTAAAATAATTAAATAAAAATAAAAAATATTCAAAAAAATAACTTACTAACCTTTAAGATAGGAAGACAGAGAGAGAAGAAAGGGTGAGAGGTCAAAGGGAGTATACGGTTAATTTCAAAATAATATTTTTAAGCCTACAATAAATTTTTTAGAATAAAATTTAAAAAGTACGCCCTATAGAGGTTCGAATGAGCAATGTCAGTCAATTTGTTTCCTTTAAAATTGTGTGCATTAAGACATGTGATGAATATAAATATTTTTTAGTAATTTAAGAGACGAATTAATAATTTTTAGTATTTTATGCAAAATTAACAAAAAAAATAAAGATAAAAGAAATATAAAAAAAACACTTGCTAGTGAGAGAGAGAGAGACAGAGAGAAGAGGAGGGTGAGCAGTACTGTCAAAACTCAAAAGGCAGAAGGGAGACCCCTCCCCCACGTGGTCGGTGGGAAAATCAGGAGAGGGGTCATTACTAATAGCATTTCTGGGGTTTTTGGCATGCACTTGGAATGGGTTTACCGTTTATATATATAAAAGGAACAATCATAAGGTCCTACCCAAAATTAGGGACTTTCATGTTTGATAAATTTTTTTAAAAAAACTTCGCTATCTTGTGTAATTTCTAAATTCAGAAAACTAATTAGAGTTTGATCGGTAAACCAAAATCTTTGTTTTTCAGAAGAGGTTAAAAGTTTGACTCGATTCCTCTCACGCAGTGATCTTTAGTACTAAAAGAAATAAAATATTTCTGTCTGACAACACATGCACCGGTGCTGGGTCTTTAAAAGAAAATGTAAATTTAATTGAACACAACATCTTATCTTATTGAATAGTATTGATTAGCCGGTTCTTTTTAGGATGTGCGTTATCTCGTCTTTGACAAAACGATTACAAGATTACATATTGATTAGAATTTTTCTTTTTGGTAATTCAATATGCTTTTTGTATACCTTTCATATAAATCAACCCACTTTTATAGTTTTATCAATTTCAACCACAGCCCCCCAATAGACTCTATGTAGGCTGTAGAATTGATTTTAGTCCCACCAGTATATGCGGCAACACTTTAAAGTTCATTGACCGTAAGAGAGAGAGAGAGGCGCAGTTATTGGTTCCACGGGTGTACGTACAAACGAAAGACAGAAATAGGTCTCTCTCTCTCTCTCTGGGAAATCAAAGTGGGTTTCAACAAAAATTGGTTTTCATGTGAGTACGTAGAGATGTATAATCGCTAAAGATTGAACACTGTTAACAAAAATCATGTCAGGACATTAATAGGTCGGTCTCGAGTATTTGCATTTTTTTTCTTGAATTGGGTATGGCTAAGATTTGGGTGTTGTGGATACTATATATTGTGTATTGGATTTCAGCATTGGCTTTTTTTTTTTTAAGGATTGGGTATGCGATAAGTTGAGGATTTCTTCAATTGGGTTCTTTCTAAATTTAAATTTCTGATCTCGGGTGGTGGTGTCTTTAGCAGCAAGCAAGGGAACCATTGGTGATGGTTTTGAGGTCTCACACATGACTTGGGGGTCATGTTGTGCGCAACGCACAACAGAACGTGATGTACGTTAAAATGTCGTCGTTTTTGCACACTTGCGTTATGACCGTGGGATGGTTCCTTTTGCATCTTCTCAACTAGTACAAAGGAAACAAGACCTAAGCAAACTTGATAACCAAATTTTAGTCCTTTACAACCACTCAAAGACTAGTTGCAGAAGGGTATAAGATGATTAATAGTTTATCTGAAATTTTTTGCTTTAACTATTTATATTCTAACATGTTTCTTCACGTGTAATTAAATTCTGCATTATAAGCGGGCTAAATAAGTACAAAATAGTTTACTAAATAGGCAATGAGATTAGGACACATGATATTGTTCACTCAGATACTATACTAGATTGTTAACTACACACATTTAAAAGTTTTTAAGTTATCAACTAAGGAGTACAGAAACTGTTAGTTTGTGAAGGTCTTGGCTTTGGTTGGTTATTTCATGGATTACAATGGACTCAACTTCCCAGTAAGGTCACCGCAAGCTCAGGCATTGTTGTTTACATAATTGCATTGCTGTTGATTGTTTCTTTGTGTAACTGTGTGTTTGTGTTTGAGCGATTTCTCAACAGGAAGGAAATGAATAGTGAAATCAATTATGGCTTCCATACTTTTGCTGCCTAAACGATATTTTATATCGGACTTCCAGGGTTGGATGCCATTGTTTCCTCGCATATTTGGTGATGAAGTAGCTGGGTATGTCGATTGAACGTACAAAATTTGGAACCCATGACATAAGCTAATCACCCGATGAGCAAATGGTACTGGGTACAAGATTTATTTTTTCTTCATGTTTCCAATCTTCTTCTTCAATTGAATGGTTGTTCAATATGACGGGGAATCACTGATGGAATTGAAAAGGGGAAAAAAATCGGATTACCAAGTGCACAAGGCTCCTACTACCGAAGGATATGAGTAAGGATTGGATGTACGCAACCAGCCTCCTGTAACCAACGAGATTTGTCTCCGTGACTCAAATCTGTAAAGGTGATGAGGAATTCTGATGTATAAATTTCTACCTTTTGTGAAACATTATGATACCAAAAACCACTCTTCCTCAGTGGAAAACCCCACTTGAGCAGCAGACTATTATGCTGGCATGCTATCAAAGTCTATTGCCGTGCAGCTTTGCTTTCAAATATGCAGAGAAAAAAGAGCAATCACTCGAGAAAAGAAAAGAAAAGAAAAGATCCCCAAAATTTTCTAGTAGGGCATAGGCACCTGAATCTGAAGCACCAAAAAGCATACATGATGAATAACGTCAAAGTCAAACTGATTACTTCAGAAAATATAAGGCACTGTGGTGCACAACAAAGTAAGAAGCATGTCAAATGAATGGCAGCAGTACTCGAAAATACGCCATATCTCAATGAAAATTGATGTATTGATGAAAGACAATAGTTAGACCTCGTTTCATTGGATACCCATGGCTATACCTGAGCACCGGTATCATTACATCAGGGACAGAGAAAGAGACAGAATCATTCCTCTCACTCCTGCCTTACTTGTACTTCTCCATTATTCTTCTTGCCTCTTCAAGACTGTCCTCAGTAGAAGTGGTGCCTCCTGGCCCTCCACCACCTTTGGGGCCTTCATCCTTGTTCATAGCTATGAATGCGAAATATATGAGCCCCATCATTGACTGTCACCAGAAAAGATGCTTTTTTGTCATAACCGCAAATTTTTACGGTGTTCAAAAGGTTACTCCGCATCAAACATGAAGTTCGCGTTTGTTGAACAAACGCGTTTCTTCTTCTTAACTGTAAGGTCTACATTATTAACATATTTACTGCACCTGTTATTCTCTAATAACTAAACCCCTTGTAAATGATCTAAAATGTGTTTATTTAAGTCTTCAAATAGAATAAACCATTTGTTACCACATAAGAGGATTACATTAAGAGTATCTCAAAGGACACTTCAAATTTCTACTAGCTCCTCTTTGTGAAAGCATGCAGTAGGTATATGAAGTGGTACACCAGTAACATGCACACTTTACCGAGATAGTTCGTCCATCTACCTACATCCATGTTATGCATGCCTGGAATCCACAGCCGTACGAAATTCTAGTTCAGCGGTAGTAAGTAACTTGTAGCATTTATGACTCCACCGGCTGAAAAATTCCTTGGAAACCATTGAGACACAATTGCACGATGTACTTGTTGTTAAAAGTTAAGCAATATAATATTAATATGTATTCCACTTAAGAACTACATTCCGCAAGTATTGCAGCTACAGAAAATAAAGATCACCCTTTTCCTGCATGACAGTTGGCTACTTAAATAAACTAGCCAAACCACTAAAGTCACAATGCATTTATTCCAAACATAATTCATTTGCGCTAAATTGCCTATAATGCAGAATTGTAATCCACAAAGCTTAGAAGCTGATAAACATACCAGCACAAAGAAAGCTGTAGAGAGGACTGACTTGAATACAAAGAGTGCCAGGGTCACAGCAACTACAGTAACAGAGATCCTCGCTACTGGTCTTGGAACAGAATCCTAACAAGAAGAAATATAGCATATTCATTAGAATGCCGACGTATCTTATAGGGATAGTAAAGGGAGATGAACTTACAGGTACTAGGTTGGTTCCAGCTTCAATTCCATCCTTCCCCACCTTCCATACTGTTTGAACAACTAGAACCAATGATATAAGAAGAATTAGGACAACTTAAAAACTTCAACTGCATAGTGCTAATCAAAATCACCCATTGGGAACTGTATGTTTGGTATAACATTTTCCGAACACCACCAGAATTCATAAATTTTGAGAAGCTCGATCTTCAATTTTCGCAGATTATTGCCAATCATTGACTAATGCTACATGTTGCATAGCTTACCATCGAACCATAAAAAGCCCTATTGGTTAACTCGCATCCTAGTGGGGCTGTAGCACAAACTGTTCCCTCTAGTTTAGTGGTTAAATCGCAAGTCCCGGCCAAACATTTCACAGCAGGCAAGAACCCTATTGGCACGCCCAAGTGGGGTCGCTACATTGGTTGCCCCTTCCTACCCTTTTTCTTACAAAACAAAATAAATTTCAACCAACTGGATCAACAAAGGTGATCGAATTACAAGGAAACTACAAAGATGAAAGAACCATCAAATTATGGAAATTTTCAGAACCCCAAATGCAAGACAAGATAGCCCGTAGAGTATTGCACTTAGATATAAATATTCCAACAGCAAAACAAAATATAACAGATCTTTTTGCACAACATTAATCACGAATACAACTCGCCACAATTTAATCATTTATTCATCATAATCAAGTAAAAATCAACCCAGTTGATCAAATTACAATAAACCCATCAAAGAACCTTCAAATTAGCCAAACTTCAGAATCACTCTATTGCAAAACCAAAGAAAAATCGAATAAACAGCAAAAAAAGAAGCTAATACCTTTCAAGAAATTGGACTGTGCGGCGAAGATACGAGGAACGGCGCGAATTTTATCGGTTTTTAGCTTCTTCACTTGGAGGGTCGGCAGCAAACATTGCTTCTTCAAATTTAAGAGGGATTTGGAGGAAACAAACTGACGAGGGTTCAGAGAAAGGGTTTGCTGCTTGTGACAATTTGTAAAATTATGTGAAGTACAGGAAACATGCTGAAGAGTAAGAGTAACTGTGGAAGCCATATATATATGTACGTATAATCTATTCGTATATACAATCTTGATTACTTCTTCCTCACTCAAGAATTGTATAATGAATGGATGGAGACTGTCGGGAGAGACAGACTTCGATTCTGCGAAAAATGTGCAGTAATTTTTGGGTCGAGAAAAGCACAACCGGAAAGTATCAAAGACGGAATATTACAACTGATCTGGGCTTTCGCAACAAAAACAAAAACACTACTGATCTGGGCCTGCTGAGGCCGAAATCTTCTGATGGCCTTTTTTAAAGGAAAATTGATCTAGTGATCCAATGAGAGCCCAACGATTGAAGGAACGTGGCTCCATTGTTATGTTCTTGGCCCAGTTGTAGTGATGACTCTCCTCTCTTACTGTTTTCATCACAATTTAACAATTGGGTGATTCGGTTTTGGAGGAGGTTAGACTAAATTAACATCTTTCATGACACTGTTTTTATGGCTAGAAAAAGAAATAATTTTTTTTATTAAGGCATATGACTTTTTAAATTTTTCTTGAAAAAAAAATTAAAATGTCGACCAAAGTTTAACATAATTTACTATAGTAGGACCGATTTCTCTAGTTTTGTGCTATGGCATTTATAGGTATTTGGCTCAATTCGCTTCAGCGATGGGTCGAATCGAAGGAGTATCTAAGATTTAGTCTTTTTCGCTTGTCACTATGGATCATCAGCCCAATTGTTTCACGATGTGCTTGACAAAGACTTCACACGGCGTGTCAGCAACTCGTCTTTGAATGCACATCCAACGCGTGGGTTGGGTTGAATGCGAGTTCTATTTTGTTCACCCTCCTAAAAAAGGGGTGAACATTACCTCCAATTCTATTGGTCAATTCTAACTTGTAGGGCCCACCAACCAAACCAACTCCCAAACCATGGTTACAGTTCAAAAATGTAAAACTAAAATAAACGTGGGGAGACTTAATTGGGGAGATTATCCCCTGTATTGCACAACAACAAAATCGGGGTTTTGGCCAAATCAACTCTCTCTCTCTCTCTCAAGAGTTCTGTTCGCCTTCCCACTCTGTCTGAGAATTAATTTTTTAAACCAGGAGCTATTTTCCCAAACCAGAAATTATTATGTTCTCTCTTCATCAAAAAATTAGTACAAGAATTTTTTGTACAGGAATTTTTACTAACTGCGTATATTAGTAAAACAAATATAAAAAAGACGTGTTGTCATATAAATTAGTCTTCTCCCAATCATATCGTCTTTTTTTTCATCTTCATCATCTTTGGACATTAAAGGTTGAGATGCGCTTGGCATGATTTCTGTTGTTAGAGAATCCTCCGTCCCCACACCTTATTATTGAATGTTGGCACTGGTATTGTCTATCATACTTATTATTGAATATCATCCGTTTTGATTTATGCTCGTTAAATTCTGATTTTTGCTTCCTCGGCAAACTACACCCACTTTAAAAAACAGAGGAAAGATTAGAACTCGCTGATAAGTTGTAGAATCTTTCAAAAATGAGAATTGCTGGAAAAAAAAAAAGTCATGTGAAGGAAGATATAAAACCCCAAATTTGGCTTTTGGATCATAAATTAACAAATAAAAAAAACTTGTTAGTGAGTTTATGTTCCTTCACATGAAAGCCCATATTCGAATTCTAGAAATGACAAAAAAATCCAGATTCGGCTTTTGGATCAAAAACTCAGGTCACACATACTGCCAAAGCAAAGAAAAAAAAAACCCAGGATTCTAGAAATCTAAAAATAAACATTTTTCCAAATAAAGCATCCAACTAGTAAACATGCAAATGATCCTCAAACTTAAAAATGAGGACAATCTGCACCTCAAAATCAAAGCTTATCCCATAGGCTTTTACATACGTTAGTTCCAATAACTTTTTCGAACTCCCGTGATTTATTTTCGAATTTGGAACAAATAATGAGATTTGGCTGATTTTCTAAGATTGAGAAACTTGTTAGTGATCTTCGTTGAAAGAAATACAGAAAGAACTCAACTGATTTTTTTAATGGGGAGAGAGAGAGAGCAAAGCAGAGAACAGAATTGATTTTTTGCTGAAGAGAGGCACTGATTCTCGACAAAGGGGGGGGGAGGGGAACAGAACTATTGAGTGAGAGAGAGAGGGAGATGATTTGGCCAAAACCCCAATTTTGTTGTTGTGCAAGACAGGGGATAATATCTCCAATAAGTCTCCCCACGTTTATTTTAGTTTTCAACAATGCTACAAGCACAACAAAATTGCACAACATTTGGCACAACATGTCAAAATTACGTCGTTTCATTAAGGGAAAAAACAGTGAGATTTTGTTTGTTTGTTTTTTCCTTAATGAAACGACGTAGTTTTGGCATGTTGTGCCAAATGTTGTGCAATTTTGTTGTGCTTGTAGCATTTTTGTTTAGCATTACAGTTTTGAACAGTAAGCATGGTTTGGGAGTTGGTTTGGTTGGTGAGCTCTACAAGTTAGAATTGACCAATAGAATAGGAGGTAATGTTCACCCCCTTTTTAGGAGGGTGAACAAAATAGAACCCGTTGAATGCATAGTGATTGGCACGACTACAGAACAACAATTTATTGGACTTCCTTGTAAGGACGAATGCTCGACACGGTCATTTGGTTCATAGCCCCCAATATTCGCCAAGCAGAACATGAGGATCAATGTGATAGTTATTCACGAGATTGTGAGGTACAGACAGTTGTTATACAGCGCAACATGACTGCCATGATGCCCATACGAATTGCACGTGGTAGTTGTACTGAAGAAGACAGGCGACGACACAACATTCTCAAATATCATGGTACGTGCGTCATTATTGTACATATAATTATTCATTATAAAAGCCTTTTTAGTTAGCTCATTTTTTCTCAAGATTAACTTCAGCATTGGAGTGTCATATGCTATCTTCAATCGGTCGGCACTAATAGGTTGTTCCTTTTGCAACTCAGACAATCGATTCAAATAACTCAAAGACAAAATTGATTGGGTTCTAGGCTCCACGAATATAAAATTAAAAAACAAAGACTTTTGAATTATTTTGTTTTAAATAACTACCCAATCAGCTAATATTAAATTACACTAATGAATGAATTTAATTTTTTACATGGGGAAGCCACCAGAATCGTCGCTACCCTTTTGAAACAAAATGGCTAAGATGATGAAGACGAGGCTAGGGCTTCATTAGGGTTTTGAATTTATGTCAAAAACACACAACGTGGGTTGATTCCAAATTAAGAGCTTCCCAAGGTCACGCCCTAGGACTCTGGGCTAAGCTTTTCGGCCCCACTATTTTTTTTCCCTTTGTCTTTTGACTTCGTCATCTGCGAAAGACTAAAGCCTAATCAAAATTATGTTTAGCCCAATTCTCAATAACAAATAAAGAACCAATATTTAGTCACCCACCCTATTGAGTGTTGAGGAAAACAATGCAAGAACACATGGTAGTGCTACTGTGTAGATGCTCAATTATGGTGCAATGGCTTTTCAAAAACAGTCTTACAAGAAAACAGAGGAGAACCCCGAGGTGAAAATGGTGGAGGTGGCCAGGTGGGTGTGGGTTTAATATTTTAAGAATCTTTTTCTTTTTTTGTCTCTTCTTTTCTTGCTTGACTACAAAGCAAATGTAGAACTGGGCAGTATAATAATCCACTAGTTTTGCGATAATAGAGGGGGAGAAAGCTTAGGATATGAACAAAGAGATACAAAGAGTGAGACCCAATGCAAAACCCAGAAAACTGGTGTGAGGTTTGAGGCCAAATGCCAATGCCAATGCCAATGACAATGCCAATGCCGAGGATATCCTTCACCACCAAAAACCACCAATCCCGCCACCACAATCTCATCTTTTTACTCCTCGTTTTTCTTTCATTTTCCACTTGTTTTGCAAATAATGAAGTTGCCTCCCTCATCTCATGGCTCCAAATCTCTCCTTCACTACCCCATTCCTCTTTCTCGAACTGGAACCCATCTGACCCAAACCCTTGTAACTGGTCATTCATCTCTTGTTCCTCTGAAAATTTTGTAACCCAAATTAACATTCAGTCCATTGACCTAGCCCTCCCCTTCCCTTCCAATCTTTCATCTCTCAAATCCCTCAAAATACTCACCATTTCCGGTGCTAATCTCACCGGAACCATCCCACCTTCCATTGGTGACTTCACTTCCCTAACATCAATCGATATTAGTTCAAACAGTCTTTTTGGTACCATTCCCACAAGCATCGGTCTTTTAGGAAACCTCCAGGATTTGGTATTAAATTCCAACCAGCTTTCTGGGAAAATCCCACAAGAGCTTGGTAACTGCACGAAGTTGAGGAATCTCTTACTGTTTGACAACCAAATCAGTGGGGAAATTCCTACTGAGATAGGCAAACTGCTGAATTTGGAAGTTATTCGAGCCGGTGGGAACAAAGATATTACTGGGAAAATCCCTGATGAGGTCGGAAACTGCAGGAATTTACAGGTGCTTGGACTAGCTGAAACTAAAATTTCTGGGTCCCTTCCTACTTCACTGGGAAATCTCAAAAAGCTTCAAACTTTATCAATATACACTACGTCGATTTCCGGCGAAATTCCACCGGAATTAGGCAACTGTTCTGAGCTTGTGTATTTGTATCTGTACCAAAACAGTCTATCAGGTTCAATTCCTCTGCAGTTGGGTAATCTTGAAAAGCTTGAGAAATTGCTTTTATGGCAAAACAATCTTGTGGGTCCAATTCCGGACGACATAGGAAACTGCAGAAGTCTAGTGATTATAGATCTTTCTTTGAATTCTCTCTCTGGAAGCATACCGGAGTCTTTTGGAAACTTGTCGAGGCTTGAGGAGTTGATGCTTAGTAACAACAACATCTCCGGTTTAATCCCTCCGGTTCTTTCCAATGCAACAGCACTTATCCAGTTACAGCTCGACACCAATCAGATATCGGGTAATATTCCTCCTGAACTGGGGTTGCTAACAGAATTAACTGTTTTCTTTGCTTGGCAGAACAAATTGGAGGGAAATATTCCTTCAGAATTTTCTGGTTTACAAAGTCTCCAAGCAATGGATTTGTCTCACAATTTTTTAACTGGCAGTATCCCCCCTGGCCTATTTCAGCTTCGAAATCTAACAAAGCTGCTTTTGATTTCGAACGAAATCTCTGGCTCGATTCCACCGGAGGTGGGTAACTGTAGCTCCCTGATTCGGCTTAGGCTCGTCGGAAACAGAATCACCGGCGGAATACCCAAAGAAATTGGGTTTCTAAATAATCTCAGTTTTCTTGATATATCTGAGAATAATTTCATTGGTTCTTTGCCAAATGAACTAGGGAATTGCTCAGAATTGCAGATGCTGGACTTGAGTAATAACTCATTTGGAGGTGTTTTGCCTCTGTCTCTATCTTTTCTCACAAAGCTTGAGGTTTTGGATGTCTCAGTTAACAAGTTTGAGAGCCAAATACCGGATAATTTCGGTCATCTTAAATCTCTCAATAGGCTCATTTTAAGCAGAAACTCCTTGTCTGGACCGATACCCACATCACTTGGACAATGCTTGAGTCTCCAGTTACTTGATCTTAGCAGCAATTCGCTCTCTGGCGCTATCCCGGCTGAACTATCTCAAATTGAAGGTCTTGATATTGCTTTGAATCTGAGTTGGAATCAACTGACAGGAGTGATTCCACCCCAGATTTTTGCTCTCAACAAGCTCTCCACACTTGACCTCTCTCATAACCGACTAGGAGGCGATTTGATGGCTCTTTCCGGGCTTGAAAACCTCGTTACTCTCAATGTCTCTTACAACAACTTCACCGGTTATCTTCCTGATAACAAGTTGTTTCGACAGATGTCTGCAGCCGAGTTAGAAGGGAATAAGGAGTTGTGTTCATCGGGCCAAAATTCGTGTTTCGTGAGCAACTCTAAAGGAGTAATGTCAGTACCGAAGAGTAGCAGTGATTTCAGGCGATCAACGAGATTCGAATTGGCCATTACGTTACTTGCTGTTTTGACTGTTGCAATGGCAGTGATTGGGATAGTCTTAGTTTTTAGACTTCGGAAGAAGAATGGAGAGGAAAATGATTCGGAATTGGGAGAAAGGAATTCATTTCCTTGGCAGATAAGTCCTTTCCAGAAGCTGAATTTCTCTGTCGAAAAAGTTTTGAAATGCCTAGTGGAATCCAATGTAATTGGAAAAGGATGCTCGGGGATTGTCTATCGCGCAGAAATGGACACCGGTGAAGTCATTGCAGTAAAAAAGCTATGGCCAACTTCACTAGGCTCCAAATATAATTCCCAAAATAATGCCGGAGTTCGCGATTCTTTCTCAACTGAGGTAAAAACCCTCGGTTCAATACGCCACAAAAACATTGTCAAGTTTTTGGGTTGCTGCTGGAACCAAAAAACAAGGCTGCTTATGTATGAATACATGCCTAACGGGAGCTTAGGAAGTTTGCTTCATGAAAGGAGTGGCAGCTGCTTGGAATGGGAGTTGAGGTATAAAATTGTGTTGGGGGCAGCTCAAGGGATAGCTTATTTGCACCATGATTGTGTTCCTCCAATTGTCCATAGGGATATCAAGGCCAATAACATCCTCATTGGTCTTGAATTTGAGCCTTATATTGCTGATTTTGGGCTTGCTAAGCTTGTTGATGCTGCTGATTTTGCTAGGTCCTCCAGCACTGTGGCTGGTTCCTATGGCTACATTGCTCCAGGTCAGTTCCTTATGTTTTTCATTTCTCAAAATCCAAAAAGCTCATTGGGAGGTGATTTCTAACACACAAGTAGTACTCTCGATACTGCTTCTTTCTTCCTTTTGGTATAACAGTGTATGCTTTTTTGCTAATGTGCAGAGTATGGCTACATGATGAAGATCACCGAGAAGAGCGATGTGTACAGCTACGGTGTGGTGGTGCTAGAATTGTTAACAGGAAAGCAACCAATTGATCCAACAATACCAGATGGGCAACATATTGTGGACTGGGTGAGGCAGAAAAGGGGTGGAATTGAGGTTCTGGACTCGGGTCTACGAGCCAGGCCGGAGTCAGAAATCGAGGAGATAATGCAGACCTTGGGGGTGGCTCTGCTGTGTGTCAATCCTTCCCCTGATGATAGGCCTACCATGAAGGATGTAGCTGCAATGCTAGAGGAAATAAGGCATGAGAGAGGGGAGTTTATGAAAGTTGATCAAATGATTCTTCAAGGAGGAACCAAAGCAAGTGATGGACAAGATAATCAAAGGTCTAGTGGAGGGGGAACATCAACAAAAACAGATGGATTGCATCACTTGGGAAGTAATAGCTCAAGCTTTTCTGCATCCTCCCTACTATAGCACTCTTCCTCCTCCTCCAATTCCTAAGTTGGTTTTAAATAGTGATTTGTTTTGTGCAATAATTGCAATCAGTGACAGTAAACTTGTTAGATTCGTCAATTTGATCATTTTTCTTTTTTTATCCGAATAAAATCTATTAGCCTGCGTGAGAATTAACTTGTTTACTTTTCTATGATTCTGTGTCATCTTTTTTATAGTTGATTCTAATTTAATAGTATTATCAAGATCTAAAGATTCTTTCCAAATCACCTTTGAATACCCTTAATATTCTCTTGAGTTCTCTCCAAAATTCTTACCATATCTCCTCGGAAACCCAAAGAGCTTGGGTCTCTATTTGGACCAAATTACTGAACCGATCGGTATTCGGTCTTAGGTTTTATTGGGACTTCAACTTCGCCACCCATAACTCGATTCGGCTCAACGTTCTCTGTCAGGCTCTATGCTATGTCGTCGTGTTAGTGGGGACGACCCGCCATTCCTGCCCATTACATGAACTATTATGGGTACGAAAAAAAATTGCATTTTATTCGTGTTTATAAGAACATAAACGCTATATACTCGCAAGAAAAAATCTATGATACAATGAAATTACAATGATTCAATCAAAAAATAATTACACTCTACTGAGTGAATTACACAATCAAAATCATGCGAATTTTTTAAACCACATGATATGTGTCTACAGACGGTAGCAAAAAGAGAAAAAAGCATGAATAAAGCAAAGTTTTACAACTCGCAACGGTGAGACTTGAATCCAGACAACAGGCTCGATACGAAGCGTCTCATCCATCAGGCCAACCCGATTTTTAACGGGCCAAATAAACATTTGCAAATTTTGAGAAGCTAACTTATTCAATTGTAGTTTTTCATGTTCATATTGCGTTTGACATCCTCTGCATTTTGTTTGACAGATTCCTTTGATTCCTCGGCCTTTCCGACAACTTTGTCTTTGATCTTCTGGGTGGTTTCCTTAACTGTACCCCATGCACCTTCTGCAGTTTGCTTTGCTTTCTCTGTTATATCTTGTGTTGTGTCTGTTGCCTTCCCTGCTGCGTCTTTTGCTTTCTGGCCAACCTTAAATTTTTAAATTAAGAGAAAATTAGTTTTAAAAAAAATTTAATTGACAAAAATAAATACATCAGATACAATTATAAACGTCTCACAACTTCAGCAGTGGAGGAAGCCTCATTTTTCAAATCTTTGGCGGCTTTCACTGCCTCATTGGCCTGCTCTTTCCCTGCTTCAGTAGCCCTACGTGCATGTGTAATGGTAACCTCATGGCGTATACTGGCCTGTACAACAAGCATAGCTTTTAGCCACACAGTATCTATATATACATATAATTTCCATTTTTATTTTTTATAAAAAGAATCAAAGTCCATCTTGTTGCCAAAGGCTTCACGAGGCTCTCAAAAATTGTATTTTTTGGCTATCGGCAGAAGGTATAGAATGCCGAGAAAGCAAGGGCTATTATGGAATGTCTGGTGCCAAATAAAAAGGGAATGTCGGGATTTTTTATGAGTTGGCTTCGTTTTATCAGCACTTCATTCGAAATTTTAGTATGATCATCAGTCCAATCACAGAGTGCATGGAAGAGGGGGATTTTGGTTTGGTCAAATCATCTGATAAAACATTCAAACATATTTAACTTTTTGTGTGCTCCCAAAAGCTTTTTTAATGGTCACAAAGAAAAGTTCGTGGAATCTAATTTTGTTGGTTTAGCACTCGCTTGCTGCTCCCAATCTGACGAGAGAAAAAAAAAGATTTCTTTACATTAAATAGTATCAATTTGTAAGGAGCGTATGAGCGATTCTTGTAAATGCACTGAGAAATAGTGCATTCATTTTCTCTCTTATAGTCTGGGTCTAGCACCCGCCCAACTAGAGGGATTGAGAAATTAATAGAGTACAAAATTTATCTTAAAATTTTACCTTATGAAGTCTATTTTTCTCAAAGGTGCTGATTCATAGCGAGACAAAGATGACTAAATGAATATATACATATTTAATCATTCTGTACGTAAACTTTGTAAAATTTGTCTATTTGTATAATATGACACAATCACTATAAGAAATGAAATTCACCTGAAAAGGGCGCGATGCAATAGAAACGAGAACCCTAGGGCTCCACGGGTATCGAATCACGGTTGCTCCGGCATGGTGGCATTTGGTAAGGATGGTTGTGAAGGCCATGGTTGCCATTCTTGTAAAATTATTATGTTTTTATAAAAGCCTTCATAAGACAATAATTTAATAATCTAATAATCTAGTCAAGCAAAATTGACTATAACTAAAAGATCTTAATGAGTACTTTTCTACAAAATTTTCAAAATTATGTAGACAAAAATAAATTTAAACTAAAAGATATAAATAATTTTGAGATTCCAAAATAATGAAAATAAACAAATAATTTGGGTCATGCTGAGTAATTGGTAATGTTTGGACTTTTATGGGCAACAATTGGCTACTTTCTTAATGGGCTGAGCATGAAAACAAAAGCTGCCATTGATGAGCCATTCATGGACAAAGCCGAATAAAAATGGGCCTTGAATTAGAAAAAACTTTAAAATTAAATATCATCTATTTTAATATAAAATTGAGCTATTCATTTAAGTGTAACCTTGAAAGTAAATCACATCATAAAAGTGATTTTCATTATTAGCCTTGAAAAAAAAAAATCTGGTTTGTTATTGTAATACAAAAATTGTAATGTTTAAAATGTATAGCAACATTTATTATAGATTGTGATTCTGCGGGTAATTTTAAGAGGAGTAAAAGCTTGATTGAACGATCTAGATTCTCTCTAAAATGAAAGGAATTTGGAAAGGCTAGCGAGTAGGGGTAGATATAGTAGGGTCAAGTAGGGTCACCCGATTCCACTTGAACTCCCTCAACTTTTCAAAATTTGTATTATTGTTAGAGATTTACAAATTAGTTAGTGATTTTGACCCCATCAAAATTAGGATATTACCTCAAGTATGAAAATTTCTGTATAACAAGTATAAAAAATGCCCAAAGCATTTCACATGGTGTATGAAACTATATCAAGCGTTTTATCTAAACAAAAAATAAATATTTTTATTATGCAGAATGTAAAAAAAATTATTTTTTGAATTTAAAAGAATAACTGATGAATAATGTTTTACACGTCTATAGTTAATACATATCTTAATTGTTTACTTAACGAATGACTTTTTTTTTTTCCTTAAGTAAGAAAAGTCCTTGAGTATTGCTTTAAATTAAGATATATGTAAAATTTTATATTTATCTCTTATTATATAAATATTTTTCATGTAATTTTAGTTAAGATTTTGATCCCACTAGTTGAGATTTTTGGCTCAACCTCTTCTAGCGAGCCCTTTAAGATAACTTAAAACGGACACGAGTAATGCTTGATTTAGCGAAAGTAGATTCCCTGAAAAACTAAAGGAATTTGGAAAGGCTAATGAGCTCTTTGGGATAACTTAATTAGAATGGACACGAGGAGTAAAGATTTGATTTGGTGACCTAGCAAAAGTAGATTCTTTGTAAAACAAAAGGAATTTCAAAAGGCTAGCGTGCCCTTCAAGATAACTTGGAACAGACAATAAGAAGTTCATCTCTTTGAGACCAGAATTCAGAATCTTCGAATACTTTAATAAATAAATAATTCTTATATTTCAATTGCACATATGCGGAGTCTGTGTCACACACGCAGAGTTACATAAGTTCAAATGCCGTGCAGACATATCATAAAAGCATAACTCCGGCGAGGCCTGAAATGCAAACTCCGATCAATTTATACAGTGACAAGAAAGAGGACAGCCAGGGCCAAGCGCAGCACATTTCCCAGAAGGAGCCGTTTGGCACGTCATATATGTGCAATGCACATCACTGGAGCACGGGGGTTGGGGCATGCTCATGTATACCTGCTGCCAATATATTTCCCCTGTCACTGCTAAAATTATCAAAATAATTAGCGTATTAGAACTTAATTACCTATGATCACTACTATGATCAATCAATCTCGTCTAATTTACCAAGCAACAGAATGTTGTGCGGTAACTCTGTCATCTGAAGCGAAGGAAGGATAAGTAATGGGCCTCTATCGTAAGGATCAAGTGTAATACTCCGTGCCGGGAATCAAAAACAACAATCAGGAAATAACCACATGTGGTACGAACAAGTCTCCTTAAATGATCATAGGAGTTGATATATATAGCCGGTGCGCTTGTTTGTGTCCAATTCGGAGGTGATGACCACCGGAAGGAAGGAAGGAGCTAGAGATGGGGAAAAAAAAAGTATGCATGGGAGGCCAGACATCTCCTTCTAGAAGAAAAATTTAATCGAACATATGAATCTTGAAAAGCTCCTTATCTTTTTCAAACTTTTGTTAGTAGTGTTTTAAATTATTTTTTTTTTACTGTTTCGATTCGTTTTAATTAAATGAATCTAAAATGTAAAAATTTATGTCCAAATACTAAAATAAATCAATAAAGACAATAATAAATCAAAATAAATAAATTTCAAAATCAAATTCTAAACAAATGAACCGACGTATGAGTTTTGTTGTCACTTATCTCATTCATTAACGAAGGAAGGAAAACTGAATATCATTCTCATCAATTAAACACAGCTTTAGGATTGAAGGAGAAATTCCATACCAGTGTTTGAAAGCAAGGCAATGAAAATGCAAGCAAGGATTGAAGAAACTTTCCCAGAAGACATTCTGCCAAATGCTCTCTCTCTCTCTCTCTCTCTCTCTCTCTCTCTCTGTTTTCTAAGGCAATTTACAGAAAAAATCTTTCTTTGGAGTCAAGGGATTAATAAATGATTGCCTTTGACCCGCAAAGAAAACAGATGGGTCGGATTATTCTCTCTTCCTCCAATTTTAAAAATGAAAAAAAGAAGAAGTTGAAAATAAGGCGAATTTACCATTTAAAATCTTATTTCTCCTTTTCCCTATTTGTCTCTCCCACTATTTTGTTTATTTCTCAACATTTATGTTCATCGAATATATCAGAACACGTTTTATCTGCACGGGTTTATATTTTTCAAGATAAATGTATTCTGATCGTGTGTTTATCTATATCTAATAAATGTGAATTTTAACTTGATTATTATTCTCGACATATAAATGATTATGATTATTAAAGTAATAAATTTCATTAGCTAATATAATAAATTTGATGTAAATTTGGATGTATAAATACATTTTTCTATTGGTATATTACATTAAAAGGGTTTAAGAATATAATTTATCGTGCATAGATTCGAACACAGATGTGTTCAGAACTATCGGATGTACATGAAGTCCTTCAAAATAATTAGATTTCACGTATATCCGTAGACACAATTTTAGAAAATAATCAATCAGTAGATTGCCGTAATCCACATCAATTTCATATCTATTTTCTTTTCGGGTGAAGGAAAAACATTTAATGCCAAATCAAATAGAATCCCTCTATAAATATCATTAAAAATAAATCTTTCTTATTGTCGTAACAAATAAAGGAAAAAACAGAAGAGAAGAGTCCACAAACACCCTTTGGCGAAATATGTCTCTGTGAAAACACCCAAATCAACCCTTGGTACAGCAGCAACCAAATTCTGACCCGTCAGGTGCTCCCTTTGTGATACCCAATCCCATAGACGTCCAGTCTCATTAACCGTCTTTGGAAGGTAAATCCCAAAAATAATACTAGGAACATATACACTGCGGATCAAAGTTAATCTCGTACATGCGAGCGTGTCGGTTTTGCTACTGGTATGGTACGTACCGGTACCAGTGTGTACTAGCGTACCGTTTCGGATTTATTGCTAAAATTAATATACATATTTCAAATAATATTTTTTAACAAAAAATTATACTAAATATATAAAATAAAGCATCACAATTTAAAAATAAATCATTAAACATAAAAAAAAATTATGATTTTTACCCTCTATTTATGTCTAATTACCCCCAAAAAATATTAATTTTTAATTATTTTTAAATACGGACCGGTACGGTACGGTACTGGCCGATATTGGCCGGAATACACCGAAACAGTCTGGAACAGCCCGAAATAGTTACCCGACCGAAACTCCAGTAGTCCGGTACCATTACGAGGGCGGTACAGGATGTACCGATCAGTACGGGACGAGATTAATAACTTTGTTGCGGACATATTCAGACACATATGTTTTTGGAGTCATTAGATGAACGTGAACCCTTAATAATTTGAAGACCACACGTGCATCCAATGACTTTGGACATATCTGTATCTGAATGTGTTCAAAAAAAATATATATGTTCGTAGACTTTTTGAATCCCAATTGTTGTCAACCATTGTCATTAATGAGCTTGTCTATTTGACCTATGTATTTAGAATAAGTTTACTAACACAACAAGTTATACATTAAAGTATACATCATACCTACGTGAGTAAAAACAGATCCCATGAATTTTGATATGTACTTCGGGCCAAAATTCGTGTTTCGTGAGCAACTTTAAAGGAGTAATGTCAGTACCAAACAGTAGCAGTGACTTCAGGCGATCAACGAGATTCGAATTGGCCATTACGTTACTTGTTGTTTTGACTGTTGCAATGGCAGCGATTGGGATAGTCTTAGTTTTTAGGCTTCGGAAGAAGAATGGAGAGGAAAATGATTCGGAATTGGGAGAAGGGAATTCATTTCCTTGGCAAATAAGTCCTTTCCAGAAGCTGAATTTCTCTGTCGAAAAAGTTTTGAAATGCCTAGTTGAATCCAATGTGATTGGAAAAGGATGCTAGGGGATTGTCTACCACGCAGAAATGGACACCGGTGAAGTCATTGCAGTAAAAAAGCTATGGCCAACTTCACTAGGCTCCAAATATACTTCCCAAAATAACGCAGGAGTTCGCGATTCTTTCTCAACCGAGGTAAAAACCCTTGGTTCAATACGCCATAAAAACATTGTCAAGTTTTTGGGTTGCTGCTGGAACCAAAAAACAAGGCTGCTTATGTATGAATACATGCCTAATGGGAGCTTAGGAAGTTTGCTTCATGAAAGGAGTGGCAGCTGCTTGGAATGGGAGTTGAGGTATAAAATTGTGTTGGGGGCAGCTCAAGGGATAGCTTATTTGCACCATGATTGTGTTCCTCCAATTGTCCATAGGGATATCAAGGCCAATAACATCCTCATTGGTCTTGAATTTGAGCCTTATATTGCTGATTTTGGGCTTGCTAAGCTTGTTGATGCTGCTGATTTTGCTAGGTCCTCCAGCACTGTGGCTGGTTCCTATGGCTACATTGCTCCAGGTCAGTTCCTTATGTTTTTCATTTCTCAAAATCCAAAAAGCTCATTGGGAGGTGATTTCTAACACACAAGTAGTACTCTCGATATTGCTTCTTTCTTCCTTTTGGTATAACAGTGTATGCTTTTTTGCTAATGTGCAGAGTATGGCTACATGATGAAGATCACCGAGAAGAGCGATGTGTACAGCTACGGTGTGGTGGTGCTAGAATTGTTAACAAGAAAGCAACCAATTGATCCAACAATACCAGATGGGCAACATATTGTGGACTGGGTGAGGCAGAAAAGGGGTGGAATTGAGGTTCTGGACTCGGGTCTACGAGCCAGGCCGGAGTCAGAAATCGAGGAGATAATGCAGACCTTGGGGGTGGCTCTGCTGTGTGTCAATCCTTCCCCTGATGATAGGCCTACCATGAAGGATGTAGCTGCAATGCTAGAGGAAATAAGGCATGAGAGAGGGGAGTTTATGAAAGTTGATCAAATGATTCTTCAAGGAGGAACCAAAGCAAGTGATGGACAAGATAATCAGAGGTCTAGTGGAGGAGGAACATCAACAAAAACAGATGGATTGCATCACTTGGGAAGTAATAGCTCAAGCTTTTCTGCATCCTCCCTACTATAGCACTCTTCCTCCTCCTCCAATTCCTAAGTTGGTTTTAAATAGTGATTTGTTTTGTGCAATAATTGCAATCGGTGACAGTAGACTTGTTAGATTCGTCAATTTGATCATTTTTCTTTTTTTATCCGAATAAAATCTATTAGCCTGCGTGAGAATTAACTTGTTTACTTTTCTATGATTCTGTGTCATCTTTTTTATAGTTGATTCTAATTTAATAGTATCATCAAGATCTGAAGATTCTTTCCAAATCACCTTTGAATACCCTTAATATTCTCTTGAGTTCTCTCCAGAATTCTTGCCATATCTTTTCAAGATCTCCTCGGAAATCCAAATAGCTTGGGTCTCTATTTGGACCAAATTATTGACCCGATCGGTATTCGGTCTTAGGTTAAAGCCTGCAGGTTTTATTGGGACTTCAACTTCGCCACCCATGACTTCGGCCCAACGTTCTTTGTCAAGGCCTACGCTATGTTGTCGTGTTAGTGGGGACGATCCGCTATTCCTACCCATTACATGAACTATTATGGGTACGAAAGAAAATTGCATTTTATTTGTTTTTATAAGAACATAAACACTATGTACTCGCAAAAAAATCTAGGATACAATGAAATTACAATTATTCAGTCAAAAAAGAATTACACTCTACTGAGTGAATTACACAATCAAAATCATGCGATTTTTTTAAACCGCACGATATGTGTCTACAAACGGCAGCAAAAGGAGAAAAAAGCATGAATAAAGCAAAGTTTTACAGCTCGCAACGGTGAGACTTGAATCCAGACATCAGGCCCGATACAAAGCGTCTCATCCATCAGGCCAACCCTATTTTTAACGGGCCAAATAAACGTTTGCAAATTTTGAGAAGCTAAATTATTTAATTGTAGTTTTTCATGTTCATGTTGCGTTTGACATCCTCTGCATTTTGTTTGACAGATTCCTTTGATTCCTCGGCCTTTCCGACAACTTTGTCTTTGATCTTCTGGGTGGTTTCCTTAACTGTACCCCATGCACCTTCTGCAGTTTGCTTTGCTTTCTCTGTTATATCTTGTGCTGTGTCTGTTGCCTTCCCTGCTGCGTCTTTTGCTTTCTGTCCAACCTTAAATTTTTAAATTAAGAGAAAATTAGTTTTTAAAAAAAAAATTATTTGACAAAAATAAATAACATCAGATACAATTATAAATGTCTCACATCTTCAGCAGTGGAGGAAGCCTCGTTTTTCAAATCTTTGGCGGCTTTGACTGCCTCATTGGCCTGCTCTTTCCCTGCTTCAGTAGCCCTACGTGCATGTGTAACGGTAACCTCATGGCGTATACTGGCCTGTACAAGCATAGCTTTTAGCCACACAGTATCTATATATACATATAATTCCTATTTCTATTTTTATAGATAGAATCAAAGTTCGTCTTGTTGCCAAAGGCTTTACAAGGCTCTCCGAAGAGTTCAAGCGCGACAAAATTGTATTTTTTGGCCATTGGCAGAAGGTATAGAATGCCAAAAAAGCAAGGGCTATTATGGAATGTCCGGTGCCTAATAAAAAGGGAATGGGGGGATTCTACATGAGTTGGCTTTGTTTTATCAGGTTCTGTTCAAAATTTTAGTATGATCATCAGTCCAATCACGAAGTGCATGGAAGATGAAGACTTTGGTTTGGTCAAATCATCGGCTAAGACATTCCAACGTATTTAACTTTTCACATGCCCCCAGAAGCTTTTTTAAAGGTCACAAAGAAAAGTTTACGAAATCTGATTTTGTTGGTTTAGCATTTGTCTACACTCCCAATCTGACAAGAGAATGAAAAATAATTTCTTTGCACTAAATAGTATCAATTTGTAAAGAGTGTGCATTGTCTCTCTTATAGTCTAGGTCTAGACTATTCAACACCCACCTGACTAGAAGGATTGAGAAATAAATATAGTACAAAATTTATCTTAATACTTTACCTTATGAAGTCCTCCATTTATTTCGAAGGTGCTGATTGATAGCGAGACATAGATGACTAAATGAATATATACATATCGAATCATTCTGTGTAAACTTTGTAAAATTCGTCTATTCATATGACTTTCTCACAATCATTATAAGAAATGAAATTCACCTGAAAAGGGCGCGATGCAATAGAAACAAGAACCCTAGGGCTCCACGGGTATCGAATCACAGTTGCTCCGGCATGGTGGCATTTGGTAAGGATGGTTGTGAAGGCCATGGCTGCCATTCTCTTTTTGGTCTTTTTGTTTTAGCTGCTTCAGTGATATTTTTTGAAGGGGACTTATTATCCTGTTGGATTATTCACTCTGGTGGCCAATGTATTTATAGACCACAGTGGCCTACATTTTTGGTGTTATGCTGGGGATGGCGATTTTCTCTCATTTGTATGTGGTTATAAAATTTAAATATTTGGAAGATCTAAAGGTGACCTTGTATTTAATTTGAGGTCCTTTTGTTGTTTGTTTCCCGGGATTCATGCATTATGTTCCATTTTTAAAAAAAAAAAAAAAAAAGGAGAAGAGAAGAGAAAATAACGTTATTTATGTGATGTCCCGTCCCACATCGAAACTCGAAAGTCTTCATGGGTGATCCTGGGTATATAAAGAACCATGTAAACTATTACTAATAACTTGCGTTTAAGCATTTTGGGCCACGTGGTTAGGCTTCAACAAGTTACTGGGTTAGTGGTTTACTTGGGGCGTTACAATTTAAGTTCGATTAATTGCTTTCAACGCATTCACATAAACACATTTTTCGTTTCTCGTATTATCATAAAAAATAGTACTCAAGTGAATTCAAAGAAAATTAACGCAATTTGGATATTTTTTTACACAGCCTAGATGGTAATTTCTTCGTCTTGGTATGCTTATTCACTTATTGGCAAGCGTGTCATTTTTTCACATAAAAAGAACAATATTTTCATGAGAAAAAACTTATATATTTTTACACTAAGGACTAATTTGGCTTGTAGTTATTTTTGAATTATTGAAAAGATAATAACCAAACTCATTTGGCATAAATAATTTGGTTCCCCATAAACTCCATCACCCATTTAACGCGACTCATATTTATGGGTCTTGCACTATTTTCACGTTGAAATTATAAATATTCTTATATGACGTTTCTTGAGATTTTTAGGTTTGAGGGACAAAATTATCATTTTTATTTAACATTTACACTTAATATGCCTAAAAATCCACACTAATAACTTAATCTAAACGAACTAAAATTATTATATTTCTACAAAAGCCTTTATAAGACAATAATTCAATAACTTAATAATATAGTCAAGCAAAATTGACTAAAATCAAAAGATCTCAATGAGTACTTTTCTACAAAATTTTCAAAATTATGTAGACAAAAATAAATTTAAACTAAAAGATATAAATAATTTTGAGATTCCAAAATAAACAAATAATTTGGGTCATGCTGAGTAATTGGTAATGTTTGGACTTTTATGGGCAACAATTGGCAACTTTCTTAATGGGCTGAGCATGAAAAACAAAAGCTGCCATTGATGAGCCATTCATGGACAAAGACGAATAAAAATGGGCCTTGAATTAGAAAAACTTTAAAATTAAATATCATCTATTTTAATATAAAATTGGGCTATTCATTTAAGTGTAACCTTGAAAATAAATCACATTATAAAAGTGATTTCTATTATTAGCCTTGAAAAAAAATATGGTTTTTTATTGTAATACAAAAATTGTAATGTTTAAAATGTATAGCAAAATGTATTATAGATTGTGATTATGCGGGTGTTTTTAAGAGGAGTAAAAACTTGACTGAACGATCTAGTGAAAGTAGATTCTCTCTAAAATGAAAGGAATTTGGAAAGGCTAGCGAGTAGGGGTAGATATATCTTAGGGTCACCTGATTCCACTTGAACCCCCTCAACTTTTCAAAATTTGTATTATTGTTAGAGATCTACAAATTAGTTAGTGATTTTGACCCAATCAAAATTATAATATTACCTCAAGTATGAAAATTTCTGTATAACAAGTATAAAAAATGCCCAAAGCATTTCACATGGTGTATGAAACTGTATCAAGCAATTTATCTAAACAAAAGATAAATATTTTTATTATGCAGAATGTAAAAAAAAATTATTTTTTGAATTTAAAAAAATAACTGATGAATAATACTTTACACGTCTATAGTTAATACATGTCTTAATTGTTTACTTAACGAATGACTCATTTCTTTTAAGTAAGAAAAGTCCTTGAGTATTGCTATAAAGTAAGATATATGTAAAATTTTATATTTATCTCTTATTATATAAATATTTTTCATGTAATTTTAGTTAAGATTTTGATCCTACTAGTTGATATTTCTGGCTCAACCTCTCCTAGCGAGCCCTTTAAAATAACTTAAAACGGACACGAGTAATGCTTGATTTAGCAAAAATAGATTCCCTAAAAAACGAAAGGAATTTCGGAAGGCTAATGAGCTCTTTAGGATAATTTAATTAGAATGGACACGAGGAGTAAAGATTTGATTGAGTGACCTCGCAAAAGTGGATTCTTTGTAAAAACGAAAGGAATTTCAAAAGGCTAGCGTGCCCTTCAAGATAACTTAGAACAGACAATAAAAAGTTCATCTCTAGTTAAGACCGGAATTCAGAATTTTTGAACACTGTAATAAATAAATTATTCTTATATTTCAATTGCGCATATACGGAGTCTGTCACAAGCGGTATCATAAGAGCATAACTCCGGCGAGGCCTGAAAATGCAAACTCCGATCAATTTATACAATGACAAGAAAGAGGACAGCCAGGACCAAGCGCAGCGCATTTCTGAGAAGGAGCCACTTGGCATGTCATATATGTGCAATGCATATCACTGGAGCACGGAGGTTGAGGCATGAACATGTATACCTGCTGCCAATATACGCCCCCTGTCGCTGTCGCTGCTAAAATTATCAAAATAATTAGCTTATTAGAACTTAATTACCTATGATCACTACTATGATCAATCAACCTCGTCTAATTTACCGAGCAACAGAATGTTGTGCAGTAACTCTATCATCTGAAGCGAAGGAAGGATAAGTAATGGGCCTTTATCGTAACAGATCAAGTCTAATACTCCGTGCCGAGAATCAAAAATAACAATCAGGAAATAACCACATGTGGTACGAACAAGTATCCTTAAATGATCATAGGAGTTGATATATATAGCCAGTGCGCTTGTTTGTGTCCAATTCGGAGGTGATGACCACCGGAAGAAAGGAAGATGGAGCTAAAGACGAAAAAGAAAAAAATATGCCCGGGAGGCTAGACATCTCCTCCCAGTGAGAAATTTGATCGAACATATGAATCTTGAAAAGCTCCTTATCTTTTTTAAACTTTTGTTAGTAGTGTTTTAAATTATTATTTTTTACTCTTTCGATTCATTTTAATTAAATGAATCTAAAATGTAAAAATTTATGGCCAAATACTAAAATAAATCAATAAAGACAATAATAAATCAAAATAAATAAATTTTATTTAATTGTTTTTGCCTCTTTTGAGCTCAAAAAAAATTTCAAAATCAAATTCTAAACAAATGAACCAACGTATGAGTTTTGTTGTCACTTATCTCATTCATTAACGAAGGAAGGAAAACTGAATATCATTCTCATTAATTAAACACAGCTTTAGGGTTGAAGGAGAAACTCCATACCAGTGTTCGAAAGCAAGGCAATGAAAATGCAAGCAAGCATGAAAGAAACTTTCCCAGAAGACATTCTGCCAAATACGCTCTCTCTCTCTCTCTCTCTCTCTCTCTCTCTCTCTCTCTCTCTATCTCTCTATTTCTCTATCTCTCTCTGTTTTCTAAGGCAATTTACAGAAAAAATCTCTTTGGAGTCAAGGGATTAATAAATGATTGCCTTTGACCCGCAAAGAAAACATATGGGTCGGATTACTCTCTCTTCCTCTAATTTTTAAAAATGAAAAAAGAAGAAGTTGAAAATAAGGTGAATTTACTATTTAAACTCTTATTTCTCCTTTTCCCTATTTGTCTCTCCCACTATTTTGTTTATTTCTCAACATTTATGTTCATCGAATATATCAGAACACGTTTTATTTGCACGAGTTAGTATTTTTCAAGATAAATGTATTCCGAGAGTGTGTTTATCTATATCTAATAAATGCGAATTTTAGCTTGATTATTATTCTCAACATATAAATGATAAAGTAATAAATTTCATTAGCTAATATAATAAATTTGATGTAAATTTGGATTTATAAATACATTTTTTATTGGTATATTACATTAAAAGGGTTTAGGAATATAATTTTTCGTGCACAGATTCGAACGCAGATGTGTTCAGAACTATCGGATGTACATAAAATCTTTCAAAATAATTAGATTTCATGTATATATATCTGTTCCAGATACATCTGTATCTGAATTTATACATAAAAATTGTATTCCTAGATTTGCTCTATTACATCAATTTTTAGAAAATAATCAATCAGTAGATTACCGTAATCTACATTAATTTCATATCTATTTTCTTTTCGGGTGAAGGAAAAACATTTAATGCCAAATCAAATAGAATCCCTCTATAAATATCATTAAAAATAAATCTTTCTTATTCTCGTAAAAATTAAAGGAAAAAACAGAAGAAAAGAGTCCACAAACACCCTTTGGCAAAATATGTCTCTGTGAAAATACCCAAATCAACCCTTGGTACAGCTGCAACCAAATTCTGACACGTCAGGTACTCCCTTTGTGATACCCAATCCCATACACGTCAAGTCTCATTAACCGTCTTTGGAAGGTAAATCCCAAAAAGTAATCCCAAAAACATATACACTGCGGACCAAAGTTATTAATCTCGTATAGGTGAGCGTATCGATTTTTCTACTAATACGGTACGTACCGGTACCAGTGTGTACTGATATACCGTTTCGGATTTATTGCTAAAATTAAAATACATATTTCAAATAATATTTTTTTACAAAAAATCGTATTAAATATATAAAATAAAGCATCATAATTTAAAAACAAATCATTAAATGTAAAAAAAAATGATTTTAACCTCTATTTATGTCTAATTATCCCAAAAAATATTAATTTTATTTTTTTAAATAGGGACCGGTACGGTACGGTACCGGCCGATATTGGCCAGAACACTCCGAAACAGTCTAGAACAGCCTGAAATAGTTGCCCGAATAGAACTCCGGTAGTCCGGTCCCGTTACGAGGACAGTACGAGACGTATCGACCGGTACGGGACGAAATTAATAACTTTGTTGCGGACACATTCAAACACATATTTTGGAGTCATTATATGAACGTGAACCCTTAATAATTTGAGAACTACACGTGCATCCAATGACTCTGGACATATCTGTGTCTAAATGTGTTCAAAATATATGTGTTCGTAGATTTTTCGAATCCCAATTGTGGTCAACCATTGTCATTAATGAGCTTGTCTATTTGACCTATGTATTTAGAATAAGTTTATTAACACAACAAGTTGAACATTAAAGTGTACCTTATGCCTACGTGATATATCATTATAAGACAAAATATAAAAGCGAGTCCCATGAATTTTGATATGTGTTCAAATTAGTAGATGCCACATGAACGTGATGTATAATTTGATGTACAACATAACGTGTTAGTAATATTGCTCATGTATTTATTTTGTCTTTTGTAAACTTAATCTAGTTAACTTCGTTATGACTAAATTAATTTAATTGTGTTTTGACATAATATAACGAAATATTTGATCCAACTTGTAACGAGAGAGGATGAAAATGTCATTAAACTCTAACCCATCAACGTATCTTATTGGGAGCACTTATATTTTTTTGTCTTACCGGGTCTTGTCTTTTAGCTTATTAATTTAGTCAAAACTATGAGGATTATTGGCCTCTGAAAAAACCATTTGACATTAAATTATGAATAATTTTTAAATCAACCGGATAAATCGGCTATGAAAAAAAAAATTACCGGACCCCATAACCAAAACCATGCAAGAAATTACTAGTGACAAATGCCCCATGCTTGGGAAAAAGTCTCTATTTGCCATTGACTCCTCCTCCTCACTGATCGAATGTGAAAATGCCTCTAATAATAAAAGAAAAATCTTCGAATTTGTTATCAGAAACATTATTGCTAGCTATTTGATTACGATTACGATTACGATTATGATCATGATCATGATTTTGATTTTGATTTATTTCAAACGGAACAGATTACTTGGAAGGAGTTTAAACAAGATTCAGGGAAACTATAGTGCACTTTTTTGTCCACGTCGTAACTTTGCCTATTTTGTTCTCGAAACTGTATCGTTTTGATACCATGCATTTTGATAACAATTCGTCTGATACGTCAAAACGGTGTAGTTTTGATGACAAATAGAGCAAAATGACGATTGTCTTGTCCGTACTACCGCGCACTACAAGAAAGCATACTACAACTTCTCCAAACCCGTTTAAACAAGGGGGACAAAAAATCATTCTGGCATATTTTCTTTATTTAATGATCAATCAGCATTATTATTAATTATTATTCTCACTTTCTCTCTCTTTTTAACATGGCTGCATGGGGATTCGGAGAGGCTGTAGTGTACTTTTTTGTAGTGTGCGTGTAATATGGGCAAAACGACGTAGTTTTATCCACTTTGCACTCATAACTACATCGTTTTAACTTATCACACGAATTGTTATCAAAATACATGAAATCAAAATGATATAGTTTTGAGGACAAAATGTTTTGAGGACAAAATGGGTAAAATTATGTTATTTTGTTTGTACTACACGTATATTAAAAAAATACACTACAGCTTTTCCAAATCTCGGCATGGGTCTCCCTTCTGTTTTCCTGGAGTGTGAGATTTTTAACCTGATATAGAGGATTTTCAGTGCTTTAATATTTCTTTAAACTTATGGGCTTAGTCCAAAAAATGGGCTATTAGTCTTAGAATAAGGCCCACTGTACTGGAGCCCATAGCCGCCTAAGTTTTTCCCTTTTTGGTTTTTGGCAAGAGCCCACAGCAAACAAATAAAAACCTCATCTCGGCACCCATATGTCTCCCCAATTTGCTCTCGAGTGATCGGTCAAAATTTTGGAAAAAATATAATAAATATATAAGAGAGAAGATATATCATAAGTGGAAATTTATTATAGATGAATGAATAGTTATACGAGTTTGTTTGAGTATTTTTAAGGAAGTAAGATTTGGTATATAAGAGTAGGTGTATGACATTATTGTAATTAATAATGACATTTGTATAAATAGAAAACAGATATAGAAGGGGAGAGGGGAGAAGAGAATTTTAATCCCCCTCCAGATGAATAAATTAGTATCCTGAATATTATATCCAAGGTTCAAAGATATAAACAAATCTCGGATATAACAAGACGGATAGTCATAGTTGGGGTGATAGCTAGCCAATAGATCATTCTTTGACTGCTAACTCGATGTGCTCCCATTATCCGCTCAGCTATGGTATAATCATGGGACTTGAATTGTTTTCTTTTTCACATCTCGAAAAGTAGATATTTCGTGTAAAAATTTGTGTTGAGACATCGATGAAAGAAAATTTGGGAGTCATTTCTTTGTCTTTCTTTTCTATTAAGACAAATCTGATCATGAAGAAAGTGAAACATTGATATCAAATAATCAAATTTGAGGTGAGTCTGATAACAACCAACGCACAGTATGCGTGTAGTGCATTAATTAGCACATACGTTGCTCTTGAGGTCATAAGATGTAGCAAAAACTTGCACAATGATATGATATGTAATTTTGATACAATCACATATATATAATTAAACACACACATGCACACACTCACATAAGAGACGTGCTCTACGCATACTGAGCTCAACTCTTATGTGCGTCTGCGTAAAAATGTGTTTGAGCGTACGTATGTGATTTTAGACTTTTTGTATGGTATTATTATGTGTGGTTGGAGTTTAAAGGGAAGAGGGTAGAGGTAAACGATGGAATTTACAACACTTGAGCAGACTTGCTGCACATTGCAATATTGCATTTACTTCCCCCAACTATTGACCGTACCAATTATAAAGAAATCTCCAGACCTGTTGCCCGAAAAAGGCAGGGCAGGCTGTCACGAATCATGACTCCGCCTCATTTCAACGTCGACTCTCTCTCTTTCTCTCTCTCTCCATTGCCGGAATAATTGTGGGTGGGGCTAGTTTAGGGCTGCTGCAACGCGACCGGAGTTCCGGAATAATTGGTCCCGCTTTTGTCGTTTGAAATTTTCCTGTTCAATGGAGTAATATCTTTTCGTTATTTTTTTATAACACTTAGGGGGTTTTGGGGAGCCTACTTTTTGGTTTTTTATTTTTGATTTTTTAGCTTTTTGGCTTTTTGAATTATGGCCAGAATGAGTTTTGAATTTGGGAGTAGTGTTTGGGAGAAATGTGCAGAATGCATTTTGCAGAAGTAGTAGTGTTTGGGAGCCTACTTTTGAAAATGAGTTATGGATCATCTTTTACTAATTTGCCCTTGGTCAAGATGAAAACTTGTAATTTATTTAAAATGGTAATTGGACAATATTTTGGAAAAGGATTCGTCTTTTTTTTAAGAAGGGATCCGTCTATTTTTCCGTACTTAATAAGAATTATGAAAAATGAAAGTAGTAGGACAAAAAAATTAAAAAGATGGTCCAATAATATCGACATACAAAGCATCGAAATTAAAACACAAACAACGAACGCATCCAAACAAAAAACATTAGACAAACACGGCGGAGCACAGTCGCCAGGAGGTGTAGGACCGTCTGATGGTAGTCTTCAATTTCTAGAAGTAGAAAATGAGAATGGGAAAAGGACCTCTTGCCCTACTTTTGCATTTTGGCTCCAAAAGGTCAAAAACCAAAACCTATTCTGCAGAACATGTTTTGCAAAACTGGCGGCCAAACACCTAAAACAGGAAAATGAGAATGCAAAAATGGAAAAACCTGGCGCCCAAACAGGCTCTTAGAAGGTCGGAGAATCTACTTTCTCTATCTAATTTCATTCAAGTTACATTGTTTTGCTTTGGTGATAAATTTAATTGATAGAGGGATAATGTAGATCACCCACTAAAAATATGTACTTAATTGGAGTAGCTAGGTTTTGATTTCTTCTTAATTATATTAAGATTTTAAATAGTGGTATCAGCGACTGTATAATAATATCGTAAGTACCGCACAACACGTTGCTGGACATAATTATAACGCTATTGAACAATATAAATATCTTTTTTGAATAATTCTTTTTAAGTGTCTAAATAGCCGTAAACAGCTAGTATCAGTTGTAACATCCGTACCCAAATAAAAAATAAAACTTCCATTTTTTTTTATATACAAAAAAAAGGTAACGCTACGTAAACGCAACTACCCTTCGTACTTATTATCATTTTTTTATATAAAAAAAATTTGCCATTCTTTTTTTACTTTTAAAGTGCATGTAGAATCTAAAAATAAAAAAGTTTAATTAAATCTTCAAAAGAATTATTTGAAACTAAAAAATATGAAATTCTATATGACCTTGTTCCCCTAAAAAATTAAAACTCATTACAAAAACACAACTAGAGCACAAGAAAAATTAATTTGCTTGGTATGTTTTCACGACTTGTCTCTTTTTAAGCTAGTGTCCAAGTCTTTTTCCGACAAATATCTCTTGTGTGATGCACTATATTTAGGGGTCGTTTGGATGGGGCCAAAAGTCCCCTGATAATTTCCTGGGTTTGGAAACACAAATTTTATCCCTGATTACTTTCTACCCGGTATTACTTTTAACTAGGGAGGGTGCTTGAGCCTGATAATTTTTGGGTAGTCTTTGGTGTCCCCAAAAATTATCCGGCTGATGGAGAGATGAATTTTGTCTATTTTACCCCTCTTTATTCCTTGACATTTATTCTAATGCGCCTATTTGGACAAAAAAAGTGATCGATCATTCGAATATTTTCTTATTGTGTTTTTTGAATTTTAATCTAAAAAAAAACTAAAAACTTATCGTTTACTTAAAAAAATCATTTCAGGAATAACCGTATGCTCAAAATATTTTGATAAAGGATTGTTGAATTATGATAAGATATTTATTGACTAATATTTTGTTATTATTTTTCTCTTTTTTTTTTTGTTGGTTGATAAAATAAAGTTAAAAATCTCTTAAACTATTCAAAAATATTCACATTCATCACATATTCTAATGGGCCTAACTTTAGTGGACAAAAAAATGACCAACACCGCTCATTCGAACCCCTTTCGATCGTGCTTTCTGAATTTTATTCTAAAAAAAATACTAAAAATTTACCGTTTACTCAAAAAATTATTTCGAGAATAGCCGTGAGCTCGAAATATTTTGATAAAAAGTTATTGAATTATTGTAAGATATTTGTTGATTTATATTTTGTATTTTTTTGTTAATTGATAAAATAAAGTTAAAAATCTCTTAAATTATTCAAAAATATTCGCATTCATCACATGTCCTAATGAGCCCAACTTTAGTAAAAAAAAAATGACCGACACCGCTCATTCGAACCCCTTTTGATCGTGCTTTCTGAATTTTATTCTCAAAAAAATATAAAAAATTTATCGTTTACTCAAAAAAATATTTTGGGAATAGCCATGAGCTCAAAATATTTTAATAAAAGGTTGTTGAATTATGATAAGATATTTGTTGATTTACATTTTGTTGTTATTATTTTTTAATTGATTGATATTTCTGTTTATCATTCATTTTTTTAATAATGTTTTTTATTAAATATAATACATTAATGAATTTCTTAATTAATTAATATTTTAAATTATCCAAAATTAATTATATATATTGAGTTTTGCATTTATATATACTTTATTTAATACATAATCAAGTTTAATACTGCACAAGGTAAAATAGTTATTTGACAGTTTTTTTCCTTATCTACCCACTTTTATCCCCCTCATTTCATAAATCATCCAAACCAAGTTAAAATATATCCCCATGTTTAATCCCTCATCCAAACCATCTACTTTTTTATACCCCTCTATAAATATCACATCAATGTGGGTCATCCCTCCAAAAATAATACCTCCTCTTATTTTATCCCCCTCCAAAAATTATCCCCTTGAAAATATTACTCCATCCAATCGGCCCCTTAGGGTTATACTTTATACACTGAGAGTACTCATGACATGCATGCATTTAACTCCATTTAATACCACTCAACTGCTCCCCAAACTCCCCATTTCTGCCTATAAAACTACACAGCCCACTTCTCTCAACAGTTGCCAAGTCCAGGGGAAAAGAAAGAGCAGAACATAGAGAGAGAGAGAGAGAGTCAAAAGAAGAGAGAGAGAGACAATGGCAAGGTGGTTTGTTGCATTACTTGTAATTTCCCTAGCAGTAGTTTCTCAAGTCACTGCTAGAACCATGCCTAGCGAGGTGGGGTTGGATGACCAGAAGAATGTGGTTACTTTTGGTGGACTGGGTGGCTACAGTGGGATAGGCAACAATGGACTGCCGATTGGCGGAATCGGTGGGGGAGTCGGCGCTGGTGGAGACCTGGGTGGAGTCAGTGGTATTGGGGGAGTAGGTGGTGGTGTTGGGTTAGGAGGGGGAGCTGGCGGTGGCTTGGGTGGAGGCGCTGGTGGTGGCTTGGGACCTCTCGGTGGAGTCACTGGAGGCGGTGTAGGCGTTCCCTTGGGTGGTCTTGGCGGCGGTGTAGGAGTTCCCTTGGGTGGTGGCATTGGAACTGGGATTGTTCCTTTTCCTTGAAGTAATGATGGTAGTGCTATATAATTAGTGGTTAATTAGCGATATATTTCTAAGTTGTAGTGTTTGGAAGGTTTATAATTTTAGTTTAGTGTGTGCTAATTAAGGTTGTCTGTCATTGTCGATTTCTGTATTCTGTTGTCGGATAGTTGCTTTGTAATATTTATTTCATCAGCCTGTCGTTTTAGTGTTCTACGAAATAAAACTATCGTAGTACTGTGTGTTGTTTTATATATGCAAGTAATATATTGTGTTAGAAATTATTGTTCGATTTCATTTGGAGGTTGGACTTTATTTTAAAAAATATTTGTATGTTTTAGAGTATTGAGCTGTGACTTTCATTTTTGGAAGATCTTTCAATAAACTCGAAAAAATCTACACAAAAATTAGATCAAGAAATTTTTTTTGAATTCAAAAATTAGATCAGAAAACAGTAAAAGAATAGTTTTTATTCTTAATTAACTTTTTCATCTTTAGTTAAATTATTGGTCGTGCATATATATTTTACTATCTTTATTTTTTTTCCAAGACTAATAGTTAATTTAAAATTTTATACAAACTTGACAAAATTTGAAAAAAATGACAGTTACTTTAAATACCAATAATTTTGGCCAACTGGGGTTCTGAATAGTCCTACAGACAATGGCATTTTTTTTTACAAGACATTGTCTACCACGTGATGCGACACATTTACAGCCATATATAAATTCATAATAATGGCTCTATTCAGAACCTTAACCAACACGTTACACGTACCCTCGACTTTGTTATATATATAGTCAGATCCTCCTTTGATATTTATTATTCATATTTATTTTTTATGATATCGCACACTTATATTGTATGAACGTACCAAGAGGCAAAGCTAGATGAACTAGAGTTGGTGCCCAGTGGGAAGTGAGGCAGGTATACGACTCATAAGTTTACTGACATTCTATGGGTTGGCACAAGTATGAATAATTAATGCATGAACTGATTTATCTATGTGCCCCGTTCACGAGATTTTTTTTTTTCTTTTTGAAAGATTTTAACTTTTAAAATTTAGATTTGAATATTTACCCAAATTTCTAACTTGAAAAAAATAAATGAAAATCTAAAAATTATAAAACTAGGTTGATGGTGGGATTGTTTATCACAAACAAGGGGTGGTGCAGCTGAATTGAATGCATGAAATTAAAAGGAGTAAGAGTACGTACAACCACTGTCATGAAGCTTCAGCATCCATAGTAAAGGACTTTCACCTACCATGCATTGCTTGCTTGCTTTCCTCAGCTGCTAGTAGGAGTATTTGTTGTTACATTTTGGTTTTCCAGGCCCACCAAATTAATAAACTTAGACCAGCCGATATGGCATTTGTTGGTCAAACTGCTTTTTAATCCAGGACAAAAACCCAAAAGTATATATTGAATGGGATTGTGAAAATAATTAATAATGAAAGTGATTGAGCAAAATATGAGTTAGATTCTGCAACTTTGCAGTTCGCATCAACTTGATTTTTTATATGATTACTGTTCTCGACGAGTTTAAATCATTATGGTTGACCCAAAGAGGGCTCGCAAAGGTGTAAAGATTATGGAGTAGAGAGAATTCAACAGAGAATGCTAAAGATTATGGAGTAGAGACTCTTCATTCTTATTCAAACTTGATTTGAAAGAAGATCAAATCAAAGTGAGAACATATTGCTGGTATTTGTTTTTTAATCGTCTTATCTTGTGAAAAGGGAATATTATCGGAGACAAACAAACGGGTGAAGTTTGATCGGACTGTCCTCTGATAGCTAAACCAGTCGGACCATAGAGAAATTTCAAACTACAATTGTTTAGCCAAGAGTATCAAAAAAATAAAAAACTAAGACTTATTTGTTATAATGTTAGCTCCTCATGCAATTTTTTTGGTCCCTGTGTCTTCTTCTTCACTTTTCCCATTTATTGAGTCTGCTTTAGATTGGGCCGAGGGCCGAATATAAAGGCCCACTTTCACCTGCGCTGAAGAAATTCCTTTAGCCTGTAAACCCTATCGCAGCCCAGAGGCTTGGACCGAAACTCTCTCGACTTGACACTTCTGCGCGCCCGCGCGCACGGCCTCACTCCAGTAGACGCGGCGGAGATTCCTGTCAAGGCGAAGAAGAAGCAGGGAGAGAGAGAGAGAGAGAGAGAGAGAATGGGACCAAGAAAGAAGTGTGGAGTGTGCGACGAAGCGGTATCTAAGTACAAGTGTCCCACCTGTCTCATACCCTAGTACGAACCAACACACTCTGCTCTTTCTCTTTCTCTTTCTCTTCGATCCCTAGGGTTTCATGTCGACGCTTTAATTCTTCTTTTTTTCTTTTGTTGATTGATTTTCGGCTTTTAGTAAGTATTGAATTCTGTTTGGACTCGCAGTTGTTCTTTGGTCTGTTTCAAGAAACACAAAGGTAATATGGCTCTTCTGTCTTCTTCTTTCTCTTCTGCGATGATAACAAGGCCCCTTTTTGAAGGTGCAAACAAGGATATTAATGTTAGTGTGTTTGGATGTTGCAGAAGTTCCATGCATTAAGCCAGAATCTTCTTCTGAAGTAAAATTGAGTAAGTATTTGTTGTTATTCTTGTCTCTGTATTGGAGTTGTTATCCTTTATCTAAATGCATAGATTCAGTATATGAATACCGCTTTCGATATGTGGGGTCTGTTTGCTGTTTAAAGGCATCTCGCAAGTTTCCATAGTAACATAATTATGCAAGGATTCTGTAGAACTTGGATCAATTTTGCATCCATATTGTCTCTAGATGGTTGATTTTCTCGACCTTCAAAAAATTGGCTCCTGATGAACAGTGAGGACCCTGAGATTTTTGGGGATCTTGAAATTACAAAATTGGGCCCTATGTGTTTTCATTTAAAAAATTCAACCAATAAAACTTACCTTCGAAATGATATTATCAAAATAGTTATCCTACGTAAATTAGTTTTATGATACTTCATTTAATTGATTCGAATTTTAATTTTAATTTTTACATAAAAAACTGTATTTTTGAGTGATATGCAATATTTATATTGTTAATTCATCGTCGTGGGACTTTAGTACACCATTTAGGCCCGAACTTATAATTGACTTTTTTGGAAAGAAATTATCCCTTTGGTTTGTATACAATGGTAGAATTGAAAAACTAAAAAAATATTCATGATACTAGCAAAAAGTCCGTTAAAGATAAAATGAAGTGATTTTTTGTCAAGTGTTTCCTTTTTTAACTTTTTTATAATGCATTTAGATCAAAGAGAAAAAGAAAAAAAATGACAATTTTTGATAGTAGAAAAGGTGAGAACATGTGCCAAAAAAAAGAAAAATTGAGAAGAGTTATTAAAATTAAAAGAGTAACAAATAAAAGGCGTATAAGCTTTATTAGGGTCTATATGAGAAAAATAGCTAGAATATAATAGCGTTGTATTTAATACTTATTAAATGCCTACATCTGAAATCTAAGGGGGTGGTGTTTATATTTTTATTAAATCGAGTTTTTCAAAGGAAATAAAAGAAGATACAATGTTAATAATTGGAGTAGATTTCATCTCATTATTTTGTATTTGTATAAGATTTGTTTTACATATGGTGTTCTGGTTTTTCTAAAGCTCTTGGTATGGAAGTTTTTGGTTTTGGGATCAATTCTCACAAGCAGTGCGTATTTCCAAGGAAAAACAATTTGAGTTTAAAACAAGCCCTAAATAAGTCGAACATGACCAAAGGGTAAAAACACAAACACTTTACCACTGAACTACGATTGCACTTTCACTATGGAAGTGGTTATAATAGCATCTATAATGTACTCAAAATTGGGCCCCTCTTTTTTGGGCCTAAAATTAGTGGCCACTAGGCCACCGCCTAGTGGGCTTATGCCCAGGGTCGGTCCTAGTGATGAAGCATCAAACTTTGAATATTTCGCAACGGATATGTCTCTTATTTTGAGAAAATAATTAAAACTCCACCATGTTGTGATACAAAATGATTTAAAGCTAGAAAGAGTAGGCATAAGAATTCAGTTAGTTTAGAAATGTAATTGAAAAAAGAGGGTAACATGAATTGACCCCAACCCCGTGATATGCCAAATGATTTATGTCGTTGAATTTAATGACTGTTAGACAATGAAAATCATGACCAAGGACTCCTTTTTCCTTTTTTGTTTGACCGGGAACAATGACTCTCCTTGTTTATATGTTTTTGCTGTATTAAATCCACATTTAACCTAACCTACAGTGCTGAATTATGCGGCTATGATATGGAGTGCCATTGACATTTCCCAACCCGCCAATGACAAATGGGTCTTGTTGTTGTTGGTTCACATACTGTGTAGTTGTACCATGGGTCCATGACAGTTGAGTGGTGCAGACCTCTCCTTTTAGGTGGGAAAAAAGCGCCCTGGCAACTATAAGTGAATTTTATTCGTTGGAGCATTGCATTGATGCATTTGTCAATATTATCCAACGATCGCCTGATGACCATGAGAATTTTGTGTGCGCTTTCATGTGTTACTGTACGACCGCTTTCATGTGTTACTGTCCTGGTTGTTGATACAATAGGTTGGTTCAATACATGCGCAGCAAAGTCCTAGTGGGCTTCCCTTGTCAGCTATGTTACTTTGAAAGACAGAATTTTTTATTGTTGATACTTGACCAATCAAATGCTTTTCTCGATTTCAATTCTTTGTATACTTCATAGTACTCTAGTCTTTTATCAGGTCCTCATTTGCTCTTTTCTGGCTACGTGCCACCAGTTTTTGGAAATGTTTTCATATCTTTTATGTTCTTCTATATATTAGCCTCAGCCCCAGTCTTACAAGCTGAAAGACCATACAATGTTGATGAACCGAGTGAGGTGCTGCAACAACTGGAATTACAGTCTATTGGTATTGTTTTCAAACTTCAACAGGAGTAACTTTTGGTTATCGTTATGCTAGTTGCAGTTGTGTTTGTAGTGAATTTCAATTTGCAAGTTAGATGCAAGTGTGTTAAAACACTGACAGCTGCAGTAACACTGATATCGTGTTCGGCTGTCTCTCCGGCTAAAAGAAATTCGCATATGTTCCTGTATACATAAAAGAGCAGACCCTGTTTGAAACATTTACAAAACCTAATTGCGGATTGAGATCCCCTGCTGTAGTGCTTTGCTCATCCCTGGAGATAAGTTATGAAGTTTCATATGTACATGTCTACAGATTCTACATGACTTGACATGTTTGATGGGTGCTTTGATGTATAAGATATGTATGATATTTCAATCTTGAGCTTTTATCCATACAAAGCGAATACTTCTATTTCCTGGACTCTCTTCCATACACCAGGTTTTTTTTCTTCTTCTGGTAAATTAAATCCTCCTACTTATTTCCGGAGAGAATTGTGGCATCTTCAGCTGGAAAAACAGCCCCGTGTTGAGATTCAAAAATTTCTCAGCTTATTGAGCAAAAAAACAAATATTTCTCAGCGATACTTTTCATCTTTGTTGGATGGCCTATTGTGTTTCTCGTATATAGCTTTCTGACATGGGTCAGTTGTTACACAAGCAGTTTGATTGAATGTGTCTATTAATGTGTTTGAACGTGATCCTTGTGCGTTTTAGGAACAACTGTTTGAAACTTAAGGTAGTTATTCTTGCTCTTTTATTTGCATGTTGACAGATTGGTAAGGAACTTGGGTCATCCAGTAACCATTTTTCTACATGGTACTATGGTATAGGAGTCAATGGATCCATCTTAAAATTTTCTAAATTGAAACAAGAAACAGTGGTGAAGTAGCTCTATCGATGTGAGAACCTGCAAAAAGCAATAGGGAACTCATGTTTTTCCATGCACAGCTTCTTCTAGTGAGATCCGTGATGCCTTAAAGGATCAAGAGCTTCAAAAGCTAATATGCAACATCAACTCTTCCCCGAATGCCGAGAATGTATGTGCTCTCTCTCTCTCTCTAGGGAAATAACCAGAGCAAGAAAGTACTTTGTGCCGAATAAAAGTAGATTGTTGGAGAAACCGGAGTAAGCCTATATTTACATTTTCAGGAGCTCAATAAAGCCATGGAAGCTGATGTATTCCGGATATTTACTGACAAGGTATCACTTGCAATTGCCTCTAATTCTCAACGTTTCGGTGAACCTTCTTGTTTTCACCTTTGAACTGTTGATTTTAGTCAAACTGCACAACGATCACTTGAGCTGTTATTGTTTTCCTCAGATTTTATCTACCATTAGTCCACAAGAGTGAGCTGTTGCAGCTAGAGGACATTGCAAGAACCTCCATTGCTTTTTGAAGGAGCTGTCTAAAGTTGGGCCTTTGTTGCCTTTTTGGCCAGATGCGGCTTTCCCATGCCTGGTTGTGAATTGTGGTCCTTCTCATTGGATGTTGAGCAGAATTTAGTCATGAATGTTCGGTGGAAGATCCTAAATACGTAGGACAGCCTGAGCTTATTTGTTTGGAATGGATGAAAGAACACCAAATATCTTACGATTAAATGTTGTATTCAAACTATTTCGACATACAGCAGATGTCTTCAGTGATTGGTTTCTTTCATGCCCGAGTTGTTCCAGTGGACTCTTCAAGTTTGGACATGAATCTAAGTTTGTACCATATCTATCTATATGTATATCTATCTATACTTATAAAAAGGGGCTATTCCTTTGGCATGAAAACAAAAAATTGAAACCATGTTACAAAGGTAAATATTTGTATTATTATTCTTAAAAAAATTCCAAAACAAATCACTGTCACTTTAATTATTAAAGATAAATAAGTAAATAGATATTTTTATAACTATCTACCATCATTATACTTTATGATTTGATAATTATTTATTTTTTTATTTAATAATCAATTTACACACGTATTGCGTGTGTTTCACCACTAGTTTACGATAATGAGAGATGATCAAGGTACATATTGCAGTGTCGACATTTGAGGTGGGATTCAAATAAAGACAAAAAAATAATAAAATAATATTTTAATAAATATTAGAACTTTTTCTCCACTTATTTCTCTCTGTTTTTTTGGCCCAACCACATCCTCCTCCCCTGAACGAAGTGGACAACTGGAAGGGACTAATTATTGTGTATTTTTTTAACATTATGTACAAAATTGAGTTTGACCTGACTTGATTATTTAATTTTTATTTTAAAAAAATTATACTTTTTTATTTTTCGTTAATTTTTTGTGAATTATTAGTTCGTTTCGACGAGAGCTTTCAAAAAAGTTATAAATCATATAATCAAATTTGAAAAAAATTTAGAAAAGACGAAAATAATTCAAAAACGAGATTTTTTGTGCTTATTTGTCGTCTTTAATGACTTTTTTTAGTTTTTGGACATAATTTTATACTTATTAGATTCGTCTTATCGAGACGGACCAGTAATTCACAAAAAATAGAGGCAAAAATAATAAATACGAAAAAAATTAAATAGAGACAAACTCGATCATAAAATTGAGCCTAAATAATCGAGTTAGGCAAAATTGGACCTCAATTTGTCTATTTATTTTTTTACTTATATATTCTAACACTGTTATCTATTTTAGTTATTCAATAAAATTAACTTAATTGAAAAATTATATATATATATTACACTTGTAGTATTCATATTCAATGAGGTGGTAATAATGTGGCATTCTTTTTTACAGTCATATAATGCAATGGCACGAGAAATTTGGCGGAAAAGAAATGAATACGTTGAAAAATTTAGCCAGTGAATGAGAAAGACTCACTATATACAGTGAACCAAATTAAAAATAGACAAAATAATTAATTATTTAAAGAGACTGTTGGAACACTAAATTTTTAAATTGTGGGAATTGCTCCCCTTTTTTGGCCCAACCACATCCTTCTCCTCTGAACGAAGTGGACAGCTGAAAGGAACTAATTATTGTGTACTTTTTGAACATTATGTAGCATTTTTTATTAGATATTTCTAATTTGCAAAGGGTTTTATTGTGTACAATGCATAACATAACGTATTATGCATTAAAATGATATCATTTAGCATATAAAATATTATTTCAGGCAGACTCTTACCGATGAGAGTCTTTGTTTTTACGTCAAAAAGACGTCAATGTATTCTTAAAATATATTATTTAAATTATTTTTTATTTCTCAATTCAATAATGGAATGTGTTCATATTTCAATTGTAAAATTTATTATTCTATAATTTGTCTAGAATGGTATGTCAAAAATGTTGTATGTTACTCCAAAACTATTGAATAATAAATCGTCAAAAATCCTTAAGGACAATCGCTTCAAATGGTAGATAAAGAGAGCCAACCAAAAGAGGACAGGCTTTATTTGATGTCGGCATGATATGCATCATAAACTATCATCCAATACTAATCAGGATCATAAATTACCAAAACAAGTATGAATTTCTTATTCTTCTTAATTAATTGATCTTATTTTATTCATATTGTTTAATGTTAATTCCTACTAGTTCAATAGAAAAATGAGTCATTTTCAACTGTTCATTCACTTTCCATTTTAGGGGACTACGAGGTTTCGCATGCCTACTAATCATAACCTGAAGGTCTACTTTCCGTTAATGTTGAAAATTGTTTCAAAATCTTATGTTTGAAATTTTTCGAATATTATTAATTTTTATAATATGAGTTCACGCAGAATTTTACTTTGCCTTTAGGCCTCTCGTTATTAAACGGTAAAATTGACTTCTCAAAAATTAATCGAGATGCGTATAAATTGCCCTGTACATTTTGAATTACCAAAAAAAAAAAAAAACCACGTGTTCTATTACATAAACTTGCTCTAACTAACTAGCAAGTAATTTTCATTAGTTTTGGAGATCGTTACGTGCTACTCTAATATTATTTATCATAACATATTTATGTAAAGTTCATACATTAAATATTGAACCCCACATGTTTGTGTATTGCGGTGAATGGTGTTGGGGGGTTCAAAAGAGCTGTAATACAATTCCTTGTGGGAAAACAACGTCATTTCGCATGCAAACTGTTACAAAGATATTACCTCTCGCAATTATGTCGTTTTGAACCCATACATTTACAAACAAAATGAGACCATTTTGTTTTTTCCGCACTACAAAAACTGTGGTATGAATTGTACTATAGTCCTGAATCCGTGTTGAGACACTACTATGTGTTGGTGCACAAGAAAAGATGAAGCGTCGAATGTAATTTGAATAGATCGAAATATAATTTTTTTATAATTTTAAAAATTTATACTTAAATTCCAAATTTTTTTAAAAAATTTAGGAGACCCGAGCCCCGTCTAAACATAGTACCCCCGCTGAACACCCTTGTCGCCACCAGGTCAATGCAACTGCGTTGGGGCAACATCTCAGTTCTTCTGTTCCTGGATGAGGTGGCCGACATGGCATGCTCTGCGCTTGCCACGTTGCACTCTAATCGAGTTACAGTTAACGACACGTGTGGTTCTCATTATGCACTGTATTTCTTCTTTCAAGCAAAATGGGAAATTCGACGCTGCCTCCGACTCCATTGCTACCATGCATTATATCACGAAAATGTTTAAAGACACAGATGTATTTAAATACAGATATGTTTAGATACATCAAAATATAAATATGTTTGAAATCGTTGAATACACATAATGCTATTAATTTATCAAGAACCCCGTGTATATTTAATGATTCCGAACACATCTGTATCCAAATATATCCTGATAATTTGTGTTCTTTATATCATAGGGCAGGGGCGGACCATAGTGGAGGGGGGAGGTGGCTGGTGCCACCCCCCATTTTGGAAAAAAAATGATTATTTTTTAATGTGAAAATGTTTTTTGTTTAGGAAACTTCATTCAATGCTTCCGAAACACCACCTCGAGTGTTTCTAGTCCCCTTTTTTATCACATATTTATATAAAATTTATACTCATACCATATGTGGTGAAAAAAATATATGTGCAATTTGTTGCGATGCCCGTGAACCATCAAATAATTTTTTATTATGCAAGTTAATTAGTAAATCTACACAATAAGAAAGAATTGAGACAAATGGTGATAATGAATGAATACTAAGGAGTGACGACTTAATTTGTCGCCACTCCCAAATTTTAATTCTGGGTTCGCCACTGTCATAGGGTGACCTTCCTCGATCATTTTTCTTGCGGTTGGGCCCCATAATCTCCCCGATGAGCGGTTGGACCCCACTTACCTGCTACGGTTGACTCAAAATCTCATCTACAACAGTGAACCGGGTGACCCATCAACTTTTCTTTTTATTAAATTTTTTAAATTAAATTATTTATTTTGACAAAAAAATTAGAAAGTAAAATTATATTAAAAGCCGTAAAATATTTGAAAAAATCAATTGTCACTTCAAAATTTATATTTCTATCGTCGTTTTTTCTAGACATTTTTAATTTTCATCCATATATTTATATATCTTTACTTTTTCTTGCGAGATGAATAATAAAACACAAAAATTTTAAAATAGAATACTCGTTATTATTAACAAAAAATAAAATTATAGCAAATTTTGGAGTGCTATGACTAAAGTTATTAATCTTGTACAGTAAGCGTAACTTTTTTATTACTAGTACAGTACGTATCAATAACAATGTGTTCCGACGTACCTTTTTGCATTTGTCGCTAAATGTTTTTAACAAAAAAAATTATATTTAACATATAAAATAAAATTTCATAACTTAAAAACAAATCAGCAAACATAAGAAGAAATAATTTTAGTCTCAATTTATATTTAATTACTAAAAATTATCAATTAAAAATAAAATATATACCTACCGGTACCATAGCCCGGTATTAGTTAAACCACCCGATATTGATCGATATCATACGAAAGTTGACCAGTACTTTTTTTTATTCGGTATAATACATACCATACGATACCCTGTGACCCCAATTTGCTGGCCAATGAAACTAATTAAACCTAATTTCAATGAAACTTATGAAAACGCAATTACTGGAGGGAAATAATGCATCTGGAGTGTCATAATTTCTCCACTTAACAAGACAATATAAAATCCATTTAGACTGTGTTATTTATTTTATTTTTTTGTCTTTATGTAATTTTTTTGTAATTTTTCGTTTTTTGTCAACTTTCTATAATTTATTGGTTTATCTCGATAAGAATTTTAAAAAAAATTATAAATAATTGACCAAATTTGAAAAAAAATCTAAAGCAGAGTATTTTTAAACTTATTCGTTGTCTTTAGTGATAATTTTTTTTAATTTTTGAATATAATTTTATACTTTTTAAATTCCAAGACGAACCAATAAACCAAAGAATATTAAGGCCAAAACAATAAATATAAAAAATAATTAAATAAAAACAAAAAAATAAATCTGGTTTGAACCGGTTTTATATTCCTCCAAATCCAAATCGGACCGAAAAATTGATTTCTCAAAATTTCCAAACCGAAACCAAACTGGATCGAATTTTTCAATTCTCAAACCGTCGGTCTGATCCGATTTTCTGATTTTTATTTTCACCCCCAAGCCTATATTGGTTAGTTGGGATTTTCTGCGGAACACATTTTATTGCACTTGAATACATTATAATTACAATAATTAAAGTCATACCCTACTAATTTTTTATTTCAAGAAATTCACTTTCGTACGCTTATACTTTTTTTTTAAGAACCCAAAAATATAGATACATAAAACAAGATAAATCATTCGCTACGCATAACACTTAGGTAAATTATGTGTCACTACGAAATCATTTCTCGCTGTCATAATATAATATGAACAATGTTACAATTGTAAATTAAGAGAGAATCTATGACACTACATTCCTTAACCATGTTTTGCTTTAAAGCCAATTAAATAATTTATTAGCATCACATCCACCATTTTAAATGATATATTTGTATAAAATTACAGCATTAATTAATACTACGTTGATCACGCTATCAAACTTCACAACATTTTTTTGTACACAACACACAACCGAAAAACCAAACCAAATCCACGGTCGGTTTGGTTTGATTTTTTAATTCATTTCGTCCGGTCTAGTCCGATTTAAAAATTTAAAGAAACTTCGGTCCGATTTTCGATTTTAGACCCTTTAAATCCAAACCAAACTGGACCGAACCGGTATATGTAAAAAAATCTAAAAATTTAGAAATATAGATACAATGATAAATCGCGTGTAATCGTGTATATGTAAAAAAAACCTAGTTTCTCTCACTTTCACTCTTCATTTATCCTCCGCCTCCCGCCACCTCCACTTCTCATTCTTAGTACTCTGGCTCTCACAATCTCACTCACCCTTAGCCTTCTAAGCCCTCTCCACCTCTTGGCTCTTAGTAATTTTTTAATAAAATTTAGTCTGGAGTGAGTTTACTTGACATGAGTTTATTAATTATTTACTATTTTTCTCACTTTTGGCCCAAGTTCAATTACATCGAAACTAGACCGGACCAAATCGAAACCGGCCAGACCAAAACGAACTACTTCGGTTTGATTTTGGTTTTAAAACTTTTCAAACCGAAATGACCGGTTTGGACTGAATTTTTCGGTCAAACCGGACCGGTATCACTCCTAATTGCTACATGTCAAAATAATGTCATTTTAATTCCTCAAATACTATCTACAATATTTGAATAGTTAAAACAGTACTATTTTAATGCGCAGCGCAATAAGATTCTCAAATCTATCTGTGGACACTTTCAGGATTCTCTTTAATGATTATAACCGTTTTGGTGTTGACTACTAAATGAGCTTTAATGAAAAGGCTAACCGAAAGGCACACACGTCAATGTTCACCTAGGAAGAGTTTTGAAACACAGATGTTGAGAACACATCTAAACATAAATATCGGTTAGATGCATATGAACTCAATACATTATTGAAAATTTCACGTGTATTTAATAATTCTAAACACATCTAGACACAGATATGTTCAAAATATCTGTGTTCTTAATATTATTTGTTCACCTATCTCTAATTAGAGGTGGAGATGAGACATGGATCTGCTTAGGGTTCCAACGAAAAAGGTGGTGTGGCCACTGGGTTGTCAATTGAGACTAGTTAAACGTGAATGTGGGACAAAATAATATTATTTTAATGAACAAAATATTATTTAAAAATTATAATTAATTATTTGAACTACGTATTTCATACCAATCGTTTTGATATCGTTTTAACCAAACATAGCACAACATGCTCCAGTCCTTTGAGTCTGGGACATACCGTCAAATTCAGTTTCGTCTTTTTCTTTAGCTTTATTCTCTGTGTGTGCGTGAGAGAGAGAGAGGGGACCTGACCTGACCTGACCTCAACGCCAAATCTTTCTGAAAATCTCAGATTTCCCATCGTCACCTGCCCAGAGCATGAAAGACAAGAAACATAGAGAGTATTTGAAGAAAAGATAATAGAGAGGATAGACGTAGCAGCAGCAGTAGTAATTCAAGCTCCCGTGAAATGGGTTAATCATCTTAAATTGATAGTAGTAAGTTCGAGCCCTAAAACGTCTGTTGTTGTGATTGATAATTTGATATCGTATGGAACTGTTGATAGTTTTCCAGTTATATTGACAATCCTGATTCCTTGCTTCGATTTCTTTATTGCAGACAATGTCTTACTGTGTTCCAGATTTCGAAATGGACGAAGATTACTCAATTCCGTTTCATTCAGTTTCAACTCGGTCAAAGAAGTCACCATTGTAAGAAGCTCTCGACCCTTCTCTTCCTTCCCTATTGATTCCCTATTTTTTGGGGGGTGTCCGTGTCTATAGAAAAGTCTATTTCTGTGGACAGAGCTGAGGAGGACATCATGGAGCTACTTTGGCAAAACGGTCAAGTGGTTATGCAAAGCAAAAACCAAAGATCTGTCAAGAGGTCTCAAATCGGAGGCGCAGTTATACCAGCCGAGCGAAGAGAGATCCCATCACCTGAGGAAGAATCAACCACCGACCATCTATTTATGCAAGAGGATGAGATGGCTTCTTGGTTACACTACCCTATGTACTCCTTCGACCGCGGTGATTTGTATTCCGATCTAATCTATCCTACGCCGTGCGCTCCCGTTGCCTATCCCCCTCGCACCGCGCCAATTCAAGATGTACTGATCTCGCCGCCATCTACGGCGTCGGCTCCTTTGCGGCCTATACATCCGCCGAGGCGCCCCGACGCGGAATACTCACAGCGGATTCAGAATTACGTTCACTTCTCGACGACCAAGGCAAGGGTAGAGCCAGGACCGTCGAGTTCGAACAAGGTGGTGGGGGAATTGACGGTGGTGGACTCGTGCGAGACGCCGGCTGCAGAAGCGCCGGAATCTATGGGTTCACATGTCGCCGGAAGCACGGCTCAAGTCTCCGGTGTAAACGTCGGTCGCCGTGCTGCCGGTGAAGGTGAAGGCAGAGAGACGGGGACGTATGAGCTGACGTCATCTCAAGGCGGCTCGGGAGACAGCGTCAGTGCGAGCGTGGAACCGTTTAACATGCTGCCGCTGACGACGGAGGACCGGAAGCGTAAGGGAAGAGAAGCCGACGAGATTGAGTGTCCCAGTGAGGTGAGTAATTGTTCGTTCCGTCCATCGTACCAGTTGATGTTACGTACCACCCTCTTCCGTCTGCGCATTTTAGCACATGGCTATTTTGTTACACTAGGTAAATCCGAACACCCCCTTCTTCCTACCGTACACGTGGCATTAGATGGCAACTTCTGCTGTTGTTCTTTGATATCATCGTGCCATGTGTATGGTGGCATGCTACATGTTCCTACATAAATTTATGTATCTTTATTGGAGCATGGGCCAATACGAAAAACTATTAAAAATATCAAAAATGCTAAAGATACACCACTTTTATACATCACTCAAAATTATGTAGTTTTGTGTTGGAAAAAAACCATATTTGTTTTTGACCCATATCGCTGAAAACATATTTGGGTCTTCCTTAACATAAAACGACGTAGTTTTAAGTGATGTGTAAAAGTAATGTGTTAAAATGATGTGTATGTAGCACTCTTGTAAAAATATTAGATGATATTGAACAGCAACATGGTGTCGACAAGGGAGGATAATATGATAATATAAATATAATGTCAAATAAATACGAATTAACGTATTATTCATGTTTACAAAAATTCATAATATTACTAATAATATTAAATTTATGTTATATTTCTAATTCAACTATTAGCAAGTTGTATTGTCTAATTTTTTTTTAGTGAAAGTCAGCCATTAGATCAAAATATTTTCAGTCGTACATTGATCAGGATCACGCAATATGTTTAGAAGGAAGTACATCTGTACCATATCTTGAAAAGTAACTATTTATAAAAATTAATTAGCTTAGTAAATAGAGTGTTTAAATGGATGGATAGAGAGAGAAGTGATGAGCATTAATGTACATGGAGTAAAGGGAAGTGCAAATCTGGACCGTTTAGACGAGAAATAAAGGCTTTGCAGCAAGCTGGGGTTAATAAATGCTAGTTAAGATTGTTGTGTATTTTTTGTAGTGAAATCCCAACCATTAGATCAAAACAATATCGACCGTTATTGTGAAAATATGTTTTGTGCGATCCACACCGTCCTAATTTGTAATATAGATATCAACACATGTTATGAATATCACTACATATTCACGGATATCAAGGTACGGTTTACATGTTCTTTTGATATATTATTCATCGTCTACTAGGAGACAGTTAACATTTTCCTTCTTTATTACAACAGACCAATGAAAATTGCTTTCAGGTCGGGCACATATATATAGACTTATGTAGCAGTCAGTTCTATTCTCCGCAGTTAGCTAATGCTTTAGGAACTGTCACAGCCAGCACATGGTTTAGCTACTGAAATGGAGTGTCTTATTGTTTTAATTGTAACCCATTTCTCAACCTAAAGTTGACGTTTTAGCAAGAGATTATTAAATTGATCTTCACTTGTTGGTCATTTCTCAGGCCAAAAAATGACAAGTCATTTTTCATGTCAAATTCGGTGCAAGAAATAACATTCATTTCTTGCAACATCAACGTTTGTGTGTTTTTATCTTCCTTTTTTCAAATCTATAAATTGCTCATTTTACTAGTACCGGTGGGTTCTAGGTATTTTTGTTGACAAGCATGGTTCCAGCATATTGAGTCGTCTCTCCAGTAATATCTTTTGAGTTCAAAAGATCCACAGTACCTTCTTTGTGTCTTCTTGATCTGATTTGGCTCATTCTTAAGTTTTGGTGCTCTTCTACCACCGTAGGACATGGAATTTGACTCTCCTGATGCTGAGAAACGAACTCAAGGATCACCATCTGCAAAAAAATCTCGTGTTGCTGAGGTCCACAATCTCTCAGAGAGAGTATGTTTCCATACAGATGTAGTGGCGTGTCATTCTGTTTTGATGTGATTCTTTGTTCCTGATGGGTCTAATATTGAATATGATGCAGAGGCGTCGAGATAGGATAAATGAAAAAATGAGAGCTTTACAAGAACTCATACCTCGTTGCAACAAGGTTGTCGTGTTGCATTTTATTGAATCCAAGTGCTGCTTGTGAATACGGAGGGATTATGTCTGAATTAGTTGGCCCGTTTATTATTCTAACAGTGTTTCCACATCTGAATGGCAGTCAGACAAAGCTTCTATGTTGGATGAGGCTATTGAGTACTTGAAAGCACTCCAACTGCAAGTGCAGGTACATACTCATTTTTTTCTTATTTATTTCATTACTCGAAACTTTTTACTTGTTCCTCTACTATTAAATCTTACAGAAGGCTGGTAGAAAAACATTGTTATTGATACCTTGTTTGCAATGGGTATTCACCCAAGGGAGGCAGAATACTCTCTTGATTAAACCCTTACATTTTGTGGAGCACAGTATACTCCTCTGGGTGAAATGCATTTCGATATCCTACTTTAAATTGGCAATCTCATATTGTAGTGGAGATTTAACTAGCCGAAAGAGTGTACCTAAACTCAAGTCCCAGAGCTGTATTTTGGTTGGTAGAAACACTATTTGTTTGTATACCATCATAGGACAAAACCATGTTTATTTTTTTTGCCGTGTGACTGATAACATTTGTTGGTTTTTATCAATGGATACATATATTACAAATGTGTACTGTCCAAATGAGCCTGGAGTGTGCATCATGTTTGCTAGAGGAAAGGTTTTGGAGGTTTCCTATGAAAATGACTTTCAGCTGCCCAAAGGACTCAATCTGGAATCATATGACTAGGGGTGTAACCGGTCTGGTTTGGTAGAATTCATGGGACCAGACCGGTTGTTCGGTTTGAAAATTTTATAAATCGAAACCAGACTAATTTCACCTGTCCGGTTTCAATCGGTTTGAGCTGGTTTCGGTCTGGTTTGGACTTTTTGATTTTTTGGACAATATTTCGGACCAATCACAAAAAAAGGGGGAAAATTAACAATTTGAAGTAAATTTTCCAACAATAGAAATGCATTGAACATTACTCTGAAAGATTTAACAATTTCAAATTACTCTTATTTTTTATACCCGAACTGGTGGTTTTTTATTTTCATTCACTCTCTGTAAATAGTGATTTTTTCATTTCTAAAATATGGTAATGGTCCTAAATCCTAATAGATTAAATGACTAATGGAGTAATGAGTTATAAGTTATAATACATAAACCTAAAAATACAACATATTTTTATTTATAACCCCCATGCGGTCCGGTCCAGTTTGAACCGCTTTTGTATTCCTCCAAACCGAAACCGGATCGAAAAATCGATTTCTCCAAACTCCCAAACCGAAACCAGACCAGACCAAACCAAAATTTTCAATCCTCAAACCATCGGTCCGGTCCGGTCCGGTTTCCCGGTTTTTATTTTCACCCCTACATATGACTGGCTATTAGAGAAAGCTTTGATTTGCATTATAATGTATAGGACAGTCACATTCTAATAGTAGACTTCCTTCCTGTTTACATGGGATTCGTACATGCATGTTATCGTGAATTTGTGAATTTCATGCGTTTCTTACTGTTATCGAATAGAATTGCTGCGCGCCTCACGCCTTCATTTTATTGAGTCAAACTTTTTCAGCTCATATTAATTGCGAAGAAAACTAGGTTCTAATCAATTTCTGCAGATGATGTCCATGGGTCGCAGCATGGTTCCTATGATGTTTCCCGGCTTTCAGCAATACATGCCGCCAATGGGTATGGCGATGGGGGTGGGAATGGGTATGGGAATGGAGATGGGCATGAGTCGACCTCTGTTGCCATTTCCATCTGTTTTGGCCGGTTCAGCCATGCCCACATCAGCTGCAGCAGCTCATATGGGTCCCAGGTTCCCCGTGCCTGCCTTTCACATGTCTTCTGTTCCTCTACCCGGTCCAACTAATCAGTCAGCCCCCATTCTAAACTCACTCACTACCCCGAACCCCAACCAGCCACAAATGATGAACTTTCCAGGTCCTTATCAGCAATATATTGGTCTCCACCATGCACAAGTGCCACTGCCCCAGGTACGTTTGGGATTCAACTTTCCTGTCCGTTGTCAATTGGAACTTGAATGTGCTAATACCAGATCTATGGTTAAATGTTACAAAGAAAGTTTTCTTATGATAACGGTTGTGGCCAATGTTATTAAAATTCATGGTGTAGCCTCACTATAGTCGTACTGATTTGCTTTTTGCATTCTGCTATGGTTTGGCAGAAAGTAGAAAGTCAACCTAGCTTAACTTGTAGGAAAAACCATTGATTTTGGCAGCTTGATTCAAAGTCCAACCTTATCTTGCATCTAAAACATGCCAACAAGTTTCAAAATTTATCAACTGACCTTGTCAAATAAATGTTTCACAGAATCAAGCAATGATGCAGCCAAGTACCAGCAAGCCGAGTAGCAGCAGGGAGGTTGAGAATCACGAGAACCTCCGAGCTGGTATGCTGGTAACTCGTGTTCAGTTTACTAGATATTGATTACATTCGTGTAGTGCTCTATGGCAGAAATGGAATATAGGAGTCGTATAATTCACAGACGACAAATCGAGTCTCTCCCTCTCACTTATACCATCCATCCACACGCTTACAATTGGCACACTCCTTTAGAAATTAGGATGTTAAAAAAAGGACAACGGCACAGTCCTTTTACCCCACTTCAGGACTTCTTTCGAATGCCTTCAGGCTTCAACTTATCTGGAGTATGTTGGAAAAGTAACGTATTAGTTGATATTATTAGGGTACTTGAACCGCCAAAGAGGCCCTAGGTTCTACATCCTGTTCAGTTGTCTGATTTTACAACAGAGAGCTTCTTGGAGGCTTTTATTAACCTAGAACATAATATTCATCTTGAAAATCTTCTTCCATTGCAGGGTGATACCGCGAGCAGATGGTTTATGAGAGGCTGTTGCCTGCTAAGTTTTGTAGTAGTAAGAGAGAGATACCAACGGTAATACAGTCAGTACCGGATGTATAATACGGCTAACATGTAACTATTACTCCCTTTTCCTTTTCCTTTCCCATTATATATGTTTCTTTTTATCCCTGTTGGTTTATCTTTCAAAGGTGAAAATTCTGCCCCCAAAGCCTGAAAGTGCTGTTGGGTGAAGTGGTTGTGTAGGGGCATGGACTCATGAGCCAAGAGTTGGTAAATGAGTTTATCAGTTTGTTGTGGTGTGCGGGCAAGAAATTCGCTGGGCTTGGAGTTCAAACATTTATGGCTGCCGCCGGCCGGTATTATACTCTACCCGTAGCGCCACATACCCCCTCCCCCTCCTCCTCCTCCTCTCTCTCTCTCTCCTGTATTCTGTGGCAGTGGAATTCATGAAAAAGATCAGTGTGATCTTGACAGCCATTGGCATATAGCTTCGTTGTTCTTGCTTTATGCTCGCGGGTGGAGGGGAGTGCATGTGCTGTAGTCAGGACCAGGGAGATAAGAAAGGAAGGTTGGAATGTAATCCAAAATCCGTAACATATGGCCTTGTGGGGTAAAAAGTTTAGAATCGAACAAAGACCAAAGGAAAATGACAGGAAAATAGACTCGTACATAATTTCCCTCCTAACATCTTGATGTGTTGTGCAATTGTCCTTTTTCATACAGTACTCTTCCCATTTCTACTCATTGGCCCGTGCCTCTTTCTAACAAAAATGCATCACACATACACAAAAACATTAACACACATATGTGCAAGGAAAAGTCTACGGTCTCCAAAATTAGTGGACACTGAAATTTTTTCCGAATTCAAGCTTCATACATGTTCATGCAAACAATGAGCATCGGTCCCATGTACGTGACATCTGCATGGAGTCTTATAATTATGAGTGTGTGTTATGCAGATCCATGTCCATAGTGAGTGTGTTAATGTGTTTGTATACGTGTACGTGGAATTAGAATTTTCCTCTTCCAAGTTGAACTGACATCCAGTCCAATTGAAGATGGACCACCTCAATTTCTTTTTGACTCCCCAAACCCTTCTACTTCTCTCACATATGAGATTATAATCTGGCAGCTGTCCAAGCAAGGTCCATGTTAGTAGCTATGAAACGTTTGACGAGTATTCGAATTAACTTAGGTCGGAAATCAGGATCAACGAGGTGTGCTATAGCTTGCCACTCCCCTCAACTCGCTTATAGCAAGAAAACTCATCTATTAACAAGATAACTCAAAAGACAAATCGTATTAGTTTGTACAATGAAGGAAGAGAGCCTGAATTCGATCACAATTTGCTTTCAATTATGTGTATAATCGGGGAATAAGAGAAGGGAACAAGTCATTAATTCCAAAAAACTTTCTAGTCTCAAACATCTCCTTGTGATTACACTGATGATTGTCTTTCCGAGAGGGAAGAAAATTCTCCCTTCAGTTTCACAATTAATCCAATCTCTAAGCTAACTTCAAATCATGTAAAGTTTCAAATTTTACCCTGGAAAAATTATGGTCCAAAAACCCTTGAATGGGATTATTACAATGCACCCGCCAATTTTATCCCTCTCAATAATCCATGCCACCCATGCCTCCGCCCATTGCCGGAGCTTCCTTGTCATCCTTTGGAAGTTCGACGACAACAGCCTCCGTCGTAGTCAACAAAGAAGAGATACTACATAACAAAAAAAATAGCCAGTACTTACAAACCGAAATTGGAGGGAAAAAACAAACAGAAATATAAAAAGAACAGATTTTGCAAAAGAGAAAAAAAAGTTCATCATAACCCAGAAACGTACCTCGCAGCATCCACCAAAGCTGTTCTAATGACCTTCAATGGATCAATAATTCCTGCCTTGACCATGTCTACATATTCACCTGCTTGCACAGAGCGGAAAGGGGGAAGAAAAGCAAAAACTTACAACAGTGGTAAAAGACATATTCACCACCCAGCTGAGAGAGGGCAGTTTTTAGAAACAACAGGTTGGGAAAGCAAGAGAACTCGAAAAAATAAGGTTTGGGAGCAGCAGCAAATAGAAGATAAACAAACCTTTAGCAGCATCATATCCAAGATCGGGATTGTCCTGTTCCAACAGCTTGCCAACAACTACTGCCCCCTCAACACCAGCATTTGACGCAATTGTGTGAACTGGTGCCTGCAACAAACATACTTGTATGTTGAGAACACGGTCATAAGCATGTATAAGGGCTTTTAAGGCTCTCACTTTCCAAATGTAAAGTGCAAATATCGAACTATATGCATGCCTAACATAGCACACTCGAGCAAAGAACAGGAGCCCATGCTGAGACAATAACATCACAGATCCAATAATAAGTAGATATTTCACTAGTGTATGACTGGGACTTCACAGAACTAACTTGGAAATGACAGATCTCTTTCAGGAAGCAAACACTAAACCGTACCACGTATCCACAAAAATGGTCTTCAGTTGGTAAGAATATTATGAACATAGGACTAAAGCAGAATTTTGTTATCTTCTTGCCAAACATAATAGAAACAGGAGAAAAAAGAGGAATTCAGCTCCACGTTGAATTCAGAAAACAAAAATTCAATTTTCATTTGCTTATCACTCAAGCCTATGCAATACTTTACAGCATCAAACTCGAGTTGTCAAAAGGTTTTGCAAAGGGGTTTATCAACTAAAGCACTAAGCACCAAGGCTTGAGCAAAAACCAAACAAAACTTCAAAAATTAAAGGAGGTACGTCAGACAAATAATCAGTTCAGTGAGAGAGAGAAACCTTTAGAGCATTCTGGATAATCTGAACACCAATCTTTTGATCAAAATTTGCAGTCTGCAGCTTTTCCAGCTCCTTTGAGGCATAAAGAAGAGCAACACCCCCACCTGCAAAATTAAAGCTCCAAATATAGTCTTCGAAAGCCCAATCTCATCAGAAGGGGGGAAGTCTATCATTAAATGACAACTTTACCAGGTACAATCCCCTCCTCCACAGCTGCTTTTGTTGCATTCAAAGCATCTGTAACTCTGTCTTTCTTCTCACCAACCTCAGCTTCGCTCGCCCCTCCAATCTGGCATACAAAATTAATTATCACCTCCATTCCTTACTCAAAAGGTGTCTCATTTTAAAAAATTGGATTCGAGATAAGTTGTATAAGAATATATCATAGCATGGATAAGAGTTGGTGGTCATGTCAATTTCCGGATACAAAAGAAAATGTTGTCTTCAAAGGAAGACTACGTACCTTCAACACTGCAACGCCACCAGAAAGTTTTGCAAGTCTCTCTTGTAGCTTCTCCTTGTCATAATCAGACGTACTTAATTCAATTGAAGTCCTCAACTGTTGTTGAACAATGTCAAGCCAAAAGTCAAATCAGCTACAAAAGCATCGAAAGCCTAAAAGAAATTTAACCAAAATACTTCAAGGAAGTAGAGGTATAAACCTGTTCACATCTTTCCTCGATGGCTTTCTTGTCACCATTCCCATCAAGAATAACAGTATCATCTTTCGAAATGGTGACCTATACATCCACACCAGAAGTTACTAATAGAGCAATGACAGAGCAAAAAGGGAATCCTAATGAACTAGCTTCTACTGCCCCTTGATAGCATGGAGTAAAGGCTATGCATCCATATAAAGAGATGACACTGTTATGACCAACCTTTTTGCATGTACCAAATGATCCTGGTGCCACGTTTTCAAGGTTCATACCGAGCTCCTCGGTGATGACCTACATTTGTTAAAAAGAGCAAATAACATCAAACAGCAGTCCTTAATAATAAATGAGCAAGTAGTTACTATACAAAATAAAATAAAATAAAATAAAATAAAGAAATACTTAGTTAGAGTAATCACAGTGGTGCAACAAGAAAAATGATATGCGGAAGTACCTCGCCTCCTGTAAGACTGGCAAGGTCCTGCAGATTGGCCTTCCTATTTTCGCCAAATCCAGGAGCTTTAATAGCACAAACCTTTACCACATTCGCACTCCAATCAGAACACCATGTAGCTTCAATTTAAGTGTTTAGTAAACTTACTAACAAGAGAATTTAAAGAGAAACCTTAATTCCAGCACGAAGCTTGTTTAAAATGAGAGTTGCCAACGCTTCACTTTCCACATCTTCAGCAACAATCAGCAAAGGTCTTCGCTCCTGAGAAAGACATGGAGTTGTCGGATAATCCAACTCACATCATACATACACTTTCCGTAGCATCCCAAATAAAAGTTACCTTCAGGGCCAACTCCAATACTTTCACCACAGCAGTCAAGCTTGAGATCTTTTTCTCATGAATCAATATCAGTGGATCCTCCAATTCCTGATAGGGAAGAAGGATAAAAAAAGAAACAGAAACGAGAAGAGCTAAAAAAAAACTGAGGTATAACAAATAATGGGTGTGAATAGATCAAAGGTGCTTTAGAGGAAATGAAACTCCATACGCATTTTTGGTTCTTTGGATTGGTAATGAAATAAGGAGATATGTAGCCCCTGTCCAGCTTCATTCCTTCAACCACTTCCAGTTCATTGTACAATGTTTTCCCATCCTGAAAATGATTTGACAGAGGCACCAAATCCATTTAATTAACAGTCCACTTTTTTTTCAAATGAAAAGAAAGGTAATAACAACTCCTTTCTGCCAAGTGCAACAATGGTGTGGTCCTCCCACCGGAATAGATACGCAAATATGGACAGAAAGTAAAATAGCATTGAACTGCATCGCTCACTTCAAAGCATTGGAAGTCAAGAAACTGACATTCAAACTTAAACAGAGAAAGTAATTGTACAAAAAACAGGTGAATAAATGAAGTAACAACTTACAGCAATGGTAATAACGCCCTCTTTGCCAACTTTCTCCATAGCCTTGGCTATAAGCTCACCAATCTCTCTCTCTCCATTTGCTGATATCGTGCCAACCTTTTTGAAATAAAAACATATCAGTCGTGAAGAAATCACCAAGTATTTGGATCTCAAGTCACAAAAGCCATCCATTATAAAAAGCAAACCTGAGCTATTTCTTCAGATGTGCTGATCATGCGTGCTCTGCTCTTCAAGTTAGTCACAACCGCATCAACTGCCATTGTGATTCCACGTCTTAGGTCCATGGCATTCATTCCAGCTGCCACTGACTTGCATCCCTCAGCATATATGGCACGGGTAAGGACTGTAGCACAGGTGGTACCTGAAAACATGTAAACCAAGCTCCATCACATTCTTGTCATCTTCCAGTAGATGTTGCCGTGGAGGACAGAGCCAGTATTCACCACAATATTTACAAGCTACATTTATTCTAACATAGAAAGAGGCTATTTGTTTTGGTATGAACAAAAAAATGAAGCTTTGTCACAAAAGTATTTTAAATGAAGTCCCACTACAAGGAAAAAAAACCCAGTTACTTTAAAAGAGACTAATTAATTGTCAGGTATAGAGGTAAAATTGCCTTCCAACCAAACACCCAGCCCCCGCGTTCCCTCCCAAAAGCCCAGTCACTTTTCAAAACCAAACCCTTTCCCCCTTCTCCGTTCTACAACCCCACATCCCCTCCAAAAAGGTTCTATTTCTTCTCCGCATTGTTTTGCCTAAAAAAGAAAGCAGTACTGTTCAAGGCCTGCAAATGTGATGACCTCTGACAACACATCGGGCGAGTTTGTAAGGGTGAGTCAGCAACCGTCTCTCTCCCCCTCTCTCTCCCTCGCATGTCTATCTTCTTCACTTTTTCTCATTGTTTATTTTTCTATATTCCCACAACTTGCTTTACACACTGTAGGACGACCTTAAATTGATCCAACAATGTTATTACTCTAACTATGATGTAAGTTTGATCTGTTAGGGTATTTAATTAGGAAAAAATTCTCCGCCATTACCCTCTGGCCTCTACAACTTCAGAAAATTTATAATGGAACTGTTGTGTTGCACTATCATGTTGGCATAATGTAACAAATGAGGTCTGAAGTGGAAGGCAACTTTCCCATTTTATCACACGAGTGCACTTTCTCAGTAAGAATCTAACTTTTTTATTATAAATAATTAAAAAACAGAATGTGGCCTTTTTGCCAATGATTAACAACTACTGATCGCTTCAAAATTGTTCACACATTGCAGCAATTTCATACATCTTACAAGCTCTTATTGTAAGTGTTCCGGTAATCCCATTTCATGGTATCTTGCCTATTTTTCATCTTATGCAGGCACTCAAAGTCATTGACAAAAAACCCCCACACAAGATGGCCCACGGACATTTACTTAGAGAAAGGTTGTATGCAAAAGGGCCTAAAAACAAGTTTGGTTTATCCAACATGTATTGGACTTATATCCAGTAAGTATAGCCAATATGGTGTATTGTTTTTAAAAAAAGACAAACATGATATTCGTGCTTTAGTTTTTGATTTCTGTCTATAGTAAGATAATACAGCATATCAATAACTAACAGCTGACTTGGCATGACTTAATGGTATTGGAATTATGTGAGATATGTGATTGTGTGCACATATATTGTTATCGCAAGTAATAAACTTTCATTAGATGTGATATTTATTGATGTCATGTGTACTTATAAAGACGATAACATGATAACAGAAAATAAATACAAGAAATCAAAAGTTCTTTCATATATTTAATGATGTTCAACTCATGCGTGTGTGCCAGCCTCTACGACATTATTAAGAAAGAAATCTCACCATCACCAGCAACATCATTTGTAGCATTTGCAACCTGCTTTACAAGGCTTGCACCTATATTCTTGACTCTGTCTTTGAACTCAATGCTTTTTGCTACAGTAACGCCATCTTTTGTCACTTTTGGGGAACCGTAGCTTTGCTCCAATACAACATTCCGACCCTTTTAAATAATTGAATGCCAAAACAGCAAAAAAAATAGCCAGACATTACTATTGCGAGACTTAAAGATTGAAGTTCTATAAGTTGAATACTACACTGCCCACCAGAATAAAACCTAAAGGCAAAAATAAGGACACCAAAGTTACTCTCTTGCAATCATTTACATGATCAGCGAGAGAGAGAGAGAGAGAGAGAGAGAGAGAGAACCACATCCTATAACCTCATACGAGATTAAGGAGATGAATTATATGACGGCCACTTCAGGAAACAATATGAATTTAGCTTTACAGAAGTGTTAATTTCCTGATACAATTTCAAACCCTTGAACTCTGAAACGAGAGGTTCTCATGCATACAGCTTTGTCTTCATGAGTGCGCACCAAAGCCTAAACTATAAAAGTTGGACACGATGCATTACCATACTCGTGTCAAATGTGCCTTACGCATTTCTTACATTCTGTCGTAATCGCGTCAAAAGTGGTCGTCGTCGGCTTAAGACCTATCTATAAATCCCCATGTTGACACCAATAACCAACATGGTGAAACTTGAGTTGACCATGTTGCATATGCCCAAGGGTTGACGCCAGTACCTATAGTACACTATTTATGATTCCAACAGCAATAAAATAGGCATTTCAGGTGAAGAGTAGCAATATAAAAAAAAAAAATCTACTTGCAAAACGTATACAAGCTCGTCCACTTGCAAAAAATTGTAAGGATTGGATTCGAGATAGGGGTAATGAAACATGTTTCAGAGGCGAATTCAGTGACTTTCCACAACCTCTTGTATCATCTTATAAACAAAGGCAATCAAACAGTAACATATCTAATTTAATGATCACTCACTTTTGGCCCCATTGTTACTTTGACAGCATCGGCAAGCTCTTCAACACCTCTGAGCATCAAAGCCCGTGCTTCGACTCCAAATTTAATGTCTTTCGCTGCATAATTTCTGCTCCAAGCCAATCTAGTACTAATCTAAACAACACACCCACAAACACGAAATCACATAATAAACCATTACGAAACAATGATCGAATCTTTACCTAACAAAGGAATCAGTTGAATTACAACTCAAACCATACCTGCTGAGTACTGTTCCTAGCGATCCTGCAAATCAGTTTAGATGGTTATTCAACCGAAAAAAAAAAAGAAAGAAAGAAAGATTCAGATAGAATGAATAATGTTCTACTTACCGGGCTTTGGAAGCAAGACCAGCGGCGAAGCGATACATGGCGACGTTGTAAAGCAGGTTGATCTGGAGAGAAAATGCTGAGAGAGAGAGGTTTCGTGATGATGGGGAAATGGACACTCTGGGAAAGGGGGTGTGGGGGAGAGGGTAAATAGAGGGGGGAGGGGAGAAAGAGAAGGGTCTAGAAGGGAAAGATTGCAGGGTTTAGGGTTTTGGCGGCTGAGTGAGTACCACGAACGGCAATTGACGAACGACACGCACTCATACGTTTCGGAATCAAGCTGTGGTGTTTGGGCTGAACAATGGGCCTAACGGGTGTTGTCTAATGGGCTGAATGATATGGGCTCCAGATTTGTATAGTATTTGCAAATGTCATTCCAATTATATCAGTTTGTATTACACTCAACAACGTAAGAGAGTCTTAACACATAGTAACCAACCAACCAACCATCCATTTAAGGAAACAAGTCATGATTTTTATTCATTTACGATCTCGAGTTTCCAAACACATCGCACTTTTGCTCGGGTCGAGACTGCTACCTAGTTCCTAAGATGAAACAAAAAAGAATGGGGAATCTCTCGTTCGTTTTTTAAATTTGACACCATGAAGTGTTTTCACACCACTAACCGACATCAATCATTTCTATCTTCAAGAAAGTGAACAATGATCCCAAGTTCTTTTAAGCTATTCAAAAAGTCTTTTTCTGTTGGACGAATTGTGAGATGTGAGAAAACCATTCCAATATATCTATTTGTATTACACTCGACAATGTAAGAGAATTCAGAATTGGACTAGTAGTCCATGACAAGTGTTTGTTTGCAAGAAAAAGGATAATACTAAAAATCATGATTTCTAATTTTACCTTTCATTTTTTATTGCGTCTTTTGATTGACCACTTAGAAAATTTATTTTTTACTCTAATTTTTGGAAGACTTAATGGTTATGGACCTATGGTCTACAAATTTATTTTCTATTTTACTTCAAAAAATTTCATGAAACAACAAAATTTATAATAGTTTTTATGATCCCGTATGTTTTCTTTGAATATTAGTTTCTATTGCAAGTCTGAGTGCAGAACCATGTTTTAGTTCAATTCTAATTCTTAAGCAAGCCCGGAGAAAGTGAATTTTGTATTGGTTATTTTTACGAGAGTGTTCAAATCTAAGTGTACATTAGTATGCTGTAGAAGTTTGGAATAAGTTGAGTTAAGGGCAAAGTCATAACAATGAATAATTAGGGCTGTTAGGCCATTTAATGAGGGATATGACTGGACTGAACTGTTAAAAAAATCTCCCCAGGTCTTTATGAAACCTACCTAGTCCTAGGACTCATACTCTGTTGCTTCATAGTCCCAAGCCAAATTTGCAATCAAACACCCATTTAATGGGCCTACGAAATTACGAATCCAATCCCAAGTGCTAAGAGAGTTAACCAACAGGGCCTATAGAGCTATAAAACGACATAACTTTGTCAACATTTAATGCTATTTAGAAAATTGCACAGTAGAGGCAAAACTGCGTCGATTTGCAACACTACACAATCTCTGAACCCGAAGAGAGCGGTAAAAATGCCTACCGTTTCCTAGTTCATCACAGACGGTTAATCGTTTATTTCTCCGAAGAACTAATAATGGTGATAGGGATTATTTCAGAAGAAAGACCGGTATTACGTAGCAATGGCGTAGACTTTCGTGGACAGGTCGAGCTGTTTAAGTCCCTCAACGATAGCCATCAGGAAATTTATAATTTCCCCTGGTTAGCCAAACAAGTAAAAGATGGTTCCTCGTGCTTTCTTCCATTTTTCCTCAACTAGTTTTTTTTTGTTCCAACTAATTCGTGGTCAGATTTTGCAACCTTCGTCGAAAAGATCACTAGTACTACGAATTAACATAACTAATGCTACTTTTTAAGTCATTGGCATCGGTCGAGATCGAGAGAGAGAGATTGCAAAATTCACAGCATAACCAGATATATCAAGTATCTCTCATGAATTGGATCTAATCCTGGAAACAATTCTCACTACATAGATCTGTTTCCTTTTCGGCATCTAAGAAAGAATAATGCTTTCAAACGTTTCGATTTCATTGTGTCACAGTATAGTTCAACGTAATATCTTCCCGCCGAAAACCCTCAACCTTCACTCCAAACCAAACAGGTGAAAAATGAATACAACAAAATAATAAATCAAAGCCCACCCTTCAAACTCAAATTCCACACTATACAAAAATACACAACAATGAATTACAAGACCATTTTCCCACACCCAAGAATTTCCATGCCAAATTGAACTATGGTTATTGTTTGTATTGACTTCCAAAACCCGATATATTTATTCGTGGTTAACATCTATTGCAGTACCTGACCTAGCCTGTGAGATCCGGTTAGCATAGATGGTCACCAACCGCAGTTGAGTACTGTTAAGCCCCTCCAAGTATGGCAGGAATGCTTTACCGAGCATGATATAGATGTCCACCAGACAGAAAACAACAGTCTGTAAACCCAGGAAACCAAGTTAAAACAGACAAGAAAGATTTCGGATTACACAACACCAGATGTAAGGCAATATCAATTAAAAGATATGCAAGTGTAAAACAAAAATGCATCTTCAGTAACACTGAATCAAGGGCACTCTATTCAGAGATTCTCTACAATATGGCGGGTGTTACGTCAACTATGTCCAGGGGTCTCTTTTTTTTCTATGCTGGGATGAACATCAAGCATAAAACTTCTCATGAGAGCCATCTCATTTTCTGATGCCATATTCCAAGACATGTTAGACATGTGCCAAGTGCCAAGCATGAGACAAAAACTTCAACCTCAACTACAATCTAGCAATTAACCTTGATATTTACCTTGCGAACATCAGCACTCGGGTTTCCAAATGCCTCAAAAAGGGCCGGCAAAAATGACGGTAACTGAGCCATCAGTTCTTCTTGGGAGAGCCTGCCAACAAGCTGAACACGGAGATAGAGGTTTAGAAAACTATCACTGATTAAAAACATTGCAAGTTTAAGGTCTCCCAAATGAAATGCCGGAATAAAAGTTACGACGTAAAAAAACCACATGAAATAACCATTCAGTTTCCTGGCTAACTTAAACTCCTCTTATGGATAGAACACAATACAAAGGACTGTTCTTGTTGGTGGTAACAACCTAATTTCTCTTTCCTTTATTTGCATCCTTGCAGTCACCCAGTTTTCTATCTATCTGCTGATGATTCGTCATTGTTTTTCAACTATAAACAAAGTGGAACAGTAGGAGAATTGGAGACACGGTTCCTTGCAGCACCAAAAGATTCCCAAGTGAATACACAGTAAGATAATGCCCCAAGAACAATGGTAGCAGCCAATGTCAAGCAAGACTAGTAGACTACACAAACAATTTTATAAGAAAGGTCATTGAAACAGTTGTTACAAAATACTAACACAAAAAAGGAAATCACTGCAAAAAGGAGGAAATAAGCAGGGTAATAACACGAATGCTTCTGAACAAGTCAATACTGTAGCTCCAATAAGTATAATTTCATTCTTACAGTTTCCATTTGCATAAATACATCTCTTTCGACCATGTACATATAGACATGTCAGCCATCAACTGTTAACTAATGGGTGCACATGTATAATGTAATGGTTATCATATTGTAAGATCGACAAAAATATTGCAGTAGACTAACCACCTCGAGGTAGGGAATTCTCAGAAAACATTGGAATTGTGTATGATAAATGATTGGTAAGTACAGCACCAGCAGATAAGTTGTATTATTTAAAAATAATTACTTAACCACATACCAATAGAACTTTTAACAAGCAGGTGATAACTATTAGAAAAAGAGATTTTAATTTCATCAGCAAACCAAGAAAAGATAATACAGAATATCCAAGTATCACATTGCCACAGAGATTTATGAAAAAAGTACCTTTGTTAGACAATTTACGCAAGTAACAAGAGTTTTCTCATCTTCAGTAACCAATAAAGGGACAATAACCTGCAATTAAAGTAAACCAGAGTAACGAGTGTGCACATATATACCCACTGAAAACTAGATTACAGCAGATTCGGATATTCTGAACAGTAAATTGAAATTAAGGATCACTTACACTTAGACATCTGAATGTATCGTATTGAGACAACACGATAGCCAAACAATGTTCTACTTCATTTGCCACCTGAATTGGAAATTCATTACCATAAGACTCAGAGAAATAAAGTGACAAAACCGAAATGAAGTAATTCAACTAAAGAAGCCTACTTTTGGAATAATGTCTCTTGCAACATGAAGCAATTTTTCAATTACAATCTCCACAGAATCCTCCATGGCACCTCCCTGGAACCATGACACTAAAATGTCACAACATAAACTATGTAAAGAATAGACATGAAATTAAGGACAAGAAATAAGGGGAATGCTGAACGATAACACTAATTTTCAATTTCATTTCACTGTTTCTTTTGGGATCAAGATGATAACACAACCACCCCAGACGAAAACAATCAGAAAGTCATCCACAAAATGGATCAGAAGATTTACTTCAATCTAACCTGATTTCTGAGCATTTCACTGATTAGCAAAAGAGCAAGTTCACGGCTTGATGATTCAGAATCATCCAAAACCTCAAGAACAGCTGTCAAAATCTGATTGAAGTACTGCCAAGAAACAAGAATTGTGTAAAAAGGAAGTATACACAATATAAGGGAGCAGAGTTTGATACTCAACTCCATGCAAAAATAAAGCAATATAGTGCCAAAGAGTAGATAGTGCATCAATCATCCAACATACAGGGCGCACAAAACACTTGTTGAACTAGTCGAACACTTTTTAAGAATCAATAGTTCAAATAATAATTAATAGAACAAAATGGAAAAATAAGTAGTACAATTTTCTTCAACAGGAACAAATGCAACTTGATTTTTCACGCTTCTTTTTGTGGTTGTTTGGTGAGGTGGGAACGGAGGACTTGGATGTAAAAACTCATCTTACCTTGGACCAGATGGATGGATCATTGGCAATAGAAGCTTCGACCAACTGCTGAAGTGCACTACGCTTGCTAGCAGTAGGGCTTTCATCGTTCCGGTTGCAAATCTACCAAAAAGGAAAGGGTGCAGGAATGTATTATCTCATTTCCAGTTGTACAACAGTAAGTGAATGAGATATTGTAACAGAAAAAATGTAGGGGCAACTTTCACTACAAAGGACTTACCAGGTGAAGAAGTTGAGGAATGCTTAGACCTATGTCTTGAGTAGAGTTAATATTCAAAGCCTCAAGTTTTGAATGATTAGGATCCAACTCAGGTGGAGCATCATTATCATGTTTAATGCTAACAGTGGCCCATTGGTGGTCATATCTCGTCAGTCCATTCACATCCAAATGTGGTGTGAGAGATGCCTCCATATTTACGCTGCTGTCCATACTACTGGTCATGTACCTGTGGTCCCTGGTTTTGGTACTAAGAACCTCACTGTGTACACCAGTCCCAAGACTCAAATACAAGAGCTCTTGGGTTTCATCACACACATCTTGACCAATTGAACCCGTAACCACGGTTGGCTCTTGTGCAGAACTCCATTTCCTGCCACCATCATCATCTACAGAACCACCAGAGTACCTTCCGAGTAAGTGGTTTTTCCTTGACATTCCAATGTATCCTTCTTCAGAAGATGTTCCAACAATGTCAGATGGATCATAAGAGGACTTGGGACGCTGTCGCTCTTTCTTGTTCTGCACAAAGTTCATCAAGTCCACTTCTATACGAGGTGTGTACTGCTTAAGGGATCGTCTCAAGGAATTTTGTTCTTCAACTGATAGGCTAAGAATGTAATTCAAGACTGCCACTGAGTCGCAGTGGGAGTAAACTGATATAATGCATGTAACAGCTGCATCCTTCAGTTTTGTATTCTTATCATGGACTAATGGTGTCAATTTAGAAAGCCACAACTTCAAAATGCCACCATTTCCAGAGCCTTCAGAGTTCATTGCGTGCTTGTTGAAGGAATTAATGGCGAACTGAATGACAGCCAGTTTTGCCTTCGGTGACCGTTGTTCATCTAGTGACCGAAGCAAAGCAGGTAAAAGAGAATCTATACCATAAGTTTTGCTGACAATTTCCAGTGTTGTTGAGCAAGGTTGCCTTACTAATTCCTTGGGATCAATTAACCTTGAGAAAACATGAGGCATGATCCTCTCCATATAACTTTCAAAGGGCTTTTTGCAAGTGGGAATAATATCTGCAAGTGTTGAAAGAGCTGCTTGGGCAACTTTATGGTGGGGATCATCCAAGTGCTGGAAAAACAACTTCATTACCTTCTCAAAATTTTGTGTAACTTCTTGAATACCTTTGGGACCTTGCTGGAGCAAAGAATGGAGATAACTAAAAGCAGCAACCCTAGCATTCCAGTCAGAACTCGGACTGAGTCCCTCACTCAGTGCATCGTTGAGGGAAGCTGGACCATCCACATAGCTTGACATTTCCCTAAATGGCAGCTGGCTATCATCAAAACTCCTTCTGCTTGCAGACACTCTTCCGGAAGCATTCTTTCTCAAAAGTGGCCTCTGGAAATTGGGAACATAATTGCTCTGTGAATCCCTGAAATTCGCATCTCTATATGAGGTGTCCGAGTATTGCCTCTCCACATGCAAGTTCATAAATCGCCTGGCTTCCCTACCATCAACATTTGCTTCAACAGAACCTCTTCTTTCTTGTAGTTTTTCAGAAGCTCTCTTAGCAGAGTAGGATGACAGGGCAGACAAAGGCTCAGCTCCCTCAGTACTATGATATGACAATTTACCAGCTTCTTTGGAAGCCTGAATCTGAGTGATGATGTCAGACAAAGCCAAGCCACCATTGCGGTTATTGGCTTTAGGCACACCAGTTACAGTTGTATCAAGCCCCAAAGAGGTTGCAAGATTTTTTGAAGCAGGAACAGCAAGAGGGAATGGGGGATCACGAGATGATGGAGGGTCAACTCCTGCACTAGTGGTAGAAAAGAATATGTAAATTATGACCACATAAACATCCAATAAGTTTTGTAAGGTAAGATATTTTGCTGTATGAGTGAGGGAAACACTAGCACAATACCTAGGTCCAAACTAGATGACCTGAGAGTTGAAGAATTATGCCTGCCAGATGCATGTAAACCTCTAAGCAAGCTTTCAATAGCCGTAACCTTTTGTTGGCTTGCATGCAGCACGCTTTCCAGGCTTCTTTCGGTTCCTTTACCTACTGGCTTTGCCTGCGATAACGGTAGCCCATAAGAGAGAGTCGTACCAGCAGGCAGACTTGAATTTCTGTCCATAGCAACAATAGCTGAAGTTGCATATCCAGCTAAATTAGAAGGGGTGTATGTTTGTGGGGTAGAAGACATTTGTGAACTTCTTTCACGAACGGAAGGAGAAGCATGTCTTCTATGCATTCCCCCGTCCTCGTCATTTATTACCTGCAGAGGCATGACCACGTCACTATACATTTTCACAAATCATAATTTGATACTCTAATTTTGCAGCGGGACACTGAAGGTAAAGAATAAGAAGAAAGAGAACATCTTTTACCCTTTGAATAACAGGATCAAATGTTGAAAAGAGTCTCCGAGAACGCTCAGGCCATGTTTTTGCAAACATTCTATAGCATGTTCTTGCAGTTGCTCGCACCTGTCAAATCAAATGTGTCGAGGACATCTGGTGAACCCTCAATACATACCCACCAAGAAATGGACATGATTCTCAAAAGAACATGAAATAGAAATTAGTAATAACAGGAAAATATTAGTCTCCTGATTCAGGCCATGTTTTTCCAAACATTCTATAGCATGTTCTTGCAGTTGCTTGAACCTGTCGAATTGAATGTGTCAAGGACATCTGGTGAACTCTCAAGGCATACCCACCAAGAAGTGGACATGATCCTCAAAAGAACATGAAACAGAAATGAGTAATAACAGGAAAATATTAGTCTCCTGATATGTTCAGGATTTTCCTAAAATTATGGTAGCTGTAGGACCCCCAAAATGAAACAGAAAAGAAAAGCTAGATTGGCAACTAATCCAAGAGGGAAAAAGGGCATCTTCACTAAATGCATGAAATAACATGGATGAGGAATCAGTTTAGTCAGATTTGTACCCGGGTACTTTATCTATTGAACGAAGTCCTTGAATACGAATTGAGATAATGAATTTGTATCGAAAACATGTAAGGAAATTAATTTTGTGTATCTATTCAAGAACTAACATGCTATTTCTGGTGTTTCGAGAACTAACATGCTACTAACATGTTTCGATACATCTGGGAAAAGGGAAGAATCTCTGACATCAAATACCTCACTCATTGCATCTGCAACACAACACCTTATAAGGTCTTCATATAGATCGGCTGCCCGTTGTATTTCAGGTGCATCAGCCCAGTATTCTAGTACTAAGAGGGCATACTCACAGCACCTGCAATAATATGAGGAAAAGGAAAGGTTTGACTGATTTAATGACACAAACTGATGGAAGCTGCATAAGAAGCAGAATCATACCTTGCACGAAGTACTGCATTACGGTCATTCTTCGCACAATCAGCTAAACGAGGAATAACACGGGCCACTTTGCAGTTACGCAACATCTAGAAAATCAAGTGTGTTACAATTTACAAAGGACGAATTTCCATAAAGGAATGCACCTAATACATTCTAATGAGCTAAACAATACCGTTTTAATGCAATTATCTGCAGACTCTGCAATTACAAGGACAGTTATCACAACAAGCTTGAAAAGGACCTGCAGGTCAGACCACAGTGAGGAAAATGTTCGAGCATATCAAGAACCCAATAATCAGCAAGAAATAGATGTACTTACAGGAATGAACGTTTCAGCACACGCTTCAAAATCTCCCAATAGCTCTTTAGACAAAAAGCACAACAGGTGACAAGCCTAACAAAAACAGAAGAGAAAAAGTTCACTACAGCTGCAACTTTTGCAGATTATCCACAACAAAGAAGCATCAAGGACTTGTCCACCCCTGGATTCAATGCCTATTTTTGCAAGCTCAGAGTCATTTACAAGGGATTGGCACCGCAGTAAAAATAGCACAAACTACTTGCTGGACCTTGAACTATAAAGGAGTTAAATTTTGAAAGACTAAAAACTCTATTCTGTACAATCTGAGATTCTAAATACTTGAGACACTGTGATGGCCTTAGAATACTTGATTCTTCCACATACAAAATATGGACAATTAATGTTTGGAACAGCAATCTTTCCCTCAAAAGGTTTCAGTAAAGGGGACTGAAACACGAGAATGCTCCTCCAGCTCCGTGGAGATTGAACACCAAAAATAGATTAATCCTAGACCTGGTAAGAGTATTGATTAGACCACGTGAAAGAGCACCACACCACAACACTTGCATTATGCATGAAATTGCTTCTTTGGGAAAGATTTAGAAGACCAAAGATGAAGCTCATTAATATATTACTTAAATGTCTAACTAGATACGAGGATCTATTGGCCAAACAAAGCTCACGTGGCATTAACTAAAACATAACTTAAGTTGGTCCTCAAAATACAAATCAGTGAGTGAATTGAAATGCGCAGTGTTTTTCTTCTTTTTTTTTCCCTCAGTGGACGTCTTGTCCTCTCTCTCTCTCTCTCTCTCTCTCTCTCTCTCTCTCTCTCTCTCTCTCTCTCTCTCTCTCTCTCCCCGCCTTCCTTAAAACCAAGAAGCATTTACAATATCAATTTGAAACTTGAAAAAAACAATACCTGTTTTACTATGCTAGACCTTCGATCAGACAATTGTGTGCTCAGGGGAGAGACAAGTTGTTTCAGAAGTCCACGGAAACATGGATAGTCAGTTGCTCCTGGTAGAATGAAATAGAAGACGAATGATATGTCAATGCACTTTCTTCAAGTATAACATAATCGTGTTATGTTAACAAAACCATGCCATATTAGAAGTCAAGGAATATTACATAACCTCGCCTAAACTAAGAAACACAGTGAATAACGATTGCACCAAGATATAAGCAAACAATTAGAGACTTACAACAGTAAAATATACAACAAAGGGAATGATGAGCGACAAACCTCCAATAACAAGACCTTCAACTCTCTGCATGGCTCCAATACGGACAGACCAATCTTTCTCAGGTACCAGAATCGAAGCAATTTTATCAAATTCCCTCATTAGCTCCTTCTCGGAGTAAACTTTAATCGGGTCAACTGGTTTTTCTGTAACGTCACCATCTCCTACAAATCACATAAAACAAAGTCAATAGTTATAGTGCCACTCTCTCAGCATCACACCTATCATTCGGTTGTAGATCAAGATATAATCCCTACTAAATGCACTATTCAACGCCAAGGCACCACTTAACATGCTGGAAGAAAATATGGACCAAATCTTGTAAATTCATTCATGAGAAAAAACAAAATGGCAACGGCAAGCTACGTGTATCAATCTAAACCAACTAACAAAGCTGCCGAGTACGAGCAGCTAGTAGTCCTTGATATGAAAGCAAACTAAACCATCAAACAACGCACACCCAGTACTAGACGCTAGAAGACTTTTTATGAAAGCAATCAACAATAATGCCAAGAAGGAATGGGAGTCAACAACAAATGAGGATTGGGGAAAGCACTTTGTACATGAATCCATATAAAGGCTTCAACAACCAACAAATATATGTGAAGACAGAGAGTAAAGCACACAAACCTCCAAAGAGAGACACCTCCCGAGTGGAATTCTTGGCTTTTGGACTGCTCCTTTTTGTGTTCGGGTTAGCAGGCTTGATCTGAACAGCAGTATAGTTATTTGGAAGTCCATCTGAGGAGTGGACTTTTGGTTGAATTCTCTCTAGCCTGGCAGTAATGTCTTTCAACTGCAGTTTAATACGGTATCAGTAAAAACAATTGACATCTAATAATAACTCACTGAGGCTCCCAATTTGTTCTACACCAAACCACCTAAAACTGAAACAGAGGAGAAACATAAAATTTAACTGAATTCACAGCAGTTGAAGAACTTGAAAGTGGTTAGAAGCTGATAGCAAACTGATACATAGTCATCTTGAATTAATAACTCACAACTGATGTGGGAAGATGATGACGCTGAAGTTCATCACGGAATTGTGGCCCAACATGAGTATACATCTCCTGAGAAGGAACAACATCCGAAGAGGTGAACTCCCTTATCAAAACAAACTTGAATAGTTGAGCAGAAAGATTCAGAAATGCGTATTCAATATTAGAGTTTTTAGAGGACAACAAATGACCACTTCACACTACTTGTAATTTTATACAAACTCTTCAAATGCTTATGATTTTATAGTAGCTCCCTCTAACAACTCCTCTTATGTCTTGCTCAATAATCCGTACTTCTTGTACCATCTCCAGATAATAAGCATGATCTCTTCCTCCATGATGGCTTCTCACTTGTCCACAGCACCTACCTAAAATATCAATATGTAATCTTCTCCTTCATACTATCTTACACCTCATTCTTCCAAACAACTTCCCAAGTAACATTGTTTGCGATCACGTTGTATGTGCAGGACATACTGCTACCAGCAAACGAATTTGAATGATGCACAAGATAGTGTTTGAACTTAGAATGTTTCCCCCTATCAGTTCCTGCTTCCTTTCTAGGATGACCCAAGTAATAAAAGCAGTTCAATTAGCTCTGCTCAGAGCTCGTCTACATTGAAGAAGCAGGATGCATAAAAGCTGCATTTAGCCTTTAAAACAAAACAGAATTTCCGGCTGAGTGAACACTCCCCAATGTTTGAGAGCCAGCTTCAATCTCAGATTTGCTTTGTCATGTAGCCTCTGCTGAAACTATTTCTTTGGGACTTGTCTTAGTCTCTAAGATTCTCCTTTCAACCCATCTTCTGCAAAGGATTCAATAGTAAAAGCTGCAACCCCTTGAAGCAAAACTTATAATGTAGAGACTCGGATAACTTCCTCAAGGTGCACTATATCTAGAATCCTGCAGACTAGTATACCTCTTCCTAGAAGAAACACAGCTCACGTTTCTTGTTTTCTGGAATAAAATCTTAAGTTGCCCAAAAATAAATTTCAGGAAAGTTGACACAAATCCATTGCGAGAAGAAAATAGTGAAATTCATATTTATCAAGCCCAGTTGAGTTCAGAATTTTCAGTTGGGTGAGTTCTACAAGAACACTTCCACCATGAGTTCTACACACCTCAATGCATGATATAGCAGCTTCCCGAACACTATGATTTGGATCATTTAACATCTGCAAAATCTGATCATCCAACACAAACAGTAAGTTTCCAGCTCTATTTTTTCCTGCAAAGTGAAATAACTACCTATCAAAGATATCAGTTCCCCAAAATAAAGTCAGTGACCATACAGGAGGAAGAATAGCACGTTGAAGCGGAAGCTCAGTAGATGCAAAAAGACCAATAGCTGATGTGACAGTACGCGCAATCTCTTCTCGAACTCTCCAACTTTTGTGTGCCCAAGCATAAGACCCTGCTCTCTCGACAATGATTGTTGGTGAAGAAACCTGACACAAACAATCACAAACCTAAATGCTAATTGTGTCTGTCTTTCCTGTTCCTTCTTCACACACGAAGAAAGAAGCATAATAAATAATTTACACAAGGGAAATACGATCTACTCAAAGGACAATAAATTTTGGTTCTGTAATCTTGTGATAAAGTAAAATGCGCTCTATGCAGAATATGATACGGAGAATGAACTAGAAGCATCTCGCCATAGGAAAAGGAGGATGTCTACTAAGTTCAATGCCCCAGCCATTAGTCTATATATGTAACTAACCGGTGATCCTGGTGATAGTTGTTTCTCTCTCTCAGTTTCTGTGTTTGGTTAAGTGAAGTTAGGGTAGATTGAGCTATTCATCGGAGAAAAAGTAGCTCTTTAAGTGGTAACCCCATTTTACAGTAAAACACAATATTATCCCCCAATTCCCCGTGTAAAAAAGTTACATCTCATTTAACTACTTTTTACTTCTCAAAAACACAAACTCATGTAGGTTTTGAGATGACCACGCAGTTCATCTAACAGTTAATCTTAATAAGAATGTTTAATTCATCAAAAGGCATGTAATTAAGGTTGTGAGTTACGTTTGTAAAGGTGTATTCTGTTCAGAAAATCCTAGACACAGAACAGAGATGAGAGAGCATTGCATCTCACAGAGAACAGTGAAACAGTTCTAAGCTTGTGGAAGATCCTTAACCTAGTGGTGTCAGGATGCACTAAGGACCACAAAATTGAGGCGTGGTCCAAACTCTCACCCCTAGACGTAAAAGAATTCCTATTGACTGCGTTAAAAAATAACTGAATGAGACAAGAAAGGAACATAACAAATGCTTATTTTCGCTCCCTGGAAAGCTGAACATTGAGAAACCCTTACATGATACTAATCTCATTTCAAGTCTTAAATCAGATATATGTTCGCATGAATACCAAAACATAAATCCCTGGTCTAACAATATAAACATCAAGCAACTACACGTACATCGGAATGATATTAAACAAACATGATTACCACACAAACAGAGCATCCATTGACATAACCAAACCAAGCCTGTACCAATCAAATGGGGGATCCACTTACCTGAATGAGTACTTAAGATACAACCAAAAGTCTCGAGGTGCAATATTCAGCTAACTGAATTTAATTTAAGGCTTTGTTGAATAATTGTGGATTTAAAATGAAGAGAGTGAAATTCTTATTCAATGAGAATAAGGCGTATCTAGCTTCAACAGTTTAGATAGGGATTTCGAAATTAGTTTAAAAGCAATAGTGATGGATTTGAGAAACTGTTCAATATGGTACTTTGAAATCCTCCGTGTCAAGGATTAGAGTTCAATGAGAATAAGGCGTATCTAGCTTCAACAGTTTAGATAGGGATTTCAAAATTAGTTTAAAAGCAATAGTGATGGATTTGAGAAAACTGTTCAATATGGTACTTTGAAATCCTTCATGCCAAGGATTAGAGTTATAGCATGACCCCCAACAAAATACATTACTTATACTTGTAACCCTTATGGTTCTATCAGAATTAAACTTCAAATACATCTACAAATTCAATATTTTCATATTCCACGCTCTTAGAATTCCAAAAGTAACAATTCTGAAATTTCAGTCGAATACCGCCTCAGCAACATATGAAACAATATAAAAGGAGCAGTACCCATACCCACTTACCAGAATTCCAGTTACCCTATATTCACTCAAAAAACTAAACATCATTTAACCAACGTTGACGCCAAAAATATACGACAAAGTAGAACAAAACTAATTCAACTGTTCCCAACCACACACAGGTAACCAATTTTGGCCCCAACGGCCATAAATAAATCATACAGAAACGTTAACTCCAATGAAAGATGTCTATACTGTATCTAATAATACCTCCATGAGAGTGAGCAAAAGGCGCCTAGCGGCATCACGAACCGGCTGTTTGGCATCGCCTAACCGCTCAACAATAGCAGGAACCAAGGCATTGAAGTGAAGCTTCAAGTGCTCGCCAGAGAGAACCGCGGCGGAGGCGAGAGCCAGTAGAGCACCCTGAGAAACCCTAAAATTGTTGTCTTTCAAGAGATCCGAGCAACAGTCGACAAGCGAAGTAACCTCCGATGACGAAAGGCTCTTTCTGGAAGCTTCTAGGAGTTGGTAAAGGCGCTCCACCCCGGCCATTCTCTCCTTGGTGTCCTTAGAACGCGCCATCTCCAGCGCCTCCTCCATTGCTAGCGTCGAGAATGTAGGGTTTCTACTGTTGGATCTGGCGGCGGTTGCGTCAGATCTGCGGTGGATTAGGGGGATGGAGTCGCTATATTTGGTGGAGATGTTGGAGTGACGGAGAGTGCGCACTGTTGCGAGAGAGAGAGAGAGAGAGAGAAACCTTTGCTTAGATCGACGGAGGGAAGTAATTATATGGCTGGGAACAAAGGTAGTTGCTACATTCAAATTTCACCAAATCACAAGTCGTCGTCAACTGTATACCCAGATTTTTATTTTTTTTCCCGGCAGCCTGTAAAATCTTAAATACGCGTTGTTTATTGAATAATTTTCATTTCGGCTAATATTTTTCAATGGGATCTAAGGCATTTCTTCTAATTAGTTGGCTTTTCAAAAAATTTACGTATACAAAATGTATCTATTTATATAATATACTAAACACCACACGTTATTCTCTTTTTAAAGTTAAAAATTCTATCAAAAAACACATCAACCCTATTATTTATTTATTTTCTTTCTTAGTTTTCTCGTTAACAAAAAACAAAATTCAAACCGTGCACATAATTCAATGAACTTAATAAGGGGCTTACCTCTCATATCATAAGTTCGAATCTCACTAGAACCTCCCTGAATTCAGGATAAATACTAAAGACTAATCGACAATAAATTAAATATATTTAAAGTCGGCTGAATACAACAATTATAAAAAAAAATTGATATTATAATGGATAAATTAGTTTTAAATCTTGCGTGGATAGGAAGTGGATGCAAGGTGAATTCATCCCCGGTAAACTTATTTTGAGAACATTAAAGAGCTGTTTGGTTGGTACCCATTTTCAATTTTCGAAGATTGTGTGATGGAAAACTTTCGTGGGCAGAATTGATACATTACTTACGCAAAAAATTTGTCCTCGGTGATTTCTCAGCTAGAGCTGTTGTAACGATCTTTACTTTCGGTACGTTAGTTTTTTTTTATTCTTGTAAATATTATTTTATCTGTCAAAATAATTTATTAAAACCAATATTTATTCATTAAAATAAGTTGAAATCATTTTAAACATTTAAGCAAATTAAATTTGAAGCTGAAATGACCAAATTGCGCTACTTGGATTTACAACTAAATTTTAAAGAAACTAATAACATCATAGTTATGTAATGGTAAGACAGTCAAGTGAAGGTCTTCCCACTAACAGTCTCCGGCTCCTCTAATGCATTCGGTTCCTTCATCTGCTCTTCTTATCTAGCATGAAATACTATGGACAGAGAAGTTGCACCGATGAATAATAAAATTCAGTACAAAGGTTATTCGAAAAATCAAACCCAAAGGTACAGAAAATGTACAATAATTCACAATAAAATAGTTGAACAGATAACGACAGTAGATGCTGTATCAGATAAAGAAATACACTAAACACATTGGGTTCATTATGCTATTTTTTATTTTCGTTATCTTGATTAAGTGAGATGACGTTCGGTGGGACTCCAACCCGCATGAAATATGGCACGACGATCAGAGTCTGCACGTGGGACTGGTTACCCTTAGCACACTTCTAGACTTAAACCCGGTAAGCGAGCACGCATGTGGCACTGGTTACCCTTAGCACACCTCGAAACGATGTCTGGTAAGCAATCATATGCGTGGGACTTGTTACCCCTTAGCTTCTTCGAAACGATGTCCGGAATCGGATAGCACGATGACCATACTCGGGATATCCACATATTCCAATCTTCAAGTTCTTTACATTTGTTCTCTATAACTAATAGAAGTCCATCATTCTCTAGTCAACTTAACTATTATGCATTCTACACATCGAGGCATCAACACATTATAATATAGTCTTTTGACTCTAGCGAGATTTCACAGGAATTTGAGGACGTAATCAAAGTGTGATGGATACATGTGCCAAGGTGTTCATGCTGTCTGGTGAACAAAACATAGTCCATAATCAGAGCCCGTTGACCAAACAACAAGTTAAATATGTTGGAATTTTTCTCTACTTTTCAACAAGCCGCTCGAGCGACCTCATCTCGCTCGAGTGGCCAAAATAGGTCATTTGTCCAAATTTACAAAATTTAAAATTTATGGAGTTTACTCGAGCAAACTATTAAATGTTTTATTTAAAAATTCAAAACCATTCTCGCTCGAGCAAGCTATCATTTTTTTCAAAATCTGAAAATTCCAGAACTTAACATTCTGGGTCGAACATAAAAACATGCGAATGAAATAAAAACATAAATTACTCCAGAAGTAAAGAACTAAGAGTTGGTAAGTAGCAAATTCCACCTGATTTGAAAAAACACGCGAAGAACGCAAGTGGATCGGAGTAATTTAGACTAAACCTTCCCAAAAATCCTAACTTTTATCTCTCTCTAGAGCTCTAAAGAACACCTTTAAAACTTCTCCATAAATTCAAACACCTCGCAAACTTACTCTTTGATCTCTGAATTTGCGAAAATTAGGTGATAATGTTCTCAAATCGTATTGGTTTATATAGAGTTTTGGATGAAAATTCCTCACAAATTCAAATTGATTTTCGGGTATAATAGCCATGAATTTTCCCCAAATCAATTTCACTCATTCTGCCATTAAATTATATATTAATTTGATATTTCCTTTTAAATTCAAAGGAATTTTAATTCGTCCAATAAAATCAAAATAATAGTCATGAATGTGCGAAAATTTCAAAGATTTTATTTTCGAAGTTGCTGTAAATCAAGAGAGCCGAGCGACGGCCCATAAAAAAATTATCTAACTTATTTTTTATTATTTTTAAATTTTAAATTTAAGTATTTAAATGCTTAGAATAAATATCAAACACAAAGTTTAATTCAAATATTAATTTTAATTTTTTTATTCAAAATTATGCAATACCCGAGTTCATTGTCAATGTAAGACCAGGCAATTGTTTGGCAAGAAACAAGGGCTTCATCAACTTATGGACCTGTGGAACTATTGAAATTCATGGAAGAAAAAACAAAATGAAAAATGCATTGGAGGAAAGAAAGAAGAAAATAGTGGAAGAAGAGGAGAATGCATGTAAATAACTAAGGGGGTGTTTGGGAGCCTTTTTTTTTGTATTTTCTCATTCTTATTTTTGGATTTTGGTTGTTTGGGAGTTAGTTCCCAGAATGAGTTATGCAGAACTCATTCTCCATTTTCGACTTTAGGAGCAAAAACTCAAAAAGAGGTTTAGACCTCCTTTTTGCATTTTCATTCCCATTTTGCATTCTACTACTTTTGCAAAATGCATTCTGCACATTTCTCTCAAACACTACTCTCAAATTCAAAACTCATTCTGACAATAATCTAAAAAGCTAAAAAGTCAAAAATTAAAAATTAAAAAATAGGCTCACAAACAGCCCTGAAGATATCTATTAATTCATATAGATATTCTGATAAAACCAAAAGGGATAGTGGAGGGAATTACACGCGGGAAAGGTTTACCTCCAGAAGATGGAGGAGAGAATTAAAGGACATGGGGAGACAAGAATAGGGAAAGGGGAGGGAAAGTTTATGTGATTAGCACATCATTACCGAATAGTGTTTTGTGGGGGTCAATCTGAGGACCACATCATTTCCTTGTAGGAGCATCTTTGGAATTGTGCCGAGCAAGTTTTATATTAAAAAAAAAAACTCACAAATTCGATCTGCGATTGGTGAGCCGAGTAAAACCTAAGTGATTCATATTTATTTTATAACAGTTGGTATGTAAAGACCCGAAAAAAAAAAATATATATATATATATATATATAATTAAAAAAAATATAATTAATTTTTTTTTTTAGATTACATCATGTAATTATGCAATTCATTCATACTGTGTATTTATACATATACGTATGATACTATAATACGACACTTGTTCGTACACTATGAGTATAAGTACATGTATTTAGACAAGTCATCATGCCACCCACTATCCCAGAGTTTTAAACCCATCAAATCCTTCATTGTCATCATCACCACCACCATTCTTTTCCCTGGTGCTGCAAATTTTGACATCTAGACTCACCTCATTGGACATAAATTCACAAGGTATACACACATGCAAAATCCATACAAACCCATGAAATCTACGGAAACTCCATCAAATCTTTTGTCTCCATCATCACCTCCATCTCTTTCTTCATATTTCTGCAGAATCAGAACACCCATTATCATCCTATTGGGTTTCTTTATACACATGTGATATATTCACACATGTACAAGTCTTGCCAACCAAGAAATTTCTTGGAACTCAACCAAATACGAATTTGATCTCTCTCCACCACTTAAAATCAGATTGTATCCCATAATTTCAGGAATCTCAAACTCCTAGGATGAGGTTCACACTCCACACTTAACACAACCTTGCACTCCAAGTTTCTTCTTGTGTCATCTCATCATGATAACCCCAATTGCCTATTTATACCACCTTGAATCTCTTCATTTGACCCCTGAAAAAATTCTGAACGTGGAAGAAGTGAGAAAGTTAGAGAAAGAATGGAGAAATTCTAGAGAGAGAGAGAGAGAGAGATCTACTTTTTTTCCAAATTCTTCAAGTCAAGCCCCAAGCCTTACCAAAAGTAAGTTTCTTACTCTTACTTATTCTTTTGAATGTACTTTGTCTAACTAAAACTTACTCTGCCTAACAGAGAATGTACTTTGCCGACCTAAAACTGTCCTTGCCTAGCTAGAAACGGTGTTTGCCTAACTCAAACTTACTCTGCCTAACAGAGAATGTACTTTGCCGACCTAAAACTGTTCTGCCTAGCTAGAAACGGCGTTTGCCTAACTCAAACTTACTCTGCCTAACAGAGAATGTACTTTGCCGACCTAAAACTGTTCTGCCTAGCTAGAAACGGCGTTTGCCTAACTAAAACTTACTCTGCCTAACAGAGAATGTACTTTGCCGACCTAAAACTGTCCTTGCCTAGCTAGAAACGGTGTTTGCCTAACTAAAACTTACTCTGCCTAACAGAGAATGTACTTTGCCGACCTAAAACTGTCCTTGCCTAGCTATAAACGGCGTTTGCCTAACTAAAACTTACTCTGCCTAACAGAGAATATACTTTGCCGACCTAAAACTGTCTTTGCCTAGCTAGAAACGGTGTTTGCCTAACTCAAACTTACTCTGCCTAACAGAGAATGTACTTTGCCGACCTAAAACTGTTCTGCCTAGCTGGAAACGGCGTTTGCCTAACTAAAACTTACTCTGCCTAAAAGAGAATGTACTTTGCCTACCTAAAACTGTCTTTGCCTAGCTAAAAACGGTGTTTGCCTAACTCAAACTTACTCTGCCTAACACAGAATGTACTTTGCCGACCTAAAATTGTCCTTGCCTAGCTAGAAACGGTGTTTGCCTAACTAAAACTTACTCTGCCTAACAGATAATGTACTTTGCTGACCTAAAACTGTCTTTGCCTAGCTAAAAACGGTGTTTGTCTAACTCAAACTTACTCTGCTTAACACAGAATGTACTTTGCCGACCTAAAACTGTCCTTGCCTAGCTAGAAACGGTGTTTGCCTAACTAAAACTTACTCTGCCTAACAGAGAATGTACTTTGCCGACCTAAAACTGTCCTTGCCTAGCTAGAAACGGTGTTTGCCTAACTAAAACTTACTCTGCCTAACAGAGAATGTACTTTGCCGACCTAAAACTGTATTTGCCTAGCTAAAAACGGTGTTTGCCTAACTAAAACTTACTCTGCCTAACACAGAATGTACTTTGCCGACCTAAAACTGTCTTGCCTAGCTAAAAACAGTGTTTGCCGAACTCAAACTTACTCTGCCTAACACAGAATGTACTTTGCCGACCTAAAACTGTTCTTGCCTAGATAAAAACTGCATTTGTCTAACTTAAACTTACTTTTCCTAACAGAATGTACCTTGCCTATAAGTAAACTTAGAACCAATAGGAATATATGTTTGTAAAATGATGTTTGTTTTATATATTGCATTTCTGTCGTCATGTGTTAATTTTTATGTATTGTTATTCTATTAAAGAAACTTGAGCACGATTATAGATTAAGGTTTATGACTTATTGAGAATAATAGAAACTTAAACTAGAAGCGAATATTTGGTAATTAGGATATCCTGTGGATATCCGCATGTGAAAACTAATGGAATTCTCGATGAGGTTATGGTTGAAAATTGATAATTATAAAGTCTATGTAAGCTATGGACTTTGGCAAAAATCTTCTGCTTGGGGGTCGAGGGACGATGCCTGGGTACGAATGATGAAACACAGAAATTCATGCTTGGGGGTCGAGGGACGACGCCTGGGTATGAATACTAAGGTCTTGAAGTAATGATTGTGAAACAAAAAAAATGAAAATGATGAACAACGTAATATTGGTTTAAATTCTTTTTCCTATGTGTTATCATTTTCATATATTGTTCATAACTCATCATATGATATCTTCCCTCTTAAATATATTTTATGTGCAAGAAAAGTTCAAAAGGAAAATTAAGGGTAAGGCAACTTATTGAGCTTTCCCAGCTCATTGGTGCGTATTTTTCCCCCACGCCCCTGGCGTTTCATGCGTTTCATGCCAGGTACCGATGCAGAAGAATTTGATCCAGATATAGCGCCACCAGAAGATTCTTTTCAAGAGGAGGACGTCGTTGATCCATGGCTGACGTAGTTAATGTTTTTTTTTTTAATAGCTTTAAGTTTATCCCTGTAGAGTTTGGCTGTTGTATTTCGAAACTCTACCTCGTACTTTAAATTTTGTATCAGCTTAACAACTATTTCCCTACCGGTATTTACGCATTAATATTGGTGATGTTATCTTTTATTTCTTTTATTATTATTATTATTATATTTTTTTTTACGTCTCCGAGAGAAATCCGGGCGTAACATGGTACTTGAATTTTTTTTATAGAAAATATTTTAGTCAAATACAAAGTTTGCGATATAATTTATAATTTTTACAGGTATGTGGACATAGTTTAGGTAATATTGTTGAAAGGTTTATGGAGTATTTGTGTTGAGTTTAAATTTATTTTTTATTAAATACCGTAAATATTACTGTTTAGGGTGAAAAATAATCGTTAAAGACTAGGCATGGTTCATGCTCCTATCGAGTTCGATTATGGGCCTAAGGCCCCATTTGGATGGAGTTTTAGCTCCCCTTCAAAAGATATACCCCCCTGATAAAATTCCACAGCCCCCGTTTGGCACCGTCGGCAAAAGCCCTCTAACTTCTCATCCCCTTCTAACGTTTCACAGGTATGGCCTCTTCTCCTCGATTGTTGTTTGGGGACTCCTTGGCCTCCTCAAATTATCCAACTGTAAAGGGTGGATTTTTTTGATGATTTCAACACTCCTTATCCAGGTGGGATTTCGAACAGGTTAGGATTTTTTTGCGATTTGTCTTGGTTTTGCGATTTCATGTGCTCTGTTTCGACTTGGAACAGGTTAGGGTTTCAGTTGTGATTTGTCTAAAGGTTCTGCGATTTGTGGGTGTGTTTTGCGATTTAGAGTAGTTTTGAACAGATTAGGGTTTGTGTTTTGTTTTCTGTTGCGATTTATCTCATGATTCTACGACTTATGTCGTGTGTTCTGCGATTTAGAATAGTTTCGAGCAACTAGAGTTCCTATTGCGATTTGTCCCATGATTTTGCGATTCGGAATAGCTTCAAACAGTTATGGATGTGTTGGACAAAGTTCTTCCTATTTCGAACAGTTCGTAGTTGATTTCTAACAGTTGCTACATAATTGGGATGAAAATGATAAAACCAGTATAAGACAGTAAGTTTTTATAGAATATTGAGATGAGAAAACCCTAAATTGATTGTGTGCGCGTTTGATGTCATACTCATGGAACCCTTTTTAGTTTATTAGGATGGTAAAACTAAATAGAAAACATTTAAGGAGAAGAAAGAGCAAGAGGCAATTATTGTATTAAACACCTTCATTCATGCGGCATTGGGTTACTTATTCTTCCTATCGACAACACAATATCCCCATCCTGAGTGAGCCTAGAATTCAAACTTCTAATAGACCCAAGTAAATGTTGTCAATAAGCTTGTAAATGATAATGATGTTGATTACCACGGTCAGTTGAACGTAAAAAAGAAGCATACATTTTTAGATTGTGTTATTTAGATCGAAAATGTTGGTTAGGGGACTCGCACTTTATATGTCTTAAGGAGGGGGTAGCTATTTTTTATGGGCTTCACCCCCCACTTCTCTACACCTATGGGCTCCACCCCCCCCCCCCCCCCCCCCCTCCTCCACACCTTTTACATCCACACCTACGGTTTCCACTCCTTTGAGCTTTACATGTCGTATGTCAATTCCAACGTCCACTATACCTCCAACCAATGCGAGAACTAAAATGGAGAAGAAGAAGACAAGAATGGGGGAGGAGGAGTCGATGCTTGGAGGCATGGATAAGTGGATGAAGGAAAGCTTGTGCTATATAGACAAAATGACCAATGCAATGGGGCATAAGAAATACTCATTTGCCCGCCACTCGACGATTCCGACAGAGTTTGAAAAACTCGACATTACGTTGACATAACAATTTAAGTTGGTTGCCATTGGCTGGTCTTATGCTGGTTTTGGTCATTCTTGTGCTGCAGTTAGTGTGTGTGTGTGCGTGTGTGTGTGTGTGTGTGTGAGTGTCGTTGCAGTTTGTTGGTTTTCTGCTAATTTTGTGCTACATTATGGCTGCTACTTGTCCCAACCCTTGTATTGGGTTTGTGCTGCATTATGGCTGGTTTTTGTGTCGGTCTTATGTTGCACTTTGTCCGGTCTTGAGCTGCAATTTGTGTGTGCCTTGTGCTGCAATTGTGTGTGTGTGTGTGTGTGTGTGTGTGGCTTCAATTTGATGGTGTTGTGCTGCATTATGGCTGCTCATTGTGTTGGTATTGTGCTGCAATTTGCCTAGTCTTGTTCTACATGTTGTGTGTGTCTTGTGGTGCATTATGGTTGGTCCTTGTGCTGGTATTGTGCTGCACTTTTCTTGGTCTTGACTTGTAGTTTGGGGTGTGTCTTGTGCTGCATTGTGTGTGCGTGTGTTTGAGTGTGGCTGCATTGTGTGTGTGTTTGAGTGTAGCTGCATTTGTGTGTGCGTGTGTGTGAACGTGGCTACAATTTGCCTGGCATTGCGTTACAATTTGTGTGTGTGAGTGTGTGGCTAGAATGTGTGCATTAAGGACACATTTAATGTGCAACACAAGACCAACAAAATTGTTTTATCGATAACTTTTCGACGGGGTGGGGGGGGGGGGGGGGGGGCTTTAGTAGTTTTACCAATTACCATACTTGTTTATTGAATATCATCGCCCCTCTTTACGACTGTGATGTTATAAAAATTAGAACTCTATGACAAGCCACTCATCTCGCAGGACAACTTATAACGATTAATGGCTTATCACCATTTGACAACATAAGTTATAGCCAACTAGTGCATTGTGTGCCGGTGAAACAAATATCTGAGCCAAGTAATTATATACAAAATTTTTTACTCGAAATTTTATTGTTTGTTCACATTGAAATGTGATTAATGTTGTTTTGGATTAAATTATTCAATGGTAGGTAAACATAAAGAGCACTAATGGGTGATTTTCAATAAGTAAACATAAAGAGCATTAATGTCTGGGGTGTGTATTGTGTTACACAACTTGAGAGGAAGTTGAAGTCCAAGTTAACGGATACCCGAAAAAATGACGAAAAGGTACAACACATTTGACGAATTTGAGATAGCATTGTTGAAGTTTTATGAAGAGAGATGCCAGTTAACAAAAATGCAATCGGCCCGAAACAAACATAAAACAAGTGATGGTGCTTTGACATCCACAATTACAAGGCTGAGACAAAGTCAAACCAATCTGCGCAAAGACAATATTGAAAAATTATGCTTTGTTGTAATTTTTTCTTAAGCTTCGTAGGTTGTCTTTTGTTCGCATTTATTTTCGACTCCAAATAAAGTTGTATAATTTAAGATTATGGAAATTTTGACTTGTTGAAATGAAGAGTTCATTATTAAGACTTTGTTAATCGAGTAAAGTAATTGAATTAAAATAATTCAAGAAAAAAATATGATACGAGTCATAAAGTTTTTTTAAATAAAAAGTGTTTTTTCATTAAATATATTAAAACAATTAATTACTTAATTACTTAATTACTTAATATTTCAAATTATCTAAAATTAATTAAATATATTCGGTTTAGCATTTATATATTTTATTTAATACATAATCAAGTTTAACACTATACAAGGGCAAAATAGTCATTTGAGAATTTTTTTCCTTATCCACCCCCTTATACCCCATTTCATAAAACATCCAAATCAAGTCAAATTTTATCTCATATTTAACCCATCGTCCAAACCATTTACTTTGTTATCCCTTATCTATAAACATCACACACACGTGGGAACAGGAGAGGTAGTTGTGCATTGCGCACAATAGTTCGCGCTGCTCGTCAAAATGACATCGTTTTTTACATTTAAAACACTACCCAAACAATTAAACACTGACCGAATAATTTTTATCAATTTTGTTTTAACGCGCAACACCTTCAATTCCATTAATATAGACAAATCCTTCAAAAATAATACATCTATTACTTTACCTCCTCTATAATTTATCTCCTTAAAATAATCCTCAATCATATCGGAGCCTAAAACCAACCAAACGGGTCCTTTTGAATTTTGTAATGATACTTCAAACCCACTCAAGAACCAATTATTTATGTACTATTTTCTATATTTTATATAGATAAAATAGTTTAACAACCTGTACCAATTCTATTTAAGGGAGGCTGCATATCCACACATCTGCACGTAGCCATAATTAACATTTTCCATTATAATAACACAAAGCTTTCTCATAAAATAATAATTATTTACACAGTCATTTAATATTAATACGTGCAATCGAACGTCATACAAAATTTCTCGACTTAAAATTAGGTCAACCATTTAAAATGCGGACCTTCTATTTTTTGATTAATTTTCAACGATTTTAACCGTCAAATGTGTTTAAAACATGTTTTAAATGATACTCACAAAAAATCGGATCAAAATATATTGATAACATGCCAAAGACTTTGTCGATATTAAAAAATCTCCATTTAATATTTAATTTTGGTCTTTTCAATTAGTAGTCAAATGAGAGATGGACCTCAATTTCATCATATACGAAGAAATCCAATTTAATATTTAGGGCCGGTCTAATAATAAATTTCTCAATACTTGGTTTTTGGGCCTTCACACTCTTACTTTCAAGTGAGCTTCGGTCTCTAGGCGTCTTGTTCTTGTAAATTGTGTAATAGAACGAGCATGCAAGTCGGGTGCTCGATTTGTCCAACAAAGCCAAAGGAAGTGTCTATATTTATCTTAATTAATAACCATATTTAATATTTTAATAACGGACAAACCAATTGAAATTAGCTTAGTAGGCCATTCTTCTTAAACTACCAAATAAAACGTAGGGGATTAATCCTTCTCAAAAAGCAGAATTTGATTATCGATTTATTTATTTTCCTAAATGGAAATTGTTTATTTATCTATTTATCAATTTAATGTGACTATGGATTGGACTCAGTGTAATTATCAATTTATGTTCAGTTTAATGCGATTGAAGTATTTATAATCTTTAACTGCATGTAACAAATCGTAATAACAAAAGTTCATCAATATAGTTGAATACATATGTACCACGAAAGTCTAGACAAAAAAAAAACCCAGTAAAATGTGAAAATTCGCATATCGAGAGGTTTCTGATTATTTGAGTTGGATGTGAAAGACGTTTATTATTCAAACAAAATTATTTTTACCATTTATTATCATCCATATTATTTTTAGGGTTAAAAAAATAAAATAACTATAGATATGTTAAAATCGGAATTTGATATTATTGGAAATCCTGCTTGATAATTTTGTGCTCAAAACTTGGAATATACTATTTTGTGAACATATATAGGTAAAAATGGCGACATTATGAAAAACTGATTAAATCAAACACTTTCGGGTATTTTTTGGGTTGATTTCTCGCTAACGCTTTTAAAACATATTTTAAATATATTAAATAGTTCGAACCATCAATATTTGATCAGAAAATAAGAAGTCCTTATTTTAGCAAAATGAGAGATTTCTTTAGAAATTTACTATCAATCACAAATTAAATTTATAAATTAGGAAAAATAGAAATTCCTAATGACAATTCTCAAAAAATTAGATTATGTTATTTGGCCGCTCCTCCAAGTAAACATCGCGGGTCTCCATCGACTGTTATGTATTTTTGTGTGCTGCATTTGATGTATACTAAAAAGAAGAAACATTCTTGTAGGTTGGGCTAAAACTTGAAAGAATTGTTGTCCAGTTTGACACTAAAAAAAGAAATTAAAATTCTTAACTATCACTACTTTATCAGGATTGAGACGGTGAATTGACGGCGACTGCAATTCCTTTAAATTTTGACAAATTACGATGCATTCCGCATAAATTTTATTAAAAATAAAAAACATACACACTTTGCCCCTCCAAAATATTAAAAGCATTATATAATCCCCTTTAAACAACGAGAATAAGTGACAAATATGTCACATTTCGTACATAATTATTTGGTGACTTCATACTAGTACTATATATATGTCAGAAGAAATGGTCTTATATTTATAGAAGCATAAGTTGAACGTTCTGTTGAAAGTGGAAGGAGTGCTTCCCTTTGCACCAATATCTTTCTCAACTGCTCCCTCCTCCTCCACTTTCTGCTTCTCTCCTCTTGTAACATTATAGGTATTTCGGTGGTCTTCGTGAACATCAAGTCATAGTTGTTATTCACTTGTACTATATTCGACTATTGCTAAACTATATATTTATGGGGTAAATTTGACCTACTTCACTAAGGTTGTTGATAAATCATTGTCCTCCTTTGAGGTAATGACAAACTATTTCCTTGAATCTCCATCTCATAAAATAGGACCTTGGAATTCTATTGTGCACAATACAATAGCAGGATGTGCAGTACACTAAAATAATATTGTTTTGGTATCTAAAATTTAAGCAACAAAACGATATCGTTTTGACGCAATACGCGTCGTGATGTGCATGTCAAGGCTGAAGCATGAAGTGGTGAAGGATATTGTAGGCTATTATTAATTCCTGAAAAGCGATTTATCACTATTTCAAAGTTCACCTCAATTGAGAGAACAAAAAGTGATGGGAACCATCCAGTTGTGACACTGACAATACATTTCACCAAGAAAGCTACAAAATGGTTTGTTAATGAGTCTATCAGCTCCACCATCATATGATTCTACATTTGTTAATTAAGTTTGGGGGGGAGGGATAAGGGTCAGAAAATTGGATGATTGACACTAACACATACAAGAAAAGTGCTAACTTCATGACAAAGCCTACCCACCAACCCCTTTTCCACAATATAATATTTAGTAAAGGATGCCCCGATCGGATCCCCTTTTGTTTCATTATGTTCATCATATACATACATATATGGGATTGGGGGACCGCGGACTTGCTGTGAGTAAGTATAGCAGGTTGTGCTGTGAGGTGCTACGGTACCGTTTCAGTCTACATACACACAGCCTAATCACTAGCCTTTATACTGCGTTTGGAAAGGAAGTAATATAACTTTATGAAATAATACCAATGACACTACATGTTTTACTCCATGCTGAGGTAAAGGAAGATAAGTGTTTATTAGTTAGTGTGTGAGAGAGAGAGAAAGAGAGAGAGAGATGAGAGAAGAGGTGCCACATCAGAATAGAGTAAATCATGAAGTAAAAAATGTAGCGTCACTAGCATTACTTTAACTTTATCCTTAAATCAAACCAAACATATTTGTTTTGATAAAGAATCAAGCATATCTAATTGTTGGCAAAATAAAAGACGAGACTAAAATAAAATATAGCTAATACCCTCAAGTAGTCTTATCTCCCCCATTTAATACCCTACCAAACAGGCCATAAGAGCGTAACAAACTCCTTACGTAACAAAAGGGTTAAGGGCCTGTTTGTTAGGGGTAAAATCCCCCGGATATAGAAAGTCCCGGATAAAATTATCCATGTGAAAATAAATTCAGTGTTTGTTTAGGTTTTTTGGACCCTAGATAGCTTATCCAGGGACAAAATTATCAGCCTAATGGTGGACTAAATTTGGACAGGTATTTTGGTGTCCAAATTTATGAAGGGTGTACATATTACTAATATACCCCTAAAAAAGAAGGGATAAAGAAAATTACTAGAAGGTGTGCGTTGCGCTCTCAACTATGTCGTCATTTTTTTTAGGCTTCACACATTCCGAGTTCGCGATTAATATCAAAATATTTTATTAAGTTAACGATTATTTTTTAGGATTTAAAAAAAATAAAATTTAGAAAACACGATCAAAATGAGATTAAATGAGCGGTGTTGGTCTTTTTTTTTTACGAGGCAATGGCTGAATGGACATATTTTTTTGCTTTTTTGGTACTTTTGCCACTGCCTCATAAAAAAATGGCCGACACCGCACATTTTAACCACTAACATTTTTTTTGTGTATTTTGTGCTCATAAACTGTTAACAAAATTTTATTTTAAAAATTTCAAGTGTGCGGTTAATTTTAAAATATTCTTTTAAGTTAACGGTGAACTTTTTAAAATTCAGAGATCACGACCGAAAGGGGTTTAAATGAGCAATGTTAGTCACTTTTTTTAATGCACTAGTGGCAAAATAAGCATATTTTTATGGCTTTATTTTTACTTTTGCCCTTTTGGCATTAAAAATAATAATAAACACCGCTCATTTGAACCACTTTTGTTCATGTTTTATAAATTTTACTTTCGAAAAAATTTAAAAAATTTGTCGTTGACTTAAAAAGAATATTTCAAAATTAACCGCAAACTCGAAATTTTAAAATAAAATTTTGTTAGAGAGAATTATATTAGATTCATTCAAAAAAATCAAATGAAAGTTAAAAAAAAGTTAAGAAAATCACTAGTAACAACAAAAGAGTTGTATAAGGGCAAAATAAGAAATTATCATAAGTTTATATTATCCACTCTTCATATCCACTCTCATCAATTACAAAACAAACCAATCATATCTTTATCTCCCTTATATGAAAAGTAAACAAACCAAGTAAATATTAATCTCCCCTTCTAAATTAATTCCCCCTCTTATTATATCTCCCTTATACCTTCCAAAATTTTAACCGCTAACAAACGGGCCCTAAGGGAAATTACTCAATATTCTGTCATACTGAAACCCGTTCAGAATAATATGGGTCGTGAAAATTTTGGATAACGAGAATAATAATAGGATTATTTGTTCGAAAATCAGAGGAACAAGAACATAAAGCAAGACTCCGCAAAATTAATAATTTCAACCTCTCAATCAAATAGAAAAACACATCATGTCTGTGGACATTGTTCACGGACACCACAAAGGTGTACAGTACTACCTGACAACATGGCAGAGACCTGCGAAAGAGGTTGGTCTGTTGTGCTGGCATAGTGCAGAACACAAATATGAACTGAAAGTTATGATTTAACTGGGGGTAATATTCTGTCTGTGACAAAATAAAAATAGAAAATAAAACCCTACAACTGGCACAGTTTGGGGACGAGTACGACAAAACGACGTAATTTCATACGTATGTAGATGTTTAGAGATTTTCTAAACTAATTTATACCTAATTTAGTTTTAAACAGCTTTAAATAGTGCAGCCAAACTACAGCATCTTGAACCCAATCAGCAGTGCCGAAGTAAGTGAAAAAGAAAAACACGTGAACTCTTACCAAAGTATGGTTGATGCAACCAATTGATCAGCAATTGAGGGCAAACCACTCAAACATGTAAATGCTCGGCAGAAAGCATCACTGCTGATGGCTACGGCTTCACTAATTTGAATGGATAGTACTCTGCAGCATAACCATTAATACTTTTTTTTCTGGACAAGAAGTTATGCAGCATAACGTGGTCCAGAAAGTATCAGACAAGTGGCAACAGCTAAGGTTCGTCGTCATAGGGTGCATTTGCAGCAGGCAATGTTGGGAGTACAAAAATGGGATTTCCATTTTTTTGAAATTCAGCCAGCATAGAAGCATCAGCAGATTGATCACAACAATTATTTCCAGTCAAGTCTACACGCTCAAGTTTCCCTAGATAAAACCAATTGTCAAAAACTCAGATTCAAAAACTCCGTAAATGGGGTTCTAGAGCAAAATTCGTGTTTTTGAATTTCCTATAAATCTAGTAATGTCTCTCATTGCTGTTCTGGGAATCACAAAGTGGAGTTTGTGACAAGAATGATTTATTTTAAGAATCAATAGTTAGGGACGGTTGCAATGTAAATGCTAAAATAAACTGAGAAGAACGGTATACATTCAGACACAAAAGGTGGATGTATGAGAAGATTACGCATTATCAATTTGTAGAAAAACAAGAGCAATCAAAGAATCTTAATATTCCCTATCTACATACTAAATGGAGTCGGGTAAGGATGTCCGGTGCTGGTACATGTCTAAGTATCAGATTCATCTGATTTTCATTTTTAAGGACACGGGGACACCTGCCGGATATATAATACCTATTTTCTAGCTTGTATGGTGTTTACTAGTTGTCTTAAACCTTTTCAAACACAATATAGGAGTTATATGCATACCTTGTGAGAATTTTGAGTTAAAAAATATGCTTGCTAAAACTTTTATCAAACTAAGCATGTCTGCACGGATCCCATACTCTTATTGAGTGTCAAATGTCCAACACAGGTACCTCTTACATTTTGAAGGTTCCATTTAACATAGCTCTCCAATTATAAGGCAAGTTCATATCAGCTAAAGGTATAAACATCGTTCTAGAATTTGATTGCCCCAAACATTTCGATATAATTCCATAAGTAAAAAGAAAAATAAAACATTTGTAAATATGTACCTCTCGTAACCTTTAGGACAGAGCATATGGATAATAAGGATTGTGAAGGCATAAAATTATAGCCTGCATTTACCCCAACAAGTTCTGGAGCCCGTGGGATGAGTGTTGTCAAGAACCGTGCAGTTTCATTCCCTCCACGATTTTTGCTGCACAAAATAACAAAAACGTTAATGATAAGGGTGTATATGCTACAAAAGAAGCTCAGAGCAAGTATATGAATCAGATGAACCTTATATTGATATAGACAAGCTTCAAATCCTCTATTATTTCTTTCTGCAGTTCCAGAAAGCCAGATGAACCAAGTTCAATATCTTCAATATCCAGTGCCCGTAAACCTGTGCCCAAAATTTTTCCCAAGGGTGCTCCAACTTGGCTGAAGGAAACCCGTATCAAAACATATACACATGGAAATGAAGTAACAAGGGAAACTCAAACCTTTGTAACTACATAAGCCATACTAACCTGCCAAGGTCATTTCCTCCAATAGAAAGAGAATTCAGTGGCCCCTTTAAGGTTGAAAGAACAGATAGAAGTTCACTCACTCCATTACATGAAAGCTCACAACTTTCCACTTTCAGATCCTTGAAAGGGGAGTGCTTTTCAGAAATCTCAACAAAGTAGGGAATTAGACTCCTGAAAAGTCCACGGAACTGTAAGACCCTCTGAGCAGAACCTTGTCCCACCTCAGCAAAGATGAGAACATATCACTGTTTTCATCAAAATAAATGAGGAGTGGAAAATCAAACTAACCTGATTCCATCATCCTCAAGAGGGTTGTCACTTATATCAAGAATCTCCAATTTAGGCATATGAACCAGGGCATTTTTAAGACAGGCTGCATCATCTTTGCGTAGATTATTTCCCCTGCAATCAAAGAAGTAACCTTGTCATGCTCCAACATACTGTTTGTAATAGAATAAAAGAAGTTCCCAAAATCAAAAAATAAAAATTTGCATACGAGATATTATTTTCTTTAAAAAGCATACTCGTACAAATTCCAGAGTAGCATGATGTGCATCAGGACACAAAGAGGGCTATTCATATCACATAAATTTAACAATGCTAGAACTTTTTTTTGGAAGCCTGGTCCATACTATCTTCACAACAATTCCATCCGATGATTGTCCAATACAGGTAGATTTTAATTCCTTGTCTACTCTTTCCAGTTCCAGTAAGACACAGATCATACATCAATGGTGGGATACCTTAGATTCAGCACGCTTAATGATTGCAATGAATTTCCTATTCCTGAAGACAACTGGGAGCAACTTGAGGATCTCCATCTAAAACGAGAAAGCCAGCCAGAAATCTGCAGTTTGCAGTGAAGTTTATGTTTGCTTAATTTTAGTAACTCACTAACCGCAGATTATAAATCAAAGTGCATTACTCACATCGTTTTCTGAAAGGTCAAGGACAGATATACTGGATGCAGCATCGAGGAGTGTACCAAAAACCATTTTTGCAAAATTCTGCCCCAGGTGGCTGTCTGAGATTCTAAGCGACGACAAGGACCTGGCACCAAAATGATGATGAGCTTAACTAGTTAGATCTGATGTAGAAAAGGCAATCTCTCTGACCTAGTGCATGCAATCTGATGTCCAGGATGACAAGCGGCTAAAGAAGCACATACGCATCTTATGTTCAGGTTCTCAAAGAACAGGCCATGGGGCTCTTTAGTAAGAACAAGAAGAATTAAACATTTGAAACAAATATTATACAGCCAAAGAATAACTTATGCAGCCTGTAAAAGAAGTTAAATTCTGGTTATTGGATCTGACTAAGAATTATAATTTAGTGTGCTAGACATGAAGGCAGAACAAAGCTTGGTCCACCACATGACCAGACCCAATGAATATCAACAGAGAGCCATATTTTATGCATATTAAATGGAATCTAGCTCCAGTATTTTTTTTTTTAACCACCAATCCATCTAGCTCCATTCGAACAAGAGTCAGCAACATCCAAAGGCAACTTCCCACATCCGAAAGAATTGAGTGTTTTTATCAGCAATTCAAACTCTGATCAGAGTACATACATGATAAGGGGCTCAAGCAAAAAGAACTGCAATCAATAAAGCACTTTGAAGAGGCAAACCAAAAGGTGAAGAAAAACAGAAGGTATGCATCCTGGAAATCTGGATGGTCAAGATGATATTAGTTGTCGGGTAGAGAAAAACACTTGAAATTGTCAAATTGAAACTCCAACTTATGAGTGGCAGAAAAATATAGAAACCGCGTACATGCTTTTAGACTTCAGTCTGACCCACGGAGCTTACAGCTAGTTATTCAAGCCCGCAAGCCCTACTACTCAGTCATTTTACGCTATTCTTTCATCTTTACACCTATCCAACACCAAGAAGCACCCCGCACACATCCTTACTAACCAGACCTGCCATGTTCTGAAACGGCAGCTGTATTGCAGGAACTGATAAAAAGTAAATTACAACACAAAGTAAGCTAATAAATCCTCTTTTAAGTTTGCTATATCCCTATTAGATATGGCACGTGTTTCACAAGATGTCCAGTATCTATATAACCTCCAAGATCTCCCTTTCAAATCAGAAAATATAATTGTATCTTGCCAATTTTTCTTCAGTATAACAAGTGGGAAACAGCTCAATTAAATTTCTGGAAATTCAGAAATGATATGTTGCTGCAATGCAATCTTGAAACACTGATAAACGAATAGTTGGGGCCAGGCTTAGCAACTTAGAACTTCAGGTAATATGAGAGGAAACTTAATATCATATACATAGTCTGCCGTTAATGTTCTGCTAGGACAAAAGTAAGTCAATCTGGAATATGGCAGCAAACATCCGAGTTTATGATACCATGGAACCTTGTTATATGATCGTGGCATGTAATAGTTATCGCTGAAAGAAGCACTAGGCTCGACGTTATCTAGCACATAAGAATGAAGCTGAACTTGACCATCAACATACCAAGTATATGACCAAAGTTTAGACAGCACGGAGCTCAAAATGACAGAAAGACACACCTTGCTGATGATAAAAAAGATGCTAGTCCAAATGGCAATGTAAACTGATTGGTTTCAAGAAAGCTTGATGTCTTGATTGAGAAGTGTTCTATGGTGCGAGTATGAACACCCTTGATGTACAGAGAATCACAAATTGTATCCACAGTCGTTGAAGAAAGCTTGCAGTGGACAAATTCAAGTGATTTTAATGTTTCTCTCTTCTGATTCAAAAGTTTGCATATCGCCTCAACCTGTGGATTAAACATGCTATGAAGAAATAAAAACAAGCTGTGGAAAAGATAGCAATCAAGTTAACCAAGTTTATTTTTGCATATGAAAATGCAAGACTTGCAGGTGCTTTGACCAACATGACATAAAGTAGTTGCGTTTTGCTTTCCACCATTCGTATTACTGTACAAACTCTGCACACCTAAGTATTAGCAGATTCTCACTTTAGCACCTAACTCCAAATTATTCCAATTGGGTACTTATTTTGTTGTCAATGCGGCCCAGCTGATAGCGTCCGCTTCCCTAACGGAAAAGCATGTCAGTGATTCAAATACCCAAAGCAGAAGAGTACTATTTACATAGCCAAAGAACGAAATTCGTAATACTTAAAGAGCCAAAGCGGGTAAATTTTATTGCCACGTGGTGTTTCTTGCAAATTGCAAGACAGTTTTTAGTTTGAGGCATTGACACAAGCCAAAGCAGAAGGACCAAACTCAATAATTTTAAGCGCTAAAGGCAAAATTGGGTAATAAATGTGTAAAGTATAATTGACCGAATGACCTCCATTCAGAATATTAGATCACTAACTTGTTTTCAAATTGTGCTCACAAATTTTGCAACTGATTTTCTCTAAACCACTTTACTCTTTAAAGAAAACAAGTATGTAACGTAAAACTGCAAAATGGCCAACGAAGACAAAATGGGTTAACTATTTCCAACTACTGTTTGTAAAAACAATCATCTTTGCTTGATCCGACCTCTAAATTCACACCCGCAACTGACACCCATGGTCAAGTCCATGTAAATCACACTTTCCACACAAAATAATACACAGTCATTTAGCAGCCAAATCAGCATTCAGACATATTCATACCCAGACCAACAATAATGAAATCACCAAATGATAATTCCTTCCTTTAATCGTGTATAGACACAATCAACTACAAGCCGCAAAGATTAACAAGGACGCAGAAAACTCCTATCGTTCCTTTAGTCCACCAATGTTTCAAACTGACAAGTATAAAGGCACAAAAAGATATGGCACGATTGTTTACAGCATTTGATAACCCAACCCCCTCCCCCCAACCCACCCACACAAAAAAAAAAAATTTAATACTATGCAGATTGTGTCTGGAGGTTGTAAAAGAAGAGACATGCATGCTTGTACTTGTTGGAGGACAATAATTGGCAAATGGAAAACCCAATAGATAATTCAAAATTTGTCAAATTCTGGAGACCACTAGCGACAAGCAGGGGCTCTTTTTGTTTGAGTTACATAGGGGACCAGAAGTTGGATACCATTGTGCTTGTCTCAGTTTTTATTCCTTTATTTTTTTTTACAAGTTCTTAGTTCCACTGACCACATCAGCCAAATATATATGTGAACGGACACAAAAGAATTAGGCTTACGTGTTCTTGCGACTTGATCCACCATAGTTCCAAACGTTGCAGTTTACTGGTCCTTAACAAATTCTGTAAAAAGGTAGTCATTAGAAAAACAGAAAAAGACTAGAAATAGAATACTTATGTCTTGAAGACATTAATTGTCAAGATCTTATCAAAAAAATATAAAAAAAATCCCCGTAAGGGACCCTCGTGAAGGCAATTCATACAGTCAACCAACAAGAAATTCACTCGATACACTTAATTTAGTTAATTAGTTGGAAAGCCTTTTCAGTAATTAACGAAGTTTTCCAATTAGAGACATTAGGAAAATTAAGACCTGAGAAGCAGATGCAGTAAAACAATTGTCTGGGTCCAGTACTTTTATGCCAAAGCGTAGTTCTTCATGCGTACAACTTTGACAATTTAGTGGGATAGTAAAGACTAGAGAAGTGGACAACTTATGCTCTCCGTAGACAAAAACCAAAACCAAAGAGGGTATAAAAGAAACATATTCAAAGCTGATCACTCCCAATCTAGAATATCATTTTCCCGGTAAACTATGAAGCACCTTGTCACTGACATAGCTAGGAGGTCGACGTATCCGTGTCGGACACGCCAAAATATTTATAAGACACCCCACGTGGCATGTCCACTAAATGTTAATATCTTTTCATGTTGGGACATGCCAAAGAAAGAGGGGGACATGACAGGGTGGCCTTTGTAAATTTTAAAAGCTCTTTCCAGGGACAAATATTTCTAATTCAAAACTGTTGGCCCAAATTGTACAATGGTAAACCATGTGTGTAGGCAGACACCATCAATTGATAACGCATTAATAGAAGCCTTAACCTAAATACTTACTGGTTACAATGTAGGTATACACAACTATACAATAAACATAAAATTTGTCCTAGCCGTGTCCGAATTTTTTTGAGATCGTTGTGTCCCGTGTCTGGTGGGTCCATGTCCATATCCATATCAGTGCTACATAGCCAATAAGTGTAGACAAGTATTGTTACAGTGAACAACTAGGAGAACAAAGGGACGTAATATAAATCGAATGTTGATTTTCCAAGATACCCAAAACTTTTGTAGACGATACATGGGAAAGCTAAATGCACTAGTATAAGCTAAATGGGCTTTTCTTATGTATAACATGCCACATATCATTCCCTGGCAGCAAACCGATCAGCTTCAAACAATTGCCATGTTGTATTGAAGACATTTTAAGCATCTGTTGAAACCTAACCTTGAAATTACATGTACCCATTTATCTAATCCTAACATTCTCATTGCCATCCTTTGACAAATAAGAGAAAGAAGATACATATACAATGGAACTAAAGGGGAGCTGGTCACAATTGACTTAACGAAAGATGAACTGAAAAATAAAATTAAAAAAGACCTACACAGGGAAACAAAAACAGACTGCCTTACATTATGTTAGGTACAACTGCTCCAGAATATTCTGTAAACTTCGAGTAAACAATTTCTCCTTCCGTATTGCGCATAAATGGTAATGCAAAACTCTTTTCAATTCGATTTACGAGGGGGACAAAAAACAAGGATCCAACTAACACAACAGTATTTAGCTAGGAATGGGATTATCTCCCATCCATAGGATTTGTAACTTACACAAGTTTCTGCAACGCAAAGAACATTTTGAAGCCTCAGATATCTGCACAACAGACAAAACATAACACAGTGACCTGACCCTCACAGAAACTCATAAAGTGCTGAAACACAAAACAGGTAGATCAGGAAGTTGGCACAAAGAATGATTGGGAAAAAAGGAAAAACATATAACTGAAAAAGCTTGAAGATGCTGGCTGCACCTGTAAGAGAGGTCAACTACATAGAATGCGAAGAGCAAAAAGTTTGCAGGTGAACAAGCATAAATGGCATGGTACATAATGCTGATAAGTTCGCTATGGTAATTTTAAATAACACATAAAATTTTCTCTATAAAACTGAAATGATATGTTACCTGGAATAGTAACCAAAGTGTTGGCAATGATAAGACAACTTTCCATAGTCACATCTTGAACAATTCATGTGCCCCTCAGAACCAATGGGTTTTAGGACGGCATCTGCACATACCAAGAAATGCTTGACACTGTTTTTTGTTTTCCTACTGCATTTTCAATACAGAAGAGAAGTGAAAAATCATTCTTACTTCTGCTTGGTATATTTAGAAAGAGAAAACAGGGTAGTGCAGGAAAGCTCTTGTAAAAATTCCTCTTTGGCCCAGTATAGTTGTCGCTCATCAAATTTTCATCACATAAAATATCAAACATTTGGGCACGTCTATAGATACTTGTGCACATACATATACCTCTATGCTTAAGCAAGGAAGGTTAAAAGATTGCTCGAGCTTAGTCAGCACACATCAATGAGATATTGAGATGACATCTAACTAGTATACTTTCAAATGCTTAGGTCCGAGGCATTCAGATGGAGTTTTAAACAGCCCTTACCTGGAATTCTTACTTCGCCAATACATCCATTAAAAGATGGGAGCAAAGCTATCCCTGCTGCTTCATCTAGGCAACTGTTCTTCAAACCAACGTAATAAAACTGCCGAGTAAGGATTAAATAGTGAAACACGCTCTTGTTCTCTAAAACTTCAAACCAAATAGAAAGAGGCATACTTCTGTAAATGTGCTTCCCAGTACATCTGTTGCCAGTCATTCGTCGAATTGTGCACATCTAGATTTTGCCTTGCCAACCAATTCACTGCTTGTTTTCTACTGTCACGGCCAGGCCAACGTGACTTATAAAATGTTCTCCACAATGTATTGAAGTTTGGATATCTGCAAAGACATTAATTTCGTAATATAGTAGTCCCTATAGTATATTGGAAGTTTAAAATAAGACCAATCAAACGCACTTTTGACGATTGGATACACCCTATTTTTCCAAACCTTTTGCGCTTCCTTTCATTTTCGAAGCAACCATTAGCAGATTTTCCATCACCCCAATTCTCAAATGGCCTGCAAGAAGATTTAGGTAGAATTATAAGAACAGATGCAGCTAAATTCGTTTTCCTTGATCTTTTGGAGCATATGAAGATAAACGCATTAAACCAGGAAGACCAAGAGAGAACATGATTAACTCAAACACAAGGGCTCCGCATTAGCACAAGTTTCAGAGTAAAGAGAGCACCCGAGAAGCATTAGCAATTTAGTGTGTGTACATTAAATTACTTATGCATGTTCCACATTCCCAAGATAACAAAGCACCACTTATAAACAACTTGCTTACACGGTAAAACATGTTCCAAATGTTAGAGATCAGCATTCATCACAGAACCCAATACATATACCCTATACGAACAACCTCACCAGCATTAACAACCCCACGATTCAACTTCTAAATTGTGATCCGGATGATTTTTGAGAACAACGAGAGGTACCAGCTAAAGTTTCCTTATGAAAGCAATATGAATTTCGTGGTTCAAAATTCAAAAGGGAAAAAAAAATCATAGAACCACTAGCTTTAGCTACGAATTTTTGGCACTGCAAAGTCCTAACACTTAAAGATAACAAATCAAAGCCATGTTTATGGATCCAAGTGTAAAAGATAAAACTCCTCTAGCAATTTCCAAACCATTTATGGGAGTGCATGTATAGCAACACAACTACACAAGTAGAGTAAGATTGCTGAACTTACATCTGTTCCTCCAATTTGTGCAAGGCCAATGGAGGCAAGCATGTCAGCAAGCTATCAAACAAATACGATGGAAGTTCATATACATCCCGTGGAAGATCATCCCCTGTAACCAGATATGATATAACTCCCTCCGCCTATAGCACGAGTATTGTTTACAAAATACATAAAACAAAAAACCAAAACTCATCTAACCCATTACCGCAGAGAATTTCGTCTCTAACTGCATTCAGACATAAAGTGAATAAAGAAGGAACTTCAACCATTCTATGGCACCAAGGAGACTGCGTGGCTGCAAATTTTTCCAGAAACAAAGGCCATATCAATTTTCTCCAACAATTTTGATTTCAGCTCAATTTTCTGAACGAGAGTTATAGCTTAAACAAAGCAGTGAACAAATCATTGCAATCTGAAGTTTAAGCAATCGCGAAAATCAAGAGGGAACAATTGAACGTTCGAAGTGCAAATTAGGGATACCTAGATTGCGACACGCGAGAGATTCAATGACTTGAGACTCCAGTGCCCTAACCTCGGAATTTGAAAGCGCGAAGAGCATTTTTTGAGGAAGATGTCAAAATAGATGTCAAATTTTTTCTTACCGTTATGTGATAATTTGATACGTTTAAATTTGACGTTTAAATTTTTTAATAAAATTAAGGTATTTGAGATAAAAAAATATTTGACACTTGATATCAAATTTGAATTACGTAGAATTTAAAAATATTTTTAATGTTTTGGTAGGGTTAATTTTGATGTCATTTATTACCTTTTGAATTACCATATTAAATTTAACATATTTGTTGAAGATGCTTTTACATTACATTAAACTCGCCATAAAACCATTAGTTCTAATTTACAAAAAAAATTATGTTTTAATGTTGTTCATAGGGTGAAAGTTTAAATCGAAAAATCGAACCGAATCAGTAAATCAAATTGAATAAATTGTTTGATTCAATTTTTTAGTTCAATTGGTTCAAACCAATCCAATTTGAAATTAAAAAAAAAAAAACTTGGTCTGATTTTTGATTTTGGTTAATTAAGAACCAAATCGAGCCAGATCGAACATTGTCATATATAACCCTAAAAAATAAAAAAAATTAAGTTCATACTTATTTTTTTAACGAAACTTTAATTTTACTATTGTTTACAATTTTGTATATCACTTATAATTGACTCTAATTTTTTAAATTTTTTAAATTTGGACTTATGCCAAATTAAATCGAAGATTAATTTGGACTTGGTCTATTTAACATTGACCTCTTAATTTTTTTGCATTTTGAGCTCAAACCCAATCAAATCAAAATCCGACAAAAACTTCAAAAAATTAAAAATTAAAACCGAACCAAACTGATATAGTTCACATTATACCGATTCAACAATAGGTTGCATTTTGCAAGAAGAATAATCCAAATCATCGAAGCAGGGATGATTCTGTGTAACAATGGTTTTTCTAGACCCTTCTAAAATTTTTAAAATAATTTAAGACCTAGATAAAAAATTATAAGAAAATTTATATTTCTATTCCCCAACACCCATCTTTTCAAAAAAAAAAATTTCCACCCTCCCCAAACATGAAATCCTAGGTCCGCCCCTGCATCAAAGTAAACTAAGACAAGTTTATCAATTATGCATTCAGTTTACTTTGATTCTCAACAAATCATGCGTCGTTGTTGTTTCACTCTAGTAATTTGGTCTTCACTAATTCAAACTAAAAGTTTTATCAATCAAATAGTGGTTTCAGTTTGTGAGGTTAGTTGTGAGGGATAAATTCTCTGTGGACGTCCAGATGCATGTCAAGGGGATTACATCCCTCGATGGATGTAAAAATTTAGTGTTACATATACTTCATCACGACTCTTATATTGTATAAGATGTATTCTAGAACACTGTAATTAAGTATCAAAATCAAATGAAACTTCATACTTAAACATGTTCCTTGCATTGTGTGTTTTTTTTCACCAATGCAAGGATAGAGTGATTTACTAAAAAATCTATGAGATTTAGGCGGCCAAAACAAATAATATTGTACAAACGTTCATAACTAAAATCAATAATTTTTTAAATGCAAAAACATATCGATATCTCCATTTGGAGTCAACAACTAAAATCAAGGTACTAATAAGCACACACTTGTACCCTTCAGCTCGGGACAAACAAACGTGCGATTACACAGTATACAGTTCTACCACAACAACAGAATGTTTACTCGAACAAACGGAATGGGAGGCTCTGCGCTGGTCCCAAACAAACAAGTAGTAGTACATATATTTCTCTATATCTATAATTAAATTTAGCTTCAGTTTCTGGAATCCATGGCCATGATGGTGCTGAGGTTCATGGGATACATGTATTCGTTAGACCCAGTCATCATCTGTTGGACAATGTACCGATTTGCCCTTTCAGTTGGATGGAATGGATCCCAAAATGCATAGATATTCCTATTGGGACAGAGGTTGGATGTAGGGTTGCAAACCCCAACCCCGTTGAAGCGTCCTTGCCCACAGCATGCTATCTTCGATGTCACAAAACCTGTTGCATCCAACAAAGGGAAACCCAATTCCAATGAGCAATTGAAACACAATAGCGTATAATTTTTTAATTTCTTTGAAAATGAGAATAACGCAAGTCTCTTAAAAAATTGAAGGGTTGTGAATATAATAAAACACCGAAATTTTTTACGGCAATTGAAAAGTCCCGTTCGTGCACACTATAGAGAGGTCTTAATATTTCCATTCATAACATGTAACTCAAATATTTTTTGCAGTTCAAAGATCCTTCCATAGTTCCATGGCTTTATGAATTCAATCCAATTTCTTGGTTTTATATACAGAAATTCTGGTCTAGAAATTTCATCCAATTTTTGTGTTCTTAATGTGAGGACGAAGGTTGATGTTCATTTGTTTGAGTGAGTCGTTTCATTCTGAAAGACAGACGCTAGTTGCAATCCTCCAATATTCATGGTGATACAACAAATCTTTTTTAAGGGGATTTTGAATTTACATGACTAAATTTGGTATCATATGATTTTCATTATGTTTTTACATGCAGTTATGTTGGGAGCTGGGCAGATCGTTTGAATAATAATCTTGGTAAATATTTAAACGGGTGGTCGAGAGTTTCATATCGTTTAGTGGATGCAAAAATTTAATGCTAAGATAACAACTTTACATTACACGAGGTTTTTTAAGTGTGGTTAATGAGTGCCTACTAGAAAATTTATGAAATTTGAACAACCAAAGAGAGCAATATTGTACAAAGCAGAAATGAGCCATTATAAACTTGGTCGGAATTAATCTACGTATATGTATCTTTGGTCTAAATATATTTATATTTTAGAATTGAAAAGCTAGCATATGGTAGGGCTAAAGAGAGACAGACCAAAAGCTTGGGGGTTGGAGATGAAGTCACTTTGCATCTGCATTGCATTAACAGCGACAAAGACGTCTGAGCCCAGCTCTTGATTAAGGCCTCTGATCATCTGACCCAGCTCCGGGTTGAAGAGTTGGGCAGCTTGTTGGGGCTCCGCAGCGCACTCACCGTTTCTGCTTCGAGTGGCTAATTCAGCCGGGACACAACCCAATGGCCCAGTTCCTGTCACCATTACTCTACGGGCTCCCAAATCATATAGCCTCTGCAATTAATTACCCCCTCCCTTTATTAAGTTAGAAAGCAAAACCTCACGCCATCAATTCGCAGATTAAAATTGACAAAATTAATAGTCCTGTAATTAATAGTCATGAAATTATTTATTCTGATAATATTATCAATATAATACTTTTATTTACTTAGCAAAAAAAAATATTTATTCTGATAATATTTTAATACCGGTAAAATATAATCCCACATTTGATTTAGACTGAATTATTCTGATAGGCCGAAGTGTAGAATACCGTGCTTGATATAGAATATACATCTGTATGTATAATTTACCTTTAGAATCTTGCGGTACTCGGTGATGAGATAGCGGGAGAATTCAGGGAGAGAGAATTGGAGCCTTCTGGCAGAATAAGGAGTGAAGAAATAGTTGTTGACGAAGTCGTTGCCGCCGAGGACTATCAGAACGAGACCTCCGTTGACTAACCGCCGCGTCCCCGCCGGTCCAATCAGCGCGCTTACCCGCTCCTGGTAACGTTGGAAAAACTCTATTTGCTGCGAGATTCGTATTATGCTTGCCTACCACATATCAAAACAAATTTAAAAGAAAATTAATTACTAGTTTACTTGAAAATATAAATTCGTAGATTTGGATTTAAAGAAGTGAAGAGTCCAAACATTTAAGATAAATTTATTTTAGACTCGATATCAAGAATTGTCAAGGCGGATCTAAAATTTAAAGGCATGCGATAAGTATCTACAAGATGTATAGTTTTGTGGAAAAAGGCACACCAAATGTGGGACAATGCATAATATTCTGTGGGGCAAATTTATCGAAATATTTAAAAATATATACCATTGCAATACCCAGAAAGGTAATTTGCATTATTTGATATTTTATAAATTTTTATCATTTTTTTACACTTTACCATTCGTCTCGACCAAAGAAATAAGAAAAATAGAGAAAATGAGTAGAAATAAAAAAAATTAGAGAGACGACACTAAATACACAAAATTTGTAAAAAATAATCTTTTCTGAACTTCTTTTGTCTTTAGTAAATTTTTTGAAACTTTTATTTATATTTTTTTTACTTTCTAAATTTATTTTGTCAAGAAAAATAATTAACTCAAAAACTTGTACGCAAACTTAATAAAAATTACAAAAAATGACAATATAAACATTAACGTTATTATCAAATAATTTTGGTCAAAGAAGACATTTAATTTGTATCATTATTTGTACTTCATGATATGCACATAATTAGCTCCGAAAAGTCATATTCCTATTTTGATGGAGGCAAGAATAACAGTGAGGATTATTTAAGAGAGGATATTTCTGTCCATTTTTAGTACGAACTCTTGGTCCATCACATGTCATTTGTTAACCCCTCTTCATTTTTCCTACATAAATCCCATAAATTCCGATTTTAACCCAAACTGCATGAGAAAGAAGATAAAATAGCTATTTTGAGCAAGTCATTACTCTTGGTGCTGCATGCTCTGAAGGACCCAAACAGCAGCCTCTAAATGGAGTAATTATTTAATGCTATTTTCAATAAATTATGTAATGACAAATCTTGCGGGTGACACATAATTTGTTGGGCTGATGAGAAATAAATGGTAACAAAAAAATCTTTGTTGCGAAAAATTTGTTGACCGGAAGTATTACGTAAGGTATTGTAGTGGTCCGAGTCGGCACTGGGTTTGGTCCGTTAACTGGGTAAGGTTCAACGACTAAGAAAGCCAATGGGCTGAACCAAAGCCTAACGTAGTCCGTATGGTCTTGTGCAACCAGTTCACTTGGCGAGTGGACGCCATGTGGACTAGGCCGAAGTGGTACTCGACCCGGATGCCCCAGCCGCCGTGGCTATAGCCATTTGGACATGTCCTCTAGGTGGACCGATCCTAACACATGGCATCTGACCTGGAGTGTGGTGTGTTATGCATGACTTCAAGAGTAACGACTGTTAGTACTTTTGATATCATTGAGTACATGTTTTGCGCATACTAACTTGGATCCTAAGTTAGGTCAAACTATATAAGACAACTTATGGTAAAAAAATATAGTATACACATTACTTTCTCTCTAAAGTATTTCACATTATCTTTCTCATTCACATACTTAAGTATTAGAGCATTTTTTGGCTCACACCAGACGGACGACAGTAACTAGTTCTTACTTTTATACTCCTTCCATCTCAAATTCATATATAGTCCATTTTTGGGATTCTAACTTTTTAGGGAACATAATTATTGCTGTAAAAGGTATTTATCTTTCCAAAAATATCTTTAATTTGATTGATGTGTACAGTACAAATATTATTTAAACAAAGGGGTAAAAAGAAAATTTAACCAAATTTCAATAGTTATTTTTAGAAAGTGGACTTTTATTTTGCGACGTCCAAAATTGAAATAATGGACTATAAAAATAGGATGGAGAGAGTAATTATAGAGAGATTAGCTTTCAAATCAAGTACAAATAAAGTCATAGCGTATAACTAGCGCCAGGGGCGGAACCAATTAAGATTCGATATTTGGGAGGGTCGAGATTTTTTTTTGGGAAAAGAAATGAGATCGACTATAATTTGGGGGGGTCAAAATATATATTTTTTATAATTTTTAAAATTTATATCTAGGTCTTAAATTTTTTTAAATTTGAGGAGCCCGGACTTTCCATGATCTCCATGTAGTTTCTCCCCCGATTCTACCCCTCTGACCGTATACAAATTTAACATCTTTGATCTGTCCTCAAATGTAGGTGATGAGAAACATACAATGTAGTAAAATTAATAGAAAGATTAAAGTATGTCATTAAGTAGTATTCGTTTCAACTCACAAACTGAACTCCGGTGTCGTTGAGGATTCCGACTCCGGCAGAAGCAAAGTTTGCACCGACCAGCAGCTTTTGTCCGGTGAGCTGAGGGTTCAAGTATGGCAACGTGGGCTCGGCGCCGAGCTTCTCGCCTAGTAATGAAAAACACAATTTTCGCGTTAAACATATAAAAAGTGAGTTGGAAGAATAATGTGAAGTGGGGAAAGTGTAATACTGATGATATCAGGAATATTTAAGCCATTAGAGAAACGGCCGGTGGGACGGTGAGTCGGATAGTCAATGCCATACGGCGGCGAGTCAGCACGAGCAGACGTCACCAAGTAGTTGTTGTTGCCGTTATCGACAAGCGAGTCCCCGAACACAAAGAATGCTCTAGCGGCTTCGGCTCCTGGTGCATTTGTGATAATTGCTACACCTACTAAGGCAAAAACAAAGAAAGTTACAGATATTAAACTACTCATAGTTACCAATCTCTCGCTCTTTCTCTCTGTCTCTCTTGTTGAATGTGGGTGATGGAGGGGTTAGGATGGGTTTATATATAAGAGGAACTATACTGTGCAAAAAGGATTGTAGAGGTTTTTTTCACCATAATGCATGGGTATGACGTAATTATATAGTTGAAAACCTAATAAATGGCCTCTTCAGCTGGTAGGATAGTAGTCCATGAGATGGGACCAACCATAGCCAAAAGTAAGGTCGGTTCAACTTGGAATATTTACACTTTCTCAGCTGTTGGGAGGTTGTTACGATATAATTAACCCAGGCCACACCATGGCATCAGAGAGCGAGAGAGAAGAGGGTAGCTAGTCCAGACACAGGGCCGGCTCCGAAAACGGGTAGCCAGACACAGGGCCGGTCCTGAGTTTTTGGAGGCCCTAGGTAAAATTTAAAAAAAAGAAGCCATTTATATTTTCTAAATGTAAAAAAAAAAATTACAATAATTTCAAAGATAATATCACAAAAATTATTTAGCATTATAAAAGATCATAAAAATACAAGTCCAACACTACAATGGGTTCTATATATTATCTAATAGATTTTGTTTCTTACTTTTTGGACCACCAAATAAAATTTGGGCCATAACAGTTCAATCGGGTTTTTTTTTGGTTGTTTACTTGGAACTAAAAAATAATGCTCTTAAAGACGAGCTTTAAAAATTTAGAGTTTTTTTTTATTCCTATTTAGTTCAATACTAAATTTTAGTTGTGGTCCTAAATTGTGGCTCATTTTAGGGGTCCTAGGTAATGGCCTCTTGGACCTTGCCCTTGGGCCGGCCCTGTGGACCAAACATAACAATACAAAAAACTGATTGCGACTTTCGTGACTACGAGTTTGAATCACAAAAACAACATTATTGTTTGCAAAGATAAAACTGCGTAGATTTAGTTTTTTTTTTAAAGCTCTCTGCCTCTCTCAGTATTGCTTTAGCCTCTTCGCACCTCTCCTTTACGGTCTCAACTCCGTTCATTTCGGTATAGATCTAGCAAAGCGATTGCTTAGTTTAGCTATTACAACTAGCGAATAAATGTCTTATATAATAACAAGTTCAAAAATCTGACTTTGGGCCGGCCTCCCTTCAGCTCCTATTTGATCTCACTGTTGAGGCCTTGCTCTCTCTCATCTTTGTATGGTATTACGATACTAGCTCCCTCGGTTAATTCCATCTTGATGTTTACTTGGGAGAGCAGCCCCAAGTGGCGTAATCTGTTTTCCTTTTGGAATTGTCATTAGGCATATTGAGGGGATGTTTGGAGCCTCTAATTTTTTGCATTTTCTCATTCTCATTTTTGAATTTTGATTATTTGGGAGTCATGTTTCGAGAATGAGTTCTGCATAAGTACCCATTCTCTATTTTGAACTTTTTGAACAAAAACTCAAAAAGAGGTCTAGATCTCTTTTTTTGTATTTTCATTTATATTTTCCATTTTACTACTTTTACAAAATACATTCTGCATATTTTTTCTAAACACTCCTCCCAAATTCAAAACTTATTCTGGCCATAATCCGAAAAGCTAAAAAGCCAAAAAACCAAAAATAAAAAGCTAAAAAATAAACTCCCAAATACCTCATTAGTTACTTTCATTTGTAATGCAAGTACTTATCACAAGAACGACAACTCACTGTACCATACAAGACTAAACGAACTAGCCCATCCTTTGGAGTCAACGAATTGGCTCAGCCAAGGGAGTAGGTGCAAATGGAACCTAACCCCATTACTTTGCTTCCCAAAAGGAGGATGGTCGCAATGTGAAAGTAATTACCAGAATACTCTAAATAGTAAGTCTAGGGAACTAGGAAAAAAAACCGGCCCAGAAATGTTCTCGAATTTGAAATCAAAAGTTATGATTCATTTGAATTTATCCACAAATTCAAGTAAATCATGGCCTTTGATTTTGAATTCAGGAAAGTTTCTGAATTTTTTTTGGTATTGTAGCACTCCTCATATTGCTATGTTCGGTTCAATATTTTTGAATCGATTTTTGAGGAGAAAACTTTCAGATGTTGTTCGGTATAAATGTTTTACAAAAAAACTCAGAGTAAATTTTTTCTAGCATTTTTTAGGCTCTTTCAATGTCTCTCTTATTTTTTAGGGAAATGAATATTATACATCAAAAATTTTTTATTTTAAAATTTTGAGTTCACAGTTAATCTCGAAATATTTTTTGAGTCAACTGTGAAGTTTTAAATTTTTTTAAAAAATAAAATTTAAAGAATAGATCAAAAGAGATCAAATGAACGGTGTCGAACACGGCCAAAAGAAAATCAAATGTAACTATTTAATGCATTAATTATTGACAAACATGATAATTTAATGCTAGTCAATGATTGACAAACAAACTAAATAATGTTTGGAAACTTTTTTTTCCAAACATAGATCACAAATATTATTATTCAAAAACACCCAACCGAACATAGCCTTAACTTTGTTGTAAAGATATATTTTGAGTGTTTGAGTGTCCTACACTGCCATCCCTTGTAATATAATTTTGTTCATGACTGTAGAATTTTTTGTTAACGAAAATACTAACCACCACCTTTTAAGCGGTGGATAATATATAAAAATATATTGATATTCACAAATTATGTATTAATATCCATAAATATGAATTGATATTTATAAAATATGTATTAATATTCGTGTTTCTTTAATATTATATCTATATTAACAATAGTCTACTAGATAGTACTCCTTCCGTTTAATTTTCATAGTCTATTATTTTAATTTGGAACGTCCCAAAATGAAAATTCACTTTCTAAAAATAAAAATAAAAATTTGGTTAAATTCTTTTTGTCTCTTTGCTTAAATATAATTTGTACTGTACACATCAATCAAATTAAAAATATATTTAAAAAAATAATTTTTATAATAATTATTATATTTCTTTAAAAAATTAGAATTCCAAAGAAAAATTATGAATTGAGACGGTGAGAGTAGTTAGCGAGACCTTTTGACAGTAATTAAACCAACCACTGAGAGGACACCGTACAGCAGCAGCAGAAGTAATTGCTTTGGGACATATTACACCAGCATTGGCGGCTTTTAATGTAAAATATTCCGGTTTTTTTCTAGTAATAGCTAAACATAGGAATACTGTATATGGTAGAATATATATATATATATATATATATATATATATATATATATATATATCTATATAACAATACAAGGGGGTGTTTCAAACTTATCCCCTCACAAACTAACTTTAATGGCTAGGATTGAATCTGATTTTTTGTTCAATGGCTAGGATCAGTTTTGTCATCTTAGATTTCCCCCTCAAAAATGTCAACATCAAAGTGCCAACTCAAGGGTTAACTCTGGCCATTGATTGCTTTTTGAAAATTAACGGCCAAATCTTGTGTTCCACTTTCTAACTTCTCTCGCTCTCACCTTCCCTGTACCTCCTCCTCCTAGATTTCTCTCTATCAATTTCTCACATGCTCTCTCTTTTCTATCTCTCTTCGATGGCGACCACCGATCCAGAGCTGAGATTTGGAAGAAATCGTCACCAACTGTCATTCTTTTTCCGGCTTCAGTGAATGCGAACCCTAGAACTCAAACTCACAGAAGGAAGGAAGGAGGACAATGGCACTGCTCTCAAGAGAAATCGGGTCTCTCGCCAGACCCTCTACATCACTTTTCTTCAACTGCATAAGAAGCCCCAGAACCGTAACGCAAAACGAACCCCCAAAACCCAGATCAAAGGGTAACCCTGACTCACCTGAGCCAGAAGCATCGCAAATGAGAGTCTATTACGATGGTGACAGCGTATAACTACCCACTGGCGCTCCACCTCGACACCGCAGGCATTGACATCTACCTCGGTGGTGAGTTTTCATTGATAATGGGTACTTAGATTGGTGTCTATTTTCTTATGTCTAGCTGTATTTTGATTATGGGGTCTACTTTCTGTTGGAAATTATACGGGGTTAAATGAACGGGACACCGGAGGGTCTCTAGGCAACCGGAAAGTCTCGGGAGTTTCACATCCCAAGAGTCACAATAATTACGTCTCATTCAAGGTCCTTCTGTTTCAGAACCCCAAAGGTCTCCAAATGTCTTTATATATCGCTTAAGTTTGGTAGATGATGGTCCCCGAAATTCTGTCAGAAAGAGAGAGTCAGGCACGAGGAAGTTCAACAGGCGAACGAGGTTAGGTGTGACCTAGTTCGTGGAGCCGTTTTACCCTGGGAGACGACGCCGAAGCTATCCTCCTAACACCCACGGTGAGGCGGCGATTTAGTCTTAAGGGAACTGTGTTCAACACAGGACTCGGTTCGGTAATTATAGATCGTTCTGTGTAATGTTATTCTCGTATTGTATATTAGTTTGGTAATTCTGTACTTTGTAATTCTGTACTTTGTTTGTGATTCCTTTACCATAATCTAAGGATGTATGTTTTCATGGATCCTTGATTCTTGCTACGAATCTGTCACGTTATATTTTTAACACTTTCTTCATCTTTGTATTTGCACTTGTGTTCTATTTGCTTCATCTCAGTTTGCAAATAGGCTTCATCTCTGTATTTGCTTTGGACTGTCATAGGCTTCATCTCAGTTTTCGGGTGAGTTTTCGTGCGTTTCAAGATTTTTCCCCATATGTTTGTATACTTCCATGAATGTAAACGTGACTTATTTTTTTCAATTAATGTATTTGTTGTTGGCTTTCGTTTTCCGTAGAAATGTTGTTTATCCGTGAGTGGTTGGGATTAATTGATGTGTATGGATTCCTCTGATAATTTTCGATCTCATTACTTTAGCTGTTCAGACCTCTATTTATTTCGCTTAGATTTCCTGTCTTACCCAAAGTTAGAGCCTTGCCAGACATTTCTAAACCCGAGTCAATACGTTCACGAGGAGGAAGTGATGTATGTATGTGGTTAAACTAAGAGAAGGAACTGATGTAACTAGGTAATATCAACTGTAATTTATTTAGTTTTGTGATTTGAGTTCTGAATGTGGTTGTTGGTAAACTTGCAACCAAAATTGCTAGGCTCGGTTACCGGGTGTTAACGCAGTTTGATCTAGAGACGAAGCAGGGTTCTCTTCTCTTCCAGGTGTGAATTTATTTCTTTGCATTGGATCTTTTTCTTCAATAAGTAGTGCATTTATTGGTGGATTTTATTTTTTCATTGCTAAGGAAGGGGAACAGGTTTAGAATATGTTTTGCATTGGAGGAACTTAAAGAATTTCAGTGAAAGATCTTTTTATAGTTTTGAGGTAAATTTTTGACATTGTCTTTGGCGTGTGAGTGATTTTGGTTATTTCACTAAGTATGTGATAATTGTTCAAGTTTACTATGATCTTTACTACATCTCACCGATTAACTACTGCTCCTCCCTTCGATGCTGCCATTAGCCACTATGGTCGGGGCCTGTGGGTGTCTTCGTGGTTTATTGAAAATTTTTGACATTTTCTTTAACCTTGATGCAGGTCATAAACTGATGGGTTTACTGTAAATTTTGAGGTACACAATCTCACAATTTTATTAGAGTTTTTTTTGGCTTTAGATTTGTTGTCCACTTGAACTCGAATTTAGGATTGCTGAAATCTGAATATACATATAATTTGCAGTTATACTTGGACTTTATACACTAATAAAATGCAAAAAAAATGAGGTTACGTGACTGCGAATAATCTCAAAGCTGTTAACAAGGGGAAGACCCATTGATCGAGTTGTTCTGCATTTTGGATAAAATTCAACTAAAACAATTTTGAAGTGGACACCACATCTGCAGTTGTTTAATTCTAAATTACATGTATATGTGGTGCCAATAAATGAAAGATTTGGTGTATGCATTTTCTCAAACTGTATATACTTTCCACATTTGCGACTAGAGTTGAATGTTATCAAGCTTATAGTTATCCACATCTGCAATTAGATTTGGTTTAGATCTGGTGCAAAAACTGGTTGTAGCTTGAACTTTTTATGAGCAACCATTCTGAACTTTTTCATTTTTTACAGAACAATTCTTCATATGAGGTAAGGTGCTTATAGCGATTCTAAAGAACAACGATTCTACACCAAGCATGGAGCCAACGATTCTAAAAGACATTTTTATGTTTTGGTGCTTCATCAACTGAAGGGTTCGGATTAACATAGCTTCAGCGATTATCAGTGCTTCAGGTTTTCGTTCTTCAGTTTCATCACCAGAAGGGTTCGGATTAGCGTAGGTTTTTGCACAGTGATTATGAGGGCTTCAGGTTTTTGTTCTTCAACTTCATCAATGGTTTTTGTTTTCCTAACATTTCACCGTTCTATTGATAATTTCTTGCTATTTATCTGTTAGGGTTCCACAATTTTTTGAGGCTCTTTATGTAGGGTTCCCTTCAACATATATAAAAATCTAATCTACACGCCACGTGGGCGTGAACCCAAGTGTCCCCCACATATTCGATACAGATACGAAGACTTACTAGGAGTTTCTATATGGTCCTTGATTTGCCTATTAATTTGGTTTAGAAATCAGCTATGTAGCATGCTATGAAGCATGAACACTCTTAGGAGGTCGTCATATATGTGTCAGACATGCAAGGACACGGGACACTCAGAGGACACATATGGTACACACCACATAAGATCTCCATTAAGTTTTGACATGTTTTCAAGGCGGGAGACAACTGGTACACACGGGGGACACACCATCTCCCCGTGAATTTTCTGATTTTAAATGGGTATGTTAATGTGCTCTATTTATTGTGGGATGAGTATACTTCTAAGATTTATGAGGCAGTGCATAATGCTTTTGATTAATTTGTTAATTGGTGTATTATATTCTGATTTTAAGGTTTTACATAATGGGACTCAAATGTTTTTGATTTTGCAAGAGTCGTATATGTTATGGAGTCCTCTCTAGCAAAAGTGTTGCCGATGGGCGATGTAAGTGACAGGTTTTGTCCTTAGGTGCATATCTAATATATTTTATTCTTAAAATCCTTGATTCACTGTTTCACGGTATTTTGTATTAAGACTTTGTGCTAACTGGGTTTGAGGTTTTATTTGCTTTTGGGTTTGAGGTGAATCAAGAATTCCTAATTCTTCTACTTCTCTTTTTCTTTTTCATTTGAAAGTAAAGTGTTGATCAACTTTATCATTTTATACTCTTTTGTTTTTATGATCATCATTCTTACGGCTTTTGCATGATTTATTTGATTTTTGGAACTATTTTGCCTTTTCTCTATTTATTAGGTGAATAAAAAAAAGTTGCAAGACATTGGATGTTACTTTTGAAAGGATAAGCATCTTGTGGCTTGAAGGAATGAAAGGCTTATGCCATGCGGAGCTCGCAGGAATGTGTTATTGTAATGGCACTGTGTATAATTATATTGTTTTGTGTATTGTCAACTTCACCTAAGGGTGTGTTTCGCACAGTGTATATTTTTCACTAGCCTCTTGGTCGTGCAGAAATATGTTATTGTAATGAAATATGCTTGATTGTGTCCCTTCTAAATTAAGTTTGGATTTGGAGCCAATATCGACACGTGCTTTGATCTCATTGTATTTTCTAAATGAAGTAATTTACCATAATTTTACTGGCTACTTATTTAGAGTTCCAAAATATGGAGCTTTGATTGTTGGCTTCAAAAGGGGAAGGAGAAAAACGTTTGAAAATTAGAATTTAAGCAAAAATCTCATTTGGTTATGCACTGTTATTATTTGACACGCTATTGCTATTATTATTTTCATGAATAATTTAGTAATGAGCCAATTTGAATGAGATAGGTTTTGATTGTATTAATACACTGTTATTGTTTTAATGTGTTATTTTTCTTTAATTCATTTGTTGAAATTGGTTAGATGAGTTATGTTTGAAGCCTATTTAGAAACTAAATCTTTTGAGACGCAGAGTCTTTTTAAATTTTTGATTAGTGGGGAATGATACCTTATTTAGGATGTGTTCAAAATCTGTTGTGGTGCGCCTTTAGGAATGGGTAATTACTAGGTTGGATATTTTTAAAAATAAACTAATATTAAATTGGAGTAATAGTTATAGATTTTTTTTTTTAGTTCTATACTATTCAATTGTCTATTTGCCGTATGTATGTTTTCATAGTTATGGCATTGGCATTTATGTTCCTCTTTGCTACGGTTCAGTAACGTGGTGTTGATGTGAATGTAGCGTGGTGTCTGTGTGGTGACATGTGACGTGTCAAACTGAATAGATGTGATCCGATCTACTGGTACAATCGCTCCACACGAAGGAGTGCAATTCAATGGTTAAGATCGCGTCCGTTCAGTTGTCAAACAACACACTGGTCTGATGATTACAACAATTTGGATTGTTTGGATTAAACCCAACGATCAGAAAATGAACGGGTGAACTGAAGAAAAGAGATATCACATTCAAATATACAAGTACGTACAAATTTCTATCTAATTATAATTTCAAACTCATTTTACCAATTATGTTGTAAAAGGTGTCCTAATTATTATAATAAACTTTGATTGATCAATTGAATTAGGTAATACAATTTTTTTTACTATAGCTATTAAATTATTTTGAATTTTAATTAAAAATCATTTTAAAGGCTAATTTGTAAAAAATAAAACTGAATTAATGCAACTTAGTGAGTTTGCAACGTGCCTTCAGGCACGGGCACATGCATACGCTAGTATATACATATAGTGAAAAAGGCATCACAAGGAAGAACTCGTATCCCACAATTGGCAGTTGAGCATTCATCGTCGTAATCCTGCAAGTGAAAAGTGAACAAAACGTCCTTAATTCTTTTTCTTACTCAGAGTATCCAGATCAATTTACGCGTACTTCAATTAATTTATGGAGGACCGATCTTAGCGCCCACTTGTGGGGTCTCAATTAAAATCAGAGTTAAACCCTATATAAACTGACCTCATAAAAATTAATAGCACTCGAGAGATTTCGAATTTGAAACCTTCTGAAATAGCAAATTAACCCTTAAGTTTCAAACATTGTCAAACCCTAATTCATTGGAGCTGGACGTGTGATTCATAAAATAAAGAAGGATACTGGGGGCCAAATGGTTAGCAGAAATTTACATGTGGGGTTTGAGTATAAAGTGTTGATTAAGTTCTACAAAATTAAGGATTATTCTATTTAACTAATTTCATGTCTTTTCCAAGTTTGAAATTGTTATTGCGGTTAGTTTTAGCTCTTTAATTTCATTTAAGATCCTATATATATAAACCAATACCCAAACTGGGGAGTTTAATTTGTGGTCCAAAGTGTGTTTTTGTCTATACCAAAATTAATCAAACATTCTCATATATTTAATATTACACATTTAAGAAGTCGAAAGCATAAGCTACAATTTAGACCCCGATATTTTCACTTAATTGTTTTCCCTACAAATTAAGGGCTTTGCCTGTTTATTAGACGCCTTAAAAAGGGGATATATATTATTTTTGGATTAGTTATTCATTTATCCCCATTCAGTATTTGCACGGGGATGGAAAATAGAATATATTATCCGTTCGGTTTACATATTTCTATGCCAGTATGGCGGGAAGTCTGTTGTGCAATATGTCCAGCCAAAACGTCATTGTTTTAATTTGTTAAAAAATTGCTCAAACAATTGAGCAGTATTTTGACAATTTGCGGGGCGCCAAACACATGATGTTGTGCACACTACACAACAAGCTTCTTCATTCTCATATATATAGTAGTCTGAGACTCTCCCTTTTCATATTCCCCTCCGTATCCATCATTTCTTATGACGAAAAACGCCACTTTTATTTTTAAATTCATTATTCACTCACTCTTATTCACCTATACAAACTACCAAACAACCAACAAATAATGTGAGTCACTCTCTCTCTCTCTCCCTCTCTCTCTCTCTATATATATATCCTTCACAAATTATTGATCTCTCTCATTGGATCATGTATCATTCTCCAGATTTTTTCCTAATATGTTATACCCCTTAGAACTTCCTCTGCTGAAAAGGAAGGTGTCTTTTTTTATGGTGACTGGCCTCCAATCATTTCCCTCTACCATTTGAGACTGAGTTATCCTTTTGGACTCAGGACTCGTACTCTTACAGTTGGGAGGCATATTTATGAGGCTGGCTGAAGAAGTTTCTTGATAAAGTTAATTAAGAGCCCATGTGAATTACATCAATTCTATGATTCTATCTGTACGTGTGTGTGTGTGTGTGAGAGAGAGAGAGAAGAAGAAGCTCTAAACGTGGGTTGTTAACTACCTCAACTTCATTGTTAAAAAAGTGTTCATAGATGACCCACTATACCAAATTCAATCCTTTTTTATACGTGCCAACATTGAGATTATCCCAATTTATCATCGACGAGGTTCCGGGAAACCAATTCTATTGGCCACTTGCGAGATCTCTATTTAAAGTTAAAGCTTTGCTTTGTATGGACTGACCCATTGAAATTAATATATAGTACTTAAGAAGTTTCGAACTTAGAACCTAAGAGAAAACGCGCTTCTAATTTTCAGACCTTGACTAGAAGGCAACCCTTGGGTAATTGGGTTATAAAAAATGCTAAAGACACACCATTTTTGCACACCGCTTTCACACATCACTCAAAACTATGTAGTTTTGTGTTGAAAAAAAACCATATTTGTTTTTGACCCATATCGTTGAAAACATATTTGGATCTTCCTTAACATAAAACGACGTAGTTTTAAGTGATGTGTAAAAGTGATGTGTTAAAATGATGTGTATGTAGTACTCTTGTTGGGTTATATCAAATGAATAAGTTTACTGAGACATCAAGTTGCACATCAAATAGTATATCATGTCTATGTGTCGTGTCATTTTAAGTCTAAATTATAAAAGCAAGTCTCATGAATTTTGATATGTGTTCAAATTAGTAAATGTCATGTAAATATAATATATAACTTAATGTATAAGGTGATGTGTTAGTAGTATTGCTTCTATCAAATTCAATCTTCGAGCGGTTTAATGTTTCTTTATTGTATTTATTGCCCCATTTGTTTGTCAAAAATTTATCCATTATAATTATAAAAGATAATATTTAGATTGTGTATAAATTTTTATCTATCACTATTACCCTTTAGAATCAATCGTTTAAATTTTCAATCTTTCAATCCATACGAACTATTATGAGCAAATTAGTAAAAATTACGATTGCTAAGTAATTATCCTTATCATTATATTCACAATTCATGTCGTGGAGGGTCGAAACAAATGGGCCAAACTAGCAATGATATATGCAGATCTACAAGTTGGGCTTGTCTAGAAGACTATGGATAGTGTCGACAACGTGGAGCTCTGGCTTATGTATTGCCAAATAGGTCTCATCAGATCAGCTTGTTATATCAATACTTGAAAATTGACGTGGTCTGCTTTGGTAGCATGGGACTTCAGCCGATGTTATACTGAATGATATTTTACAGAGGAGGTATAAGCTTTGTCAAATACCGACCTGTTGTCCTTCCATTCGGCTAAGGCGGTGAGAACCTTCTTGGGTGGTGATAGATCCCAATTAGAAAAGTGCACAAATGACAGTAACTAAGTTTGGGAATACACCAAGTATAGAAGGTTTCCTCACAAAAAAATATTGCGATCTAATATCATTGAATAACGAAATATTCCCTAGAGATTGTGTTACTAAATATTACACTCGATGACTCACAGATAAGAGATTATAGATCATTAATCAAGTATGCTATATATCACTCATTATGTAATTACTATCGTGCTTTCATCTCTTAAATATTTTGACTTTAGCATGTGAGTGCCCTCAGGTTGGAAATATTTTGACTTTAGCATGTGGTTGTCCTTGCATGCGCAGGCTACTAGAGCTAGCGGTTCAAATTAGAGAATATTCGCAACTCCCACACACGCTAAGGTGCATTTTTTTTTTCTTTTTTGATGTGCTTTTTGGTATAATATTATCAAACAGATTATAGAATTACAAGCTATTTAAATTTTAACAAAAATAAAAAATATATTCACATATCTAATTTAACATCTAAACTTATATCCAATTTACCATATTAGTTAATAAAATCTACTACTTTAATTATGAAAATAATTAGCTTTACAAAGTATGTTGAGAATAATAATAATCACGTCAAAATTTATATTCCTTGGATATAGATAATCACATGATAAAAATATAATTATTTAAAAAAAATTAATTCAAACAAGATAAAATGTGTTCTAATTACATGTTTATCTATATGCAATGAATATGAATTTTTGTGTGATTATTATCCTCGACATACACTATAAATTAAATAAATAGTTCTGATCATTAGGTAATACTAATTTTTGAAGTAAAATTGAATGTGTGGGAACCCAGAGAATAGCCTGATAGTCAAAGTTTTAGATTTCAAGATTTGCTCTCTCTTAATGTTTCAGCTTCGAGAATAATTTTCATTTCCTTGTCATTAAACTCATAGTTGATGCCAACTAGCTAGTCGTTGTCTGTAATTAATGTTTATTTCAATCTAAGTAATTGAGTTTTTTTTTTTCCTTCTAACACTTAGTTGAATGTAAACATACCCTTTATTTGCCATAAGTGAGTCGTCAAGAAAAAGGTGCAATTAATTATACAGTATGACCTTAGGGCAGCGCAATTTGTACATTCTCCACCTAGGGTTAACGGGCACAAACTAAGTGTCCAAACCCTAGAAGTTGAACACTCATGAGCACCAACTCTCTCTTGCCACCCCCGGCTGCGAATCAGAAATCAATTTTCTGTAATCTCCACACATACTTCAACATAATATGTCCAAAAAGGTATTATTTCAGAGTCCGGTGATTCAAATCGCTCACTTTATAGAGTCCAACGTGTAACAAAATATTGTATAAAATCAGGTCGAATGGGTATCGGTAACCTAGGCAGGGCTGACTCCGGGATAAGGCCCCGGGCTCGGACAACCTCCAGCGCAGGGCAATAATTTTTTTTTTTATAAATATAGAAAAATAATATAAATTCACCGAAAAATTATTATTAACACTAAGTTGAGGTCGGACTTAGATAATTTAAATACGGGGCCGGTACTGAACCAACTGCTATCAATGTTCAGAAAAATCAAACTCGAAAATTTAATTTGTCCATTGGGCTATAGAATTCTGGTTGACTTAAGTTTTGGCAAAGTTGTTTTGTCCGTCCATCGAGTTCTCACAGGATTAATGCTACGTACACTGATTTTACGGATATATCCGGACACAAATGTATTTGGAACCGTCGGATGCACGTTGAACCTTCAATATTTCAAGAAGTCCAGTTACATCTAACAGTTCCGGATACATCTGTGTCCAGCTTGTATCCGTAATATCTGTATATATAAAGATTTCCCCTTCTCACAGTGTCATGTACAACCACTGCAGTCGATGTTTGTTTAGACGAGGGCAAAGTGTTAAATGGTGGCAGTACGGACGTCTACCCAACTAGTACCAATGGCCTTGCTGTTTACCTTGAACTCCAAGAACTCTCTATTGGGTTGTTTTCAGTGAAAGTAGTGTCCTGTGCCTGCCGACCTCTTATGAGACCCACTGAGAGTATGAATTCCCCATGCTGCTTTTTATCGTGGTAGATGATCATCATGATCATGTTCTTTTCTCAGTGTCTTCACTGGGCTCCCAGTCATTTTCAAAAAATTCACCCTTCACCGGAAATCGGGTGACTGCAATACAATACTGTTGGTCAATCAGATCGATGTTGTTTTGGTTGCATGTTGTTATCAAAATACGTAGAGTTAAGAGATTTTAATAACAACTCGCAGCTAAAATAACGTCACCCTTGTGCCCTCACCCGTGAATAGTTTATTTGAAGTTACCTGTAACAATATTTTAGCATCTTTATGTTCTTTCTTTTCGAAGGAATCTACATGGGCAGGGGTATAATATTGTCTCTCATTACTATCAACTAATTCCTAACGAGAAATTCTGGTTACATATAATCCTGTGCACAGATCCAAATATAAATGTGTCTGAAACTATTCAGTACACGTGAAATTCATAAAATAATAAAGAATTCTACGTGTTTTAAACACATTTGTGTAAGTTGTACACATATACTTGCTCATTTCCAATTGGTCCACATATACAAGAAAGAAAAAATGGGCCATACTACAGCCCAAACCCTTTCTTTGGGGTCGGTTAGCAAGTCCCAACTTAAGGCGAATAGATATTCACATTTCTGCAATAACTGGGCTTAGTTTCGCAGATTGACTTTTGCAATGACTGGGCTATATTGCAAGGCATACGATATCAGGTTTCAGTTTAGATTTAAAACCGAATAGTCCAGATGTCAGGCCCAAGGCCCTGAACCACAACCAGCCCACTCCATTTCGCAATAGTTGAACTCAGAGGCTCTTCTAGGGTTCCATCGGTAGTTCTTGGAGAACATGATTAAGAAATATCTTGCAAATAATTTGATGCACTATCTCCCTTAAACCCCTTTGAGCGAATAGATATAATTGTCTTTTTCAAAGGGTTAGTTACGTTTTATCGCTTCTAACTATGACCTTTTTTTATGTTGCCCCATATCTTTTTTTGGTCACAACTTACCCCCTTTTAACTATAGAAAAATAACATAATGCCCTTCTGTTAGTTTTTTCGTCAAACATTTAACAGTAATGATCATGTGTTGTGCAGAAGTGTCCTTAAAAATACTTATTGTGACTAAAATATCCTACACACAAAAAGAACATTATACATAAACATATAATTTATGGATTAGGTTAGTTAATGTTAATTTTTATTTAATTTAATTTGCATTATTTGCGTGTTAAATTCATTATATTTGGACATAAGTTCATATCATTAAATCAAACTTTGATCCATTTATTTCTTGATGTACCTATTTTTAAGCTTCTCCATATGTTTTATTTCTAGCTGAAAAATATTTTTATATGTCATTATATCTTTTTCTTAATTTTCTTCAAGTTTTATGAATTTTTAAAAAAAATTTATTAATCTTTCCACAAACATTACCTATTTTCTTCAAATTTTATAAACTTTTATGCAAAATATTATGAATGCAAAGCAATTGAATTATATATATTCTGTAGACAATTATGTATCATGTTGTACATATATGTATATGAAGGATATTCCGATCACAATAAGTAATTTTAAGTACACACGTACACGACACATGACCTTTACCATTAAATATTAGACGAAAAAACTAACGTCAGGACATTGTGACATTGTGTCATTTTTCAATAGTTGAAAGGGATAAGTTGTAATAAAAAAAAGATAAAGGGAACAACGTGAAAAAGAATCATAATTGAAGGAAGTAAAGTGTAATTAACCCTTTTTAAAATGACTTTTCGACAGGTTTAAATTTCGTCATCCCATTGTAATTGGTGAAAATATAAGCGGAGAAAAAGCAAGTGATAAATATACCACTACAAGAATCATTACAATTGTCTTTTTCTGAACCTACTAAACTCTTATTGTCTCCTACCTAATAACTCGCGATAAAAATACAAAAAGATTTCTTCACACTTGTAAACTGGAGCTTACTCATCAATCGCCCTAACTTGATTGAACCCTTTCGCTAAAGGTATATTTAGACAATTAATCTTTCCAAACACGAGAAGTATTTTACAAATCGAAAGAGAAAATACAAATCAACATTAAAAAAAATAACATAACACAAATTTAAAGACACTAAAATCAAATAATTATTTATGAGATGTAAAATTATATCGACAGGAGACACTAAAATCAAATATTTAACACAAATTTGACAAATTAAAAAAAAAAAAAACAGAAAACAGTATGAAGATAATACCAACTAATTTTGTCCAAACACACCGCAACAAAACAAGTAAAAAGCTACAGGATCAGTCAATTGCAACGAGCTCGAAGCCAACTAAAGCAACACCTTAGGAAAAAGTAAAAAGTTCCACAATTTCAATAGCTTCATTATGGTCATCCAAGCACCGGATTTTTCGCGTCCTATCCGAAGATCAATCAGTAAATCAATTATTAAAGTTTAATATAAACACTCGTGAACAAACAGCTGACCTTTTCACGAATACCAATGAATAAAATCTCAAAAGCTAAAGCTAATAATAATGTTGGCAACAGAGTAGATACAAATTCAGTGTTGACTTCTGAATCAAAAGTTACTAGAGGGATCAAACCAACCCAAAAGTTAATTGGTGCTCAGTGTTGAATACTATTTTTATTTATGTACATATAAGTGTAATTGTAGTAGTGTTCAGGTTAAATTCGACATTAGACAAACTGAAAAATAATTGAAGACTCGTATCATTCACTTGTCATGATAACTCACACCATCTTTTGTCATGATAGGTCTTGTCAATCCAATTCGCTCTAAGACTAAGTCAGGCAAAAGACTTCATGAGGTCCGCATAATGTGCAACTAGTCCGTCTACGAGTATACAACCAGCAAGTGGAACAGACCAATCGGAGAGCAATCGACATTACCACTACACAACTTAGCTTCCATAACTCCACATACGCGCCAAGTGACTTGGCACGACCACGTGGACTACAACCTCGCACCAAATGCGTCATGCATGATATTAGAGATAGAAACAATTATTTTTGATGTCAAGATGAATTTACTTCGCACTTACTGACTTCAGGCGTGGGTACAGTTCAATTCTTTATATAAGGTAACTGAAGCACTTTACGCAAAATACATCCTATCACACCTGTCTCAAGTGCTTTTCAATCCTCTTTTCCTAGGAACATTAGAGTGCATTGACTATGGCCAAAGAAACTGATTTTTTTTTTTTTTGCAACTAAAGGAGTTCAATGCAAGTAATTCACGGAAGAATTCCCAAGATTCAAGACCCCGCGATAAGTATCTTAGAAAAATCTCGGTACACAATTGTATAGAAAAAATGGAGGTATAAAAACTCTAGATAAAATAAAAGGGAAATATGCAACAAGTGGAAGCACTAAAACAATAACCGTGGAGGAAGGGGCCCCTTCATTGTTGCAAACATTTTAATGCACAAATAATAGAGTTACATTTAATTTTAGACAGATATTGAGATAAAATAAATAAAATAGATGCTCCATTACACCTTACCTGTCAACTCAACGACAGCCTCTTGCACAAGCTCATCCAACAACTTCCCTTCAATTTCCTTCCCCACGTTATCTCTTTCCAATCTCATATCCTCAGCCCAACCTTTCCCCACCACCTCCTTTCTCACCACCCTCTCCACCACCAGGCTGTTACTGTCCCCACCATCATCACAAATAGAAACACACCTCACCTCGCAGGTAAACCATTTCCTCATCCGGGCCCACACCTCATCCGCCAATACCGGCGGCGGTCCACCCTCTGGTAAACTGTTTAGGACCCCAACACACCCTGTGATGTCCACCAACGCTGCATTGACGCAATCGAATACCAGTTTTCGGGTTGATCTCCTTTGCCTTCGCTTAGCCTCGTGGATTGTTATCTCCTTATCATTCAAGTCAATATAATGGTCTCTTAAAAATGGGTCCAATGGGCTTTCTAGTGAGTGCCATCTGGGAAGAAAAGAGTCAGACAGCAACTCGTGGTCAAGACCAACGGCTGATATTAAGGATTGGAGAAAGAAGGTCCAGTCCCCTTCTTCTACCTCCGTTCCTTGGGAGACAGATGGAGGGTTCTGTCGATACGAAATACAGGAATCATCCCACGACAGAGTCCGAGCAATTGATCCTATCGGAGGGGATTTGTCAATGAGGTTGGATTTAGTAGACTGAGCAGCCAACTTTGCTCCTGTTTTGAGAAAAATAAAATGAGGAATGGTAGCTGAAGAAGTGCAAGGAGTGAGAAATTTCAGAACGATGTTAATGGATTTTACCATGGTTGTCTAGCTTGACATTGAAGGAATCTGCCGTTAAGTTGTCGTCCTCAAATGGTGGTTCCAAAACTGAGATTGGACTTGGCTGGTCCTGGTTTTCACTTGGGTTTCCAGTTAGCCTAGGTCTTGAAACAGACAATCCTGCCTGCAAAAAATGAAATAATTCTAGTTAAATGAGCAACGAGTTTCATTTTGTCCAGAACCTAATGTGGATATAGACTGACACGAGCCACAATTACAGACACAAATGATATCGTAAGCATTCAAATCTCCATCACTAGTTAAATGGACAGACAAAAAAATAACGCCATGCTCAAAGAAACAGATATCACTTGAACAAGAGCATGCTTGAAATTTAAGTGGCTGTTATCTAATTGATGAACAACAGGATAAAACTATAGGACAATTTGCTTGCATTGTCGGTGGCCCACTACAAACTCAAATTGGCGAAATTCTTTTGCCTGAGTCGGTGCAAATCAACCTTATCCTAGTAGTTGCAAAACAGTTAAGTCAGTAAGACTGCAAAAAGGTAAACGATGAATAGGTAAAAGAAAGAGCCATCAAGCACATAAATGGAGGAAGTTTAAAAATGTACTATTTTATTTTCTTGCATCGAATGTCGGAGAGGAACACAGGGCAGAAAAAAAAAAAACTTCTATCCCCAATACTAGGCTTTCCACTAAAAAACAAAAGAACATGCATCGCTCAATGAAAATTCACTTACCTCACAGGAGATTATGCCACGCTCAGTGAAATCTGGCAACAATGTTTTGCTTGATGATCCTTGAAGTTTAGGCAATGAACACTCCTTAATCCCAGAATCATTAGCAAAGTGGGAAGGACCATCAAAACCTTTTCCAGTAGACTGTACAGATGCAGAAGACGTTTGAGATGTATCTTCGGATGGAGAAGCACTAGATTTTTCTTCATTAGACTTTTTGTTCTTTGGGAAAAATAAACTTGAAACTTTCCCTTTGAACAACGATTTCACACTCTTTGCCTTTGCCACCTCCTTGGGAATGTCAGTTTTCCCAAACACTGGATCTGAAACATTAATAGAAGAAGAGACAGGAACAGATTTTGACCTCAAAAGATTCCTGGAAGAATTATCCACAATGTCATCCTTATTCAAATCACTAGCCGAGCATGAAGTTGATCCACTTGGTTCTTCGTCTTTAGTAAGGCCCTCTTCCACAGATATTAAGGACTTCTTAGTATCAGAAAGGGCAAGCATTTCACCCAAAGTACTAGAGCTCCTCCGGATATGTCTTTGTTCTTGACAAACTACATTGGAAGCCATCATGGTCCATCTTTCAGAAAGCCGCTTCTTTGCTTCTCTACAAACCGATGACTCTGGAGAATAAGAAGCACGGCTGAAGGAGGAAGAATAAGGGCTACCACACCTGTTGATGTAATCCCACGAATGCCTAGATGTTGGTGTTATCACTTCAGAGTCGCTGCAGTTCCCCATTGCATAGTCATTTTCCGATTGATGAAAGGAGCTTTCATCACCAATATAGCCATTAGAAAGGACAGAAGAAAGAAAGGTTTCATTCCTCTGGTGCATACCCAGGTTTTCGCGCATCTGCCGTGTGATTTCCTCTGCCATTTCTCTTGATTCCCGAGCTTCATCATTCTCCGGTTCTCCGCAAAATTCTTCACCATGGAATACTTTTGGAGATGAATAAGATGGCGACACCACTGCCTTTAAGTCATGAGGCTTACCAGGGCTAGGTTTTAAAACAACAATTCGAGTTGGCTGAGTAGGATTATCATTGACTCGCAAATTGGGAGGAGAAAACTCAGTTTTGCTTCTATCCCACCCAGTAACCTGACCCGCAATTGATGCTTTCCTTACCTGTTTCTCATTCTTCTTCACTGATACAGAAAATTTGTCATTATCCACCATTTTAGAAGGTCTAAGAACCGTGATGCGCTTATTCTCAGGAGGTGGAGGAACGGGATACAAATCACACATCTGTTGGGAGAACATGGAATTTCGTTCTTGTAGGAACTTGACCAGTAAATCCTCGTTAGAACTCAAAACATCCAATGCATCGTGGAATTGTTTGGACTGGCGAAGTTTTTCATCTGTGGATAGGCGTTTTGCTTCAATGAACTTCTGACGAATGACAGCCATCTTTTTCTCGTTTGAATACTCAATGTGCCTTCCTTTCTGTGGAGACTTATCTCTTAAGTAACTTCTTTTCTGTGACTGCTGCCATATCTCATAAACATCTTTACATTCATTCTGCTCTGGACACTGATGTATCTCGCGTTGCATTTGCATATCCGATCCCTGTTCTTGCTGCCAATAACCCAATGGAATGGCTGAATGACATCGTGAATTGTCTCTTGAATGACTCCTTTGTGCTGCTGGATTCGACTGTTGCCGTGGGATAGCATCAAGCCCCATCAACTTGGCAACTACATTCGGGGGATTATGCGTGGACTCCACTTCTTTTGACATTTCACGGTCTATTAGCATTTTCATGGGTGTTCCATTTGACTTTCTGTTAGAAAAACTTCTCCTCAACTCAGACACTGTCTGCACACCATCCACCAACATAACAGAGATAAAAACAATGTAATAGCTTCATAATTCAGATCTCAGTACAGGAGATACGTTCTCCACAGAATTTGGTCTGCTAAACATAATTAAATATAATCAGGGAATAGTTCGTTACCAAATTATCTTCTTCTGGATCGCCAATAGAATTCCTCCTCGCTGCATCTGATTGGCTCCTTGAGAGTGGAGAACCTGTTAATCCATTTCTATCAGGTAAATAAGCAGACTACTATCAGGCACAAATGTAGCAGTCATTGAAAAAGAAGTCGTCTACCCAGGTTTAAACAAGTTGAGAAAATAAAATGCAGTTCTGTAGGAAATAGAATGACTATGTTGTGTATTCAGCATGATCTATAATTATGGTCCTAAAGAAACGTGGGTTGGGGGTGGGAAGAAACTCACAAGATGGACAGAGCAGACAACAAATAACCACACTGGAACTGAGCTTTTTCACTAGCCTAGAATGCAGTCAACATCATCTGTTTAAGCTCAAAATAGCAGAGCAAAGATCACCAAACTAAACTAAACTTTTTACAAGCCTATAAAGCTTCACAATGGATTTGAAGTCAAAACGTGGAGACGAGACAAATGAGAAGAAGAAAACTGAAAAATTCAACAGGCTCTATCATGTTTTAACACATTCAATAATTTAAAGAGGTTTCATTGATGGCACATTGGCACTCATGTTACGTGTGCCAATTGCCAAAAGTTCCTTTTTGCTTTCAAGGGAAAGTTGGACTTCATGTGTAAAATACCATAAAGGGACTTATTCTATTATGGCGTCCTACAAATGTTCCATTAGGTTCTCTCGCTCGGAAGTCTCAAACTTCATAATATCAACTCAAACAGCCAGAGAATGGTCCTGTGCTTGATGAAACCCAGACTGATATCAATCAACTAAGAAAATTCTTTCTAGTACAAAAAAAATCTTAGTTCTCTTATGCCCTCTCAATCTGGAGATGGTAGCTTGATAAATGGTAATTCAGATATTCGTATATGTTATCCCTAAATCAGTAAGATGAGAAGAATGAAATAACTCGAGTTTGAAGAAAACTAGTAAAGGAAATCACCATCATGATGTGGTTTGTCCATCAGGAGCCTGTTTCCTGCTACACCTGTACCCAAATCAAAGAAATTCACCATTCTTCCCAAGCAGCCTGGAAAAGGTTTCTCAGCACGAGTTTTGCTATTTTCAAACCCATTCATTTCAGCACCTGAGAGGACATGTTTCAAATATTAATACCCGTTTCTCTTTTTCTATGGAAAAACCAGCAACTGAATCAATCAGCAATTTACAACTTTAGCAAATGCTACCCTTCCATACCCATTGGCAACATCTTGGTAAGATCTTATTGATAAGACCATAATTACCATGTTGGATTAAAATTTAGGATGATACAGACAGTGTGGAATGTGGATCAAAGTTTGTGTCGGTGAGAGTAGTTGCATCCTCTAAATTTTCTTTTCGTATATGATACTTGATTTTTGAGTCTCCAATATGGAGAATGTGCGGGAACTGGTTGGAGATCCTCTCAGGAAGGATTTGGATCCACAAAAACATTTACCCTCAGGCAAGGCCCGGACAATAAGATTAACTCAAGATTCATCACAGATTATGTCACACCAAACTAAAGAGCTTCAAAGTTCAGCAACAAATTGATGACTTACACACAAAAATCAATTAACTAATACTAATAAATGGCTCACTTACAAGCACATACACATATACACAGTCTATCAGGTTTCTATCTATCAACAAGGGCTTCTGCAAAAAAAAAAAACCTGAAATTAAAGAATTTAGCGGGGATTTAATAGGTGTGCGTGTGCCAGTGCGGAGAGAGAGAGAAAGAGAGATGTTCTTGAAGCAGGCAACCAATGGCCTGTGAGAAACGCCTAGATTTATGCGAAAGAAAAGGGATAACAGAGTTAACAGACCCAAGACTACTTTGTAGACCGAATATCCAGCATGTTCATATGAAAGTTCACATCAACTAGTCACGGAGAGCCCGAATAAAAAGATATAATCTAAATACCAGAACAAAGCAGAACGGAAAATACTAATTTGACACCAATGCGAATTCAAATCAGATTTCGAAATCCCTAATCTAACAGATTCAAGGCCAAAACCTAAAGGAAAAGCTGAATTGAAATAATTAACTCAAGATATAATTAAGTGAGCTGATTTTAATTAAATCATGGAGATTGAGACAAGTAGGACAATCGACATTCAGAAAGTAACTCAAAAGGCTGAGAGTACAGCAGCAGGACATAAAATCCAGAGAGAGAGAGAGAGAGAGAGAATCAGATTCCATTACCTTTGGAAAGCGAGATCACAAAAGAGCGCAAAAGGCGAAACGCAAAAAGAACTGCAAAGATTAAAGCGGTCGAGGACCAAAAAATGCAAATTACTGACACATCAAAGCGAAAGATTTCGAGAGAGAATTTTAGAGAGAGAATAGAAGAGTTTTTCTGTGAGAGAGAGAAAGAAAGAGAACTAGAACCTTGAGAGGAGCGAGGACGAAGGTAGTGTCGTGGCAACGTTGATGCCGCCGGAATGTAACATCCAAGTGAGGAATGTGCCGGAGATGCGCCGGATTAAGCGGCTCTGCTCAGAGCAGTCATCGTCTCCTTCTACCCCACCGACTCTGTGTCGGACGTGAATCGCTCTTGTCGATTCTGATTCAATTATTCAGTTTCGATTACGTAGAGAGAGAAAGCAATATATTACTAGTTCTCCTACCTACACAGCGTGTGTAGTGAAAAACAAAACCTAAAAAAACAGTGCATGATAATGGAGAGACACAAATAAAGAGGAAAAAATATGAGTAAAATTTTTTTTAAAAAAATTATTAAATGTGAAATATTTTGAAGAATCTGTTTTCCTTTAGCATATCTTATTTAGATTATTTAGTTTTTTATTTTACATCAAATTTTAGTTGTTTGTTAGTCGTCTCGACGAAAGAAATCTACAAAATTATAAATTTATATTCAAAAACTAAAAATAAAAAATAAAAAATAAAAAAAGCCAAAATCCATTTTTCTAAACTCTTTTTAGTTTTTAAACATAATTTTAAACATTTTAAATTTTTTTTGACGAACTAACCAATCTCAAAAAATTAATAAAAACATAGCAAATGCAAAATAAAAAATTATTTAGATAATTTAGGCTAAACACACTTCTTTCGAACACGCCGAAACCCCTTTTGATCCACACCGGTGGAATGGTATCTTATTTTTATATTTTCTTGGATCATCTTATTGAGACGAAAAAGATATACAAAAAAATAATTTTAAATATCACAAAATATTAGATAATACCATTTTATTTGACAGTAGAAAATTTTTCCAAAACTTTTAGTTTGTAGGTTTCCGTTTTTGCAAGTGCCAGTTTTCAAGGTTATTTTATTCTGACACATTTGTCTGGAATTTTTGGCATTGCTTTGAGACATTTCATGTGAGAGGATAATGGTTCATGGGGACAAATGTTTTGTAAAAATCTCTCTGATACACACACTTATAAAATGAATACTCTTTTTTTAAATAGGCTCATATTTTTTCTTTCTCAAAGAATTCATAAAAAACCTTCTTCCATCATAATAATTGCACGAATATTTTCGTAAAAAATTTATTCAAATAAAAATTGCTCCAAAAAATTCTAAAAAAATGCTCTCATAACTACTAAAAAACTTGTTCCCATAACTGCAAAAAAAAATTGTTCTATATAAAATTATTTCAATCCAATAACTACTTGAGAAAAATAATATTCTAGGTAACAGCTATAAAAGTTATCAAATCGTATTTCTGTGCACATTTTGTTCGCACACATATCACGTATGCCACAAATGCTAGTGCGTGTATATGAGATTTGAGGCTCAGAGGAAGAACTACATGGAGACCGAGAGAGATCCAGGCCCTCACAAAATTTTTTAAAAAATTTAAGACCTAAGTATAAATTTTGAAAATTAAAAAAAAAATACATTTCGGCCGTCCAAATTAAAGTCGGTCTCCTCCCTTTTCCCCCCCAAACATCGAATCGTAGTTCTGCCCCTAATTTTAGCCTACAATTTTGTGGAATTTTTTTTATTCCTATGGTAGGAGAACAAATAGCAATAATTCAAAGTTTGGTGAAGTAGATTAATATTTCAACTCTTTGGCTTCAATGGAAAATGATTGATATTTTGCCAACTTTGAAGCCGTTTAAGTTATTGATGATTGCAAGATATCGAAATCATTTATAAATGACCAAAAAATAGTAGGTGTGTTCGTTTTGAGTATTTCTGAAATAATTTTTAAAAACAAAACTCTGAGACGTTGTTTGGTATAAGTAGGGGTGTAACCGGTCCGGTTTGGTCCGGTTTGTCCTATAAACTCGGACCAAACCGGTTGACCGGTTTGAGAAAAACGTAAACTGAAAATCGGACCGATGGTGTTCGGCTCGGTCCAATTTGGCTCGGCCGATTTTGGCTCCGGTTTGATCCGATTTCCGGTTTGGGTGGTCTTGGGCCAAAATCATCAAAAATGTAAAAAATAACTCAGAAATCAGAAAAATAACTTAGTATATGAACCCACAAATCAAATGCGAAATCACTAAACAAATAACTCAAAAACATAACTTAGTATATGAAGAACAGAACTTAGAAATCACTAAAATAAGTACACGAACTCAGTAAAAAAAATACAAAATCAGAGGGAGTGAGACATAAAGAACCTAAACATTTAAAACTATAAAGTATAAAATGACTTAGGGTTAAAACCGGTCCGGTCCGGCCCCAAAAACTCAAAAACCGAAAATCAAACCGAAACAATTCAAAAAAAATCAAACCGGACCGGTCTGCTCCCAAAATTGGACCGAACCGACGGTTCGGTCCGGTTTACCGGTTTGGTCCGGTTTTCCGGTTTAGTCTTACACCCCTAGGTATAAGTGTTTCAGAAACTTGTTTGAGAAAAAAATGTTTCAGAAACATTTTTTATAGAGAGATAAAGTTGTTTGGGAAAAAATAAAAATGTTTGAGAAACTTATTTGGGAAAAAAATCTCCCAAACCCCTTAAACGAAAATAGCCGTAATTTGTTGTAGTAATATTATTTTCAATTATTAATTCTTTACCCTTTTCGAGGAAAAAATTGCGATTGGGGTTAGGATAATATCTAAGATTTCAATAAACTTGAGAACAGGCGGAAATTAGTCAATAGTTTGTCTTGTAGTGTTTATTATATACCTGTGGAATTGTTTTATTGTCTAATGCTCTTGCATGATACCCGGAAAAAATGGCTTATTTTGTCCTTCTTTTAATAGGGTAGGGTCAGGAAGTTGTACCGTAATAATGCTGTAGTGTAATAATATTATAGTGTGGTAAAATGATATAGTCCAAAGTTATCAATCCCGTATCAGTAAGTGTATGAATTTTGTTACTAGTATAATACGTATCTGTATCAATATGTACTGACGTATCGTTTCGAATTTGTCGCTAAAATTAATATATATTTTTTAAATAATATATTTTAATAACAAATTATATTAAACATATAAAAATAAAATCTCACAATTAAAAAATAAATCACCTAAAATAAAAAAAAGATAGTTTTAGTCTTAATTTATGTCTAATTATCTAAAAAAATATTAATTGAATTTTTTTAAAGTATAAATATATGGACCGGTTTAAAAACTTTTGCCTCTATCAAAGTTGTTTAGAACATAATTAAGTTTATATTAATTTAAAAATTCTCTAAATAACTTAAAAATTGTTGACAAACGTTATTTTGCTTCACTATAATATTACAAGAGTGCAGTACAACATCTCGCCAATCCCTTCAACAAGTCATAAAACTTAGGATTCTAATGTCTCAAGGATTTCAATAGTGAGGTTAATCGTTTTCTTCTTTCGGGGGGAATGGTAAGGTGTAAGCTTAGCACATAAAGATGAATTTACTTCTCGATCTAATTAAAGATGAATTATTTATGTCGAGAGTACGAAATTTACACACCAAAAAAAATTTATTTCGGCTTGATTTAAAAGACTATATCTTTCCGTGAAAGTTGAACTAAAAACTTGTGCTTGCGAAACACCTACGTAATCGGTGACAGAATCAAATAGAGACCGTGCGGGATTTAGATCCCCCAAAAAAAGTTAAAAAAAATTTAAGATCTAGCTATAAATTTGAAAATTATAAAAAAATTATATATAGTTTGATCCTCTATTACATTCGGTCCCCTCTCTTTCCACAAAAAAAAAAAAAATCTGAACCCCTCCAAATGACGAATTCTCGTTCCGTCTCTATCTACATTAGGTTTTCTTATCACTTGAGATAACCATTGGAATTCAAAAGGAATTCAAGAAACTTTTGTTAGTTTTGCATTAAGTTTGTTTAGATTTTCAATTATTTTGACGAAAAAAATATTAAAAAAATATTTTTTATTCAAAGCTTCAAAAGGTTCACTGAGAATAAAAACTAATTTAAAGCGAATTATATCGTAGATTGGTTTTGAATTTCTTACACTTTTCATAGGTTTGACTCACATCTTTTATTTTTTTGGTCAAAGTGAACATATAGTTTAAAAAATAATGAAAAATAAAAAAATACCAAAATTTAGAACATATAAAAAATAAAGTAAAACAAATAAGTTAGGCCAAACTCCTCGCAAGTATCTACCCATTTATTGTTGGATTAATTCTTACTTTTATCCTATAAACTATTCTATTTTTTAATTCATCCGTAAACCATCATTTGTTTTTGGTACTTCAGAATTGGATATAACTTTAAAAAAAATCATTTTCTTTGATTGATTTTTAGTTTTGTCTTCCTTTTTGTATACTCGGTACCTAATTTATAAATTTTTATCTAAATGATTCTTAAACTATATAATTTTGCAGACAATTAGCCTAGAGTCATGACAAAAGAATTTACTAAGGATAAAAATAATTCAACAATAAATTAAATTATTTAGATGATAGCTCGTAACTAAAGACGTCATTTTAACTACCCTATAGCACTACCGTACAGCCAGCACAACGTTCGCCGGATACCTCGGGGCAGCCATGTTTGACAATGTCAGTTTATTTTTTAAATTCATCTTCTAGTTTACTAAGAGCAACCCCAACAAGGGTGAACAAATCTTTAGCCAAAAAAATTAGTGAACAGTTCTTTATTCACTCATGTCATTTTCAACACTCCAACAATACTACATATACTCACTCTCTACTATTAAAATACTATTTTTTACTTTTTTAAAATATTTACAATAAACATAAGTAGCCAATGAGAGAGAGAGAGAGAGAGAGAGAAATAATAAAAAATTAAAAGGGGAGTGAACAGTAGCTCCCTAAATGGGGGTTGATTTAGGGAGCTACTGTTCATGAAACCCATTTTGTTAACCTGTTTAGGGAGTTTGTTGCAGCCTGTTTTTTGAGTTTACTGAGTAAAATACAAAGTGAACAGTTCTTTGTTCACTTTGTTGCACTTGCACATGGCTAAGCCATGGTTTTGGGAAGAGGGTAGGGATTACTAATCCCAAGGATTTGATAATCACTCATGAGGTTGGCATTTCACCGTATTCAAAGGTTAAAAGAAAGAGTAAATAAAATAGAAATATATTATGCTCCAATAATATAGAGAGGCGGGAATATGGTCATTGTATTAGTAAATTCGATCATAATTTTATTTTCTCGATTAAGAATTAATCGAGATGCGCATAACCTGATTTGCACATCCTGACTTAAAATAAAAATTAATATGTTGAATTTTGAGAGTGACGAGAAAACACACACACACACACACACACACACACACACACACACACACATATATATATATATATATATAAATTGGGCACATTTAGAGCAAATATATACCATTATTTTAATTCAATTCAAGCCGAAGAATGGTTATAAAATATTTTACTTTACATGTTAATATGTTGTGGATTTGAAAAGTCTACTTGTAGAGAAAGAAAGCTACGCAAAAAATACACTCATTCCATCCAAAAAAGATTATTCAATATGTTAAACGAGAACTTAGATTAAAAATACACATTTCTCAATGAAAATTCAATTTTTTTTTTTTGCAAATTACTAGATATCAATAAGTTATTTTACTTTGTCAAAAATAATTAAATTAAATTATTTTAATTAAAAAATAAATTATTTTCTTAAAGACTGTTTTTTTAGAGAGCGTGTTGCTAACACGGCTTTTCAATTAAAGAAAATTGCTTTCTTCCGCTCAAAAAAATGGGTTTGAGATTGGCGTAGTGTAGCAATATTATAGTGCATCAAAATGATATAATTTTGTATTTATTTAAAATTGATTAGAGTTTATTATGTTTATATCAATTTAAAAAGTTTCTAAATAATTTTACATATAAAATAAAATTAAAATACTTCATTGGTTCGTGTAGACAAAATAGAAAATGACTATTAGAAAACAACCCGCATTTTGTGTGCGAAATACGAAAATGGCACTGGCGCATTTTAGGAGAGTTGGGCAGCTGTTCCACGACACATAAAGCTAACGCTGGCATCGGTTATTCACAGCCGTCGATTGGTGCATACGAAAAAAGGGACCCACCATCATAGCCTTCTTTCGGCAAGCGAATGGGTCGGGTTCGATTAACCAACCCACTAAGGGCCCGATTGGATGCCGCTTTAATTTTTGGTGTGTTAAATAAAGATGGTGTGTTAGATAATTGAATATGTTAAATAAGATGGGGTGGCCCACATTGATGTGATTTTTAAGAAGGGTGTGTTAAATAATATAGTGATTGGATAAAAGGTATGTTGGAGAAAGAGAATGTGTATTAAACTATCAAAATATATTTTTGCCCCTCGCCATGAATTTAATGTATTATTTCAAAAATAATATATGTATATATGTATATTATAAGTACATTACCCCACACACACACACAAACACACATTATATATACTTAAAAAATATATGTAAATTTATACTTTAGTTATATACACTTATATATATATACACACACACGTGTGTACATACATATATATAATGTGTGTGAATATACATTCGTATATACGTATAATATATATATGTACGTACACACACATTATATACACACACACATACATATACAAATATATATATATATACACACACACACATTATATATATGTACGTACACACACACATTATATATATATATATATATATATATATTATTCTTTTTAAGTGTGTGTGTATATAATGTGTGTGAATATACATTTGTATATACGTATAATATATATATATATACATATATATATATATATACGATTCACACATTCGTATATACGTATAATATACATGTGTATCAATATACATTCGTATATACGTATAATATATATGTACGTACACACACATTATATACACACACACACACATACATATACAAATATATATATTTGTATATACATATATATATATATATACATATATATAAATTCATATACACACGAAAAAATATATATATATATATATATATATATATATATGTATATGTATATGTATATATATATATATATGAATATATATATATATATGTGTATTCATATACACACGAAAATATATATATGAATACATACATATATATATATATATGAATATATATATATTCATATAACTATATATATAACTATATATATATATGTACATATATTTCCAAAAATATATGAATATTATTCCACCCTTGGTTTTTTGGTAATTTTCACAACCCAACACTCCCTCTGATTTAGCCTTAGGGGGGGAGGTGAGGCAAATCAACCCACCATTTGCTGCCTTATGTAACACAATAGTTAGTTAACACATGTGTTTTTTTGGTTGCCAATCACTAGGTTAAGGTGGGCCCAATTTTATTTAACACAATCCTTAATTAACACACTCCATAACACATCATCCAATCGGACCCTAAATGATTTTACCTACCAGCACTAGTCATATGGTTTCATCGATTGGGTTTCGGAAACCTAACCCACGGATTTAGCCATAAATCTTGCTAACAAACATTTTGCTTTCTAGAAAATTTATTTGGTGGTCCAGAGTGCATGAACTTACATGATTGAATAATAATAAAAGTCTCCTGTAGTAAAAAATATTCGATATTAACGTTACTATTTTTTGTTATTTTTTTATTAATTTTACGTTTAATTTTGTAGATTAACCAATTGCTTTAAACAAACGAATTGTTAAAAATAAAAAATAAAAAAGTATAAGCAAAAGTTTTAAAAATTTCAGTAAAGACGAAAAAGTTCACAAAAGCCCCCCCTCTTTTTTTTTTTTTACTTTTTTTAGGTGTCTTTAACGTCGTTTTATCTGAACTTTTTTAAATAAAAAATTATGAAATCTCCAATTATACCAATTTTATTTTACAAAAGAGATAATTTAGTCCAAATTCAACCTAAAAACGTTAAAATGCAACATGTGATTGTGTTCCTCTTTTTTGAGAAATATGTGATTGTGTTCTTAGATCACCTTGGGCTCCATTTTGCCTCTAATATTTCTTGCCTTTTCAGAATATTTGAACCCAAAATCCTGGCCATTTGGCCTAATTATTTCAAAATAACGAATATTTGACTTTTTTAGGGGAACGTGTCAGTAAATCAAATAGTGTAAGAGGGAGGAATTCATAGATTGTGTTAATTTTAAGAGCACTTTCGTCATTATACTATTTGAGTCAAATAAATTTTTATATTAAACGTGATCAAAATATGTCAAAAATAATTTAGTCCAAATAAATATGGTTAAATTAAAATTTACAACAAACAATATAATCTAATAATTTAAATTATTTAATAATAACCACAAGTCGAATTACCTGCCCGCCTTGTGTTCTATCCATGAACGAAAAGACAAATAACTTTAAGCGCCTTGCTGATCACCGCCTATTAATATACACATAATGCTAAACAAACACGAACATCGATACACATTTTGTGAATATTAATATATAATCTATGGATATATATAGAGGTACTTTTTATACATTATCTACCGCCTACTAAGCGGTAGTTAGTATTTTCCTAATTTTAATTACTGACTGTTCTTTAAGTATATGCTTACATAAAGTTTCCTCCTAAATAATTTACAGATATATCTAAATTTTTTTCTTTCAATATTTTTCAAATCTTGATTTCTGAACCAAAGACTCTTCATTTGAGCCGACATGATAGCCCAAGTACCCATTCACGGATCAGGAGCTGCCAGGACAACAACTAATTGTGTTCAGTTGAGTGTTTCTGAAACGATTTTTGAGGAAAAAAACTCTGAGATATTGTTTGGTATAAGTGTTTCAGAAAAAATTTAAGAATTACAATTTTTCGGCATATTCGAGGTGTCTCTTCTCTCTCTCTTCTTTTATAGAGAGATGAAATTGTTTGGGAAAAAAATAAAAATGTTTAGAAATTTTTTTTCAGAAACGTGTTTGGAAAACTTTTTACCAAACAAACAAACGAACACAGAGCAAGTTCAATAACATAATTTTTTGTATGCATATTTAGACATATATTTATTTGGAATCGAGAAATCGAAGAAGTCATGCAAGGGTTTTGCCAGATAGCGATTACGAATAACAAGGGCAAGAGATGAATTAAAGAATTATACTGCAACGGCTAAAGAGGGATCTACTAGAAGAAGTGATAACAGACAAAAGAGCTCAGAGAGCAGCTAAACGGGAAGATCATTTGGTAACATATGAAAATTTTCATAATAATATAAGCTTCACGTATATTAGTTGAATCCATATAAATTTGTATTTGTATCTATGTATATTAGATTGTGTTCATAAACTTTTTTTTATTAGATATCAAGTTACATTACTTACAGATTACTGATTACTCTAAGATAATAAGTTATCTTGACACAAATAGTTTAGGTCATTTTTTTATCCTCCAGCAAACTAAATGTTTATGTTGCACCAATAAAATTTATTTATACATATTTTGTAAAAATATCATATATTACTCTAAAACCACTTTTCCTTTAATTTTCATTGATATATAATGAGGGTGCACAACCCAACCTCCTCCTTCCACCCCCAAAATATATATATATATATATATATATATATATATATATATATATATATATATATATTATTATCATGCTTAAACAATATCTCTAAAATTTAAATAATTTATTGTAGGCTCCTCAAAAATTTGTGTCAATCACTAGTAGTAAGTTAACTAGTATTATAATGTAAAATGAATTAAAGTAACAAAATTATTTACTATATAAAACTCATAACTCGCATGTAAAGCACTAAAAAAAAGGTGGACGGTTTTGATTGAAAGAATATTCATACGCAAATCCACCACAATGATTAAGTCTAATTAAATTTTAAAATTTTGAAATTAATTGAGGTATACATAACTTAATACAAACACGCGATTTAGCAAATAAAAAAATCTATTTTTATGCTTGGTAAGTAACAGTGTACATACCAAGCATGGCCCTTGACAAAGCCCTTAAACCAAGCTTTTTTTTTTTTTTTTTTTTTGATGAAGCCCTTAAACCAAGCTGACTATTTCAAATGAACTGTATGGTAGGTTCTCGTTGGTGACCCGGGAAAACATCTTACAGGGCCCACCATACAAAACTTCATATTTTTTCACGGACTTGAGATCTTGTTTTGCAGTGTCGGTATCAACATTTGAGTTATCTGAACTTGATCTCAATTTAATTGTCCATTTAATATTAATAATAATTTCTTTCAATAGATTTTTATTTTTTTTCTATATTTACCGAAAAAAAAATTGTTGCCCTGTGCTAGAAGTTTGCCAGAGCCTGGAGACTTACGGGGGTTACCCTCTAAGAGCATCCGCATCAACCTCCTCAAATGTGTTCCTTTCCTAATTTGAGGAGAAAATCCTCTTAATAATGCTCACATCAGCCTCTCTATCTTTTCTCCCTATTTTTCAAAATGAATAATGACTCTCTAGTTTTAAAATGTCACTATTCACTCCTAATATTTTATTTTTATTATTTTTCTCCTTCCTTGTAACATTTGAATTAAATATAAAAAAATAGTATTTTAATAAAATAGGAATAGAATAGAGAATCTGATGTAAGAGACATTACAAAATATGGCTCCCTAAAATAAAAAAGTGAAATTTTCTCTCCAATTTGAAAAAAAAAATAAGGAAGCTGGTGGGGATGCTCTAACCGTCCCTGCTACTGTGCATTACTTACAACACAGCGTATTATGCGCAAAACCGATGTCATTAGATTTTAATTTGAAAAATCCTAAATTGAAATTCTCAATTCAATCCGAATTTCTTGTACAAATTGAACCGGTTACACCAACAGGGACCTCATTCTCAATATATTATAAATTTAATATTATAGTGTGTAGCTTGTCGATATCATGAAAGCCAACTTATTGATTATTAAGGATTTGTTAGGTGCTGACAATCAGAAGAGAAATGATAATTATTATTTATGGAAAACGTTTTTTGCGTGAACCAAAAACATGCACGTACAAATAGAGATAAATTATTTGACAGAAGTAATGAGAAAGGAATATAGAGCTATTTTAAATATTTATTCCATAGAATTGATAGTGATTTAACAAATAATTAATTAATTACATCCCTTGATATGGTTTATCCCACCCTTTGGGATTTATACATTTATACCTACTTTTATGGCAGTATGATAGCATAAGAAAAATAAAATTTATTGAGAGGAGGGATATAATAGAAAAATAAATTTATGGCGGATAAGGTTTTGAAAGGAATATAAGAAATATATTAAGAGGAGGGATATAATAGAAAAATAAATTTATTATAGATAAGTGAATAGTGATAGAAGGAGAGGTAAGAGAAGAGAGGAAGGGGTTAAAATAATTTGTTTGAGTATTTTTTATAAAATAAAGATATAACAAATATGAATAAACAAATTTCATTATTATAATTAACAATTATATTTTCATAATTAATAATAACTGTTATGTTAATAATAACGGTTGGATAAGAACAACTCTAATCCACTATTCAAATATCTTTTTTTAATCTTATTTTAAATAGCCACTTTTTCAATTTTCACACATCCAAGTTCCAACCCACCCTTCAAATTACGCAATCAAATTTGAAGACTTCATTGAGAATAACCCTTTAAATGCCTTAAAAAATAATTTATTCCTTATTACACTTACATTTCAAAAATAAATAGAAATAACATATATTAATTAAATAAAATATGAACATTGAGTTGGAATATTAAATATCAAAATAATAAAAATTAATATTTAAAATGCCACATAAGTCACCAAATTATATATTTGCTGTAAAAATTTGACGAGTAAGTTGAAGATGCTCTAACACAAATCATGCTCTCTAATTAAATATAAAATATATGGCCCTTTTAAATTAATACACTAATTTCATATTCAATGGTAAAATTAACAAGCTTTGGCAAAACAGAAAAGAACGAGAAAATTAATTTTTCTTCAAAAATTGTCTTGCAGAAAAAAATCTGACTTGTACACTACTTTCTTATAAAGTAAAATATGTTTCTTTTTTCCATTAATTTAGTTAACTAAAATTTTCATGAAAATATTTTTTGCATATTAACTTTTTGATAAATGAATTATAACTAAAAGTAAGTTATTACATAATTGGGAGACTCAAGGGGCCAACACTTTTTTAGACCAACATTTAAGCTCTTTATTTTTTATTAAATTTTAATGATTTGAACCGTTCAATATGTTTAAAACATGTTTTTAAGGGTACTCGCGAGAAATCAACTCAAAATATTATCGGAAAGAACTTGATCTAAGTAGTGGTTAAAAATGCTAACAGGAACTGTTTTATGAACCACTGTTTGGATCAAGTTCTTTTTTGTATTATATTTAACTGATTTCTTGCAGGTACCCTTAAAAACATGTTTTAAACATATTGAACAATTCAAATTATTAAAATTTAATCAGAAATAAAAAATTTAAATATTAGTCTAAAAAAATACTGGTATATATAACTTTTCCTTTTACATAATTTCATAACCTTGGAAGAACAAACAAATAAAATTGGAAATTTAGAAGTGGGGCTGGTGCCAGGTGTATTATTTGTCCACATTATCTCCCCGTAATGGTTCATCAGAGTACGGTGGTCAACAAGTACCAGTAGTCACTACTGATAAAGGGCGAATCTAACGAAGTGCATTGCAATACATTTTTAAAAAAAATAAATATGTACTATTTATTTATTTACCGGATCAATTAGATTTTTAATGGTATAAATTTTCTTAATGAATTTTAAAAAATAAATTCAGTTTTAAGTTTTTTTTTTTGATAATCGAGATATCCGGCCGATTTTATAATTACTTCCAACCTAATGCCGACTAGTCCTTGGAGGACCAATCTTATCGTCCACTTGCGGGAGCCCCAATTAAAGCCATGATATTTTGTTCTGTATGGACTGACCTCAAAGAAGTTAATAGCAACTACAAAATTTCGAACCTATAACCTAAGAGAGAGTATACTTCTAAATCCTAAATCTTGACCACTAGGCTAACCTCTTGCGGTTAATTCAATTTTCAATTCTGTACAAATTTTCAATATCTAGACCATTTTAAGTTCAATTATTTGGTCTAAATTATTTGTTTTTCATCTCGTTGAGCAAGTGCTGCATGCAAAAATTTAAAGTCATCAATCCGGATTCAGTTGAACTCTGATAATTATTGAATTATTATCTTACTATTTTTGTCCTTATCTGAATTTTTTAAAATAATTTTTTTGTTAATTTTTAGTCAATCTCGATAAGAGATTTTAAAAAAGTAAAAAATCATATCTAAAAACTAAAAAAAATTACCAAGGACAAAAAATAAGTCAAAAGAGAATGTTTTAACTTACTTTTCGTCTGAAGTGATTTTATTCTTAGGCTTTGAATATAAATTTATACTTTTTAGATTTATTTCGTCGAGACGAACCAACAAATTCCAAAAAAATTGATTAAAAAATAACAAAAACAAATTTTTTTAATAGAGAGAAAAAAATATTTAATTTTGGCCAAATATTTGAATAAAATCAAGCTAAAATATTTTTGAAAATGAATTTGTAAGGCAAGTGAGCTTCAATCACATGACAATAGATGTTAGATCATACTGAAAATTCTGCATGAATCACCTACCTGATGAGACCAGGATTCAGATAAAATGGAAGATCACTTTTCTACGGCTGGAAAAAATTAAATGAAAGGTAGCTGCACTGGTGATGGACCATGAACAAGCTGGAGAAATTTAAAGAAGGGTGCCTGTGCACATGACTATATGCAGAGCAATAGCAATATAGACAATAACGTTTCAGATTGTTGAGGACAAGTAATAAGTAAATTCTTACCATAATCAGCTTCCAGTATTAGTAGGACAATTAGGAGAGGTCTTTGACAGTAAAACATCAGGATGCTGATTTGTTGCCTCCATCATCACCATTTGTAATGCATTTACCTATACATTGAAGCAAATACAGACACATCAACGTGGAAAAGTGGAGAATCTTATTGACTTATTGTCATATCCACTGGGTAGTATATACTATCCAGTAACTAGTTGAAACCTAACACATGATCCAAAATGTCTAAATCTTAGTTAAAATAGCAGCTTACATGTTTCGATATACATAATCCAAAATGTTTAAGTCTAAGTTACAAGTAGTAATTTACATGTTTCCTTATGTATTCAAGATCACCATGTAAACTATTCACAATCTTACCATCTTTATGTCTTGCGCCCTGGCAAGGGGATTGAAAACTAGAGTCACCACAGTATTCACACCCTACCCAATTGTGTACATAAGTTGCGCCGATACCATCTGCCAAGTCCTGTGTAAATCACTAGCCTAGTAACTTGTTAGAGCCTAATCACATGGCTCAAAAAACTTACACACAGTTACAAGTAGTAGCTTAGATGGTTTCTTATGTACGTAAGATCACTTATATAAACTTTCGAAATGAGACAAGAGTGACACCTATTGCGCAATACATGACTACCGTGATGTGAGAAGTGAGAACAGAAAATGCAGAAGCCAAATACGAGGGTAGAGTTTTCGGCCTATAAAAGGAAGTAATACGTCTATGAAATCCATAATTGCAGAAGCAACATAACTGATTTTTTTTTTATATGACAGCAAATTTTAAATTCAACAATGTTCTACCTTTAAGCTACAGCCTAAAATGTAATATCATCTGTGTGATCCCCTCAATGGGAATATTATAGCACAATCGGTTGTCGTACCTCATTTCAAAATAACGAGGCTCACAAGAGAAACGACGGTAAGCCATAGCAAAATCACCACAAGGCAGCTGATATCTCGACCCAAACAAAGACTGCGTGTCAATAAGGAGAGAAGATTAAATTTCCTCAATTGATTACTCTATTGATATGGAGATTCATGTTGGAAATAGTAACAAGTCCAAGCCTTACATCCATAAGAGTAAGAGCACTCATTTGATTGTTTCAGACCGATCCACCCGAATATAGACGTAGAAAAGAAATAGAGTTGGATACGTCATACAATGTAGAGGCTGCTAACACTGTGGACGAAGATAGCCACAAAAATATCAGGTCCCAATTGTCCATTGAAAAAGTTGAACCCATTAACCATAGTTTGTTCTTTTCACCCCTCGGTGGTGCGTCAAAGAATTCAGGTGCACATCGTGATTGAACATTTACGATTAAGCAGTTCTTTGGGATCAATGCTAATCGTTGATTTTTCTCACCAAATTAACAGATAACAGATGCATAGGGTGCGTCTGTTATGTTTACAATTGTCGGAACCTGAGTTCATGTTGTTTACAAACATCTCATTGTTAACGTGTTAATTGTTACTATTGGTGCCTTCGTCACTAACGTTCTACCTGCTAAGTTCCATTCTGCAATGTAAAAGTTCCCGTAATAAGGGGTTCTTAGCTTTTGCATTTTTAAAATATGAGTTTTTTCTTAAAAAAAAATAGGCATATGACCATATAATAGATATCGCCATTTTTGCACAGCTATAAAAGCCAAAGGCTACAAACATGTGAAAGAGTATATAACAGTACAGTCCTCTACTTAATCCTGGTTATTTTAGCGTTGTGTCTAAATTTTGTATCTTAGCTTTTTGTCTAATTTAACAATCTCATAAACTCGCGCTCTCATCCCTGATAGTTCATCTTCAAAAGGTGCTCGATGTTAGTGGTGACAAATCAACAACATTTAGGGCCACACTTCTTCCTTCGGCTTCTGTTCTTCATTGGGATCACCATCTTCTGACTTCTCCTCTTCTAGGTCTATAATAAATTCGTCGAGGTTGAAGAACAAGTAGACTAAGCGTCAAAATTGATGAGGCCTCTTGCTTGACCCTGCATGTATCCAAAAATATTTATATAGTAGGCTTGTGAAGCCTCGATCCTTTTAATCAATTAAATTATTTTGAAAATTTAAAATTTTAAGTTTATTTTCAAAATTTAAAATTTTAAGTTTATTGTTATTAATTTTATGGAGTCTAAAAAAAATGATGATTCTTTTGTCTAAATTCGAATTTTAACGAAAATATCGGTAATGTGATGATGTTATTAATTTAACCGACCAGGGACACAGGAATTATGTCCGATCACTCGAGAATACCGAATTTGCAGTGTTTTCGATAGCATTGATATATATAATTTTATTTACATCGATTTTAAGAGGTTTGTTCGCGATCGAAATTGATCAGATTTTCGTACCGAACAGTCGAGACATGACCGGGTAGGCCCCACCTATTTTCTCATGGCTAGGAATTGTAGGCCGTCATGAATATATTTTTCTTAAACTTAATTATATTATACACTAAGATTTTAATCATGCATGCATTTGAAAAATTAATTAAAAACACATGCATACTTGGAGAAGACTAATGGAAACACATACATTGGAAGACTTAGAAAGTAAGACTTGCTCCTCCACTTCTTTCACACGGCAGCACACACACACACACTTAGCATATGCAAATCCATTTGAGCTATAAGTACACACACCTCACAAGCACACTAACACTTTACATATTTGAGAATTCTTAGCATTTTAGATAGAGAGAGAGAAAAGGAGAGGGGAGACCATAGCAAAAGGAAGTTAGGGGGGCTCGGGTCAGACTCAGGTCAGTCCGTGATTGAGCTCGGGACTCCCAAATCCGAAGCAAAACGCGATCGGAGGTACCGACTTTCATTCGTCCTCTTTACGCACCTTGCGTTTAAATGTATTTCATTTTTATCTCGTTTCGTTTTGGATCAAGATTTCTGATAATATTTGTAGTTAAGACACCATATTATTCATACATGTTCAAACTCAGGGTCGTTATGTTGAAAAATACGAAATTTTGGCCATTTGAACGGAAAAATATACACTGCCCAGTTTTACCGGTAGTATATCTTGTTTAATCGCTCGGAGTTTTTACGACACATTTTAGCACGCATGCATGTTGGACCTGAGGCTCGAAAGGCTCGGGAATGGGAGAAATTCACTGTCGAACGCAGCTGATTTTTCAGCTGTCTAAACGCAGCTCCTGGACAGTTTACACTGTCCAGTTTTGGGTAGTCTGGGCAGCCCCCTATTCGGGCAGTCCTTGACAGCCCCTGGTTCGGGCAATTTCTGTTCGGGCAGACCCTGTTCGGGCAACCCCTGGTTTGGGCAGTTTTGGTAGACCTTGTTCGGACAATTTTGGCAGCCCCTTTTCGGGCAATTTCTGTTCAGGCAGCCCCTGCTCGGGCAGTCTTTTTTCGGGTCAGTTTTGACACAAACTTAGTAGACTTAGTCAGAGTTTATCTCATACGGGCATTTTTTTTTTAGTTTCGAAATGAAAAATATTATTTTACTGGAAAAGTTCGTTCGGGCCAAACTATTTTTAAACCCAACCCGAAACTTAGTGGTTGACCGAGACTCGTCACTTAATCCTTAAAAATAGTACCTTAGCCGAACACTTAGAAAAAAAAAATAGACCACGTGACTCTTGGACACATCGAATATTGACACGAGTCTAATAAACCGTCGGAATATGCAATGTTTTTATAAAAATAAATAAATTAGATTACAACCATGCTAAATCCTATAATCCTTATGCTAGATCCTGAGGTCGGTGACGTGTAGGGCAGTACAAGAGGAAAAATGATTTGATATTTCTTGCCCTCATAACTCTCAATCTACGCCGTCCATTGCACAGGCGATCTCAATAGTTCAATAATGAACGTACATATTTAACAAATAAATCTAAAAGAAAAATACTTTAATTAGATTTTATTTTTAGACATTAAAAATGTTGCGTTATTACACGGACAAAGATCAATGTTCTTAAGCCCGATTGAGCCGAGAATCAGTCTTAAGGGGACTATAAATATACAAGATTCAGAATATTATATTGATTTATATTATGTTTTTACAGTTTATGTATTTATGTTTATTTCGTTTCAATCTATAGTTATATTTATAATTTTGTATAATTGATTAATAGATGTACACTTGATTGTGACTTACACTATCATTAAGATCTTTCCAGATCCTTTTCATATTAGGTGCAAACTTCTCTTCAGGGATGGAGTCAGGGAGGGGCTAGTAGGAGCGGTCGCCCTTGCAAAAAAAGGAAAAAAACCTCTATTATTATATGGAAAAAAAATTTCTATAAAGTATATAGGTTTAAAATAGTAGTAAATAAATATTTGCCCCGCGTAATGAATTTCTTGGCTCCGTCCCTGCTTCTCTTTGAGATTCCTCCCATACTCTCTCGAGATTCCATTCGAAATTCTTTTCATGAAAATCCAAGATTTCTTCAAGTTATTTCAGAAGTTCCGTCGGCTCGAATTTCCTTCCATGTCATATTGTTGACCCAAATCGTATCCGGCCTAAGGCCTAAGGCCTGTCTAGCCATCGGCCCATAACTCATGTGGCCCAACAGTCCTCTACTAAGGCTTGTAATGTGATGCGAGGTTAAAACGAACGTACGATAAATAATTCATCTTAAAAGGCAATTTTTTGAACCATGCATTGTCCGGTTAATGTTTTATAATTGCAAAATTAATTTTTGGATTGGCTCCAAATTAAAGAATGCATTACTAGGGGTGTAACCAGTCCGGTTTGGTCCGGTTGCCCTATAAACTCGGACCAAACCGGTTGACCGGTTTGAGAAAAACGTAAACCGAAAACAGGACCGATGGTGTTCGGTTTGGTCCGGTTTGGCTCCGGTTTGGTCCGGTTTCCGGTTTGGGTGGTCTTGGGCCAAAATCATCAAAAAATGTAAAAAATAACTCAGAAATCAGAAAAATAACTTAGTATATGAACCAATAAATCAAATGCGAAATCAGTAAACAAATAACTCAAAAACATAACTTAGTATATGAAGACCAAAACTCAGAAATCACTAAAATAAGTACATGAACTCAGTAAAAAAAATACAAAATCAGAGGGAATGAGACATAAAGAACCTAAACACTTAAAACTATAAAGTATAAAATGACTTAGGGTTAAAAACGGTCCGGTCCGGCCCCAAAAACTCAAAAATCGAAAACCAAACCGAAATAATTCAAAAAAAATCAAACCGGAACGGACCGGTTTGCTCCCAAAACCGGACCGAACCGACGGTTCGGTCCGATTTACCGGTTTAGTCTTACACCCCTATGCATTACTGAAGAGTTGTGCTATTAACATATCATATTTTCTTACATCATGTATATATATGGATTGCATGTCACACAATGCATAATATTACTAATTTAAATACATTGATTAAAACACAAGGGACCCATCTTTATACTGTATACTAAAAATATGAGTTATATAGCATGTTATAAATTTAAATATAAAATGTGATGTGTTAGTAATATAACTAGCGTATTACTCGTGTATGTGGCACTGCCAACGAAACTAAATTCGCGAAGCATTGTTGTAAGGTATAATTTTTTGCAGTAAACCTCAACCATTAGATCAAAATAATCTCAGTTGTTGTTATGATGACATGTTTAGAGAACCCTGCACTGTTTTTAGTGTAATATATGTTATAATAATTTAATATTTTACTTTTAATAAGTTATTTTATATATTCAATTCCTTAATAGAGTATAAATTTTAGAAAGTTGTTACAAAATATTAAATTACAACGTTTGTATTTTTATTGCTCCAAATCACATTTATTAATGAAGATCTTTGACTGCCTTTTTAGTAACAACTTCAACGGATAGATTATTCCATACATCTATATATATGTATATGTTATACCTGTTGTGAAAAAGGAGAGACAACAAACAGACTATTCTTGAAGAAAGGAAAAATTACATGTTCCGTCTCACGTGCCATTTTGGCGCCCAATTAATACCTGGTGTACGCCTACTCTCCATCTTCAAACGCTCTTCATCATCGTCATTGAAAACTTCCGAGATCCCAATGCCATAACCAGAGCTAAGATAACCTAGGATTCAAGCCCTTTTGAGCTAGAGATCATGAGGAGAAGATCGGAAATTAGTACCAGAGATCCGCCAATAATCCGAAGCTCTTCTGTTAGAGGCTTCGATGGAGTTCGGCGCAATGTTGAAACGGAAGGTTTTTCCTCTCTCTCTCAATATTCTAGATCTAAACTTATGGTTGCTTTGAATTGAAGTGTAAATTGTCTTGAATTTAATCGCAAATTGTGGTGAATCAACGTAGTTAAACCATAAGTTTTTTGAATGGCCCTTGTAAAACATAGGGTTACTAATCAATTGGAAATTTTCCCCTCTTCTATTGTTTTGGAAAGTAACCATATACTAAATTGTTTGGATCATTTCTCGGTTCGTATTCACTAAAGTCGTTTGCCTTCCCACAGATAGAGTTAGGGCAAAGAGAATAAGGTTCAAGGATTCTAAATCAGATTTTCAACCAAATGTTAGACGTAACGAACCTGCTACCAACCAGGGATCTAGCATGCGAGTACCCTATCCTCCGCACCACTTCCATTGTTGTCCAATTAATTCAATTCTTGTCTTCTAAGGTTTGCATATTGCTAACCCATGAGGATTTGAAATGATGAAAAGTAGGTCAGTGTTCGGTAATGTAGGCTTAATGTATGATTAAAATTACTTGCAGCAGCCCCAAAAACTTCCGAGTATGCATTTTTCAAAAAGTTAAAGAAGGATGCAGGTTGCTGTCACTCGTATACTTCACAACAGGAGGAGAACCAATTGAAGAATCCTGAACCAAGTGCTTGGAACAGAGGTGGGTTCTTCAGTAATGGCTTCAGTAATGGTTTTGGGCTGGCGCGGGATTGTTCTCTAAAATATTATCCCTTGAATACATCTAGGAGTTGATGGATTTGTACTTTATGAGCTTATTTCTTTTCTTTTTATTTTCATTATGTCCGTTGGAGACATATCTATGTTAATTTTGGTTGCTTCTCAATGATAACCTAAAATCTTTCTGCATTCAAGGATCTTTGAGAAGTTCAAAGACATCTGCGACAACTCAAAGCCCTCATTTCTTGCTGAAAAAGTGAGACCTATCACCTACAGTTTGTTCCACTCACCTCTAAAGAATGCATCAACTAGTTCAGGTGTGGATTGTTTATTGAAATCTTTTAATGAGGATTTTCACAGTTGGATTAGGCAATTATAATACTACCATCACGCTTTTTACGTGATAGAATGCAGAGGCAGCTAAAATTGTGGACAAGTATGGCCACAAGGATATCAGGTCCCCATTTTCCTTTGAAAAAGTTGAACCTATTAACCACAGTTTGCTCTTTTCACCCCTGGGTGATTCATCAAAGAATACAGGTGTGCATAGTGATTGAACATTTCTGATAAAGCAGTTCTTTGGGATAAATGCTTGCCGTTGATTTTTCTCACCGAATTAAAAGAACATAAAGATGCATAGGGTGTGTGCCAATGCAAATGGTTTACCCTTCTCCTTAGAAATCATAACTTAATTTAGATTTATTAGCTACATTACATCTACCTTTTTTGTGTGCATCTTGCATTTCTTTTGTGTGACCCTAATTGTTCTCGTATTGTGATATATGGCAAAATGGTAAAGCATTCTAATTGGAGACTGAATGATGTTGCGCTAACCATTTTCACATCTCAAAGTAACAAATGACAATAAAATGTAGAAATGAATAATATATATACAGTGAAGCACAGTAAGGCTCAACATAAAACCATAGGTTTCATATTGAATAATGCAGGCACAAGTTTGTCATCTTGTTTGGACTCTGAGTATTCACCACTTCGCAATCAAATGGTGAAGTTAGAAAAAATTATCAAGTATAGGACAGAAGTTTCCTACCTTCATTTTTTTGTTAGACGAAATATTCTATAATATGTCATAGTAATTGTCAACATATCACCCTTCCTGCCAATGTATTGTCATTATCAGTTACTATAGCTCATATCAATCAGTGGTAATACTGGAAAGCATCCTAGTTTATGGACCGACAAATTATGTAATATGATCAGCGTATTAATACTATTACGACCTTTCCCAATTTTGTGCAACCTGTTGAAAAAAATGATATATTTATCTTGACACGTCTCATCGTACAGCTAGCAGAAATCCTATAAAACTAAAAGTTGTGGGCTATCGTTTCGACCTATACTACAAATAATCAGCATTCTTTTTTTTTTTTTTTGTAAAAGATATATTTTGCAGGGGTAAATGAAAGAAAAAGATGCTGACAAGACTGGGAAGATACTATTCAGATCGTTAAGACAAATCTATCGTGCACCCGTTTAAAGGCTAGGTTATGTCCTCGCAAAACTTTAGTTATAGTCACATAACCTATTAAGTTAGCTTCTTTATGATCCCCTTCTCAAAATATAAATTCTTGAAATCTTTCTAGCAGTAACAAGTTCATACTATGTTTCCTTAGTAGTCCTCTTATGAATTGTAAACTGAATTTTAGGGACTGAGCACTTGGATGGAGTCTTTTCTGGAAAGAGAAAGAGATTATGTCAGTGGGTTGCAAGTACCTCATTACTAGAGGGGTGAGTGAGACACATGACAGCTTTTCATATCTTTCGTTCTCTTTCTACATCCTGTTATTAATTTCAATGTTTTTAGGTGCAATTTAGTTTATGTGCTCATCAATCGACTGTTTCCTAACATTGTTGAAAACAATGTATGATCTGTATGGTTTTTCTAAACGACTGCAAGTCTCTTATTCGTTATCTATCTTCTAGGCTGAAAAATTTCGGTTACCAGTCTTGTAGGGATGCAAAGCCAATGCAAAAGAGAGCTGCAACTGAGATTTCTTGGAATGCTTTTCCCGAGCTAGATACAGGTGACGAGGACGATCAGTGGACTCAAAGAAGAGACCTCTTGGAAGCCCAACATGGGTGTTACTTGGATGATGTTTGCAACAAATCAAGAGACATAGCTCCCTCAAAATGGGATACTAAAGTTTACAACCCTCGCTTAACCAGCCATGCTTCAAAACATGTTGCAAAGCCAATGCAAATGAGAGCTGAAACTGGAATTTCATGGCATGCTTTTCCCAAGCTAGATACAGGTGACGAGGACTATCAGCGGACTCAAAGAAGCAACCTCTTGGAAGCTGAACATGGGTGTTATTTGGATGATATTTACAACAGATCAAGAGAGATAGGTCCCTCAAAATTCGATTACTAGAGTTCACAAATCTCCCTCAACCAGCCATGCTTCAAAACATCATTTTCAGTGTGAAAACAATAAATTTAGTGCCAATTATGAAGGTGGAGCTCCAAGTTTGATCACTATACAAGATCCGTATTTTTGTTCTAATTTTGAGAATTATGGATCTACTACATCAAGACTTATCAAAGGGCCAAATGATTTCCAGGACATGGATGAATGTTTCAATGGAAGAGGGCCATCTACTTCATTGCTAGGTTCGGATTCCAACAATGTTCTAAAAATCACTAGGCACTAGCCGGGCGGTGGGGGACCTTCTAGCGTCTAGGCCTAGTAATCGGGGATTAATCGACCTAGGAGGATTAGTAAGGTTTTTTCCTTTTTGTAATAAATATTTCTATAAAGTTCAAAGTTGTTCTGATATAATACACCATTATACAGCTATTATACACCATTGTACTGATATAAGCTATAATATAATACTGATATTCTACAATACATACATACATATATATATATATATATATATATCTATAAACTGTAAAGTGTAATGAGAGTATGAGAGGCGAGCGAGAGAGAGAGACGACATCGAGAGAACTGTAGCTCTATAAGTTCCGTAACAGTTCTTATAACCCTAGTAATACTTACTCTATACTACGTCATTTTAATTGCCCGATTTTCATTTTCCAATCGGCCGACTAATCGATGGTCCGATTAATCGGCGATTAGCCGATTAGACTCCGACTAGGTGACCAGCCGATTTCCCTCAGCGATTTGGGTGTAGTCGCCTAGGTGACCAACCGATTACCGATTAATCGCCGATTAGTTGACCGATTAATCCGATTTTTAGAACACTGGATTTCAACAGCTTGAAAGATCAAGGAGTCGTCTCTATTACTAATAAGAATCCAGAGATGAATACCACAATGGCAGCTTCATGGGGTAATCACCAGCAGAGTCAGGATAATAGTTCTGTTGCTTGTGAATTCGACACATCATTCTTATTTAGCTATCCTCCCAAATTAACCTCATTACTACATCCCCATTCAGCCCCATTTCCTATTGGCATTGAGAAGTTGCTCCTTGCAGAGAAAAAGCATTTCCCACTATCCTTGCCATGTACGCCGATATATCATAATCTATTGGATAGTGATCCATATAATACATGTGACAGTACCAGAACCTTCTCTCCTCAAAACCACCATTGGGTTATAAGCAACGTTTTCAGTGAGACCCATCATCCTGATATGGATGCATTCGTTCGTCACTCTGGACTATGTTTGGACTTAGGATGGAGGTGTTCATCAATAAGTGGTTCTTTTGATGATGTTCATTCGCCTTCATATGATGGTTCTCAATCCCCATCAAAGGAAAGCCCACGTTCTTGTTTTCTTATGGAACAGCAGCATGAAGATTGCTTTTATACCTCGGATCACAGTCAAAATATTTCTCATTATGCTGAATGCACACTTGACAGTCCTGAATGGTCTTCCACAAATTTTCGGATACCTATTGACAAAGAGATGGCTACTCCTTTGCTGCTCAACAGTCCAAGCTGGCGTAGAACTGAAGAAGATGTACATTACGATGATGGCGAAAGGATATACATGTGATGCTTCCAATACGTCATACATGTCCTGGTGCTTTGATTAAGATAGCCAACGTACAGTTTCGGCACTCTGGTTTCTTAGCTCCTAACAGTAAGTGATGCTTATATGGTAGCTACACTGCTAGCTAGAGAAAACTTTTGAAGAAAATTATCGTCCTATACATGATATTGCCTACACATCTGATGTAGATGTCAATTCCATGTATGGAATGTACATGGCATCCTTCTTTAACTTTTTGAAAAATGCGTACTCGGAAGTTTTTGGGGTGGCTGCAAGTAATTTTGATGATATATTATCCCTAGATTAGCGAACACTGAACTACTTCTCATCACTTCAAATCCTCATCGATTAGCAATATGCAAACCTTAAAAAAATGCATTTTGAAAAACATATCTAAATATGAGACAAGAACTAAATTAATGGACAATATTGGAAGTGGTGATGGAGGATAGGGTATTCACGTGCTAGATCCCCGGTTGGTACTTTTAGCATAGCAGGTTCGTTACGTCTAATATTTGGTTGAAAATCAGATTCAGGATCCTTAGACTTTACTCGCTTTGACCTAATTACATCTGTGAGAAGGCTAACGGCTTCAGTTAACAAGAAATGATGAATGATCCGAACAGCTTAGTATATGATAGAGGGGAAAATTTTCAGTTGATAAGTAGCCCTATGTAGTTACGAAGGCCATTCAAAAAAACTTATGATTTAACTACGTCGATTCACCACAATTTGTGATTAAATTCACGGCAATTTACACTTCAATTCAAAGAAACCATATGTTTAGATCTAGAATATTGAGATAGAGAGGAAAAACCTTCCGTTTCAACATTGTGTCGAACTCCATTGAAACCTCTAACAGAAGACCTTCGAATTATTGGCGGATCTCTGGTACTAATTTCCCGATCTTCTCCTCATGATCTCTGGCTCGGAAGGGCTTGAATCCTAGGTTATCTGAGCTCTGGTTATGGCATTGGGATCTTGGAATTTTCAATGACGGGGGTGAAGGGCGCTTAAAGATGGGAGCCAAAATGGCATGACGGAGCATGTAATTTGTGTTTTCACCACACACAAGGCGTGTGGGGAGAACAATAAAAAATTCACTGCCTCAAAGTATTTTTCCTTTCTATAACAATAGTCTGTTTTGTCTTTCCCTTTTCACAACAGGTACAACATGTACATATCTATATGGAATAAGCGTTGTAGTTGGTTACTAAAAAGGCAGTAAAAGATCTTCACTAATAAATGTGATTTGTAGCAATAAAAATATGACCGTTGTAATTTAATATTTTGTAACCACTTTCTTAAATTTAAACTCTAACTTATTAAGGAATTAAATATATAAAATAACTTATTAAAAGTAAAATATTAAATTATTATAACATATACTAGCAAAAATCTATGGTACGCACGAGACGTGTAAAATTAAATGAACAATATTTTATCATGTCAATTTATATTTTTCTTAAAATTTTAATAATAAATTCTTACCGCAATCATACAATGTAACACGTAGTTTTCATAGTATGTGCAACTTAAAAAATCTTCTATATCTTATTCTAAACTTAATTTTTTAATAAAATATTAAAATTAATAGCTTAGTGACTAAATTAATTTGATCAAGTACACATTCAACTCAACTCAAAAAAAGTCAAAATAAAATATTAAATTCCAAGAAACGTGAGAATTTAAAGTAAATAAGAATAACTTTTGAAAAAGATATTGTGTAACTGTGAATCACTTTATCTTATGAATCACTTTATCGATTACTTTACCATAAATATAGCCTCAATATTTTCTTAGAATAGAATAACAAAATAAATAATTTTTTTATAAAATTCGTTAATATGATATTTATCTACCTATACTATAATTTAGAAAAAGAAATTCAACCTAATATTTAAAATTATGTAAAAAATAAAAAAATATTAATTGAATTTATAGTAATTTAAATTAAATTATTAATTACCTACTTAAAAACCTAACTAAGAACTATATAAACGTTTCAATTAAGATACTTTTCAATCTTCATAAATTATGAATTCATAGCATAATTAAGATTTTTATCCAATTTAATTTCAAGAGATGAGTATGAATGCAAGTAAAATTTAGTAATTAGTGTCAATAAAAAAATAGTAATTAGCATATTATCCAACTCAATCTGACATAAAGATATTATAAGAATAAATACTACCCATCTAAGATATTATGAGGAATTTCTTGTAATCTATTGTCTTTCTATTTTATCTTATTTGAATTTATTTTTAACAGTCAATCTACTTTACGGACCAAATTAAAACCTACACTAATTGAGCTCTTAGGACTCTAATTTAAATTACCCAAAAGAATATTACGCGTCTATGATGAGTTAATCAAAATGTACCTCAACTCATTCAATTTAATTTAGACACATTTCTGCGATGACAATACAGTCGATTCGCAACCTTATGATAAATAATAGCAAACACTTTGTTCTTATAAAATCTATCTTGATTGTTATTCGTATGATTTTTATATTTTTATTATAAAATTTATTTATAAAAATAAATAAAAGTTAATAAAAGAGGTGAAACTTTTTTAAAAAAATCAAAGTCATAGATAATGAAAATATATGGTTATATATTTATTTTTTTGTAAGAAACTATTTAACAAATTTGTTTTCTATATAAGAGTAAGTCTATTAATTCGTACTTTTATTTTAAAAATTAATCTCTATGTAATTTCTTAAATTATTATGCTTAATTACATAAAAATATAAATTACATGTGTATGTATGTAGATATAGATAAGTAGAGAAAGTTATGAAAATAAAAAAATCATATGTGAAATATGGCAAACTTTTGAATTTGAATTTAAAAAAGATTCATGCATATTTTAATTAGTATAAGGTAACATGTAGTACTTAAAATATTTGATCACAAACTAATCAACTTCCGCCACTTGACAAGCTTAGGGCAACTCTCTTGAAAAGTCACCCCTGCAATAATATATAAATATAGATTACACTATACAACAGTGTAGGGTCCTCTAAACACATCTTCACAACAACAACTGAGATTATTTTGATCTAATTATTGATGTTCACTGCAAAAAAATTACACAATAAAACAATGCTTCGCGAATTTAATTTTGTTGGCAGTGCCGCATGCACAAATAATATGCTAGTTATATTACTAACACATCACATTTTATATTAAAATTTATAGCATGCTATATAACTCATATTTTTAGTATACAGTGTAAAGATGGGTCCCGTGTGTTTTAATCTATGTATTTAAATTAGTAACATCAAGAATTAATGTGTGACATGCAATCCATATATATACATGATGTAAAAAATAATAATGTGTTAATAGCACAACTATTTTCAGTAATGCAATTATAAAACATTAACTGGACAATGCATGGTTCAAAAAATTGCCTTAAGATGAATTATTTATGGCACGTTCCTTTCAACCTGGCATCACATCACAAGCCTTGGTAAAGGAAAGTTGGGCCAAATGAGTTATGGGCCGACATGGCTAGAAACCCAACAGTGTAAAGGTCTTAGGCCGAAGGCCCAATACAATTTGGGTCAGCTATGTGACATGAAGGGAGATTTGAGTCGACGAGACTTCTATAATAACTAGAAGAAATCTTGGATTGTCATGGAAAGAATTTTGAAAGGAATCTCGAGATAGTATGGGAGGAATCTCAAAAAGAAATTTGCACCTAGTTTGAGAAGGATCTTGGAAAGATCTTAACGATAGTCTAAGTCACAATCAAGAGGCCAAACAGATCCTCGACCTCGAAATCCAGATGGTACCTTTCCTTCAGTTCGATGACTCCCACGACCGTACAATAAAACTTTATCGTGACCTGGGAGGGGGTTAACTGAAGAATGTTCAGCACTTGTCGAAGAAAAGGGTGGAAGGGGAATATACCCGTCCCTTGATGATGGCCATTAAGGGAGAGTGATTTGAAACTTGTTCATCATGATTTGAAACTTGTTCATCACGAGGTTGTCACCCATTCGAACTAAATCTACAGAAACGTTGTCCGGGATGCTGTACGTGAGGCGAAAGTCGACTAAGCTCTCTGGATCATCAAAGAAACGGGAGTATCGATTTTTTTCTAAATAAGAAGCCAAGGTCTTCGGCATCGGGTCGATGCTTGGAAGCCCTACCGAGCCATTGGGTTCAGGCTCTTCGGCACTAGAGGACAGCATCTGCGCTGAGTCTACTTCTAATTCGGACATCCTATTAAGAGGTGCATGGGTGTTAAAAAATCTAAGGTATGGTGTATGAGCAGAGTCCACCCTTGGCCGCAACTCAGTCAGGGTTGACGGATTTAACTCAAACTCTCATGGTGGAAAGTAAAATAAAATAGACACTTACAAGGTAGTGCCCGGTCAAGTAAAGTCGCCCTCGGCTAAACTTCAGGGCACTCGGTCGAATTTTGGGGTCGAAATGACAACCCCAAATGACGACTTCAATCTAACAATCAGAAACTAGGACATCCCAATGAAAGAAAGTGAAAAATATTCTCAAGCAATATGGGTGCAACAGAGTAGGCTTACTAGGAACTCGAAAACAAATGGCAGATCGATAAACAAATGGAGGCTTGAATTTCCAGAGAGCGCAAAGCAACGTTGGGAGCACTAAGGTAAGATATGGCGTAAAAGAACGTAATCTGTCCTTGGAGAACCCTATTTATACTGCGGCTCAATTTTCGAGAAACGACTGGCACAAGACACGAGGCATCGCACGTGGGAAGTGAATTGGTTCGTCTCTGACCGTTGGATCGAGTGCCACGTGGCATCATCTCTATTGCTAATGTTCTGTGTAGACCGTCACGTGCTCTCCTAAAAACTACGGTTGTGCTTGGTTCGGCCTTTGGGAAATCAATTCCTCCATACTAGCTTTAATACAGAGGAATTGAAAGGCTATTGTGGTAGGCCGAAATACAAAACAGTGGGTCTTCGGCCCATCTACGCTCGGCCCGACTTGGGCCAGGCCCAAGAAATACATTACTGATTCTCAATTTATAGGCCGAACGACCTACACTCATCCTCCATCACTTATATGCTCGGCATCATCGTTCAGCTAAGCATTCAAACACTACATCTCATGTCTCTCGCCCGAGACGTCTAATGCTCTGCTCTCGGCCTCGGCTTTTCGAGGGAACGTGTTGGTGTGCCTGCCCAATCCGCACGGATGTGGTACGCGTGGCAGCACCTCCGTGATTCCCAGACCACAATGCTACATTCTCGACCATTGCCCACGACAAGCAGCTGAACCCCTACACTATAAAAATTCCAGGGGCACTCCTCCTACAAGTGCATACACATACTCGCGCTAAGACTATTTTCAAGTTACTTGTGCTCTTATTTGGGCCTAACTTGATCATCGGAGTGCCCATGGGAAATCCAATCCTGGTCGGTACTAATTTAGTGTTGAATGTTTTACAGGACAATCGGGAGGGTTCATCATGTCAACCCGAGAAGTTTGATTCAGATTCTAGACTCCACAGTTGATATCCATAAAATATGTGCATTGATATTCATATATATCTAATGTTAATAAAACAACATTTACCCGTCAGATTATATCGGTCAGTTAATACTAACAAATTATTTCTCTAGCAAACAACGAGATTTATTCCTATCAAAGAATACGAGCCAAATACGAATCTCAAATAGTCGTGTGGCTTGTGCCGAAAAACAAGTACTCCATGTGATGGGAATTGGGGTGGTTGTTGTGTATTGTGCATAGCAACATGCCAAAATAAAATTGTTTTGGCACGCAAAATAATATTATTTTGACGCACAACACGTGTTGTGCACAACAAGTTTCTCCATGTGATGTGGCAATGAGATGTGCTAGATTCACTAACGGGGTGAGATGGGCTACTTATCCAAATGAGTCGGATATGGTACACAGGTGGCACCGTTCCATTGGCTGAGGGGAACACCAATTGTCATAGACCGATCATCCTCCAGCGAAAAAAATATCCCTTCACTCAAAAACTTCTCTCAAGCTTTTAGTTCTTTTTTGCTCCTCCCATCAAAATCTCAATCCATTTCCAGATCGAGAGGGAGAGAATGGCAAGCATGACATCCGCTGCCTCTGGGTTTTTGGTAACCCCTTATCTCCCTTCTCCCACAAACTCCTCCAGGAGCAACCTGCTACTAGTCTCCAACAAGAACAATAGCAATATGTCGAGGTTGGTTGTACGGGCAGCAGAAACGGCTCAGACACCGGCCCCTCCGGCGGCTAAGCCACCTCCGATTGGACCCAAGAGAGGCACAAAGGTGAGAGTCCCACCCTCTTAACTCCCTTTGTTTGATTGCTGGATTTTAGAAAGGGGTCGATAAATAAAGAAATGTTGCTTCCCTCAACAGGTGAAAATTCTTAGGAAGGAGTCCTACTGGTTCAAGGGGGTCGGATCAGTTGTAGCTGTTGATCAGGTTCTCTCTCTCTCTCTCTCTCTCTCTCTCTCTCTCGATGTATCTGTATCTGTATGTACATGATGAGGGTTTTGTTGATTATTTTGAAAATGTAAATGCAGGATCCAAAAACTCGTTACCCGGTTGTGGTTCGGTTCAACAAAGTGAATTATGCTAATGTATCTACAAACAACTTTGCATTGGATGAGATTCAAGAAGTTTGATTGAGTTTTCCTTTCATATCAATCATGTTTGTGATGCTAGTAGTTTTTACAGTATGTCAAATCCCAGTAAAGCCTTGTTCATGAATGTGTATCATATTCCTCTTGTTTGTGATACTATTTTGTTATGTATGGTTTGATGTGCATTAATGCAACTGTCTCATCTTTACAATCCAAAGGGATTGATATGATAGTTAATGCACAAGGCTTAAGAACTTACCCTGGTTTTATATTCAAAATCTCTCATGTTTGAAATATTTTCAAATTACAATTTTTTTATTTTGGAGTTTTTATTCAAGCTTCTTATACTTGTTGCCTCGCATTGGAAATTAGATAAAGAAATGAAAGGCTTTGTAAGTGCTACCCAAGGATGAGAAAGCATGTGCTAGCCATTATGCATGCTTTGGTGCGTGTGGGTGCAGAATAAACCACGCAGTGCGAGTGCAGCAATTCAACGCTATTTGTGGGGCACTTGGACACATGACATCTGTGCATGAGGTATTCGATCAAGATCATTAATTTTTACCGATCATTATTATCAACAATCGAACAATCTTAATGATATAGATACAACCCTTTACAAATGTGCCTTTTTCAAAAGACACCTTATGCCAATACACACCTATATGTCTATAAAATGATGATTTTGTAGCCATTTCTTTTACACACTTCTTCCTGCAATTTTACTCACAATACTAAGACAATCTAAGTTTCTATATTTATTTTCATTACTGGAGTTATCGAACTTCCAAATTCTTAGCGTTCTAGAAAATGTTGTCAATTCATGTTTGATTTCAAGTGTACAGACCACAATTAGACGGTAAATTAAAATCTAGACTTTATTATATCGTGGAGAGAATTCACTAGCAAATTGTTGAAAATTGATAGGTACGAATATTGTCTTAAGGACAATGACTTTAAACCGCGTCTCGAAGTGTTTTACCATCTTTGTCAATAGTAAAAAGCACCAAAATCTTAGGCAATATTAACTATTGCGGGGCCATACATACCAATTTATCCAAATTTTAATTGGTCTACGTTAGTCGACGGTGAAATTAGTCCTCCAAAAATAAATTAAGATGCACATAACTAGTGCCTTTCACCCGTCGACTAACAATTTCATTCATCAAGTCAGATTAATTTCAGCCGTTAACCCGTGCCATGAAGGGGACCTTTCTGATTTTGTGACTCACTGCAAAACTAATGCAGTGTTAAACCTATGAGAAATTTCAAAGGTCACGAATCCTAGCAATGGATTCGGTTTTGGGTCAATCCAATCACCAAACTCGGTCAAGTGAGTCCAAGCATATTCTTTGTAAAAAGAATTAATACAAGGGCCCAAGCAAGGCTGGCCCCGAACTTTTTGGGGCCTCGGCGATTCCTCAATATGGGGCCTTCACAATTAAACAGAATTGATGATTCAAAATATACATATGGCTAAAAAAACACAAACTTAAAAAAAAAAATTTAAATAAAAAACCAAGTACATAGTTTAAGATTATTATACCCAAATAGCATTTAGCATTTCCAAATAGCCTATGTACGGCCAATTTACCAAATTCTAAATAGTTTAAGATTATTAGCACAAATTGCAGTAGCACCAAATATCTAAATGACCAAATATCTATTGCCTCGTGTGTTTCACTTCCAACATTCAAGTTTGAAGGCTTTTACTTTCTGTCTTTATGTCATTATGTGAGACAACAACAGAGAGAGAGAGAGAGAGAGAGAGAGAGATACCAGTTTGGGAAGATCGGAGGAGGTGATAAGGCAATGAAATTGAGTGTTCTGATTTCTTCAGGTTCTAACTTAGAAGGAAATCGAAGGTTGCGATTTGCGATTTGCGAACTTCCTATTGTCGATTGCTCATTGCCGTCTTGCCGTCTTGCGATTGCTTATTGGACATTGGACATTGGAGGTTTTGAACAGTAGTGGAGCACTGGAAATCTCTGCTCTCATCTGAATTCGCTAATGGAAATATGAAACCCTTTTTTTGTCTTTTACTTTCTTATCCCCGATTCAATTTCCTCCCTTTTTAAAATTTTTTATAGTTTTTTTTTTTATCCATCTGATAATTGGGCTTAAAAATCTGGTTTGGGTCTTTTTTAATGGGCCCCGTAAAAATTTTGGACATTTTTTTATAAGAACAAAAAATAATTTGGGGCCCTCATTTTGAGCTGTTTTGGGGGGTCTTTTGGGGGGTCCTAGGCGGTTGCCTGGTGGACTTCCCTATTGAACCGGCCCTGGGCTCAAGCCCAATCTCAAACCATGGGCCCTAGTTTGATAGGGCAGACAACCGCGTGTGTGTGGCAAAGCATCAATTGAGTACGTGTTCTCTCACTCACAAAGTTTGCATGGACCATGAGCATCGTCCTAGTACGGGTGGCGACGGTGGCAGCTGCGCAAGTGTGGCAAAGGACGATTAAGTATTCACTGCTCGCAAAATTTGTATGACTCAAAGGGCTAACCCCTTATGCAATTTTTAGTATTTATATCCACACTTATTGTTCCTTAACAAATCAATATGGGATTGGTTGTGTGGGGGTCGACTCCTCACCTTTTAATTATCTCCACTTTGAATGTCAAATAAATATTCATTTCTAAATGTAATTTGCTCATTCTTTGTTTAGCTTATACCCATTACTTAGATGTATCTAAACTCATTAGGACCTATTTCACAAGGCATTTGAGTCCCACTTAATTTTTTTATTCAAAACCATCAAAAACTTCTCCGAAAATTTCATTTTCCTACATATTCTTGTATACATGGGGCAGAAAATTTAGAAAAAATTAATTTACTCATAATTTTATTTAGACCAACAAAAAGAGGAAACTTAATTTTAGTTTATTTTACTCTATGTTCTTAGTTTTTTTTTTTTTTTTTATATTGCCTTTTAAACTCCGTTCCCAAATCCCAAAAAAAAAAATGTCAAGCATATGCACGAGCCCATTAACTTCAAAATTGGGCCTTTTGGGACTGATCATTAAAAACAAATTGGAAAAGAAAAAACAAAAACAAAAAGATTGATAAATGTGAGTTTCAGGTATGTTTAACAATTGAAATGTGAATAATATTTGGCCAAAATAAACTTTTTTTTTTGTATTTATTCAAAAACTAATACTTTTTATTTTCATCATTTTTTTGCAGTTTGTTGGTCTGTCGTGGCAACAGTAATTTCAAAAGTATAAACTTATGTGTAAAAATTTTAAAAGTTCACTAAAGATGAAAAATAAGTCAAAACAAATTATATTTTGGCTTATATACTTTTTATTTTTTTGAATTTTTTTTAGTTTTGAACATAATTTTGTATTTTCTCAAATCTCTTGTCAAGACTAACCAATAATTAATAAAAATTAATGTAAAAATAAAAATTATAAAAAATAAAACAAAGTATCAAAATCTAAATGGACATAAGCCCTGCAAAGGTAATCGTGAATCATTTAAATGAACCCAAATAGCAAAGGGCCAACCTTTGCCCAATAGCCCATTAAGTTTAGGTCTATTTGCAGAAGTAGAGTACAAGGTCAGATGTACACTTGATTTTGAAACTCTTAAAATTGTTCATCAATTCGATTTCGATTTGTGAGTTATAAACTAATTATACCACAAAACCGTAAATAAATCAAAGTAAGGAACACTAGAGAGTACGTGAATACCCCTTTAGGATAAAAATGGCCGGAATGAATTATGCATTAAAAATATCACGTGATTACAGGAGATCTTATTCAATCGGTATAAATGCTCATCAATTAATTAAATTAAGACCTACTTGACAAATTTTCATTCACTACATTCGTCCAAGATTGACGATGATTTGAATCTCAAGCCTTTGATATCTCTTCAAGAAATCCATGCAAAGAACTCAAAGAGTTGATTTGTTGGGAAAAAAAACATCCTAGGGTTGAAAAGCTATCAAAATAGGTTTCATAGATCTTAAAGATTAGAGGTTCATAGATCTTAAGGATTCTCTAAGATTCACTCGAGAACATTCTAGGGTTGAAAAGCTCTCAAAATAGGTTTTCTTATTGTGTATACAATACAGTCAGTACTTAATATCTTTAAAATAAAAGTTTTGGCATATTTAAAGACTGAGTAGCCGACAATAATTGATTGATTGTCAATTCATTTTTATCCGGTGTAGTCTGACCAACATATGCTCGACACTTGATTGATTGACTTGAGTTTTCAATGAGGTCCGATCAATCAACTTTAAATTCCAAGGTGGTCTGATCGACGTCTGATTGATCAATTTAATTTGATCGATTGATATTCAAACTTAATTGATCGATTTGTCCTGATTGAGAATTCTTTCTCCTTTGAAAACCAGACGTCTAATCACTCATTCTCTCATTACATATTCAAATAGAATTCCTTGTCACAAATTCTATAAACGCAAAGAAAGATAAAATAAATTATTACTCAATAAATATAGAATACAAGGATTTTTATGATTGTCAATGGAATTTTCTAATAAAGATAGCTCGGCCTTTTGGAGCCTACATGTTTTTTTTCCAAATCTCACTGGAAATAGAGATTGTAGGCAGTCTCCCATTGATTCTAAAACCCATTTAGGAAATACTGTTTTTTTTAATTCAATCTACCCCCTCATCTCTTCTCAGAGAATGATACAGCTTGTACGTACTCTGTCTCTAGAATACTCTGTTGTTTCATTGTTGAGACTGTGATTGATGGGAATCAAGAACACATTTGGTTCGTAACCTTCTTGTTTCCTTTTTATATGGTTAGAAAGATCTTGTTCAATCATTGACGAAAAAGATTTCGATTTTCTCTCTTGTCCTTTCTTTCTTTTCGAATCAACAATGAAACAGTGCCGCGGCTAACCGCAGTCCACAAGAGAGGGGATGGCAAACTAGACTTTGGCATGGAATTCCAAAACCAGCCAGAAACTCACAGATGGACCATGAAGCTTGGAGAAAGTGCATTTCGTTTTCATTTGAAAACAACTTGGCAAATGATATTTTGATGTCTTCTGGAGGGGTTTTAGTGGATGGAAGGAGCTTTGTGAACTTGGGAATATCTTTCAGAAGCTCTTGGAAAGAACTAGCTAGCTCATCTTAAGATTCCCCCAACCTATAACTCCCTTTCAAATTAGAGAAAAATATAAGTTTATTGTCCCGCGTGTTCCATATTGAAAGTTTACATGGGGTGATATCGGATATATAATAAACTACGTATACTACTACTAGTAACTCAGGCTTAAGTATTTTGGGTCGCATGGTTAGACTCCAACAAGTTCCGCGTACACAATCAAGTGTGAGGTCAGGACTTTATTTGGTCACCAAGGAACAGATTCGGATTCAAGTTGTGGTGACTCTAGTGTTCTTAGTCTTTGTTGTGCTTTGATTTCATCTGTGGCTTTTATTGTTTTCGGAAAGAGGAAAAGTTACTGTTACCTTTTCGTTATTTCTTTTTCTTCGAGTGATAGACTTGAAGATATCCCTCTGGTTTGCAGCCCTTACCCATCTGCTGATCGATGTTGATCAATCAGCAAGTTGATGATCTGAAAGCATTGAATCAGTGGGACATTCCTCCAAAGAAAGTCTAATGATTGATGAGGAAAATAATGTGCGGTAAAATACCATCCATATATCATAATTCATAACTGGCATTTGACAAGCAGATCCTTTAATATGAGAGAGAGAGAGAGAGAGAGAGAGAGAGAGAGAGAGAAAGAGAGAGAGAGTTTTAAGTTGATCACTGTTGCCATCAAAAACTTGATGTCAATATTGATGAACAACTGAACGTAAGACATTCTCCAGTTAACTTGACCTTTGGACACTGAAAAGTCTCTCTCTGCATATTTGCATCTAAACTATGTATCCCTCACAATATAACACATGGATATAAAACCATCCGCTCAGCATAGTTGACTTATTTGGTATGCTCTGCTCTTCGTGATCTTCTCGACCTTCTCAACTCGATCAGGTCACTCGTGGATTCAATACACTTTTGCGCTGCGATTCGTTGGACTCATGGTGTGGGTCCGTCCTAGCTACACTGCTATGGGGAATTCAAATCTCACAAGAACACTTGCAGCAGGAGACACATTCTGAATGTGAGTGTACCATTAGGAGAATAAATCGGTCTCATCCTCATCTTAGGATAGGAATGGCTAGACTTTTCATCCATATCCACGAGAAATAGACCTCAATGGGACTCTAAGATATAAACAAAGATAAAAGTATACAAACCTACACTCGATTATTCATTTTCACCCAAGTTTTACAAATCAATACCTTAAACATCATAGGGTGTTGGCCTATAACACATCAGTATCCTAGTTATTGTTAGGAGTGAAGATCAATCTCGCCAGAATTCTTTTTGTGTTAGGCCTTTTCCAACTATAGTTATAATAGAATTAGGGTTAGTCTTTTATAAATAGCTCCGGGAGGTTTCCTAAACAATTAATCAAAACTTTCAAAGAAAGAGAGAGGAAAGAAAAAACACATATCTTTGTGAGATTACGAGAAAACTTGTACTTATTGATTCGATTTATAGTGGACTTGTGTGACTCCTGTGATTTTTCCTCGTGTTGAGATTTTTCACGTATATCTTGTGTCTTGTTTCTTTTTCTGTTTCTGTTACGCACGTGTGATTGTCTTGTTTTTCGTTTAGTGATTCATTATTCCCAATATCCGTAAGGGGCATTATAAAATTGAACGTTGTTCATTCGATTTTCTAACAGTTATCAGATTTCCTAACAGTTATCTGATAGTAAATCTTTGATCTGAGTAAGCAGCACGAAACAGCATTATCAATAACATTCAAGAATTTAAAGAGAAAAATTTGAGATATTTTCATTGACTGAAACTGAACAATTGTACAAAAATCAAAGCTTAAAGAAAAGAGGGCAAAAGGAAAAATGAAAAAGTAAAAGCCTCGTCATCCCCAGCATGCAAAACGCCCAAACATTCTCAAAACTTGGGCTATGGAGAGGGCTGGACTCTATGCTATGTATGTTCTTGAATCTCTACATCAGTTATCTTTACACCAAATGAACAAATCGAAAGAGGGGGGGGGGGGGGGGGGGGGGGGGGGGGGGTGTGGAGGGGTGGTTTAATTCCTCCTATGAATATGATCAGAACTGCGAAATACACCGTCTATGGCAAGAGACCTTCTGCTTTTTGTGCTTCAAATCTGCTTTATAGACATTGCCAATGTCTTGTGCTATTCTCATAGCATCAGAGGATGCACCAGAGATCCCTCTTCTTGTAAACCCAACTGCATAGAGACCACTCTTTCCTTTCCACCCATCTGGGAATGGTGTTCTTGGGAAACCATTTTCCGAGAAAAATTCACTTTCCTGCAGAATTAGTATCCAAACAAACATCAGTTTCGGGAAAAAAAAAATCATCGGAAACCAATTTTCCAAAACAGAGGAATGGAGCATTTTCTCACCTGTAGCCAGAAAGGAACGTTGCTGCGATACCCAGTAGCCAAAATCACAGAATCGATTTCAATCTTTTCGCCATTAACGAACTCAACGGATCGAGAAGAAAACCTCTTGATTCCAGGAACCACCTTAATGTCACCGGACCGGATCTTTTGCAGTGCTCCGACGTCTAAAACAGGGGTTTTCCCCTGAGTGTTCTTGAGCTCCAATGGACCAACTGATGGCCTTTTTATCCCCCATTTCTCTGTGTTTCCCAAAATAAACCATGCCAGAATCAAAATCATCTTGTCAACCAACCAAAGTGGCAACCATTTCATCATCAAAGTACCGACTTCGAACGTTGACTTTCCGAAAAATTCTCTGGGTAGTACATGAACCTGTGGATATAAATAGGAAATTCAAATCATTAGAATTTAGAATCCCCATTGTATAGTGTTTTCTGATTCTATGGCATTAACAGAAAAAGAGATGTTTTGGGGACTTACCGAGTTTCTGACCACCATGGATGGCTTCGCATTGTAGTTAGACAGATCAAGAGACACTTCCATGCCGGAATTCCCACAACCCACAACCAGTACTTCTTTTCCGGCGAACTTCTCGCCGGACTTGTACTCACAAACATGCAAAACCTCACCTTTAAAGCCATCTAACCCATCAATCTCCGGCTTCACGCACTCTGCATTCTCCCCTGTTGCCACCACGATCCACTGGCAAATATACTCCACCTCAGTCCGTCCACAGCTGCCGGTGGAAACCGTCTTCACCCTCCACAACTGACAGGCCTCATCGTACTTAGCCGATTGGACGCATTCGTTGAATTGTGGGAAGATATCGAAGTGATTTGCATATGATTCGAGGTAGTCTACAAACTGTTTCTTCGTTGGGTATTCTGGGAGTTCTTGGGGAAATGGGAGGATCGGAAGCTCGCAAAATTGCTTGGGAATGTGAAGCTTTAGGCGATCGTATGTTCTTTTTTGCCACAGGGATGCAATGCAGTCTGATTTTTCCAAGACTACAAAGGGAACACCTTGCTGTCTAAGGCAAGCCCCTACGGCCAGGCCCGATGGCCCAGCTCCTATTATGACCGGTCCATTGACCCAAACACAACGGCGAGAAAAGAGATTGTCGTAACTTGAAAAATTCATTTTTGGTAAAGGGTACGAGGGAAAGAGTGCTTTTTAGCAGTCTGGAACTTGTTCAAGAATATTGTAGAGAGAGAGAGGGAGGAGAGAGGAGAGAGGGAAGTGAAGAGGATGAACAGTTAAGGGTAGTTGTGATGGAGGGAGAAGGGGGGTGGTGGGTGTTTAAATAGGGGTATTGGGCAAAGGTGGGGGGCTGCATGTGATTAGGAAGGGTCATTCCTCAAATCACAAGCCAAAGGCTGCCCTCTATTATTTTTTTATGCTGTATTAAGTACAACTGATCATTTATGGAACTCTGGAAAGTGTATTTTATTGCTTTGGAAAATGAAGAGGATTAGTTTATTTATTTTTGAATTATTTATAAATATTCTCTTATAGAGACTCTTTATAATTAATGAAAAGTTATTGAGGGGTAGAAAGCAATATGAAAGTAAAGTTGATTGAGCAACTGATGAAATAAATAAATAAAAATTGAGTTTTTTTTGTGATTATATTCGAATTTATTCTATACCCATAATTAATGTGCTCTCTTACTCCCTCTGTCATCTTACAAATTATTTAAAGCATCTTTTGTCAACCTTCATGAAAGTCAGAAAGTGGATCTAAAGTTTTATACCGCAGCCCGCACTATAGTACTGTAATTCAAGTTTGCTTGCGAATTATTATCAAAATATATAGAGTCGACATAATTTTGAGGGGTAATATTTTGATAATAATTAACAGACAAAATAATTTCTTTTTACATGCACATGCACTACAACCTCCTAAATCCCATGAAAGTAGTGATGTTATGACTTACGAGGAATAGATGACAGAGAACAAACTAGCCATGCATTTGAGTTATTAGTGTGAACGTATTATTCGGCGAGTTCTATAACATATACAGTTTGAATTAGTTCGGAGGTATCTTGTTGAGTGTGTGATAAAAGTATGTTTTAAGTCTAATTTTGGAATTGTAGAGAAGATGCCTCCTCAAAAAGTAATATTGCTAAACATAAGGGTAAAATGGATGTACGGATATTTTGGTAGTATTTTGTGGAAACTTACTAAATGAAGACAAACAAAGAGAACTAGAAGGAGAATTTGCTACCAGTGAAGTGACATGTCATCCACATCAATGATTTTGGTAGGCCCGCCAATGCTGGACACACATCACTTTCGTACATTACTTTTACACATTATTTAAAACTACGTCGTTTTGTGTTGAAAAAAATCATATTTATTTTTGACCCACATTGCTCAAAATATATTTGGGTCTTGTTCAACATAAAACGATATAGTTTTTAGTTATGTACAAAAATGATGTATGTGTAACACTTTTTCTTCAAGAATCAGAAGGAAGTTTGAAGGCCAGAAACTGGAAAAGTTATTAGGTGGACGCGTGATATTTCAATACTATCTACTATCAGTAAATTTATATGGGGCAGAGTAATAATTGTATAGAACTTATGAATACATTCAGTGATGGAACTAGTATTTGATGTTTAGGTGAATTAATTTTTTTTAAAAGAAAGGAGGTTGAACGTAAATTGGGAGTTTAAAATATAATTTTTTTATAATTTTTAAAAATTATATGTAGATCCTAATTTTTTCAAAATTTTTGGAGACCCGGACCTTCCTAGACCCTAGCCTCTACATAGTACCGCTGCTATTCACATCCAATCGCAATATTGTCTTGGTGGCATTGCCACGTAATACACACCACTCATTCTTTCTCTCATCCCCACACATTTTGTTGTAACTAACCAAAATAATACATAATATTTTGATGACACTTACTTAAATTACACTAATAAATACTCACAAAATACCATAAAAAATTAATAATAAATAAAAAAATATTTAACAAATGTTAGATTACTTACATGACGGCACTAGAAAACCACTCAATATTTACTCCTGAAACAGCACTTTGGATGGGAGAAAACAGTATTGGAAAATATTTATTTATTTTTTGTTTTGCTGACATGGCAAGGAAGGGAGGCTGACTCAGATGGGGCGCGCTGCGCCCACGTGGAGTGGATGAGCCGATTTGCTCCCGGAAGGATAACCGTCACCCCCACATCCCAACTGGACAGTCTGGAACCCCACAAGCCTCCAGGCATTGGGATTGGGATTCTTAAAGCTGTTTCGGCCCACTAAGGCCCATTCCTGCCAACCCATCATAGTTCACTTCTCATTACGACCTCGCTACAAATATTCAATGCTTTTGGATATTTATAGCGAGGTCCTGTAATGTCATAACTTTATACGAAATTTAATCATAAATTTGTGTTAATTATAGTAGGTTAGACTCCCGAGATCTTGGGCTACAATATTTTTTACACTCCTTGGTCCAATCGGTCTAGTCCTTTAGTAATAGGTCGAATCGAGTGATCATTGAAGGCTCGCCCTTTATTCATTTTTGAGCTAGCCTTATCAACACAATCATTGAGTAGATTGAAGGCCTGACAACCCACACGACGTTCCATTGGCTCGCTTTCAGATGGACACTTGCTTCGAGCTAAACAAACGATGGTTGGTACATATAGATCAATGGTTCATGAAGCCTTTTATTAAGGATGGACGTTCGACAACTCCACGCTAGCCGTTCATCAAGCAGAACGTGACACCTGATGTGGGTAGTTATCCGCGGAATCATAGGAGACAGACTATTACTAGACATGGGAGCACGATTGCCGTAGCGTTCGGACATGGTGCACGTATTAGCCACAGGATGGCCCACGATGCAACATTCTCGGGCATCGTGGTAAGTGCTCCGTAACAATCCCCTATATAAACACAAGGGCACTTCATACCAAGTACGAGCAATCACACAAACTCTAGTTTTTCAGTTGGTTTGATTCACTTTTTTAAAAATAAACTTAAGTATCGAAGTTCTCCCAGTTGATTATTGCCAGTCGACACTAACGAATTCTCTCTTATGCAACCACGACTTTATAGACGAGACTCGTCTCAAATACTCAATTAATCAAGTGACAGAGTTATATTCACGAACATATATATAATGTCGTATATTTGTAAGGTTGGTAATTCAGTTTGTTAGAAAGAGATATTAAAGTCTCTAATTTGAGGCACGTCATCATGATTAGGAAGTAAATTGTATCTTTCTAAAAGTCGGATTTGAATATATACTAATTAAAAGTCTATCATTTCACACACATCGTCATGATTAGGAAGTAAAGTAGGTTTTTAGCTTTTGTATTAAATTTAGTTTGACGGCTATTAGCAAGTAGACTTAGGCTTATCTAGGGCTCGGACTCGATTGCATGAAGAGCTTTAGTTGGAAACATATTGATGCATGGTGTGTTTAATTACCATATTTTCGAAAACCGACCGTTACAGACTGTTTTGGCCGGTTCGTAATGGTTTTCCCATAGTCCTGTTCAATTGCAAACCGAGATAGCGGTGACTGACGAGATAAAAATTCAAAAGTGAACCGTTTTGTAACAGTTCATAACAATTTTTTGTCATTGTAACGGCCCGTAACATTCTGCAAAAAAAAATCACGATCATTATATATACTCGATTCTTGTTACGTACCACTCGATATTTTCGTTACCATTACATACGCGTTGCGAAACTGTTATTTAAAACCTTGATTTTTGCCCCACCGCCCATCACCCACTTGTTTTTTTCGAGTGAAAAATTTTTGGGAAGAGGGAGGGAAGCATGTGCATGAAACCTTTGTTCCATGAAGTTCTCTCCTTTACATGAAATGATTTTTTTTGTAGCTATGAGCCTTGGCGTTTATTAGGTTTATTGTTTTATATTTAAAAAGGGCTTTGGAATGAGTAGTATCATGATCATCATCGCATATATTCCAACTATGCTGATCTGGCCACCCAATCACATTTTAAAACATTAGTCATGAATATTCAAGTATCTCTCTGCATCATTCTACTGCTCATGACAGGAATGTACAGTCTAAAAAGTTCTCAAGAAATATCATAGTTAGGGGCGTAGCTACGTAGTAGCAGCAGCAACAACAAGTAAAGTCGATTGGTCCTACTAATTAAAAAATTAGTTGAGAATAGATATGTTTATTTGGGTATTTTAGTAAATTTATCTCACGGAAAATCTCACAAATATTATTCATTGTCTCACAAAATTCTACACATTATAAATATTTAACTCCAGTACTAATAAATCAGCTTACATTCGCTCCTGGTGCCTGCTCTTGGAGAACTGACTAATATTTTTTATTTTGTTTAGATTAATTAACTAATCAAGAATACAGAAGAGGTTGAAGTTGAGACGATGGACGAATAACGAGTAAATATTGAAGAGTGAAGACTCAATATTTCGGTGCCACTTTTAAATTTAGTTTTTGAGTTCGTCACTGAATGTACATAGTCATTTTGAAATAACCCTCCAAGTGCGATACTTTTTATCTGTAACCTTATGTTGCTAATCACAATTTTCAAATCGTGGTCTCTGTGTTTGATTCACTGCCTATTAGGCAGTAGTTAGCAAAATCCTTAAAAAATACTAAAGAAAAGATCTTTATCTGTTCAAATAACATATATAATTGTATATTGTGAATTATAATGGGTTTTAACGCATTTTGTATTTTTTTTAACTCGCTATCATGGTTTAAATAATTCGCTTAGTGGGCGGTGGTTAGCATCATTTTCCCATTTTTTAATTCCAGCCATTAACCTTGTTTTAATGAATCTGAATAGTTTACAAATCAAGTGGAATTAAAAAAAAAAACAACCATTTCAATAGAAAAAAAATTATAATAATTAGCTGGTTCCATTCACAATTTTGGGATAAAAACTAAGCCATGATCATACCCCATGCATGGATTTGACGGGGCGTGTGTGTATTTTTTGTTATCCAAATAGCCGCAGCCAGCCTTGCAATATGCTCCGCAGCCAGCTTGGAAAGCAGGATTTTCTACTTTTAGGCTCTAAGAATTTTGTTGTTAAATCTGTCAATTTGATCCGATTTTTTCCTCATCGATTCGTCTCGATCCTGTTAGTTTGTAAAAGACGCAACTCATTAGTAGTGTCTAATCGATATCAGCCAAAAAATACTTTAATAATTAAGTCAGACCCTTAGATCCAAGTAAAAGAAGCATATATTACATTTGCTGAATATGACTTAAATATGTCGTCAGGCTCGGACCAAAACACGTAGAGGCAGAAGTAGAGAGGAGCTCCACTAGGCTATAGCCAAGTGGAATTTTTTTTTTTTCCATTTTTTTATATTTAAAATTTTTGTCAACGAATTTTAACCCCCCCAATTTGTAGTTCAATATATTTTTTAGCCCAGTTCATTTTTAATTCAGGATAAATTAAATTTCTGATTCCGTCCTTGAAAACGTGCCTTGGATAATGTCATCATCACAGTAGCCACATTTCCTGACGTCAGTCCTAGCTCTTTTCAGGATCTTCCAAATGCTCCATCGGTTCGGTTCCCTATCCAGGCCATATCTAATCTTGGGTTATTGTCTATAGGTTCTGTGTTGGCCTCCAGTCTCGTTGGCCTATCACTTAAATTCGGTCCAATTCTTTCTGCTTCGAGTCTACTCTTGGTATTACGGATAGCGAGAACGGCGCGTCATTCCGCCCACTGCAATTAGTTTTTCCTCAATTAACTTACTTTTCTTTTTTAGCAAGAAACCCCCCAAGTCCTTTCTGCTACTAGCCTGTTGTGTACATGTGTCGCCATTAACTAACAAGAATAACCGTCATTCGGCTTTAACTCGATCCACTTCGTTTCTTTTGTAGCAAGAAAACCCATAGGTCGGTCGGCGCGGGAGTTGCTATGAAGGAACCGTGTTTGGTAAGTTAATTAATTATATAATTGGCTTTTATTTAAAATAATGCAAAAGTATTTTTTGCGGAAAAGTTAAAACTTCATGAGTTCTTTCGCTCACGCGTAAAGGAAAGTTCCAAGATAAATGAAGGTTTTATTATTATTATTATTATTAATTATTATTAAAAATACACACTGGCTTTTGCTAAGTACGTGCTTCGTGGAAGCTTTAGTTGACAACAGAAAGTTAACCCACCCTCCTATCCCACGGGTGCCTTGGGATGAGGTTGACGGTGCTATACCATTACTAATTAAGGCTATGTTTTGTTCGGTGAAATTAATATTCAAATGAAATGTGATAGAGATTGGAATGAAATTAAGTGTAATACAGTTAAAATGATTATTGTTATTTATATGTCGTGTATCAAGGTGAAAGCCAAGTAGCCTAATTGGTTTGGTGCCCTATGTTGCCGGATGTTAATCAGGAGAGAACTGTTAGTTGCCGATTGCACGATACCATCTTTGGAAATCCGAACGAGGCTCCAATCATGGACTGGGTTTGGTTAATTTTCAGACTTAACTACCAGTATTTTTCTTTCTTTGTTGTGAAAGATTGAAAATTAGTGTCTTGCTCCATGTGTTGTTTGTTAAAGAAGGAGTGATCGTAACATTTCGGAAACTATTCTCAAGTTTCAATATTCGGAACGATTTGATTTTCATGCCATCGTGTAATATTCTTATATTGCAAAGATAGATTAGTACTTGTTAATTGGCCGGCACTAAGCATGGAAATGTGAAAATTAAGTCATAACCCTATTTGGGAGTTAATCTTTTGAATTTGTAGTACATGTTTAATACACAAAAGTAATTCTAATTTGTCTTTCCTTATTTCAATCATTGATCATTTTTTCAAGTTTGTTTATCCACTGTTTTAGGCAAGGAAATTTTCCAAACGCAAAATATAACAAATTGTGAAAATTAAATAAGTATTGAAAGAAAACTTAGTGTTTAGTGAACAATTAGAATAAACCAATTACTTGTGTTTGTTCTATTAATTTATTTTTCCACCGAAAAATTCAAGGTGATATGAAACAAACATGTAGTCAATAGATGACGTGCTTTTTGATTTACTGTTAGATCGATGCCTTTAAACAAAACAACAAAAGTAGATGGATTAGCCTTCAATAGTCATCTACTGTAACGTTTTTGAAACATTTCCAAGTTGAAACAATACTAAGACATGATGTTTCAATCAAAGGCCATTGTGAAAACAAAGTTATCTGAAAATTAAAGGTGGTGCTTCAATCAAATTCACCTTTACTTTTCTGGTTGTGTCTTTAACGAAACTCAGTAGATAAAGTTATCTGAAAAACCAAACCCACAGATATGAACTCTAAGCAATTAAGATCACAGGCATAGAATAAAGCTTAACAGTAAATAACAAGCGGAAAACACTAATACCTTGGTAAGTTTTATTAAGTTCTTCAGTGTTTTTAGGTTCACCGTGAAGTATACCATATCCTCCCTTAGACATTAAAATTATGTTTTTTTTTGTGCAAATACTAGATTAATTAGCCCATTCGTTTCTTGATATTCTAGGGGTCGGTTACCAAACAGAACAATGGTCTTTGATTGAAACATCATGTTCAAGTGTTGTTTCATTGTTCCTTGAGTTGTTTCAAAAACGTTACAGTAGACGACCATTGAAGGCTATCCATCTACTTTTGTTTTTTTTGTTTAAAGGCATCCAACAGTAAATCAACAAGCACATCCATTGACTACATGTTTGTTCCTTTTATTTTATTTTGGGCTACTGTGACTATTCGGTGGAAAAACAAATAGAACAAACACATGTTGGTTTATTCTACTTGCTGGCTAAACAGTAAGTTTTCTTTCTCGTACTTATTTAATTTTCACAATTTGTTATATTTTGCGTGCGAGAATTTCCTTGCCTAAAACAAAATGATCAATGATTGAAATAAGAAAAGACAGCAGCTATTCTCAGGTAAGACGACAAATTAGAATTACTTTTGTGTATTCAACCTGTACTACTGTGTAACTTTTGATGTTTGAATCCTCCCTAGCTATTCATTAAAAACAAAAAGGCATCCCAGTGAAGCCAAAAGCTACCTATTCAATGCAAGAAAATTTTCATTTGTGCTTCTCTGTCGTCTGCATTATTTTTTGCATCGTTTATCCAACTAATTTTTATTCATGTGAAGGATTATTGGAAAAATAGTTTTAGATCATATATTTAGTTTGTTCAAAACTGTTAAGGAGTGAAATAAAAATTTAATCCAAATAATTTACATGTAATATTGGTGGAAGAAATTAAAATAGAATTTATTTATTTTAATTCTAATGGGTTATTAATTAGTGTATATCATGTCTTGTCGTTAACATCTATTCAGATGAATAGTTATGTAAATTCTTTTCGTAACTATTGGGAATAATCCCGAATTGTTCTATATAAGATTGTTCCCTCTTTTTGTAACGTAGAGTTTTTGGGGGGAGACATATTTATAGAGTTTTGAATTTATTTTTTCATTGATTCTTTTGAGTTTTGAGTCTTATACTGGAGAATATATAACCATAATTTGGTTCACTAGGCTCATTGAGTGTAGTGTTGCTTCAATGAGATTCGATCATTTTATCCTGGAAGACAAACACCTATTCAAATCGTAAGCACTGTATAGTGATGGGTAATTTGTCTGAAAGACATAGTGTCTAACACTAAACTTGATTTTTTCCATGCGATTTTCAATTTCTATTTTTCTATGATTTTGTTATCTTTAATCTTGTCGTTTTATGTCACGATAACACAAAAAGTACACATAACTTTTCTAACATGAACAATGTTAATTACTTGTTGATTCATTATCTCTCCTAAAATTCTTTACTTTTAGAAACGATCTCAGTTGAGTTTTTTATGGCATTCAAATTAACGCACTATCAAACATGTTAATAGAGCAATTTTTTCTAGTGAACAATAGAATTGGTCTTTTAAAGATTAGTCAAGATGCACATAAGCTGGCCCGGCACTTTAAATTATCCAAAAACAAAAAAATAAAGCAATTGTATGATTGTATTGTGTAACCTATCATATATATATATATAGTGAACTTTGTGAAGCTGCACAAAGACATAAGAGAATATATCCTAAAATGGAGCTATATAGCATATTAAGTGTGTTGTTAGGTGCAATTCATGATTACAAGACGGCCCTATGAGATTGCAAGAGGTTTTATTTAATTTCTAAGACACCCTCTCTCTCTCTCTCTCTCTCTCTCTCTCTCTCTCTCTCTCTCTCTCTCTCTATATATATATATATATATATATATATATATATTAATTCCGCCGTGTATAACTGGAATGGGAGAGTCTGTTGTACAGTTCGCGTGCTATACAACAAAATGACATTATTTTCGTGTAAAAAACATTGCTCAAACACTGTCACAACTGCCCAAACAGTATTTTGTGTACTAAAATGACATCGTTTTGACACACATTTATCCCAAATCCTGTATAATTATGTGCTTACTCATAGCACCTACAGAATAATTGAATCGATTTCTTTAAGAGTAGTTTGATATAGTCACATGCCTATTCAATGATGCATTAAACAACACTCCCCTGCCTTCTCAAATCCAGGACTCTAAATGTAAATCTCATATTTTTAGGGTAAATTATACTGATGTCCCTTAAGGTTTCTGACTAATACACCAACCCACCCTAAAATTTTGAAAATTATTGACCTTCCTTGTTTTTAAAATTATTGAGTAGTTACATCCACTACCATTAGAATCAATCATATATAGTCCATTTGGCCTGTGTTTATTATTGGATTATTCACTGTTTAGTTTTTTGTCCTTATTTGAAATTTTTTTTAATTTTTTGTTTTTCATCAATTTTTCGATGATTGTTGGTTCGTCTCGACAAGAGCTTTCAGAAAAGTTATCAATCATCGGCTAAATTTGAAAAAAGTTCAGAAAATACAAAAAATAATAAGCCAAAAACAGCGTCCGTGTTGGCTTATTTTCGTCTTTAGTGACTTTTTTTAACTTTTGGACATAATTTTGTACTTTTTAGATTCCTTTCGTCGATACGAACCAATAATCCACGAAAAAATAATATAAAAATAACAAATACAAAAAAATTTGAATAAAGACAAAAAATAAGCCAAAAAAATAATTTTGGCCAAATAGACCCTAGATAGTTAAGCTATTAAAATATTTAAGTCCGAGATTTTTTCAGCAAAATAAACTATATTATAATTATTATCACTTCCAAAATAGCCTATGTAAAATTTTTAAATTTTGTTTAAAATCAAAATTCAGAAAAATTTCTAAAATTTTAACCAAATTTTAATTTTAAAAAAATCTTAAAATTTGACACAGACTATTTTGGACATGCTAGAAATTTTGCTGCAATTCGTTTTATCAAAAACGAGTCTTGAACTTTAAGTTTAATAGCTAAAGAAATAACGTGCAACTATTTATTAAAATAGTGGACAGATACTGCATAATAGTTTAAAAAGCAAAAGATATCAGAGTAATATAAGAAACATTAGGGGAAGTAAATATATATTTAAAAAAACCTCAAGGGAGGTTAGTGTAATTCACCCTATATTTTAATTTCCACGTCAAATCATTGGGTCGTTAGGGCATGTGGACTAAAGGAATGATATTAATAAATTAAAATGGTATATTCCCCAACAAATAATTAGAAAGAAAAATCTCAAAGAAGATTTTTGGTCACAATTGAACTTAGAAACTAAGATCTGATCATTACATCATTCATTAATAACTGAATCATATGCCCGGAATATTTTGTTATTATTTTATTGATTTATTATCCAATATATTATGGCAAAGAAATCTAAAATCTAGGATTAGACCAGACTGCTAATGATCTAGGAATTGGTACATAATATCCACCTCTCTGGTGTCTCTCTCTCTAAATATATATATATATATATATATATATATATATATATATATATATAGGGAAATGTTTATGAACCAATACTTTTTTAGACCAATATTAGACCAACGTCTAAACTCTTCATTATTGATTGAATTTTAACGATCCGAACCGTTCAATGTGTTTAAAACATATTTTTAAGGATACCAGTGAGAAATTAACTCAAAATATTACCGAAAAAGACTTAATCCAAACAGTGGTTCATAAAACTGTTCCTGTCAGCATTTTAAACCATTGATTGGATCAAGCTATTTCCGGTAATATTTTGAGCTGATTTCTCGTGGGTGTCCTTAAAAATATATTTTAAACACATTGAACGGTTCGGATCGTTAGAATTTAATCAAGAATGAAGAGTTTAGATGTTGGTCTAATATTAATCTAAAAAAGTATTGGTCCCTTAAGCCTCCTCATATTTAAGCCTCCCTATATATATATATATATATATATATATATATATATATATATATATATATATTGGGGAGGCTCAAGAGACCAACACTTTTTTAGACCAATATTAGACCAACGCCTAAACTCTTCATTCCCGATTAAATTTTGATAATCCGAACCGTTCAATGTGTTTAAAACATGTTTTTAAGGGTACCCGTGAGAAATCAGCTCAAAATATTACCGGAAAGGACTTGATCCAAACAGTGATTCAAAATGCTGACAGGAACTGTTTTACGAACCAATGTTTAGATCAAGTCTTTTTCGGTAATATTTTAATGATCCGAACCGTTTAATGTGTTTAAAATATGTTTTTAAGGGTACCCGCGAGAAATCAGCTCAAAATATTACCGGAAAGGACTTGATCCAAACATTGGTTCATAAAACAGTTCCTGTCAGCATTTTGAACCACTGCTTAGATCAAGCCCTTTCCGGTAATATTTTGAGCTGATTTCTCGCGGGTACCCTTAAAAACATGTTTTAAACACATTGAATGGTTTGGATTATCAAAATTTAATCGAGAATGAAGAGTTTAGGCGTTGGTCTAACATTGGTCTAAAAAAGTGTTGGTCCCTTGAGCCTTCCCCTATAACTTCTTGAACTAAAATTATTTGACATGTGTTCTTACCCACATTATGTTTTGGTTATTAAATTAATATTATTTCTCAGAATCGTAAGATACAAATTTAGGTTAACTGAGTACTTGATATCTGATGGACAGAATTTTTCGCCGCGAGATAAATGATTCGGATCATATTTTAAGATACAAGACGATGGCCGCCATTTGGGGGTCAGCCAACCCTATTGTGCCTTGGGCCCACTGGCTCAAGAATATGGAGTAATTTACAAAGATATACATACATACATATAAATCTATATTTTTATGCGTAAATTTCAAAAATATCCTCTCAATTTTGATAGAATTACACTATATACTCTTATATTTTCTAAAATCACACTGTTCACTGTTACTTTTTTGTTCTATGTAATATGCAAGTCTATTTGTCATAATATGCCTATTCTATTCTTTTATTTACACAATGGTGTGAGAATACCTTTAATATGTTTTATTTGTTGACAAAAATACGTCCCTCTTTTTTATATAGTTGATGCTTTATTTTCATAAAAATAAAAATGTAAGTTCATACATTAAATACTCACTGTCCTTGACTTTTCTTGGAGAATTTCATTTTAAGAAAACCTATTTCGTAAGTTTTGTGTTAAATTTTGTAGGATTATTTATTCGTCTCGTGGAAGAGGAACCTAAAGCATAAAAGAAATAATGAATTTTTCAATTTCACTAATCTTAAAAATTTTATTTTAAAATTTTATTTATCTTTATAAAACTTGTTAAAATTTTGCGTATTTTTTATTCCTTTCATCAAGACTTGTTCATCATTTATATGTAATTTTGCATAGTTTATATTGTTAAAACTTGTTCATTATTTCTATATAATTTTTTTGGTCATTTTTTTTATCATTTTGTAGTCTTGACAAGAGGAATCAAATGTATATAAATTTTTAACAAGTGTTAAAAAGATAAAAATAATTTTAAAAATAAAATAAATGAAAGTAGTGAAGCTTTTTGAAAAACTTTCATTATTTTTTATGTCTTAGGTTCTTCTTCCCTAGGACAATCAATAATCCAACAAAATTTAACGTAAAAATTATGAAACAGATTTTTTTTTAAATCTCTAAAAAAAAAGTAAGGTCAGTGAGTATTTAATGTATGAATGAACTTATTTTTTTTATTTTTATAAAAATAAGGCATCAATTACTATATAGAAAAAGAGAGATGTGTCTTTGTCGACAAATAAAACGTATTAAATTGTATAAATAAACTGGTAGAATATGTATATTATGGCAAATAAATTTAATATTATATATAGGGGTGAAAGTTTAAACCCACAAACCAAACCGAACTGACAGTTTGATTCGATTTTCAATCTAATCGGTCCGGTTTGATATTTTTAAAGCAAACTGAACCGGACCGGACCGAACCGGTTCCTATACTAAACCCTAAAAAATATTTAAAAAATTATAGATTCATACATGTTTTTTAAAGTCTCAAACTAGTTTTTTTCTACTTTGATTTTTTATAGGATTTTAATTTTGCTATTATATAAAATTTTGTATATTAACTTTACTAGGCTTTAGTTTTTTTCAAGTATTTTTAACTTGGGCCCAGGTCTAATCAAATTGAAAACCAATAGTAAAATAAAAATCAATCTGGGTTTTATCCATTTGACATGAACCTCTTTATTTTTTAGAAGTTTTTCTTGATTTTGGATCCAAGTCCAACCAAATCAAAATCGAAAAAACCAAATCGAACCCAACTGAAATAGTTCGGTTCGGTTTACAAAATCTCAAGTCGAAATTACCGGTTTGGTCTGAATTTTTCGACCAAACCAGACCGGTTTCACTCCTAATTATATGGAATAAAAGAGTAAAAGTGTGCAGTGCAATTTTAAAAAATACAAGAATATTTAGTATAATTCAATTAAACTAGAGGGGGTATTTTTGAAATTTTACCCAATTTAGATTTACATGTGCACTCCAATTCACAAGGGTATTCCAATAATAGAACCCATTAATATAAGGGGGAAGGACTGTGGGTGACCTCATTCCCTTCTCATCTTCTCATTCCTTGGGCTTTAATTAACACCTATTCCCAACGTCTGCATTACGTTAATGAGGTCGGTAATACAGTTTGAAAACGAACCTACAAGTCGTCTCTCTCTTCCTCTCTCTCTCTCTCTCTCTTCTCTCTCTCTCTCTCTCTGTGGTTAGTCATCCAGAAACCATGTTAGAAGCGTTGCACCTGGCACAACAAGAAGGCTTGCATGTGGCACTAATCTCCACATATACTTATTATGGGTTTGAATGTTCATTTAATTATATATCCCTTCTCTTTAACCTAGGTGCCGCCCCCCACCTCCTTTGTTAAGTTTTAGCACACATATTCATGGTGGCACACTATTCTTTTGGCATTAGATTAAATGATTATTTAACTTCACAACTTGTACTCTTACTACTTGTGTGCTAGCTAGCCCTGAATAATAAACTTTGGAACTCATAAAAATTATTCTCAAATCTACTTTTATATATATATAGGACTAGTCAACGCCCTTTGGATGCCTAAGTCAAAATTTGTTTGTACATCAAGGAAAACGAATACACTTAATCGTATATTTTCCTGGATCAAAAGATGATTTTGTATTAGGTCTTTGAATTCTGCTTGGAATTTGTTTCTCACGATTTAGGATAATGTATTCGTAGCTTAAACGATTAGGAGTCTAGGAATTATTATCTTGAAGCTAGGGCAAGCCTAATTCTTTTCGATTTGCCCTTTGAATGGTACGCTCCTAAATTCCTAATAGAAGTGTCATTCCCACTACAAGTATCCAAGCCAAAACGAGACGATTTATCTGAGGCTTGCTTGCGAACCACAATGGCTGAGGAGACCAAGGTTGTTATGACTGAGGTGCCGAGCACACTACAAGAGACCAAGCCGGCTAGACTTTCTTTGTCGTTAATATTATACCTATCAATCCCTAAATAAATTATTTGACTTCGTCCTTGCTTGCTCGTACAATAAATAACTGTTGCGAAGAAAACAGTTTTCCTAATTGGAAAAATGAATGGAGAAAAAACATTCGAAGAAATGGAAAATAAATTGTAGGTGATTTTTCTATTCTACAAAAAGTTAATACGTCAATAACAACATAAATGAATCAGCTCTCTCACATTTGCCACCTGTGATTTGTAAGATCAGAAGGCCAAAAAATTCTTTGCCGCTGTGACGGAAAGACACTCTCGTGATTAAATTAGATGATTGCAAAATTCTCTCTAAAGCAATGAATGCAATAGCCTTAACTATGTGTTTACATATTGTACCTTTCACCATGAGTATTCACATTTATTTATAGTCTCTGTGACTTAATCTTAGGCCTCTAATTCCTGATTAAAAATGAAGTAAAAGTACTTTTCTATTGACCACTAATGAGCTATGAAGCACGGATACTGATACGCGATACGGATACGATACGATACGGATACGGCGATACGGCAAAACCTAAAAAAGTAGGATACGGATATGTCGGGAATACGGCTATTAAAATTTATTTTTTAATAAATATTAATCATGTACTACACATAAAAAATGAGCCAAAAAAATAAAAATGTAATTAAATTACTAATACTATTATACAAGTATATACTTAATATACGATATAATTAACCACTGGCCACTGCCAAGGTCGAACGTCCTGTATTGGCTCACTGCCTCACAGGCTCAGTCACAGGGCAGTGCACTTCTCTCCCCAAAAACAAGCCAAAAAATTGTGCATATTTGACCCATGCATAAGGTCCTCACTCCTCACTCCTCAATTCTGTATTTTCATGGCAATATCTATGGCTACGGCATTAGATCAACACTACATTGCATTCACAATACATAAACATCTAACATCATCTAACATACACTGCCTCACACTTCTCTTCTCTACATCTAACATGCACTTCTCTGTTTCTGATATACAAAAAAGGGAGAAATCGAGAAAGAGAGAGAGAGAGAGACGAACCTGGCCTGGAGTTCTGGAGGTCGAACGGGATCTGCAGTTCTGGAGGTCAGAGGTCAGAAGTGGAAGGACGCCTGGAACGGCGCCTGGAGGTCGGAGAACGGCGAGGTCAGAGGTTGAGGCGAGTTTTACGTTTTACGTTTTCCCTTTTTTCCCGCACATATTTACCTTAAAGTTAAATTGCACATTTCCCCTTCATCTTTAGTCTATTTTTTAAAAAAATTTCATTTTTAACCCCCGCCGTATCGGAGACGTATCCAAACGTATCGGGGCCGTATCCCTCGCGTATCAGAAACGTATCCGAAATTAAAAAGATTTAATTTTAATACCGGATACTTGTCAGCTGTATCCGATACGTATCGGGGCGTATCGGGCGCGTATCCGTATCCGGCAAGTATCCGATACGCGTACGCGAGTAGTTTTGGAGTATCCGTGCTTCATAGCTAATGAGATAAATCAAGCTTGGACTCTCTAAATACTTATCTTCTACAATTAGAGTTTCATTCATCTCAAACTCTTCATTCTAAGTTGAATTAGTCTTGAACTTCTCGTCCGAAACATATCCCGAAATAATCGAGGTTCTATTCCACTTTTTATTAAGACTGTTAATTGCCTTCATCAGGTCGGCAAACAAAAGAGTCGCCTTTATCGGGTCGGCAAATAAGTGAACCGTCTTTCTTAGGTCGGTTAATCTTCCTTCGAGCTCGGTAACATGCACGTGCGTGAAAGAATCTTTTTGTCAAACTTATTTAGTTATTTAAGAAAATTTCAAAAATTCTTATTTAAGTTTTATTATACATATATATGTGTGGGCGCGCAAAAAAATAGCTAACGTCTTGGAGTCCACAAGCATATGGTTTCTTCCCCAGATACATTCTCTCTCTCTCTCCTACACACACACACAGAGGAGAAAGAGAGAGAGAGAGTTTTATAGAAGTTTAAAACGAGGACGTGGGTTAGGTGCTTAGAAGTTAGAGGATACATGCATTCCACGACGACATCAACTGCCCCTTTTTTCCATACATTTTTTGATCCCACCAAAAGAGACACATACTTGTAAAGCATTTTAAGTAATTAAATTAATTAATTCCTCGAATAACTAACTACACCTAAACGTCCTAAAATAATGCTTAATTTAGTTTAGACTCCAGTTACTGTTAGTTAAACACTGCTTATAGTTCCTTATTACGTGGCTTAAACACGTTTCCAAAAGTCTATTAGGTGCACATGCCATCAACACTGGCCGGCCACGGCATCACCGCATTTATTTGCCTTGCGATCGATTTTCTAATTATCTATTTTAATATAAAATCAATTATTTATTTTAATGTGACTTTGAAATGAAAGATCACTATAAAAGTGATTTCTATTATTACTTTCCATATAAAAAAGAATTCTACTGATTTTTTATTGTGTTAAAAATTAATTATCATTGTTATAATATTATAAAACAACACTAAGGTACGTATATTTCATATTTTCTTCAAAATTAAGAGATGACAGATGCATAAAATAATTTATATATTTTAATTACATACGTAGGCGCATAGAGTGTGTGCCCCAAGACTAGTGCCAATTAATTGGTTAAGTTCGATTTGGACCGAGCGCCCCATTAATCACTTTTCAACAGCTCGATAGATAGGGGCAGAGGTACACGATGGCGGAAAAAAAAAAGTTATTTGATTCTACTGAGTTGAATATTCTAGTAGTTTAGGTACATTTTTTTTGCTATTTTATACGATTTTAACCCGAAAAATTTGCTAAATTCTAAATTTTTGACCTCATTCTTACAAGATTTTGGCTTTGACCATCTCGATGCACATTGGATGATCATAAAAACAAATCGACACCCGACGAAAGATTATTCCTTTTTTTTTCTATAACTCATAGTATTCAGACCAGTTTACACGCACATAGACTAATCTTTGGCGGACTAATCCCACCACTCATTTGCGGAGATCTAAATGAGAGATCATTCGGTCCGCAAAATGAGAGCTTAAGAAATATTATTTACCTAACCCATATGCTTATTATTGAGTCAAACACCTACCCATATGCTGATATTTGGATATATGGGTGCATATGCATATAGATCTCTATATATATAGATCCATGGTATGTATATAACAACAGAGAGAGTAGTTAAGTTTCCATAACTATATTAACTGTATCCATGTAAAATATCATAAATATGTATGATCTGAGCTAGTGATTAATCCCCATTATCCGGCGAATTTAAGATATTATGTCGTGGAACTTGTTTGACCGAATAATACGCACTATGCACAGAGAGAGAGAGAGAGAGAGAGAGAGGACTTGGACGAAGAAGTTATGTAGAAACACATGAGACCACATGGAATGTGATTTGGAATATTATGGATTCGGTTATTGAGTGAAAATTAATTATTAGTCAAACTAGGGTTAGTGAATTAATTAAGGAGGAGATATACCAATTAATTATATATTAGTCAAACAAATTAAACTATCTTGATCAAACCACCTAATTGATATTTGATTCTTAATTTGTTATTATTCTTACTAACCACTCTATGGACTCCTCAATTCGGTGGATTCTTTTTTAGATTGCCTGATTTGAATTCACTTGTTCTGAACTGTAAGATGAACAATCAATTATCGACTTATGGCCAAAGTTAGCACGAGGGCACTCCGATTCTAAGTTAATTCTTAAATAAGGTGGTTCTAATTGAAAGCATTTGAAGATAAATTTTGAAAACAACCGAAAGGAGTTCAAGTGAGCGGTGTTGGTTATTTTTTTAAGCAATCATCCCATCCCCAAAAATATATATATACAATAATAATAATAATAATAATAATTTGAGGGAGGTCACGTGACTCCATGGCCCTTAACTCAATCCACCCCGCATGTACCACGGAATCAAAAACAATTGTCTCCTCTCCTGACATTATGCATGACGCCCTTCGCATTAGGTTGTACGCCGCCTAACCATGCCAAACCACTTGGCACCTATACGGAGCGTTGTCGAAGCTGAATTGTGTACTAGCCATGTCAACGTCTTTCTGGTTCGATGTGACTCACACAATGCCAAAAAAAATAAACTGATTGCACGGCATGCGGGGCTCGTGGATCGTCCTTTGTACATTATATAAAAATAAATCACTTCCCACGTAAGTTTGACTAATGCGAAGGTCTCAATCATAACCACACATACATACGCCTGCAGAACATGGAAGATAAGGGCCTATCATCAAGAATCAAAATCATGAAGGCCCATTGAAACTTCATGGGCCCACCAGTTCGTATGAATAACTTGGCCCCTTATCGGACGGCCAGGATTAAGTATGATTTCTGCGGTTTCATCACCGAGAAAACAGAGCATTTTTTTTTCTCGCAGAAGGCCGAGATTTTGGCCCATAAGAATGAGGTGGTTCCATTATCCAATAGACATTAATGGGAATCTCTATGGCCCACAGAGAATCAAAAAACTTTCAATCTGGACCACACATTTCCACACGAGTGTGATGATTTCTATTAAGTGATGACAGAATTTGTTGAGTTGCACACCTGGCAAGTGCCACGTAGGACTGAAAGTGACCTAGTTGGACTCTGATTTAGCACACGTCATTTCGCCACCGAAAAAAAAAATTGAAAGGTACATTTTAGTCCAATTCTTTTTGGAAATTTTCTTTTAATTTTATTGCTCAGTACAAATATTGGGGCTTGTAAGTGGTCCTGTTTTTTTAATGAACGTGTAAGACTTTTTGAGCCTACTTTTACAGTTTTATCTCTAACTTGTATGAGAAATTTTTACAGAGAAAGTGTTGAGGAAAAAAAGGGGCCAATAATAAATACCCGGTAAACGTACAAATAAACAGTCCATCCGAAACTGTTAAATAAAAATTTTCTCCTACCATCTCGGTCACTTTTAATATTTTTATTATTTTATAAACAAAAGTTGAAACAGAAAAGATCGTGATCGAGAAGCAAAGAAACGATTGGGATGAGAGAATTTTTTTTTCATCAGGGATGGCATGTAAATTATTGGGCTTTTGATTGGGTTGAGCTCATGGGAAATCCTTATGAGACCCAATTCGTATTTGAAAAGTTCTTACAATGTAGTGCAGTTTCTTGTAGTGCAAATAAAACGACGTAATTTTGTCCACAAAAATTATATCATTTTGATCTCCATGTATTTTAATAACAATTCACGTAATAAATTAAAACGATATAATTTTAAAAATAAAATAAATAAAACATCATTTTATTTGCATTATACTGCATTAGTGAAATTTCGGCCAGAAACTAGTAAAACTTTTGAAACCAATAATTGACAGAACAGATGATTCAGCCCAAATGGTGGGCCCAACACCATCAGATGGGTGGGTAATTCAGATAGGTTTATTATTTGTCAGTAGCACACAGAGAGAGAGAGGGAGAGAGAGGGAGAGAGAGAGAGGGGATTGAATTTAGGGGAGGGGACCTAAAACCATAAAGGGCATGGACCAAAAACAGGGTGTAACGCTCTGGGTTGATGGGCTTACCCAGATGGGCCCGTTTCATACCGACACCCAATTACTCATTTTGTACGGATTCATCCATATTTTAACTAAAGCCCCTTTTATTTTAAATTATTATGTAATAATATCACACCATGTTTTTTTTAATCATTTTTTCTTTAATTTTGATCAAGTTTGACTAAAAGATTTTAGATTAAACTATTCGTCTTGAAAAAAGAAATTTAAAAAATAAAAAAAATAAAGTTTTTAATCTGTTGAGCGCCATCTGAACCATTTTTAATTCATCTCATTCAATTAAAAAATTAATGAAAAACTATTGACAAAAAATGCGAATTATCAAAAAAAAAAAAAAAACTATTTTTAAGCAGAAATAATTTAGTCTAAACTCAAATTTAAATAACTTAGCCAGCTGTCGACTATGTTGACCCGGTGAATCAATCTGACGGTCAGGAAATGATCACAATGAGACTGAAATTAAGGTTCATAATGATTTGAAGGAGGAAGGTGGTCCTTGAATTGAAATGTGGGCTGATGGTCCCAGACCCATAGGTATGAGACCCTAAGAGGTTTCTAGTGGTGTGGATATTGAAGGAGTTTAGTAGGGAGTCCATGTGAATTCCATATGGGTTAAAAGTCTTTAAGGGATTTATGGCCCATCTTAGCTCAAATTTGTCAAAGCTCATTAATGAATAATGATAGTGAAGATTTCAGTTGTAGTCACTCCATATGGAATTCAAAATATTCTTTAAATCATGAAGAGATAATATGAGGATGAATAACTGTTCAAACTGTCATTAAATATGCTTCATTAATAATGAAAACTCTTTGTGCGTGACGAAGATATATAGTCACAATCAATGTAATGTACGAGAGATAATACCATGCATATTGATTTCATTTTATGAGTATAATTTTTGTAATATTTGAGCCAAAATATTTTTAGAAAGATGGATTAGGTTTTTTGAGTTAAGATTGGATCCATGTGTAAGGAAATCTAGGAAGTGTTTTCTAAAGTTTTGGAATCCTATGAGGAGCTATAAGAGACATCTGTCAAAATACAAGAACCGAACTTGAAGAGCTGCAGAAGGGTTACTAGAGCTTTGACTCGTTTTTCTAAAACTTCTTTTATTGTTAGTTCATGATTAATACTAATGCAACAAACATATGACGAGCCTCAACCATAGGGAAATATCGCTCCCCACTTAGAGATATTGCAAATACTCGATGATGATATTTAGGCTAATAGGGGACAGAAAAGCCAAGCAAGGCCTCAAGTTTGGACACGAATAAAGGGTTCCAGATGGCATTAATATAGGACAACATTTGCAGCTGAGCATAATCGCGTTTACCGTCCACCATCACAATGTAATGATCCCTTTCGTTCACTGCTACAAGACACTTGCTATTCCACTTCCACTACTTGGGCTTCAGCATTGCTTGCCCATTCAATAGTTCAATCTTTGATAAACATTTTGGGTAACAAATGCAAACAAAATCATTTGACCAGTACAAAATTGTTTCATCACCTGTAGGGAACGAAATTGAAACGACTGACTCTTCGAGGAACAAAACGAAATGGAAATTCAAGGGACAACGCAGTTTAGCTCAATCAATCCAGCATCGAACCAAAAGGAAAGTAAACTTAGCACATATACAACACAAGGAAGTGTCCAACTTACATTCCCCTTTGTATGGTAATGAATTAAGGTTATCAAAATTAGAAACCAAAGTCCTCTCTCTCACTCAATCTCACTCTCTCTTCCCCCAAATATGAAACCGCATGAGCAATGCAAACTCCTACACTACACCGAAAGACCACTACTTCAATTATCATGGTCCTCCAGTACTGTACACTTGAAAAAAACACTCTAAAACGATGCCTCAAACCCACTAGTTCCATCATTCCAAAACCGATTTGACAGAAGCCCACCATGTTCACTCACACTCCCTTTTCTGTAAAATGCCGGCTTGCTCCGAACTGTCCTCAGAGGACCCGACCTATTCCCATGCCTGATAGGTAAAAAAGCTCCTACCCCCATCAAAGCTGAAGCAGAAAAAGGTCTGTTTTCCATCTCTTCAAGTGGGCCAGAACTGTACTCCATTGTTATGTGTGGTGTTGCCCCACCAGCAGTCCACCAACTGCTGTCGCCTTTAAAATCAGAGTCGCGAGCAGAAGACTCTTTCTGGCTACAGCAATCCCCGCAAGTCTCGTCATTATCGTTGTATATCAGTTTGAGAGCTTGCACTACTTCCCCCATAAACGGCCTGTGAGTCACCTCCGGATGAACGCACATGGAGGCAATGGATGCCACTTTTGCCATGTCATCAAAGTCGAAGTTTCCCTCTAATGAGGGATCCACCAACTGGGTCAGTCCTTCCCTGCTGGTTAGTAGGGGGCGAGCCCAAGTCACAAGGTTCTCTTGTCCAGGGGACTGAGACATGTCCACAGGTTTCCTCCCGGAGAGAAGCTCTAAAAGAACGACCCCATAGCTATACACGTCACTTTTGACGAGTAGATGTCCTGTCATTGCATACTCAGGAGCTACATACCTGCAAATCAAAGTTAAATTTCAATCAGACTAAAAAACCACGTCCAATACAAAGCCGCAGGACATATTAGGCAGTTAGGAATACAAGTTATCAAGTTAGTGACAAATACATGATTCAGTAAGTTTTGTAGAAAAGAAACGAAATGAAATTGATGCTCTGCCATTGGAAGAGCATTTAGCCAAATATAAGGTCAAAAAACTTGACAAGAATTTCAGTAAAACCAATATTCTTTTCAAGTTCTCGTATTTCATCTTTTGCAAGAGAAAAATGTTGAGTTTATTTTTTGACTGCGTAATTCAATTTTTCACGAGTAAATAAGAGCCTAAAAGGTGAGTTCCATAAGATTATGGAAATGCCTCGATGTTAAGAAAATTATACAACCAAACCGTGATAGATATAGCTCACAACCTTGAAATAACTTTGTACAATTTCAGACGAGGGGAGATTACTCAAGAATAGTTCTTACCCAAAAGTTCCCATGACCCGTGTTGAAATGTGATGACTTCCTTCTGTCGCTTCCCTTGCCAACCCAAAATCTGAAACCTTGGGGGTGAAATCATCTTCCAACAAAACATTACTGGCCTTGAAATCTCGGTGAATGACACGAGGATTAGAATCTTCATGTAAATATGCTAATCCTCTAGCTGCACCAAGTGCAATCTTCAATCTTGCATCCCAGTCGAGAGGCCCATTTCTCTTGTCAACACCTGAAATACCAACAGAGAATATTGATGGATTCTGCATTTCAACTCTATGTTTCTCTTCAGCCAAAAATGGCCCAAAGGATTGCATCACTGCAGTCCAATAAGGTGCAGCATAATTTGGCGTAACTATACCCCAAAAAAGGGAAATACTCCCTCCGTCCAATTTTGATTGCCTAGTTTTGGCTAATCGCGACTTTTATTAAATCAACAAATAATGGATTCTCCATAAATAGTTTTTCAAAGAAACTATTACCAATCAAAAGATCTCAATTAGTTCTTTTGCTTACTAAAATATTCACCAAAATACTTTAGTTGTTGGTCTGTTTAAAGGCCACACTTTCGAAAAAAGACAGAAAACTATGGGCCCAAGGGCAAGAAAGTTGAGACTATTGTACCATGCAAATGAGACTCAACACTGCCATTTGCAACAAGCTCATAAACCAAGCAGCGTGTGTGGTCTTCAACACATATTCCAATCAATTTCACCAGGTTACGGTGATGCAATCGGCTAAGCATCTCAACTTCTGCAATAAATTCACGATCCCCATTCTGATTATCCCTTGTAAGCAATTTAACAGCAACCTCAGTTCTGTCTTCCAGAATCCCAAGATAAACACGTCCAAATCCCCCTTCACCCAAAACCCTTTTCAAACTGAACTTTTCTGTGGCTTTATCAAGTTCTGCAAGTGTAAATGTTTTAACAGAAAGAATGGAGGTAGGCATGGTGGAGATGAGGGATAATGATGTCGAGCTAGCCATGCTACTTGATAAGACAGACCCAGCTCCTGCATCATGCACAGACATTAATTTGATCTCTGGTTGATATCTAGTAAGATATAACTAAGAAACACCACCAAATCAATGAATGAAACCAGCACAAACTTGCTAAGCAACAATTACTACCCCTTTCAGACACAAGGGACAACCATTAACCATTTTCACTCTCAGAAACTAAAGTTTACCCACAAATTGAAAAAGATTTACAGCACTAAATTCTGTTTCAACATAAGAGCACATCACATGCACTAGGTGGTCAGATCCTACAAGAGCAGAGATACGAAAAACTTGCATATTTAAGAGATAATAATACTGGGGACCAGGGAAGAGACAAGACGACATTAGCAGAAGAAAAAGCAGAAGCCACATTTGATAACTTTGGCCCATAGATAGCCTCAAAAGGCTAGCGACTGGCAAGGGGTCACAGTTAATACACGCCGAAGTCCATAAAAATCAGATGTCTAACCTTCTCAACACAATCAAAGGACAAAACCTTCAGAACTAGTAATTAAATGGTCTATTCCGAGCAGAACAACACTCGAAAAAGCAAATAAGTTACGTTGACAGGTGATTAATTAAAAAGGAATGCCTGTAGAAGAAGTTACAAAGAAAGAACTATAGTATCTATGCATTTTAGAAATCACATCAAGCCTGAGTTTACAAGCTACATGGGTGCATTAATTAAAACAAAACTATATTAGGCTAACAAAAAGAAGAAAAGAAACTCTATAAACAGCAGAAATATGGAAGATTTGCATTGCACATGACGTTTGTAATGGAGTATAACTTAATTATTGAAGAATTTTCTAAGAATTGAGTACGACTTTCATCTTGCATCTCGCAGCAGTAAACACCTTGTTTTATGAGACGTAACAGTAAACAACTCAATATCACAAATTTACATCAATGCACTTTTCTGGAAAAAAAATTAGGGGTCTATCCAACAAAACAAGATCTAAGGGAGGTAGGTTCTAGAGAAAGCATATAATTCATCAGTTCCGACTCTTGGATCCATAATGCTCAGTTCTTTACCAGTATTTAGCTATATTCTTCATTTCGTAGTATGACACACTCCTTTTTATGATGTACAATTCCTTTGTCCGAGAAAGAATACTAAAGCACAAGAGTTGGAGCATGATATGTTCATTATTTTACCATGAGAAATGGTCACGCATGAGAATAGGTCTCAGCAGTTTCTGCCCTCGAGAATAGGACTTAGTTGACTTAGTTTGTTTTCAATAACTGGTTGTAACTACTTCCACATTTTGTGCCACAACCTTTTGCATTATTGTTTCAGTTGTTATCTTCTTAGATGATGTTTGGCTTATAAATAGCCTGCAAATGATGGAATAAAGGAGAGGCAGATATATTCCCAGACTTCTACTCTTTTCTTAGTCTCTGTTCTTTTTCTTCTTGGCTATTCATTAGCTATTCTAATACAAATTCCTAATTAGAGCAAGACTGACAATGTTAGTTTAAGGGTTTATTTGTATACTCCAGTTAAGGAAACTCAACCTTGAGTAGCTTTATCAGGGAAGACAGCATAAGCCGCTGGGGTGTGCCCAAGGTGACAAATCATTTACCCATGAAGTACACGTCAGTAAAGTTAGATAACTATCAGACACTAGTGGAGCAATTTTCTTTTTTCATCTGCACTAGTGGAGCAAGGTTGACCGAACAGATGAGGTTGAAACTAGAAAGGAAGGGTCCTTTGTCCTCTAATCAGCTCTGATGGCACAGCAAAACTATCATATCCATGTTTGTGAGCAATAATCAACCACAAAAAAACATTTCTACTGCAAGTATAAGAGTATTTCAGAAAATAAAAAACAAATATGATTCATTCTATCTTTTCAGGGAAAACTACTGATGGACAACTTTCAGAAGAACTGTTGCATCAAAGATGAGGAAGACAGACATGGGGACATCTGTATAGCTAAGCAGGAAGATATGTAATCAATAAGACAACAATCAAATTTGCCTTCCTAGACAAAAATCTAAACCGTTTTATGATCAGTGGATGCAACTATTATCCATTTCTTTGTATATTTTCCAAAAAGTAAGAGCAAGCCCAAAAACTTACCAGGCCTCTTATTGGTAGATGGTGTAAAGATGGGACCAACAGCATTTGATGGTCTACAAACCTTCCTCCATCTCAAGAGGATAGAAACTATTCCACAGCAAACCACCAAGAGTACTAATGCAGAAAAGGCAATGATGAAAATAAGTCTAGAGCTCATCTTCTGGCCCTTGTTTACAAAATCTGCAGTAATAGGGTATTGCTGATTTCCAGGACTTCCACTTGGACCATTACCAGTGTAACCATCAAATGGTGGCGAAGAAGGAAGCCCTATTAAAAAAAATCAGACTGTAGAACAGGAAAATCATGTAAATATGTAACTACAACAGTTACTGAAAGATCTGAGTTGTTACCTGGATAATTTATATACATCACTTCATAATTGCCAAAAAGAGTCTTATTTAGAGGCACCTTCTTCTGCCAGAATCTCTCATAAGTCAACATAGCAGAGGTATTATCAAACTTCTCCTCCAAAGGAACCAAATTAATGTCCACCACTGTTCGTTCCTGATTCTGACTGTCAGCACTGGCACCAATTATAATCACTTGACTTTGTCTTAGATATGTGCCCGCTGCAACCTCAATCTCCAGTTCATTAACAACAGGAAAAATACCATAGAGTGATACATCCAAAAGAAGTCTGATTTTCATCGGAAAGACACAACCACATGGGGAACCATATGGAGTTGAAGTAAGTGGGTCCACGCATATTTGACCACAACCTGAAAAAAGTATTTTAAAATCATAGTTGTTAAACATAGAATCTCACAAAAACAAAAACAGACAAACATGAAAGTAGAGGAAGATGAGGAGATTGAATTAATATGCACATTGTTTAATAGGACCCAAACTACAAAATAGCATCATCCTTTATAAAGGGCCAGGAAATAAGAGAGAAGGAGAGATGTTCAGAAGGAACCATATCTGTAATCCATATACTACAAAGTTTTAGTTTTAGTTTGTTATAAACCACGTGTTATAGAATAAGCAATTGTGTCAATGTTGCATCGGATTGTCGAATATTGAAAACCTAATCCGCTGCAGTTTTACTATAATTGGTTTTCTCATCAAGCACATGGTTCTCAACAACCTTATAGTTGAACATTAGCCAGTTGTCGATACTTCGTAACACATATAGTGTGTTCCCCTGGAGATTGTGATCTTTGGGTAATTGCAGATTGGTCAAACAGGGCTCATATTTTGAAAGGGTAACAGAGAAAGTCATATTATAACTCCCGTTCCACATCTTTGTCTGATTCCTCCTACACAGTACCAATCTTAAACCCATTTATTGGTATGCCCCTCACATAAAGATGGGTCTTCATAAATAACGCCTCAAATATCCCAAACTAGCAAAAAACCCGTGCAATGCACGGGAAGAATTAAAATATACTCTACTCTATTAATACGCACACAAAATAACACATTATTTTAGTATTTTAAATAATCTATATATATATATATATATATATATATATATATATATATATATTATTCATAGCATCAATCAAATATAATTGAAAGTAAATTACTTTTAAGGATTTATCAAGATCAACCAAAGTTAGAAGTAAATTACTTTTAAACTTATGGACTTTAAATCTTACATTATAATTTTTTAATTTTAAATGAAAGTGTTTGGATAATAATGTGTAGGATACATTTAAATTTGTAAAAGGAATAATATGTAAATTTTCTATTAAAAAATACAAAAAGTTCATCTTAATGCGACATAGTTTTTTTTTTTCATTCTTATCTACAGATCATTATAGATTTTTTTCATCATTGTCGCCAATCTTTATGGATAATTGAATTATTATTTTCATGCTCAGCTCTATAGCATTATAGCTTTTATTTAGTTTATAAGTTTTAACCTAAATAACTAATTTAATAAAAAAGAAAAGTGTGCACAGATATTTAAGCGTAGCTACCACACCTGAGGTTATGAATAATAGTTGTAATTGTTGCACAATATTTATGAAAAAATAAATTTTACATTGATCAAAATAGAAAAATATGCTTAGAGTTTCAAATGTCTTCAAAAAGAAAAGATAAGCTTGATATTTTGTCCAATATGTAAAAAAAAAAAAAAATTAAGTTAGAATTATACTTCCTCTTCAAAGCCAAATGGGTCAATGTGAACATATGAAACCAAACTTGTTTGGGTGAAAAAATAGAATAAACACAATGCAAACAAAAATATTTCAAAGAAAACTCACCGTATGAAATCTCAAGCATCATACCACAATACAATAGCCATAGTTATCATCCACAACAATGCACTTTTAATTCATTTACCAACACTCTTGCACAGAAACTCAGCATCACATCAAATTCAACAATTCAAATGATCATCCATGTAATATTCGTTCATCAATAGAAGGTTTGACACACGACATCTTTCTACCATTTTGTTCACACAATTGCTTTGGTTGCAGCCCCTCACCAAACATCCAAATATTTTGAGCACCCCCTCCATCCCAATTCTTCATTATCTTCCCCATATGTGATATGCAAGCAAATGTATCATGTTAAATAAATTTAATTTCTTATTCATTTGAATTTAATTTGTTAAGAGGAATTGAATTATTATTTGATCAAAAGGATAAGTATTATTTTGAATTTAAACTGTTTAGAAGGATAATTATTTTTTGAATTTAATTTGTTTAATTAATATTTACACCATATTAAAAATTCGTTAATTAAATTTTTAATCCAATCATGACTTGCCACTTGGCGCGGTTTTTAGAAAAAAAGATTAAGTATTGATTTGGATTTGATTTGTTAAGGATAATCATTCATTTAAATTTAATTTGTTTAATTAATAGTTACATTAGTTTTTATAGATTAAAAAGTAGTGAATTTAATCCCTAACTCAATCATCTCGCGCCACTTGGCGCACGCAGAGCGACTCTCACGAAAAGTCGCCCTGCAATACTATATAGTATAGATATAGCCTCACTAGTCTTTTTCTTTCCCCATATAAAAACTGCATACAAATTTTGACACTTGAGAAATGATTTTCTTTTGAATTGACACTAAAACTTTGAATCCGGTGGTTAGCTCTGTTAGGGATTTTCAAAATAAATGGGTATATTTTTTTGGTATTTTTTGCAAAACATTCCTTGTTCCTAGAATGCTTACATTGAAAACTTGAGAGACATTTGGATATGACTCTATCCAAGGGGTATGAATTAATGTTGGAGATTACAAAGTTAATTGAAAGGTTGTGACTTTTATTTATTCAAAGAGATGTAACATTTATTAATTAAAAGGTAATGATTTTTATTCTAAAAGTTGTGACTTTTATTAATTAAAAGCTTAATGACTTTTATTCTAAAAGTTGTGAACTTTATTAATTAAAAGTTTAAACTTATAAGAGATGTGTCTAATTACTAAAGGCATGACTATTTGAATATTTGTGACTATTTAATTAGTGTTGCACTAAAAGTTGTGACTTTTATTAAATGGATAGTTGTGACTATTGAAATACAATTCTATATTAAGAGTTGTGAATTAAAAGTTGTAACTTTTGTTAAATAAAGCTGTAACTTTTCATTGCATCTATAAATTGAAAAATTATGACTTTTCAATTATACCCTTAAACCATCTATAAATACAAGCCTTCTCCAACACAATTACTAACTTAAAAAGAAATTTTTGGCCATTCTTTCTCTCAAAAGGCTCTAATATTTTGAAAGCATTTAATCCAAGTATTGTAATTCTGCATAAATCATACTTGGTGATTTTCTGGTTCTTCTTTATTTTTACTACGCAGCTATTCTATCCGTTTCCGTTTGTGCAAACGTAAACGGAAAGAACATAAGTTCGTCTTCGCTATATCTTGAAGGCAAATTTGCTATAATCCGGTGCACACCATCCGATGGGAGCAAATATTATTTTTAGGAAAACAACGCCGTAACGCTCCTCAAAAGGTTGTTTTTATTTTCGTGTATTGCAGTAGATTTCATCGCCAACATTCACATTCCAAAAGAGAGATTTTCAACAACAAGCTCTTCCTCTTTCTATTGCCAAGGCTTTCCCAGAAGATTATTTCTACTTAAAGATCACTGACAAAGTGATTACTCCAGGCATATTAAGACAGGCTTAAAAATCCTGAAGATCACATTCTTAGTACGTTGACATTGTCAAGGAGGAAGAGAGAAAGATGGTTCACTTTTGACTATAATTCTGTTTCTTACACTCAATGGTTACCTGGTATCATAGAAGGGGCTGGAGCAACTGAAATAGGTTTCAAATGATGATGATGATGATGGCGATGATGTCTTGGAGGGGTACTAGTGCTAGGGTCGGTCACGGCACCTAAAAAGTGAAGAGTTGCAACATCAGGGAAAAGCCATGACAATTGAAGAACCACCAACAATAGCGCTACCGTGTAAATGCTAAGTGTAAAAGTCGGAAAGGAATGAGTGCAAAAAGGTCAGACTACTGACTATACTGGGTACCTTGATGCAATGGAGAAGGAGCAGGTAAACTCGGTGGTTCCGGCAAAGGCTTGAGCAATGGCATAGGGGGTGCTACTGATGGAGCAAACGACCCACTCATTGACATAGACCTCCCTGCAAATAGAAAACAGCTTTTTATAGATAAAGGACCAATATATTGCCCGTGTTACCTACTGAGTTATATTTTAAACACCCATCCATATATACCAACAAAAATAGCAACATGGTGCCTCTTAACAGTGTGGAGACATCCTGCATTGTGGTTGCCGAAAGAGTATAGCTAAACATAAGACCACGTACAGAAAAGCAAAGTATCAGCCCATCAGAGATGATAACCACAAGTTCCGTAGTTGTGAATTCAACAAAGAGATATACTTCCCCAGTTATAAATCGCCAATCTGGATAAATTTCCCTAAAACTGGAGATGAGAACCAAATATAGCTCAGGTTTCTTGTACAATCAAACCCGAATATTAGAATACCCTGGTATATACTCCAAATCCACCAACCAACTCAACAATTGCGAAATTGTTCTATCAGTTTTCGACTGTTCAATATATAGCCTCGAGAGAGAGAGATCAGAGCTCCCTTGGTGTAACTTCGAACGTCTGCTTGGTTATCAGTAAAACGTAGTCAAAATAACTTGTAACTCGAAGCCTACTTTCGTAACCTAACAATGCATAAAAATACAAATCCAAAACAAGACCAAAAAGAGACTATATAATCTGATTACCGAAGCTAGAAGAAACCAAAGTGAGCAGCAGAATACGAAGAAAACAGAGAAGCATCAGCGTTGGCATCTTCACTCTTCAGAATGCAACTCACGCACACCATCGTCAGAATCCAATACCGCCGAGCTCAAATGCTTCGCTGGAGTCTCGCCGGATGACACTAGGGTTCCAGTGAAGCTCGCGTTCGCGGCGGCCCGGCTCGTTACCTCCTTCTCTTGTCAAAACAAGAGATTGCATGGCTTTGAGTGCGAGAGCGGGACCTAAGAAGCATGAGGTCGATAAACCCTACCTAAGGACAACAATGCAGGTGAGGGTGTAGATCCATGAGATGCGGCGAAGATCTGAAAGTAGACAGAAAACAGCTAAAATGTATATATATGTGTATACGTATACGTAGACAGAGAGACGAGAGACAGAGAAAGAGAGAGTAATGAGTGGAGAGGGAGTGGTAGATCTTGAGAAAGGGGGTTTTGGAAGAAGAAAGAAAAGAACAAAGGAGTAGATCTTGGAAGCGAGAGTTGAAGAAAATTGACAAGAAAGTGTGGTAGGAGAGAGAGGTAGAGGGGTCGCTTTATTGCCGGAACTGCCGGTGACGCTCGGCACTCGTGCTTTTGGCACTACATGTTTGTCTGAACCACGCTCCCATACACGCGTGTAAGCGTCCATTAGTCACGTGAGATTTTAATTCACCTTATATTGAGATTTTATTTAAAAAATTACTATCGTCCATGTATAATATGTAAAAGGTATATTTTAGTATTTCTAAAATATATATTGATATTCATTAATATATGTTAATATCTATAAATAATGTACTGATGATCATATATATCTAATATTATGTGAATATTATTCATTATTTAGTGAATAATAATTAACAAGATCCTCTATTTAATTATGAACAGTATGTTATTAAGAGAAACTAATGACAACGATTTTTTACTAAAATGCATTTCATTTACTTTATATCAATTCGGAATCAAATTTCAAGTTTGGGAGGGTTGAGATTTTTTTTTAAAGAGAAAATAAACCGAATGTAATTTTGAGGAGTCAAAATACAATTTTTTTTTAAATTTATACCTGGATCATAAATATTTTTGAAATTTTTAAATAGTTCCGTCCTTGGTCTTGGATGCATATATTATATATATGTTTAAAAAATTGAACTATTACTTTAAATTCAAAACATATAGATTTTTTCTTATTTATCAAAGACCGATAGCGACATCAAGCTTATATCCTTCCCAATTTAAGGGATAATTTAAAACAACTGGCATTCCTCTTTTTACGACCAATTTTTTTAAAAAAGAATGTTAGTATAATTTTATAATTCGCGACGGTCAAAATTCAACATAGATATGGGTGTTTTTTTCTCCATAAAATAGACACTTAAACGTAGGAGTGGATATTAGTACTATTAAACAAATCTTTGTGTTGAATTTACTATTTCTTGATATACAAAAATATTTAAATCACCCTATTCTCCTGCAATCAAATGAATTCCCCATGTGCTTCCATGTTAAATATGATGATTTAATGGCAAATATCCTAATTTTATATTATTTTTATATAGTGTGTCACATAACTTGTATATTTAAAATAAGGTGTAAAGGTCAATTTCATGAGTTTTGATTTATGTGTTCAAATTATAACACCCTCTTTTCATGAGTTTTGATGTGCAATGGTAAGTCTTATGGATTTTGATCTATGTGTTCAAATTAGCGAGTCTCGTGAGTGTGTAGCATACTGTATAGGCATTATGTAAAATATGATATATTAGTAGCAGAAAACTTAACTTTCTTATACCGAACTACCAAGTCAATGACCTTGTATTTATCTTTCTCCCTCTTGACTCTACATTTTTCTTTGCTTTTATTTCCACCATTGACAATGTAACGCCTCGTTATTTCTATTATTTGTTAATTAAATAAAAGTAACACATTTCATAGTGGAATAATATTTTTCTTTAATTAAAACGGTTCAATTCCAAAAATATTAGTATCTGTTCGTAAAACAACCGACCCCAATGATCAAGTTCAATAAATAGTTTCAAAATTCAATACTCAAACCTTTAATTGTTTTCAAACAAAAACCTAAACTAGGGACATCATAGGTACTTGTCAAATGACCGTTACTAATACAACCATGCTCAATCCACCTCATGAGCTTGCTCCATCTCAACCTGTTTCTTGGTACATGGCGTGAAATATTAGGGATAATAATTTGCTCCATAGGTGACAACATTCAGTAGAACCAAACAGTACCCATAACTTATAAACACATGCATATAATCTCCAAAAAGCGTGAGAACAATTAATCATACAACATCATGCAATATCATGCATAAGTTTTTTCGTATTTAGTATTTTTTCATTTATATTCCTCTTGTTCGATGCTCCCATGCACCAGGCTCCCAAACATGATTATAACGACCTATTCCCGCCTTGTAAAATATTGTTCGTTTTTACCGTCAAAACCCCATAGACTTCCTAGTAGGTCACCCATCCCTGGATTGATCTAGGATAAACACGTTTAAATGCGAAGTTTCATTAGGTTTTGGCGTCATCACGACTTTAAAAGTCCTTGTACAATGAAGGTTCATGATCTTATAAATACTACCAAACTTACATATACCAAGCGATGTGGAACCCTTGGCCACCCATCTGGATGTCCCACTGGGACTCCATCTCCCAGATGCCAGCCTTGGCGCCACAACCTAGCTGAGGTGTCATAATCTCCCCCACTTAAGAACACATGTCCTCGTGTGGGGCCGAGATTTGTTCCATATTTTTTGTTGGTGTAGACTCTAATATCATTTGTAACAACCCACTCATACCTTGTACAATATTATCCACTTTTACTGTCCAAACCCCATGGACTTCCCAGTAAGTCACTCATCTCTTGATTGTTCTAGGATGAGCACGCTTAACTGTGAAGTTCCATTGAGTTTTGGCACCATCACGGCTTTAAAAGCCCTTGTACAAGAAAGGTTCATGATGTTATAAATACCACAGAACTTGCATCTACCAAGCGATGTAAGACTCTTGACCACCCATCCGAACGTCCCACTGAGACTCCATCTCCCAGATGCCGCCCTCACAACCTGGTTAGGGTGTCACAACAATACTCCCAACCGTTAAGCTATCGTGCATCCCATTTACAAGGGCGTGACACGGCTCAAGCACTAATACGACTCACTAATATCGCACGACACACTAGCACTAATATGGCTCATGGACATCCCCTTCCCATTCCATGTCATTCCGTGCAATGTTCATTGATGCTCCATGTTTCCTTTATATCAGGCTCCCGAACATCATGTATCACGTATGGGTCATGACACAACTCACAGACATTGGTACGGCTCGTGAATATCATCAATTCCCCCTTAAGCCTCATTACCTCTGTAATAATTAATTGTGATTATCTCTTGTTATCATCTCAATAAGATCATCTAACCTTGTCATTTCATTGGATTCCAATTTCAAAACCGCATGACATGATCATCAACAATGCATCACGCAATAAATATCACATGCGGATCCGAAATAATTCCAACATAAACTGAAATTTATGTCACATGCTTCGTCCATGGGTACTTGATCACAAATTAGCCTCAGAAATCAACAATCCGTCAAACAATCATATAATATTAATATAGACAATGGATCAACACATAAAATTATAAATCCAGTTTACTTGGGGTTTAAATTCAAACCCAATTAAACACCCATTAACTGCCATATCAATACATCAAAACATGAATATAATTTCTACACACGTAATACACCTAAGATGGTTATATACTTAGGATTTCAGTTCAAATCTCTTACGCATCAGTCAAGGATTCAATATGTGATCTACACAACATGCATGTTTAAGATATCTATATGCAGAGATCAAGTTTTGTTACGCTACATTTCTTCCGGCCCAAAAAATTAATAATCGTAATCTCACAATGATCACCGCACATCGCACTACCGCGCAAATCAGTACACAAACATCAATACATATTATTAAGTAATAAAATAATAAAATAACAAAACCAACTACATAAATAAGAAGAAGAGAGGAGAGATGAATGAGAAAGAAGAGTAATAAAGTGTGGTAAAAAGGGAGAGAGAGAAAGAGGAGGGAACGGAAGAAAACCCGAGAGAGGGATAGAGGAACGGGAGTAGAGTAGAAGAGAGAGAGATACATAAATAAATAAATAAATATATGTATGTGTGTGTGTGTGTGTATATATATATAGCGAGAGCGAGAGAGAGAGAGAGAGAGAGAGAGGGGGGGCGCGTGCGAGAAGGGGAGAGAGAAAGATACCTACTCAAAATGAAGAAATGTTATAGCGAGAGAGAGAGAGAGGGTGCCGCGTGCGAGAAGGGGAGAGAGAAAGATACCTACTCGGAATGAAGAAATCTTGCGAAATGTAAAACTATGAAATTCGACGAAAAGCGAAAATCGAAAAGGACGAGGGTCATATACGGGGAGGAAGGGAAAGAATTCTAATCCGATTAGGATTTGAAAAGAAAGTCAAATCAAATAAAGATTCGATAGTTCAATTTTGTTCACCTTCCACCGTTTGAGAGCACTTTGAGACCCCACTTCAAAGATCGAAATCATCTATTTTGTTCTGATTTAGTTTTTTAGTTATCACAAAAAATTCAACCCAATCAAATATCGGTAAGTGCTTTATCTAAAAATTTAAATTTTTCCTTCAAAACTTTTAATATTTAAAGTTTGAAGACTATATTTTTAGATAAAATAGTTATCGATATCTGATTGAGCTGAATTTTCTCGTGACAACTAAAGAAACTAATTAGAATAAAATAGATGATTTTGATCATCGAAATAAAATCTCGAAATGATCCAAACAGCGAAAGGTGAACAAAGTTGAACTTAGGATTCAATCAACCGAATGATTATCAACTTTGATAAATATGAATAAAATAATTAAGAAACAAGGGAACGTAATTAAAAATAATATACTCGGGTAAATACGTCTCAATCAAATAAATCTTCAGAAGGTTCAACGTACCTAGACACTCCCCCTAAAAGGATAATTACGCTAATAAAATACTAAATAACCACCAAGAAAATGTACAAATCAAATTTATTAATTACAATATTAAATACCCACGAATTATTGAATTGTCACAGATAACCTTCATTCTCTATACAATTAGCAATACCAGCAAAGCAACCATTCCCTAGCTTGAACTATTCCACCCACTACATCAACTGTCATCTCACTTTCCACACTGCTTTGCAACTTCGACTGTCAAATCAAACAGGCTTTAAGTCTATCCCAAACCTCTAGAGGATTGCGTGTAGGGGCGGCCCCGCAAGCCCTGTGGCTCGTGTAATCCCCCAGCACGGCGCAACAAAAATTTTGTTTTCATAAATATAGGAAAAATAATAGAAATTCACTGGAAAAAAATTATTATTAATGCTAAGTGGGAAATCAAACTGAAACCGAGTTTGGACAACCCAAATATCAGAGTCGACACTGATTGCGTGGCATCCTAATACCATATTATTATAGAGATAAAGTAGTACGCAACAACGTACAAGTAAACACTACGGTTGTAAATGAAATTATATGTATTGGTGACTGAAATAGCATTTGTCGAGGATGGGTAACTGGTGTGAGCAAGTATTTTTTATTTATTTATGGAGGTTGCACACAATGAAGGCAACAAAGGAGTGGTTGTTAAGCGATTTGAACAAGGGATATATGTCGCGTGTGAGCGGCAAATGTAAGTAATTCTTAGTGATCATTTGCCGATTTGATTGAAAAGGAAGGAGTTTGACGTTTTTAAGAGTACTCTGTGAGTGGTCAACCATTGGCCCAATTATAAAAAAAAATGTCTAGAATGGTGTTTTTGGCATTGGTGATAAAATAGAGGGGCTTGCAATCTCTCTTAAATTTACTACCTGTATGATTTTAATGTAAATCTTGATGAACAAGTGATGCAGTGAAAAGGTTTAGTATTTTAGATACATGGCATTCAATTTACACAAAAACATAGTCATGGTGCAGTTTTTGTGCAAGGTTATTATGTATTGAAATTTTTGGAATAAATAATGGAGGTGGAGGAAATTGGGTAAATCACAATAATCTACTGGGTAATGGTAGTGATATAAATGAGTTTTGATGTGTGTCAATCTCCATTTGCTAACCCTTTTTTTAAAAATTCTGTATATATAAAAATACATGTATTCTATATTTTATTGAATTTGTTTGATCCATTGATCACTTAACATGTTGTTCAGTGCAAGTTTAGGGGCAAAATAAAATCGTGAAGGGTGTTGATCTTGCTTGGGGTTGAGCTGTATGTTTTAGCACCTTGATTTTCAAACGTGCTATAGTGGCACGCAATGGTATCTTGCTTCTGTGTTCGTATTGCGAGCAAGGAACGAAGGAGATATGTATTGACAAGGTGACTCAATGGTGTTAACTTAGTATTGGCACTAGTCCCTTAGATAAGAGTCAATTATGGCGCATATGAAGGTTTAAAAGATTGGACGTGTGACACCTCAGTTAGACTGTGGTTTTAGCTATGAGGCCGGCGTCCGGAAGATGGAGTTTCAGTAGGATGTCCGGATTGATGGTCAATGGTCCCACATCACTTGATGAATGTAAGTTCGGTGGTATTTATAAGATATAAACCTTTCTTGTACAAGGCTTTTTAAAACTGTGATAATGCCAATACCAAATGGAACTTCACAGTTAAGTGTGCTCGCCCTGAAACAATTCAAGATGAGTGATCTACTGGAAAGTTCATGGGGTTTGAGCGACAAAAGTGGACAGTATTGTACAAGGTAGGAGCAGGTCGTTACAAATAGTATCAGAGTCTGCACCAACAAAAAATGTGAAAAGGCGCCACATGAGGACGCGTGTTCCTAAGTGGGAAAATTGTGACACCCCAGTTGGACTGTGATTTTAGCTGTGAGGTTGGCATCCAGAAGATGGAGTCTCAATAGGACGTCGGATGGGTGGTCAATGGTCCCACATTGTTTGGTAGATGTAAGTTCGGTGATATTTATAATATTATCAATCTTCCTTGTACAAGACCTCTTAAATCCGTGATGACGCCAATACCAAATGAAATTTCACAGTTAAGCACGCTCGCCCTGAAGCAATCCAGGATGGGTGACCTACTAGGCAGTTCATGGGGTTTGGGTGGCAAAAATAAACAGTATTGTACAAGGCGGGAGCGAGTCGTTACAGGACGTCAATGTTAAAGTGGCAGTAGGCTTGTGGGATCAATTCAATCAATGATTGTGGGCTAAGACACTTGGGCTATATTGGATTTTGTACTAGGCTAGGTTGGGTTGACTTATCATGGACTAGGGCCACTAGGCAGTTCTTCTGGATTTGGACAAATGTCTCAAGTGGTTGACAACAATAGCTACCAACCGTTAAGCCAAGTAGTTACCAACAATTAGTAGGATTTGTGTGCTGATAGACTCTCTTTTTGGGATTCAAGGAGGTTGTAGTGTATTTTTCTGTAATGCGCGTGTAGTGCGGGCAAAACGACGTAATTTTGTCAAATATGGCCTTGAAACTACATCATTTTAATTTATTGTGCAAATTTTTATCAACATGCATGGAATCAAAACGAGATAGTTTCGAAGACAAAACGAGCAAAACTATGTCGTTTTGTTCGCACTACACATGCACTATAGGGAAGTGCACTACAACTCCCTCAAATCTCTCTTTTTGTCTAGCACAACCTAGAGCAGTTGGAGGTGTCAACTACAGATCTTGATAATTATGAGACATGTGCATGACTTATAGCGCGTCTGTAGTCATGTTTTTTAATTGAAACCTATATATTGGGCATCGATGGTGTGTTTTAAGTTAGAGATTTCTCCTGTATATTAAGTGCTTGGGATTTCCTTTGTATTCTTGCTTAGTATTAAAGGTTGGGACAAATTTCTGTACACTATCAAGTGTTTTCAGATGTGATTACCTTTTAATCGTGAGTGATAGATTGACCAAGTTCTATTGCAGTTTAGTGACATAGCAAACAAAACTTCGGGAGTGAAATTTGACCTTGCGATAATGTGGACGGGGACAAAATACGGTTGCCACCTTTGACTACACGAGAAACGTTGTCAACAAAACCAGCGATGATATTCTGTTAATTAAAAAATGAGGGATAAAATTCGAAAGAAACTAACTTAAAGGGTCAAAGTGAAAATCAGGGAGGTAAAAGTTGTAAATTACCCGAGTTTTTATCCACTGCGTCTAGACTCCATTAGGTTTGACGATGCAAATTGTGATGGAAAGCGATTAGACGGCGTCTATTATAATGTTCGTTAAATAATTCCCCCAAAACAACGTCTTCTTGCTATTTGAAATCAAATCAGGAAAAGGTCTGCATTTATTACACACAGCAGGGGAGGGAGAGAGGGAGACGGAGAGAAATATTACCATAATTAGGGTTTCTGCGGATGTTTCTCTGTGCACTTCCCGGAATTATCTTGCTGCGAAGGATATGATGGGGCGTTCTCCGTTTGACGATGCAAATGGAAGCTCATATCCTTCGTCACAGTCTCCAATCCATCAAAGGTTGCGATATTCTGTCAATTTTATTGTTTGCTTCCGATCCGAATTTGACAGATTGTGCTATAAGAACAATTATTCTTATTGTAGATCGGAAATTTAGAATTTGATTCAATTTTGATTGGATCAGATCGGTGTCTTGTGGGACTGTCCCTTTTTAATTTTCCGCAACGGTGCAATTTCCACGGCGGACATGGAAAATGAAACTTTGAAAAGTCGTCATTACGTTTCACATGTTTGTTTTTGTTTTGCTCTCCGATAATGTTTTCATGGTTGTTATTTCCTATAAACAAATGGAATTACCGTTTAAATGCTAAGTAGTGGTTCCTGTAATTAGTGGTCATATTCGAGTGAAGCTAGGATATGGAGAAATTTGTCAAATATATTGTAGGATGGGAAATATAGTTTTTTTCCAATCCGAAAATCAGATTGGAATTTTTTTTTAAGTTTGGACCGTAATTCTATTCGGATATAGGGTATATCTGGTGCCGTCAGGGTGATTACTACATATAATAGTATTGGTTAGTTATTTTACCTGGTCTTTTAAAGTGACTAGCAGCCGGTGCCCACGCAATGCATGTGCGCGTAGGCTTAGACGAAAATATATGCTTAGTGACTCGTAATGTTGAACTCAAGATATGAAAAACTTCAAAATCCAGGAAGAGGTGATGCATAGAAACTTTTATTTAAAAAGATAACAAAATAAAATATGTAAAATAACTTGTAAATTCATAATATAGGGAATGAGACCATACGAAAGCCAAATAATTGAGTGGGTAAGAAACTATGTAATTAGTTGCATTAAGATTGAAATGATGAATCTTGAATGTAATTGAGGAATGGAATTAGGAAACAATTTAAACATGAAATTGGTGTGTTACGTGCGATAAAAAAACACAACAACGTAGTAGGTTAAAGAAAGAATGGAGACAGATCTATGGTACCAAATAACCTTAATTGCATAACTAAATATGATGTTTGGTGGAGTGTGTTTGAGTTGAAGGGTTATACTTACTCTATGAGAAGTTAGGTTAAATCTTCTGTCGGGTCTACATTTCAATCTGTATTCAACTCTTTTGCAAAAATCTATCCCATAGATGTAGAATAGAAAAATTATTAGTGCAATGAATGAGAAAGTCCAATGCCAGTGCAAGACTTGTGGATGGTACGTACCTCGTCACAATCTTGCATATCTCTTAGTATGCTTGTATTTTGTATTTAAGGCGTAGCATGTAAAATTAATTTTTGGTGTAAAATTAGTGAGTATAGTTTGTTGGCTAAATTTAGTAAAAGAAAATTTTAGTGAAAGCGGGAAAAAAGCTTTTAGCTGATGTACATCTTTGTTGTCCTCAATTCGTCTATTTTCACTATTGAAATGAGCTACTATTATTAGGTAGTGTGAGCAACGACAACGGACTCCATTAATTCCTCTGCGGTCTTGTTGTTCAACTTAACAGTAAGCAACGACACCACAATATTTTACGGCTGCAATAAATAGAAGAAAATAATCATCTTTACACATGAACTTATGTTTAAGAAGTACATGATTCCAACTCAATAATGCACAAAAAAATCCACTTATCTATACTGCTCAACAAACATACTACAAAATAATTTGTATTGCACTAAATACACATAAAGTATGAGATAAAATAATCCTCCTATTAGAATTAGCAATATAATTACTAAACGCGCAAAAATATGTGAAACCTATTCCAGTTTATCAAGAATTACATGACCAAAATTTGGTGGCGCAAGTGCAGCAATTTTCAGATAATGAAACAATTGGAGGTGACCTATTTCAAGACTGTAAAGGTGGCATTCAGAGGTAGGAACAAAGATAAGTGATTCTCAAAAAAGATTATCATAAATGATGATGATGTTACCGTTGTTCTAAATTGCACGGTAACTGTTGTAGCTGATTCCACTGCTATGGACGCAAAAAATTAGCCGAAAGTAATGTATTTAGTTACTCGTAAGAAGAGCAGCAGTTTTGTTTTTTCTAATTGTGTGATTGTGTAAACGTGTCACTATAAAAAATTATTATATAGATTTAAACATTTGACCGTTTCACATTTCGACTTTATTTGAAGATTTAATTACTTTAGGAATGTATTATCTGAATTTGTTTTTAAAATTTTCTTTTAAGATTAACAGTTTCAAAACCGATTCAAAGATACTAATAGTGCCTTTGAATAAAAACAGATTCAAAAAAAATTATACATGGGCCAAGTACAAAATCACATGAGTGATGTGTAGGAGATGAAAATAATGGATCCAGAGAGAGAGAGAGATAGAGAGAGAGTACATGGTGATAGGTGGCATTGTTGAGAACTTGAGATGGCAAAAAGTGGTAAGAGGACTCCAATTAACTTCTCCGCTGCACGAATCCTTCGTGGAATTCCAATGAGTTCCAACCCTTGTAATTCTGCAATTCGTGTTTTTTGATTTCCGGCATCGTGGTAATAGGGGTAACTGCTGTGGCAGTTATGAATTTTGTTTGGTGAGTTACTATTTCACCCCTATAGTTATTTTTGGAATAATGTTAATGTTGTGTAAAAGATAAGTTAGTTAATGGTATTTTTGGAAATCACAAATGTGAGTCAGCCTCACAAATGTGTTCACACCAACTTGACTGTTGACTTTATATAATAGTATAGATATTAATTTTAACCAATTCCATTAGATACCAGTTGATTTCTTATGCTTTAATCAGACCTTCTTCCTTCTCTTACTGACACTTTAGGTCTAAAAGACTAAAATGTACTGGCCACCTCTTCATTGTACTGGGTATTGCTGCCTTATGGTTAATGCCTTTACCTGATTTTTCACAACACTGTGTTATTTAGGTTTGTTAGCTGTCTGGGATTGCATTGTTTCCTTTCTTTATCCTAAATTGTTGTATTATAGAGTAGGGTCAGTTTGTTATGTTATTTGATGCCACTTCTCATTCAATGATAATTTGAAATTTGCAGTAGTAGAAATGTGTTTTCCTTGTTAGCACGGAGAGAGGTATCTCCTAGAACAAAGTGCTTGCCTAGATGGAATTGGGGGGTTACACCTAAACAGGATGCTGAATTTTCTTTGGTGTCTCTTCCTGAAACAGTGAGAGATGCAAAGCGTGGCCTTTTCTCATGGTATTTCCACACACTTTTCAGCATTATATTTTCCAGTTCTCATGAACATGTTGAGTTCTAGACACATTCCTTGGTAATGGATCAAACTCTTTTAATATTGCTTTCTTATGATTTCAGGGCTGAGGCAGAGTCTTTGCGGCATTTGTCAGCTAAGTATTGTCCTTTGATGCCTCCTCCAAGGTCAACCATTGCAGCAGCATTTAGTCCTGATGGAAAAACCCTTGCTTCAACACAGTAAGTTGTTTTTTTGCTTTGTGCTTCATTGGTCACATTGCATACCATTCTAGTTACATTTTTATGCTTTGTTGTTCTCAGTGGTGATCACACTGTAAAGATAATTCATTGCCAAAGTGGAAGCTGCTTAAAGGTATTGAGTGGTCATCGAAGAACTCCCTGGGTGGTAAGTTTTTTCGAGTTGTACAAGTACACATTGATTCGCCTGCCTTTGCTTTTCCTTGCACCAAATAACATGTTAGATTGTATTTATAATTACTTTGTTGACTATGTAAATAGTAGGCATATAATTAGGAGCCTATTTAGGGATTCAGTTAGAGATAAATTAGGGATTCACTCTGTACATTGTTCTATATATATTGTGCCTCCTCTTAGGAGAAGAATACACAGAAAATATATTTCTTAACATGGTATCAGAGCGGTAACGTACCTGCCGCCATATACTTCCGTTGCTGCCGCCGTACATCGTCGGCTTCTTTTTCCGTCGCCGTCATTGAGGCTTCTCCGACGCCGACGTCATTATCATCATCTCCATCCGGTTTCCATCGAACAGCACGCCTTTGACGCTGACTCCAGTCGGCTCGCCGTCGTTGAGGCTTCTTCGAGTAACCCAGTCGGCTCGCCGTTCCTCCTTCTGGCGCGCCGCCGTTTCCCGCACAAGCATCGACGGCCCTCGACGCCCGGACGCCCGACCCAACAGCATCGCTAGAGTCGTCGGCCTCGCTTCCTGCCGCGGCCGCAGAAGCGGCGCCGTGACCTCTGTTTCCGTCTCCGCCGTCCCATACGCCGCCCCTATACAGGAGAAGACTAAGGCCGCTGCAGCGCCGAGAAGACCGAAGAACGGTGCTGGTTCATTGCCGCTGAAGGTCCTGACCGTAGCCTCCGCCGTTCCTCTTCTGGTTTCTAGGGTTTGAACTTGGCTAGTTCATCGCCGCTGAAGGTCCTGGCCGTGGCCTCCGCCGTTCCTCTTCTGGTTTCTAGGGTTTGAACTTGGCTGGTTCATCGCCGCTGAAGGTCCTGGCCGTGGCCTCCGCCGTTCCTCTTCTGGTTTCTAGGGTTTGAACTTGGCGATCAGATCTGAGGAATAGTCTCCTGGTATTTATTCCTCTTTGCAAGGAATAGTCTCCTGGTATTTATTTCATCTACTGGGTTTGTTATTTAGTTAATATTTCTTTGTGTTGCACTATACCTTGATCAAGTATAGGGGTGGAATCGGTCTTAAGCCCAAAAGAAAGAAGATTTCTTTCATAACTCATAGTGGACCGTTGACACAACGAGTTCTCCCTTTGTGTCGTCTTTCCTCTAGTTAAGTTAACCCGTCGCGGGGTAGGGAAGTCCAGGTTTGCTTGCATTCTTTGCAATCGAGCGGCTCTGGCTGGAGGGCCCGCTGTCTAGACTGCATTTCGGGAGTTTGAAGACCATCCCATTTCAACCAAAAAGACAACCCTGTCAAAGATATCTAACCTTCCTTCCTTATGAGTGGAAATCCAATCCTGTTTTGTCTTTTTTGCATCAAAAAGAGCCAGCCGATAATTAGAATCTCTTCCCTTCCGAAATTTCAATTTGAAATTGTTCTCGTCAAGTGGGCTCCAAAGAAACAAGACATAATTCCTTTACGGCTTGTCGGATTCAGAGGGTTCAGAAAAGAAAGAGGAAAAAAATATTCAGGTTGAGGACAAGAATGGGACCAGTCGTATTACAACTCTTGGGGGTGCCCCACTTGATATTTGTCATGTTAAGTTGGATGGTACCAATTATATGGTTTGGGCTCGCACTTTTACTTTGGCTATTGAAGCACAAGGATTGTCTGAGTTTATTGAGGGCGCTGTTATTCAGCCCACTGAACCTGCTGAGTTGCGGAGATTTAAATCTAGAAAATCTTTGGTTATGACTTGGTTGTTTAATTCTATGAAATCTGATATTCGTCATACCTTCTTGTTTTTTGATACTCCACATAAGGTTTGGACAACTGCAGACCAAACTTATTCTCAGCAGGGTAATGATGCTCAGTGTTTTGATTTGAGGAAGAGGCTCCGGTCATTGGACCAACAAAATCGGTCTGTTGCTGCTTATTTTGCTGATTTGAATGCAGCCTGGCGGGAATTTGATCTTTATCAAGGGTTCCAGCCTGTGTGTGATGTTGATGCTGCTAACTGGCTGAAGAGAATTGAAAAGGAGCGTGTTTATGATTTTCTTGCTGGTCTTAATGGCGATGCTTATGATCCAATTCGTATGCTGGTGTTGGGTCGTGTTCCATTTCCTTCTCTAGGTGAAGCATATGCCATGGTACAGCGGGAGGAGAGTAGGAAGGCTGCTATGTTGCATACTCCTGCCCCTGATCGTTCAGCTTTGATTGCCACTCCTAAGGGTCAGTCTGGTACTAGCAGCGGCCCTATCTCTTCGGCACCGAGTGGTAAGACACAGTCTGGTACTAGCAATGGGTCAGTTCGGTGTGATTATTGCAACAACACCAATCATACTCGGGAGTTCTGTTGGAAGTTACATGGAAAACCTCCTTCTCGCGGGAAAGGGGGAGGCCGTAAGCGTTCTCCGTTTCAACCTCAGGCCCATGTTTCTGAGTCTGCAGTTGCTACTTTGCCTCATACTGAGTCTTAGGTGTTTTCTGATCAGCCTGGTGGATTTTCTCAGGGGGAAATGCAAGCTCTCAGGCGCCTTCTGACTCGGGCTGATTCTCCATCTACTATAGCTCCTACTTCTACCGCCACTCCATCCTCTTCCAATTTTGCTCACACAGGTATTCCAGCTAAGGCATTTACTGCTTCTTCTGCCATTCCTTGGATTATAGATTCTGGTGCTTCAGACCACATGACAGGTTGTTCCTTTGTATTTGATTCTTATACTACTTGTTCAGGTAAGGATAAGGTCCGAATAGCGGATGGATCGTTCTCTGCTATTTCAGGGAAAGGTTCTGTCAACTATTCTTCCTCAATATCTTTTTCTTCAGTCCTACATATTCCCAACTTTGCTACTAACCTTTTGTCTGTTAGTAGTCTTACTCGTTTTGCCAATTGCTCATTGACATTTTTTCCCACTCATTGTGTCTTTCAGGAACTGGATACGGGGAAGGTGATTGGCAGTGGTAGAGCACATGATGGCCTCTATTACCTGGAATCTGCACCTTGTCCCCCTCAGCAACCCATATCATGTGGTTCAGCTCTGCAGGCAGATGTGAGTCCAGCTCTTTCTATGTTACATCATTGGCATCGAAGATTGGGTCACCCTCATTTGGGATTTTAGCGAAGTTGTTTCCTAGTTTAATAAAGTATTGTTCTCAGAGTCAGTTTTTTTGTGAAGCCTGTGAGCTTGGTAAACATAAACGTTCTTTTTATGCACCCATTAATAAGAGGAGTGATTCTCCGTTTATGGTTATTCATACTGATGTCTGGGGACCTTCACCTATTACTTCTCTTAAATGTCATAGATGGTTTGTCACTTTTATTGACTGTTATTCTCGTGTTACTTGGGTGTATTTACTTAAGTCAAAAAATGAGGTTTTTTCTTGTTTTCGCTCATTTCATGCCATGGTGCGTACTCAATTTGATGTAAATGTTAAAATTCTCCGTAGTGATAATGGTACTGAGTATATAGACGGGCGTTTTAGGGCATTTCTAGATGAGCATGGTATTCTTTTTCAGACGACTTGTGTTGACACTCCACAACAAAATGGAGTTGCTGAACACAAAAATCGTCATCTTGCTGAAGTTGCTCGCTCTCTTTTGTTCACCATGAATGTTCCAAAATATTTGTGGGGAGAAGCGATTTTGACAGCAACTTATCTTATCAACCGTATGCCTTCTAGTGTCCTTACCTTCAAAACTCCTATAAAGTGTCTTCCTCGCAGTTATCGGGTCACAACACTTCCCCTCCGAGTGTTTGGATGTGTGTGCTTTGTCCATGCCCCACATCCCTCTGGGGGTAAGTTAGGTCATAAGGCCCATAAGTGCATTTTCATTGGGTACTCTCCTACCCAAAAGGGCTATAAGTGTTATGATCCTCATTCTCGGAAGTTCTTCGTTTCTATGGATGTCACTTTTTGGGAGACAGAGTCTTTTTACTCCCCATCTCTTCAGGGGGAGACTGGTCAGGAGGAAGAGATGGCTTCCTTTTATACTGGTGAGGGGGAGCAACCCTTGTTTTACACTCATGGTGAGGGGGAACTGGGAGATCAATCGGGAAAGGAACAAATATCTGCTGACTCAGAAACGCATGACATTAGGGGTGATATTGAGGAACGGAGACAACGGCTGCAAAGAACTGACCTAAAGACCTTTGCTAGACGGGGTAAAGAAAGGCCCACATGTGTTGTACCACCTTGTCATTCACAGCCTCCAACTCCAGTTCCAAACGTCCCAGCTGACTCATCCGGTAATGAATCTTTTCTCTCTGCTGACTCTTCTAGTAGTGACTCTTCTCTTATTGAACCTCCTATTATTGACAATCGCCCAATTGCTCTTAGGAAAGAAAAGAGGTCATGTACTCTACATCCAATATCCCAGTTTGTTTCCTATGATCGTTTATCTTCTTCATATCGTGCTTTTGTTTCGTCTCTTTCTTCTATATCTATTCCACAGAATTGGCAGGATGCTTTTGTTATACCTGAGTGGAAAGGAGCTATGGTAGAGGAGATGACAGCTTTGAGGAAGAATGGTACTTGGGATCTAGTATCACTTCCTGGAGGAAAGAAACCGGTGGGATGTAAATGGGTGTTTACTATAAAGCACAATGCTGATGGTACAGTTGAGAGATACAAAGCCAGACTGGTTGCCAGGGGATTTACTCAAACCTATGGTATTGACTATGAGGAGACTTTTGCTCCGGTAGCAAAAATGAATTCTGTGCGGGCTCTCTTGTCTTGTGCTGCCAACATGAATTGGCCTCTTCTACAGTTTGATGTAAAGAATGCATTCCTCCATGGTGATCTGGAGGAGGAAGTGTATATGGCCATACCACCGGGTTTTTCTTCCCCTGCCATTGAGGGAAAGGTTTGTAGGTTGAAGAAGGCACTTTACGGGCTCAAGCAGTCACCTAGAGCGTGGTTTGGCAGGTTTTCAAAGGCTATGCTTGGTTTTGGGTACAAGCAGAGCCATGCCGACCATACTCTATTCACCAAGAGGAGTGCTGGTAAGATTGCTGTCCTTATTGTTTATGTTGATGATATAATAATGACAGGCAATGATGAGGAAGAGATCCATAACCTTAAGTCTCGGTTAGCACAAGAATTCGAGATTAAGGATTTAGGATCAATGAAATACTTCCTTGGAATGGAGGTAGCAAGATCAGATAGAGGCATCTTTATCTCTCAACGAAAGTATATACTTGATCTGTTGGAAGAAACAGGTATGTTGGGCTGTAAACCTGCAGACTTGCCTATTGAGGCAAACCATCACCTGAGTGGAGATATGGGGGAGCATACTGATAAGGAGAGGTATCAGCGACTTGTGGGTCGACTGATATATTTAGCTCATACCCGACCAGATGTTTCTTATGCAGTTGGTGTTGTTAGTCAGTTTATGCATGATCCTCGTACTCCACACCTGGATGCAGTTTATCGTATTTTGAGGTATCTCAAATCAGCTCCAGGAAAAGGGATTTTGTTCTCTAATCATGGTCACTTTCGGTTGGAGGCATTTACTGATGCTGACTGGGCTGGATCTGTGGATGACAGTCGGTCCACCTCTGGCTACTGTACCTTCCTTGGAGGAAATTTGATTACTTGGCGAAGTAAGAAGCAATCAGTGGTTGCCAGATCTAGCGCAGAAGCTGAGTATAGGGCTATGGCTCATGGGGTTTGTGAGCTCTTGTGGATTCAAACCCTGTTACGTGATTTTGGTCTTTCTGATAGTGGCCCGATGAAACTCTATTGCGATAATAAAGCTGCCATTAATATTGCTTACAATCCCGTTCAGCATGATAGAACAAAGCACATAGAGATAGACAGACACTTCATCAAGGAGAAGCTGAGCGCGGGTGTGATATGTATGCCGTTTGTGAAGTCTGGAGACCAGTTGGCCGACATCTTCACAAAAGGGCTGGGTAGCAAGAGTTTATTCCCTATCGTGTTCAAGTTGGGCATGATCGATATCTTCGCACCAACTTGAGGGGGAGTGTTAGATTGTATTTATAATTATTTTGTTGACTATGTAAATAGTAGGCATATAATTAGGAGCCTATTTAGGGATTCAGTTAGAGATAAATTAGGGATTCAGTTAGAGATAAATTAAGGATTCACTCTGTACATTGTTCTATATATATTGTGCCTCCTCTGAGGAGAAGAATACACAGAAAATATATTTCTTAACATAACATAATATATTATATTAGCATCTTGTCCGTGGGAGATTTGTGTAGAAGAAGCAAAATTTCACATCATTGTTGGCATGTAAAAACTCATTTCAACTTGACAAATTCTTATTCTAGCTACTTGAAGTTCAGTGGCGAGAACCAGGATTTTATTACAGGGGTGCTGCAGGAGAGAAAAAAACACTAGAGGAATATGACATTGTAGGTGGTTACAAATTTTTGAACTTTTTTTTTTTGCAGTTTTAGAGTGAAAGGTTCATCTCATTCGGGGTCTATGTGAAAATTAATATCATCAAATAAATTTGTAAAGGTCATATATTATTTGGTGTATCAAACAAAGCAAATAAAATTGTGTACCTACACTACATTAGTTGCCTGCATACAATTTGGACTAACTGATAGACAAACAATTTATGTTGAAGTTATATCTTTGAAAAGATGAATAAGAGATCATTACTCAAGTATTTCAAATGGTAGGAGGTGCCATGGCACCCCCTGCATTACACAGAGTTCCGCCATTGTTGAAGTGGTCAATATTGGTTCTTTCCCTACTCCATATTTTGGTTTACTTTAATTCTTCAAAATTTAGGCCCAAGCATATCATTTTGGTACGAGATTTTTCTCTATGAAATATATAAGTTGACTATTTAAAGTATAGGCATCACACTAGAAAGTTCAATGAAGGTAGTAATTGAACAGCTGAAACTTGAAACGTACTAGATGGGAATTAAAATCAACTTGGCCATCATGAAGTGCGAATATTTCAGAGTGTAGACACATTGTCTTAAAAAATTAGCACTGAAACTTTAGGAAACAAGGGTGTAAACAGGAGGAGGTTAATGTGGTAACCAAGCTGTGACTGCTACACATGCATGCAAACAAGAAAAGATTTTATAGAGAGCCTAGCTGCCCTTACAGAGCGATTGGTCTTACTTCCTTCACTTACAGCTTTAGCTGTCCTTAGCCCTTCTCCCGCTTCCAGCCGTGGTGTCAAGCTGGACTTGTCTATTTCTCTATACCGGCTTGGAATCATGCCATTCAACAATTAGCCAGGAGATGTGGAACCAAAAGGAGCTGTGAATACACATTCCATCCAGTTTTGCTACAAAACTCTGGTCAGCCTTTTCTAGGTTGTTTTAATAAGCAGCTAATTATGGTCATCGAATGAAAAGGGAAGAAAATGCGAATTGATTATTAAGAATTGACAATCAATTTCAGTTTTTTCTTTGGTGGAATACTTAGATGCCTATAAAATATGGAATACAGGGTTTAACCTTTGAAGAACGCTGACAATATAGTACCATACCAGGAACCAATTTGAAGCCCTTTTTAGGTGATTCACGAGACAAGTATTACAATCCTTGAAGCTTCAAGCTATTGGAAGTATTTTAGTATAACCTTTAAACTCTAGTAAAGAAAAATTTATAAGAATTTAATGATACTACATCAAATAATTGTAGTTGATAAGTAGTCATAGTATAAGTAGACATCTTAATTTGGGTAGGCGAATGAAAGAATTCAGTTGCTTCGACGACGGGGTCAATTTGAGTTGAGTGTTAGGATTACAAATTCTGATTTACTAATTGAGATCACTGTTTTCTTGGCTTATGTCTTTACCATGTCATGCCGTGTCTTATGTGCTAATGGACTTCTATAGGTTAGATTCCACCCCGAGCATCCAGAAATACTTGCAAGTGGAAGTTTGGATCATGAAGTTCGTCTGTGGAATGCAAACACAGCAGAGTGCATTGGATCTCTAGATTTTTGTAATTTTTTCTCCTGATTCTTCTTCTTCTTCTTTGATTACACCGAATTGGGATCTTGATTAGTATCCTTTACAGACCGTCCTATTGCTTCCATTGCATTTCATGCTGAAGGGGAAGTCCTTGCTGTTGCTTCAGGTCACAAGGTGTTGATTCTTGACTTCTCTTACTCTGTCACTTTTGCTGGTGTTCTAAAATTTATTTACCATTATTTAGCACACAGTATTGGTTAATCTTCGTTTCTGGAACATAACCTTTGGATTTCCAAATCCAATATCAGTTATATATATGGCACTATGATACGGAAGGGGAGACTTCCACACCTACCGTTGTACTGAAGACAAAGCGTTCCCTTCGGGCTGTGCATTTTCACCCACATGGTGCTCCCTTTCTCTTAACTGCTGAGGTGAAAATTTTCACAAGAGTTTTATTTTTAGTTACTCACTTCAACCTTCTTATAATTATATTATTGGTTTGTCATGCAGGTTAATGATCTTGGCTCTTCGGATTCCTCAATGACAAGGGCAACATCCCCAGGATCCTTGCGTTATGCTCCTCCTTCTGTTTATGTGGCAAATGTGCAATCCAGTGATCGTTTTAGTATGTCAACTGAACTGCCTTTGATGTCTTTACCTTTATTGCTCTTGAATTCTTTTCCGAGAGAGGATTCAAGGACAGATCCACAACTTGGTAATACACCAGTTGGTCCAAGTCACATAGGAGTAGGATCTTCTTCAATGCAGTTTCGGGTGGATGTAAATGCAATAGAGCAATGTGACCATATGGATTTGGCTCCTGCTATAGCTTCTCACTCACATTCAGCAATGGAGGCTACGTTAACCACACCTTGCCCTACTGGATTGCAAGATTCTGTTGTTGACACCACCATGGATTCCATGGAGACCACCGAACAGCAACTTGTAGAGGGGTACCAGCAGAGTTTGATTTCTGAAGCTGGTGGAGTACCCGGGTCAATTGGTTTTCAGACAGACAGGGTTTCTATAGAGGCGAGACAACATCAACTTTTACATTCTGGAGACCCGACACGTTGGGAGCTACCATTTCTGCAAGGATGGTTAATAGGTCAAAGTCAAGCTAGCATGCCCCCTGTGCCTGCTGTTGATGGGGGGATCCCAATGGCCCCTCCCGCAATACCATCTAGTGTGAATAGCAATGTGGTTTCAGGAGGAGCTGGGTTGCGTGATCATTCTTTGCAAACCCATTTGGTTTCTGCAGTAGACTCCAGACAAGGTGCTGCTCATGTTAGTAATTCACATGGTAGGAGTGATTCTCTCCCCATTATCAGTACAATTCAGTCTGAACTTGCTGCGTCACTGGCCGCTACAGCAGCTGCAGAGTTACCTTGCACAGTGAAGTTAAGAATATGGCCGCATGATATAAAAAGTCCTCATGACCTGCTCGATGCCGAGAGGTGTCGCCTAACCATACCACATGCTGTCCTCTGCAGGTATGAAGATGTGTTGGGTAATTTATTTTTAAAAGCATTTTATCCTTTGTCACGTGTTAGCAGCCCTTGTTTGGTGAAATGCAGTTTTTCAATGTCAGCTCTGTTTATGTGTCTTAAGATTAAGCAAAAGAGAAAATTTGTTCATAAATGTGGACTGCAAACTGCAATTTTGTTTGATGGTTTTCATAGTATTATATGGATTTGTTTCGTGGTGTATGAATTCATTTGTTCAACGTCTATGTTGTTCCATTTTCTGCTACCATGTGATATTGTGTGTGCCATAACATCATAGCCTGCAAATGTGGTTGCAGTGAAATGGGGGCCCATTTTTCACCTTGTGGGAGATTTTTGGCTGCATGTGTCGCATGTGTGCTTCCTCAAATGGAAGCTGATCCAGGTTTATTAACACAACTGCATCAAGATGTCTCGGGGGCTGGTACATCCCCGACCAGACACCCAATCTCCTCGCGCCAAGTCTTGTATGAGCTTCGTATATATTCTCTTGAGGAAGCAACGTAAAGCTCCAACCCGTTCATCCATTTGATTTCTTATAGCTCTCTGGTATTTGATCATAACTAATTTTAAATTCACTTACAGCTTTGGTTTGGTGCTTGTATCAAGGGCAATTCGAGCTGCTCATTGTCTAACTTCAATACAGGTTAGTTGTGTCCTGTAGATGTATGGAAATGTAGCTCGTTTCACTGATCTTTACTATACTGGTTCAGTGTCAGGTTCTCATTATCTAAACCCCACCCCATCCCACCCCACTCCTTTCTGTAATTTACTGGATAGGTATTGGTGTCTGATTCTTGTTATCTGAATCTTACCCCCCTCCTATACCTCTACAGATTTTGTAAGGCGTACTAAAGTGAAGCTTTGCTTTGTAGGTCTTATACCCATTTGATAAACCACTTCAAAATCATGGGATTCATAGAGTGGTGGGATTAGGATAGGATTCGTATACCAAGGGATTATTAATACTACGTCTGAAATAATAAACATGTTTGTTTAGAACTCAGGATTGGACTATTAGTCCATGGAAAGTGTTTGTTTGTAAGAGAGAGGACGAAACTAAAAATCATGATTTCCAATTTTGCCCTTCATAGTTTTTTTTTGGGTCTTTTGATTGATGACTTATATAGGTTGGTTTTTTACACTAATTTTTGTTATGACTTACTGTTTTTGGTATACCACTTTACTTTAGTGTGCAACAAGTGCAACACTTTTGAAATAGTTAATATTTTGGCCAATCATATACTAAAAGACGAAAAATAACAAACTGAATCAACAAACCTAAAAAGTTTGACGAAAAAAATAACAAATACAATTTTTTTAAATTATCTAAATTATCCTTAATATCAACCATCATGTCAAAATCAACCACAAAAATTCAATAAGCTTGTCTATTTTTTTTTTACTTATGTTAATCCCCAATAAACCAAAAAAATTCAAAATCAACTACAAAAATTATGTCTATTTTTCTTAGAATTGTACAAAGAATATATCATGGGTATATTCTGGTAATCTCACAAGAGGGACAAAGGCGAGGCTTACCAATACCATGTTCCACTAGGTATTCCCAATCCCCCCTAGTGAGGGGTTTGTAGAGGTGGTGTACAAATAATCCCATCATATTTAGACAAACCAAACACCTCTCTTAGCAATCCCATGGGTCTCATAGTCCCATCCCATGGGTCTCATATTCCTTAAATCCTAGCAGTGATGTCCTTCATTCTAATTTCACGTTTTCAGTGTATTATTACATCTCTTCCATAAGTTACTGTGATATAACAGAAACAGTCCTGTTGGTGGCGCAAAGTGTAATTCTATTTGCTTTGTCAATATGAGGTAGCTTTTAAGTGTACTTCATTTGGCTGAAAGATCTGAGGACCCATGCTAATGTCTTTTCTTTTTGCAATTACACAATTTTTGAGTAAATCAACTTGTTGAAATGAATACCTATAATATTCCGTATGGACCTTTTGAATTCTTAGATTCGGCATTGAATCCTTTTCCTAGATTTTGACTTCATCCTTTGCTTGCCTTCCTAAAGAGAGAAAAATCAAGGAGGGCGGGAAAAGGGGGAAAGGCTATGGTTTTCCAGTAATTATGATTGTATTTCATGTTGAATTTTATGGGATGAAAATCCTAATGAACTTTATGTTTCTATACATAAAAAAAGCACTGAAAAGTGTGACGCTTTTGTGCAATCTGCGATTAAAGTTGAACTTGTTACTTTGTTCGTGCAGTTTTCTCCCACCTCTGAGCACATATTGCTTGCGTACGGTCGACGGCATAGTTCCCTTCTTAAAAGCATTGTCATTAATGGAGAAACATCATTACCTGTATACACAGTGTTGGAGGTACAAGCTCACTGTTTTTCCTTCCCTGAGTAACTGAAATGTGCCCACTGTTTCTTCTTGTGAAAATTTCCTTCTTCTGTTATCCTGAGTGTTGAGAAGGAAATTTTTCTTCCTTTTTGTGCGTGTGAATGAAAGTGCTTCGTTTGCCTCCTTTTGGCATCTGATATTGTTACAATGACAGTGGTAGTTAGTATGTGGCTCTTTCGTGTAGAATGATAATGTATCTTGATACTTCTTTGATTTTGTGGCTGGGATGAGGGGGCAACTTGTCTGGGGATATAATTCTGTTTCTTGTGTGAGCGAGCATGCCTCCTTTAGAAAAAGATTGGTATTTTGCAGAGAAAAGAGGCCAGTTAAAGGCAAACTTTATGAGTTTACGTTTCATTGATTTACTGATTAACGGGGTTAGTCAAGGCACGAGGGGTATTAATACAGATGTTTTTAAAATGTTCACCGAAAGACAACTGATATCACCAATGAGCTTCATTCCGAATGTCATCATCTGTGTACAAATTTTATATCAAGACCTTCGGAAGTAGTTCAGAGGTCTGGAAAATCATTTGGAACCTTCTGATATTGTAGAAAGTATTTTTGCTATATATTGTTCCGTATCTATTACAGTTAAGGAACATAAGTTTACAAGGGGTAATATACTTATGAATCCAATTTTTGCCTTGTTGGGAGTTTGGTCAACGAAGTTGAATGACGTTTTATCACACAGTGAAGTCCTATGTTAGAAAGCCTTGTATGTGCTATTGTTCCTCCTTTTCTGCTTCTACTCTTATATTAGTAAGAATGCCATCATGAAGAACTACTCAGTTTACATCTGGAAATTGCGAAATAGGGTCTGACTAACAAATCTGAACTAAAACATGATAGCTCAATTCAGTTTTCCAGGTGTAAAACTTATAGCAATTTTCGGATTCTATGATATAAAATTTCGAAACATGGATATTATATCACTTTTTGCTCCTGAAACAAAAAATATGGGAAATATGTCTCAACTCAAGAAGTACTGCTTGTTTTATTTAACTAATACATAGCATGAGAATGACATAGTCAAGTCATGGTTTGCATCATGGTATATTATGTTTTCAGATTGTAGAACTGTTGGAACCGACTCTCTATGGTGTGGTGTTGGTGTAAATAGTGCACGTGTTTGGTCCACTTATGCAGGAGAATATCACCATTCGCGGGGGTGGGGGGTTGTTACCATCTCGAAAAGCTTGAGCTTTTAGATGAGTCGAGGTCAACAAATTAAGGGAAGCCATCATTACAATGTGGTAAATTGTGCCTACCTCCCACAAGTTTTCTAAAATAACGGGGACCTGTCTTGTAGTTTGTGAAATAATGCTGTTCTTCCTTGTTAGAGTTGTTAGGTAATAACATCTAGAGCTGAAAACTTCATTTTACACTGTTTCCCATTTGCTTTTATCACTCCTGAAACAGCACCTCCCACCCCCTTCCCACACTTTTACTACACCAAACCTCCATAGAAGGCGCCAATGCCACCGTCTGGCACCAATGCCACCATCTGACACCAATACCAGCACCTATTTTCTCTCTCCAGTCTCCAGCCATCCAACTCATCTGCACATGCATAATGGCATAGTACAAATATAAACACGTATATGACCATATTATCGCAAAAGTAGAGTCATCATATTGGTATATTGGTTATAAGTTGGTGCTGTATTTGTGGAGTCTGGAATCCACTCTTGACTTCTCGGGTTGTAGAATCGGGTCTTCTCAGACGATCTGCAAAACACTCAACACTAAGTTAGTGCACACCGGGGGGTTGGATCTCCGGTGGGCACTCCGACGATCAAGTTAGCTCTCTGGAAGAATGAAAGCAACTTTGAAAGTAAGCTCTAAGCGCGAGTGTGCATGTACCTTTGATTGGAGTGCCGCCGGGGTATTTATAGAGTAGGAGTCTAACCGTCTCCGGAACGTCCGGCCCAGTATGTAGGACGTGGTCCGAAGAGTGCGGGAACGTTGCCACGTGTCCCACTCCCAAGCGGATCGGAAGGATGTGATCTGCACGTCTTCTACCACGTGTCCCACGCCCGAGTGAGTTGGAAAGGTGCGCCTGCACGTCCCTTAGAAAGCAGAGAACGTGTGTTCGTGCTCTGGAAACCGAATTACCGGGTGTCTCTGAGACGACCTGGTCAAGAAGCCGCCAAAGAGGATTCTGGCCGAAGATCGGTGCGGATTGTGATCCCACTGTTCGGCAAGGCCGAGAACCAAACTCGTTCGGAACGGCCGAGCAAAGGCTCCGGCCGATAGGTTGTTCGGCCCAATCTCAGGTAAGTCTGGGCATCGCGGAGCCCCCTGAATATGATGCGGCTGGTCATGGGCCGGGGGCCCATTAATAATTATTTCGGCCTACTACAATAGCCCCTCAATTCAGTCGTACACGGCTCGGTACGGGGGAATTGACCATGTGGCCGAAGCCCGGCATGAAGGCAGATTTTGTTTGACGGCCGTGGAGAACCTGTGTTAGTTATTGATGCCCTGGGGCATTCTGTTCGGAGCCGAACGAACCTGTGAGGTTGGCTTTGTTAGGAGTCATCAGATTTTGAGAGAACGCTGCAAAGTGCTTGGTCAAAGGGCCTGAGCCGAAGATTAATAGCGTGGTGACGCGCGTGAAGTGTCAGGAGCTGAGATCGCGACACGTGGCGTTTGATCCAACGGCATAGCCGAAGCGATGCTGCAGAAAGGCGCACGCGAAGCGTCAGGCGATGAGATGGCGACACGTGGCTTCATCTGACGGCAGAGCCGAAAGGACACTGCAGAACGGCGGAAGCGAAGCGTCGGGCAATGAGATGGCGACACGTGACTTCATATGACGGTAGAGCCGAAGGGGCGCCGAAGGGCAGCACATGCGAAACGTCAGATCCTGAGATGACGACACGTGGCACCAATCCGACGGCAGGAGGCGAAACGTTCCGGCTCCTTGCGCGGGGGCGCCTCGTTTCTTACGCCGGCCGTTTCCCCCCTACTAGCCCTCTTATAAATAGAGGGCTTGGGAGAACTTAGAAATCTTCCGACTCCAGAGCTTTGAGCCATCTCTTGCATTTCTCTCCCAGCATTTCCTTTACGCAATCGCCCAGAGTTCGAAGAACTTCGAAGTCCATCAAGCAACCACTGCATTCACTTGGGTAAGTCTCTTGCTACCTTTCCTTTGCGATAGTTTTCTTTTCTGATAAGTTTAGGGTGACCTTAGGAATCATTGTTGTCGCCTGGGCATAAACCCAGGATCCGGCCGAGCGACAAGCGTTCTGGCCGAGCGACGGATTTTTGGCCGAGCGACGGGTCTTTTTGCCGAGGACATCCTGAGGGGCTACGAAGCCCCGGCCCCATTAGTTTAGGCCTCAGCTGAGTCTGACCGGACCTCACCTTTTTATGTTTAACACCCGTGCACGTCTTTATAGGATGTCCAGACCAGAAGTAGACTCAGCGGAGATGTCATCCACTAGCGCCGAACAAGCTGGGACCAGCGGCTCGGCAGGGACCCCAGAAGTGATGCCGAAGACTTCGGCCACTCACTCGGGGAAGAACCGTTACTCCCGCTTCTTCGAGGATCCGGAGAGTCTCGCAGACTTCCGCGCAACCTACGGTATTCCGGACAGTGTCTCAGTAGACCTCGTTCGGCTGGAGGAGAGCGTCACAACAAACGATTTCCAGATCGTTCTGCCCTTGATGGCTATCATCGAGGGTGGCGTGCGCTTCCCGTTCCACCCTTTTCTTCGGCAAGTGCTGAACGTGCTCCAGTTGACCCCTTCCTAGGTGACCATCAACTTCTATCGAATAGTGGTAGGGGTCATCGAGCTGAAGGAGAGATACCACCTCGAGTTCGAGGTTGAAGACTTGTTCGGTCTCTACTTAGTAAGCCAGAACAAGGTGGCTAGGAGAAAGTACCTGAGCTGCCGAACCGGACAGAGGAGGCTGATCAGAGGCCTTCCGGACTCCGACAAGTATGCTAACGACTTCGTCGTAGTCCGAGGGGAGTTCGAATTCGCATCCGGCGAATTTCGTTATCACCCCATTCCGCGTGTTCCTGGGTTCGCCGGTGAGTCTTTGTACTGTCTGTTAGCCTGTTCGTCTCTGCCTTTTAACTTGGTTCTAACTCTTTTATCTTTTTGCAGGAAAAGGAGTTGTCGACCGCCTACGGAGCAAGGCGGACTGGGACAGAATCAGCCGAGCATTCACCGTTCGGAGGAGGCACAGACACTGCTCCGTTCTGCTCGGCTACGTCGAGGTTTATCGGTCGAAGCTCAAGTGCCGAGGAGACTCCAGTAGCAGCGAGAGCTCCGAAGCTCTAGAAGAGAACCGAGCCGACACTGTTCCGCTCGGAGTGGTCAGAGAACCGCGAGAGGAGTCAACGCCGAACGAGGTCATTCAGATCTCCTCAGGTACCTGCTCTTCGACAACTTCATCAGGTTATAGTCATTGTTCGTCATTCGACTTCAGTGAACAAGGACTGAAGGCCTTTATCGCAGAAGCTGCCAACATGCCGAGGAAGGCTCCGGAAGAGGTGACACTAAAGCTGGCGGTCGGCGGAACCGCACTGTAGCCCCCCCGTCCTGCCGATCCTCAGAAGAAGAGGAAAGGAGCGGAGGAGAACGCCGCCGCCGCGAAGAAAACGAGGGAGTCCAAGGAGGATCCCCGACAGAAGGCCTCTGTGGCCGGGCACTCGAAGGGGGGTGCTTTGGCTCCGCCTAAGGCGAGCCAGCCTCCGGTTACGACCGAAGCAACGGGTACGTCTACGCCCCCAGTCTTTGTGCCGAAGCTCACATTCCTCGGCAGACCGCTGACCGTTGCCGACACCATCAACGCCGACCCGCTCATGGCGTTGACCTTGGCTGAAGGGATGACACTCCCTAAGGATGCCGAGGCGCTGCCGACGACTTTGGACCAGTCATTCCTTCAAATGGCTCGGCTCATGGTGAAGGTACTTTACCTTTTCTTCTCTTTAGTTTCGCTAAGTCCTTTTTATATTCTGTACTGATTGTTTCTTCGGTCATGTTTTGCAGGCAACCCAACACTTGGGTCCGGTATCCGACGGGCTGATGCGGAAGGCCCACCAAATCCGCACCCTGAAGACCTCACTCGAGCAGGAGAGTGCGTCGAAGAACGTAATGCGAGAAGAGCGGAACGCCATCCGCACGGCCCTGTCCATTGCCGAGGAAAATGGGAAGGCTCTCGCCGTAGAGCTGGAAGCCTCAAAGGCAGAAACGGCCAAGAAAGTGGATGAGGCCGACGCCAAGGGCTACAACGACGGCTATGCCGAAGCTCAGGAGAAGTTCCTGAAGCAAATGGAGGGCATCAATGCCCAGCTGGCAGAACTGCTGGAAGGAGCTTTCCGCAGCGGCTATTGCCGAGCTCTGAAGGCTGCTGAAGTGCCGGAAGGGTCAGCTCTGTACGAGGACATCCCGCCGTACGGAGAACCTTCTGCTGCTGCCGAGCCGGCCAGTGATGCTGCTGCCGTCGTGCAATCCCCGACCCTAGAGACTGGCCTCCCGGATACGGAACGAGTACCTGACTCCTCCGTCGCCGAAGATGGTGGCCAGGCCGCTTAAGTAGGATATTAGAGTAGGGCCTGCGCGCCAATTCTATCTTTATTTTGCTTTAGTAGTAGTAGACTTTCATGTAATGAACTTAACTTTTGAATACGATCAACTTTCATTTGCCGAACCGTGCCTATTTGTCTCTTCATTGTAATGATCACCGAAGCACCTCGGTTTATTTTCTTTTATGCGATTTAATACCGAACCGTTATGTAACGGATAATAGAGGGTCACAATGCCGAACATTTGGAGAAATTTCAAAAATTTCACAAGTATAGAACAAACCGAACCGTTCTAAAACGGATAACATAGAGGCACGTCGCCGAACATTTGGAGAAATTTCAAAAATTTCACAAAGTAAACAATAAACCGAACCGTTCTGTAACGGATAAGATAGAGGCACGTCGCCGAACCTTTGGAGAAATTTCAAAAATTTCACTAAGTAAACAATAAACCGAACCGTTCTATAACGGATAAGATTGTGGCACGTCGCCGAACCTTTGGAGAAATTTCAAAAATTTCACTAAATAAAAAATAAACCGAACATGACATAAACCGATAACAAGTCATGATTACAAGAATAAACCGAAAATGAATAAACTGAAGAGAATGAGGCCGTAGACCACGCACTTCTCACAACAAGACAAACAGAAAGAGAACTTAATGGAAGTACTTCCTTAAGTTGTGAGCATTCCAAGGTCGGGGAATAGGTGTCCCATCCATGTCTTCCAGTTTGTAAGAGCCGACCCCAACGATCTTGATCACTCGGTAGGGACCTTCCCAATTAGGACCGAGCTTATTTGTTCGTTTTGCGCCGACGACCTTTCTCAGAACGAGATCGTCTGGTTTGAACGATCTGGGACGAACCCTAGCGTTATAGCCTTGGGATATAGTCTGTTGATACGCTGCAAGCCGAATCCGAGCAGTCTCCCTCTGTTCCTCAGCTAGATCCAAGGCCGTCGTCAGGGCCTTGTCGTTAGTGTCCGGATGGAATTCTTCTGTCCGCATTGTCGGGAGGCCAGCTTCCAGAGGTATGACAGCTTCCAAGCCAAAGGCCAAGGAGAACGGTGTTCGGCCAGTAGAGCGGCGAGGTGTGGTTCGGTATGCCCATAGAACGCTGTACAGCTCTTCGGCCCATCTACCCTTTGCTGCCATTAGTCGTTTTTTGATTCCGTTCAGGAGGATTTTGTTCGAAGCTTCGGCCTGTCCGTTACACTGAGGGTATGACGGTGTGGAATTGAAGAAGCGGATTCTGTGCTCGGCGTAGAAGTCGGTAAATAGGTCCCCTACGAACTGCGTGCCGTTGTCTGATATGAAAGCATAGGGGATGCCGAACCTTGATATGATATTCCGCCATACAAACCTCTTCACATCTTTGTCTTCAATTTTGACCAATGGTTCGGCCTCGATCCATTTGGTGAAATAGTCTGTAGCGGTGATCAGGAATTTAAAGCCTCCTGGGGCCACAGGGAATTTCCCGACTATATCCAGTCCCCATTGTGCGAACGGCCATGGACTGGAAAGGGGATTGAGTTGTTCGGCCGGCTGATGTATGAGCGGAGAGAACCTTTGACATTGGTCGCAGCTTTTTACCATCATATCAGCCTCTTTTTTCATGTTAGGCCACCAGTAGCCTTGAGTCAGAGCACGATGCACGAGCGATCGTCCTCCCGAGTGATATCCGCAGCTGCCTGAATGTAATTCCTGAAGAATAGCCCCAGTCTGCTTGGGGTGCACACAAAGCAGATAAGGTGCCGAGAAAGCTCTCCGGTAGAGTTTGTTACCTGGTCCTAGCCAGAACTGGGCGGCTTTGCGAGTGATTTTGTGTGCTTCCCTTCGGTCTTCGGGTAACGTCTCGTCCCGAAGGTACGCTACAATGGGGTCCATCCAACTGGGTTCCTGTGAAATGCAATTCACTGGCTCGGCCGCAGATTTTGCCGCAGATTTTTCGATGCTCGGCTGTGGGAGGATATCGATAGATACAGTCCTCTGCCCCCCAGCGTCCGTTGCCGACGCGAGTCCAGCTAAAGCGTCGGCATGGGCGTTGTGTTCTCTAGAAATCTGTTCCAATGAAAAACTGCGGAACTGTTTGCTGGCGTGTTGTAAAGCGGTAAGGTAACGGGACATTCGGTCGTCGCGAGCTTCATATTCGCCGGAGAGCTGGTGAACTACCAACTGAGAATCGCTGTAAGCTTTAATGTGCTCTGAACCGAGATCTGCGGCGAAACGAAGACTGGCAAGTACGGCCTCGTATTCGGCTTCATTGTTCGAGGCGAGGAAGTCAAGCCGGATTGCCAATTCATGGATAATTCCTTCTGGTGAAAGCAGAACGACCCCGGCTCCGGAACCATGATTATTGGACGCGCCATCTACGAACATTTGCCAAGAGTTGCCATGGAATAGCTGCCATTGTACTGATACCGCCGAATCTTTGTTCGGCAGTGTGTCCTCCGACACTGCCGTGAATTCGGCGATGAAATCTGCCAGAACCTGCCCCTTGATCGCCGTCCTCGGCTGGTATTGTATGTCGAAGTTGGCCAATTCCACGGCCCACTTGGAGATGCGATTGGAGAGATCGGCCTTTCGGAACAAACTTTTTAAGGGTTGTGCCGTCAAGACCGTGATGGGGTGTGCTTGGAAATACGGCGCAAGCTTTCTGGAAGCCGAGACCAATGCTAACGCCAGTTTCTCCAAAGGCAGATATCTGGTCTCGGCACTGACCAGTGTTTTGCTGGTGTAGTAGATAGGCAGATGAGCTCGGTCATCCTGCCGAACAAGAACAGAACTGACCGCGTGCGGAGACACGGCCAGATAAATGAACAGAGGTTCCTTGTCCTTCGGCGTTGAAAGTAACGGCGCCGAGGATAAGTAGGCCTTCAAATCTTGGAGCGCCCGATCTCATTCTGGGGTCCAATCAAAGCTCCTACGGCTGCACTTTTTCAGTAGTGCGAAAAATGGACGGCACTTGTCTGAAGATCGGCTGATGAACCTGTTCAAAGCGGCCGCCATTCCTGTTAACTTCTGAACCCCTTTGATACTGTACGGCGCTGCTAAATTGTTGATTGCAGCGATTTGATTCGGGTCGGCCTCGATGCCCCTTCTGGTGACAAGGTACCCCAGAAATTTCCCAGAACCGACTCCGAAGGCACATTTGTCTGCGTTGAGACGGAGCTTGTGCTCTTTCAGGATGTCGAACACCTCCTGCAGGTGCTTGAGGTGCTCGGCCTCAAATTTGCTCTTGACCACCATATCGTCGATGTAGGCCTCCATCGTATCTCCGATCTGTTTGCCGAACATTTTTGTGACCATCCGTTGGTATGTGGCCCCCGCGTTCTTGAGACCGAAGGGCATGACCCTATAACAATACAAACCGCGGGGACTGATGAAGGCTGTCTTTTCCATATCCGGACCGTGCATAGCAATCTGATGGTACCCTCGGTAGGCGTCCATGAAGCTGAACCGAGCATGCCCAGATGTAGCGTCAACGAGGCGGTCGATCCTCGGTACCGGGAAGCAATCCTTAGGACAAGCATCATTCAAGTTCGTGTAATCGACGCAGACGCGCCACTTACCATTCTTCTTCTTCACAACGACGGTGTTTGCCAACCAGGTGGGGTACTGCACTTCCTTGATCGCCCCAGCTTCCAACAGTCGATCGACCTCCTCGATGACTGCATCAGTATGGATCGTGGCCGAGCGTCGCGGTTTTTGAATGATGGGTCGGCGGGATCTGTCCACGTTGAGATGGTGACAGATAAAATCTGGGTCGATGCCAGGCATCTCATACGGTGTCCACGCGAACACTTCAATGTTCTTCTTGAGGAAGCAGGTCATGGCTTCCCGTTCGGCCGGTGATAGGGTTGATCCTAACAGAAAAGTTCTGTCGGTATTGATGTCGTCGGCCGGTACTGTGATCAGGTCCTCAACTGCTTTTTCGGCAGCTGGTGTGCCAACGTCGTCCAGGAGGGGAGCGTCTGGCGCTTCTACCCATTGGACCTGTTCAGGACAGACTTTGCTTTTGATCGCCGCCACATAGCATTTTTTGGCGGCTAATTGATCGCCGCCACATAGCATTTTTTGGCGGCTAATTGATCGCCCAGCACCTCTTCGGGTCCCCATTTCCCGTTGAAGCGAAGGACTTGATGATAAGTCGAGGCTACGGCCCCAAGCTTATGTAGCCAGACGCGGCCGACGATGGCGTTGTAAGGACTCGGCACATCGACGACCACGAACTCGACCTCTACGGTCCTCGTGCCCGTGCGGATAGGAAGTGTGATTTTACCAAGGGGCCAAATAGGAGCTGAGTTGAACCCTACCAATGGTACCTCGGTAGGTGTGAGGTCTGAGTCCCGCAAGTGCAGCGCCTTGAACAGGGAGTAATACATGACCTCGGCCGAACTCCCCTGGTCGACCAAAATTCGGCGGACCAGCGAATTACCGAGGGTGAGAGAGACGACTAATGCGTCATTATGCGGCATCTGGAGGCGTTGGAGATCTTGATCAGAGAATGACAGGTTGCCCCCAGACTGGCTGTCGAGATGCGGACGTTTGGTTCCCGCACTTACGGACATGACCTGTTTGCCGCACGCCGCACGCCTGATCTCGGCCCGAAGGGTTTCCTCGGCTGCTGCATCCACCATACCGTGAATGACATCGATCACCCGGACTTCCCCGCTGTTCTCCTTCTCTGGTTCTGTCTGGGGCCCGGCTTGTGTTTTTTTCCTCGTTGATGAACTCTTTGAGGAGTCCCTGCGATACCAACCGTTCGAGGAAATCCTTCCATGCTCGGCAGCGTGTAGTCAAGTGACCCTTCTCCCTGTGGTACGAACAACGGTATGGAGAGTCCGGCGTTTTTCGCTGTTCTTCCAATGGCCGCCTCGGCCATTCAAAGTACGGCTCATTCTGTATCTTCTTGAGGATCTCGTACGTCGGGAATTTGAAGACCGTTTTCACCACAGTAAACTCGAACGGCCGAGGTCCCTTATTCTTCCCGGAGGATACCACGTTCACACTCCGGCGCGAGCCGTGTGGGGTATGCTTGTTCCCATCCCCCTGACGGGGATGGTTTTGTTCGGCCTGACGCCGCTCGCTGCGTGCCTCCTCCAGTCGGCAGTGGTTGTCGATCCGGGCCATGAGGTCGTCCATATCCGTGGGATTGGATAACATGAGGTCCTCGAACAACCTGCTTCGGTGATCCAGCCCGAGTTTGAACGAAGTCACAGCAATAGCAGGGTCGCAACCCTGAATCTCGTTGAAGAGCTCCCAATACCTAGTAGCATACTGTCTGAGAGACTCATTTGCCGACTTCCGCAGCGCAAGGAGGGAGTCAACTCCCTTCTTCTGCCTGCTACTGGTGACGAATCGAGCTAGGAAGGCAAGGGATAGGTCCTTGAAAGATGGGATGGACCCCTTCGGCAGTTTGTCGAACCAGAGGAGCCCCAGTTCCCCCAAGCTGGAAGGGAACAACTTGCACATCAGGGCGTCGTCGGTGCTGTAGAGAGACATCATCTGCCGAAAGTGCACCAGGTGCAGGTAGGCATCTGTTTTGGGGTCATACTTACTGAACTTCGGGGGATTGAAACCACGCGGTGGACGCACCCCATCTATCTCCCTGGTAAAGGGTGAAGAGACGAGTTGGTCGTGGATGATATCGCACTGTGAACGTGCGGGTCGAGTCTCCTGTTCGGTCCTTCCCCCTCTCCTAGCCACGAGTTGTGGTCTGAGGTCCTGTCCACCGTGATACCGAGGGGAACGCCCCCGATAGTTTTGCCGTCTTGAAGGGGATTGATCCCTTCGGCCGCCATACCTCCGATCCAGTTGAGTCTCATGGGTCGGGGTGACGTCCGAAGGTGTTGTCCGTGGAGAGTGCGACTGGGTGTTACTAACTGGTTGAGCTCCCAACCTTCTGTGAACCGAGACCCTCCGAGCTCCTCGTTCGGCATCTGAACAGTTTTCAGATGGTGCGGTTCGGGTTCGGCCCTGGCCCCGTGTCTCGTTGATTGCGTCGACCTCGGTTTCGGCTCCCAGCCGTTCGAGGGCCGGACGCTTATTCCTTTCTCTTCGCTCCGGAGAGCGTGTCCTGCGGCGCCTTCGTCGCCGAGCCTGCGATGTCTCGCCATTTTGGTTAGGTTTGATGGCAACCTTGAGTTGCGCAATCTCCTCTCTGACCAGGTGAAGCAGCTGGTCTCGTTCTGCCAATCGAGCCTCCAGGCGCTCGACATACGCTCCGTCCCTCAGGTCAGCAGGGGGAGGGGGTGGAATGGCTGGTAGGACTGAAGGTTCTGTTCCGGTGATCACCATTGTTGATTCTGGTAAAGCTTTACTGTGAGGGTTTGAGGATGAGAAGTCAGAAGGATCTCCCACTGTGGTCGCCAAATTGTGGAGTCTGGAATCCACTCTTGACTTCTCGGGTTGTAGAATCGGGTCTTCTCAGACGATCTGCAAAACACTCAACACTAAGTTAGTGCACACCGGGGGGGTTGGATCTCCGGTGGGCACTCCGATGATCAAGTTAGCTCTCTGGAAGAATGAAAGCAACTTTGAAAGTAAGCTCTAAGCGCGAGTGTGCATGTACCTTTGATTGGAGTGCCGCCGGGGTATTTATAGAGTAGGAGTCTAACCGTCTCCGGAACGTCCGGCCCAGTATGTAGGACGTGGTCCGAAGAGTGCGGGAACGTTGCCACGTGTCCCACTCCCAAGCGGATCGGAAGGATGTGATCTGCACGTCTTCTACCACGTGTCCCACGCCCGAGTGAGTTGGAAAGGTGCGCCTGCACGTCCCTTAGAAAGCGGAGAACGTGTGTTCGTGCTCTGGAAACCGAATTACCGGGTGTCTCTGAGACGACCTGGTCAAGAAGCCGCCAAAGAGGATTCTGGCCGAAGATCGGTGCGGATTGTGATCCCACTGTTCGGCAAGGCCGAGAACCAAACTCGTTCGGAACGGCCGAGCAAAGGCTCCGGCCGATAGGTTGTTCGGCCCAATCCCAGGTAAGTCTGGGCATCGCGGAGCCCCCTGAATATGATGCGGCTGGTCATGGGCCGGGGGCCCATTAATAATTATTTCGGCCTACTACAGTATTTATTATCATCGGTAGTAGCAGATTGCACGAGAGACAAGTTTGCAGTATAGTTCACATTGTTTGTGTTCTCCTGTAATAAAGCTTTGTTAGGAAAGTCCTGTTCAATGGTTCTTGAATGGATGCAATTGCAGCTATCCTTTGCAAAAGTTATCGAATAGTATGGTCTACAAAGTACAAATTACTTCGCTTGTGTCCTGGTTTGAGACTTATGTAGTAGTAGTTTTGTTGTATGATTATGAAACGGGAAGGGTTTGACTCATTCATTTGTGCCTTGAATGTGGAACTGAAGACGTGATATTAATTGCTTTATTGCCCTTGTAAAGAGTTGTCTTTCTTCCCTGGGCTCAGGTATATCGAGTTTCAGATATGGAACTTGTGAGTGTGCTTCCTAGTGCAGAAGATGAAGTTAATGTAGCTTGTTTTCATCCTTTAGCTGGTGGTGGCCTTGTCTATGGGACCAAGGTGTGCTTCTGTCATCGTCAGGAGGTTTTACATTTTCTTTGGACTATCTTGGGTGTTTGAGTTTGTATCACTTTTAATTACAGGAAGGAAAGCTTAGGGTTTTGCAGTATGATGGTTCTCATGACAAGAATAGTACTGGAACAAATTTCTTTTCAGATGATAATATTGACGAGGTAGGACAGTATCCCAGGTTGTTTTCTACTTTGCTTTGATACATATTTTGTTTTCGCATCCAATTTTTGTTTACGCAAGGGTGATAGCTGTGCTTAGTTTTTTGCTCTTGTTCAGATATTGCATTTTATTCATGTGATGTAGGAAGGAAATGGAATTCTTTCAAGTTCTTATTCTCTTTGTTTTAAGTATTTTCTGCTTTTGGCACTTGGCAATGTTATACATTTCTGTCAATACACTTTGGATCTTTGTGGTCCATTTTCTTTTTTTACTGTGAAAATTGGTCAGTTAGTGTGCTGTTTATTTTACAAAACATGAATGCAAGAGTTATTTCTTCTTGTTTGTTTCAGGTTCAGACATATGCTTTAGAATGCTAGACTTGCGTGGTTAGCATTCATCATGTGAGGCGTACAACCTGATACGGATAGTATGTGGCTTCAACTTTGATGCTTTGTCTTAAATGTTGGTTGATAGTTTACATATGCATGGTTGAATTTTCCTACTGCCCTGTTATTCAAAGTCTCCTTAGTTGTATTGGACATATACATTGTAGTTTTAGTGATCCAGTGTGTGTTGCAGTTCCATGTTGTAGCATTTATTGAGCTTTCGAGTGTCAGTGTACTTTGAGAGATTGCTTTTCGTGTTATGATGGAGGTAAATTGAACTTGTTATACTTGCATATGCATTTACAGACATAGAACCAAGAAAGTTAAAAGAGTTTTTACAGTTCCGTGTTAATGATTTGATTGCTATATAGGCAGAACAGTAGTTCGTATGGCTCTCGTAGTTTCTTGAGAATTTATCTGGGGTAATGGGTTCCCTTTATTTTTATATGTGCTTATGATATTGCCCTAATAGTATTTACCGGCAGGCAGCACCTAATAGTGTTTATAGGGACTCATACTCATCAATATGCTTCAATGGCCCTTCTTAATGCATTGTACTCTCACTTCTCATTCTCACCTTTTGTAATTCCAAGGGAGATGCGTGAGCCCCTTGTTAGATTCCCAATTCTACCTATATGTCTTTTGGGGATGCAGAAATATGGTTTCTTCTGGGTTGCTCTATGACATCCCAGTAGTCCCATTTTTTCACTGAGTTCCCGTTGATAACGAATCTCAAGTTGGTTCAGTGGAGATAGTCTCTTATCGTTGTAACAGCATCTGATAAGGTGTGATTTGGCTTACTTTCTCTGATGTCCAAGGAATACGATAAGATGGTATTTGAACGGAGACACTAGACTGGATAGGTTTTGGAGGTTGAAGTTCTCAAAGTTCTACTGTTCCTCTTGCTCTAAGAAGAACTTGCGAAGTGGTTAACTTATGAAGCCACATTACACACACAAGGGTGCTTGATTGTTTTGGAGCACGCTTGCTAGTGAAAAATCTAGACACATGAACTCTGTTACATTTTCCCGTGTCAGGATAAATGTTGTCAATTTATATATCTAAAAGACATGTTACATTTTCTCAGGTCATGTAAAACGTAGTCAAGTTTATCTATCTAAGAACGTATCAAGCACTCCGCGAGTTGTCAACTTGCGAGCTAGTTCATTTAGTGCCCGTTTCTGAAAATTTAGAGCTGACGATTACAATGCTTTTTGTACTCTCGTGTATGATTAGGTGCTCTCCCTATTTTTGCTTTCGCTTCTGAATGTGTTACGGCGTTTCATCTAATATCGTTGACATCCCAACTTGTTTCTCCAGGAACTGGTGACAGACCACTCATGGAGCTGTTGGCATCAGTTTGTTGGAACTGGGGGTTCTTGGATCACCCACCCTTATACCTGAATGATGTTTGTGTCAACTTGTACATTATCATAGGTTTGAAATCGTGTGAAGTTTGTATTTTTGGGTTTTGCCCTTGAGTAAGACTATACACACAACTCTCATGCAGAGATTCAGACACATATGTATTCAAAATTGTCCGATGCACGTCGAGCCCTAAAAAATAATATAGGCTCCATATCATCGGACAGTTCCAGACACATCTATGTTCAGCTTTGTGCATAAAAGTTGTATGTGTAGACTTTCTTTTTCCTTTGTCCCTTTTTGGGTATGTTGTTTGTTTATGTAGTGAGGTAGAGGCAACTGAAAAAAGAAAGTGTGTATTTCCCTGGGGAAATGGCTAAGCTTTTGGGTTGCTTTTAACCAACTTGCTAACAGTTCATACATTGATGTAATTTGAAAAATGAGATGTATCCCTTTATAATCAACTTATTATATTGCTTTTAATATAGGTTTTTGTTGATTAATATTTGGCTTAGAGAGAGGAGAGGGAATTTTGCTGATAATACGATTCCTCGTAGAAGAAAATAGTTGAGATATTGCCGACTTGGTTTTTTGATAAGTTGAAAATAACGCGCGCGTGTATAAGTGCAGTGTTCGTATTATGGGAGTATTGACGAGATATGATTTGATATTAAATGTAAAAATTACAGTAAGAGAGTAAGTTTGAAGGTTTTTTAACAAGAAAATAAAAAAATATAAGTATTAGTGTAGATGTAGATTTTTTTGGTATGATTTTTAAATTTTATTTTAAAAGAAAGAAGAAATACGTTTCATCACATACAAGGTTAATAATTCCACATACCGCTCGTGTTCTCTTACTACCTTACCAATATAACGGGATTGCTACGTTCATTCATCCCATTGTATGCTCAAAGAAGGATTGATAATTCGAAATCGGGTCAAAATACAGATGTGAAGTCTTATAAGAGGTGATAGAAAGATCATAATTTTGTTGTTACTGCTTTTGAAGGAATTTTCAGGACCAAATACGGTTTGAAATTATAGCCTTATTGGTCCCTCCTCTGACAGAGCATGCTGCAGGACATAAAATTCATAATTCCTGTGCTGTGAATTAGAGGAGGGGCTCCGTATAATGCTTAGTACATAATATAAATGGGTAGTTATGTAGAGAGATTATGAAAATCTTCATTCATTTTATAAGGGGCTTAAGGTACATGGAAACCTTTTTTTCAAGAAAAAATTTTGGAACACAAATTATTCGTGCACATTCAGACACAGATATATCTAAAATCGTCGGATGCACGTGGGGTCTTCTATAATCATGTGAACCTCTTCCATTCTTTTTTTTATTTTTTTTTATTTTGAGGAGTAATTTTTTCAGATACGTTTTTTATCAATCTTTTTTGATGACCTTTTTATTTTGTGAATGCTACAATAACTCTTTATATTTGAGGAATCACTGTAGTTTCTCTAAAATTTGTTTTTTATTTTTTCTTTCCATTTATTCACTTTTTTTTTTGAATTGAATATGAAAGAGGAGAAAAGAAAGAATATTTTAATAAAATAGAAATATAATAGGGAGTCTGATGCAAGAAATATTATAGAAAATATGGCTCCCTAAAGTAAAAAAATAAAAAATCATTCTTAATTTGGTTCAAAAAATAAAAAAACTGATATGAATACTCTAACAGTGTGAGCATTATTCGACTTATGGGGCATTTGCGCTTTTCTCACCATACATTAGTTGGAATTTCACATCAAATATGATTGCAAGTAAATCTGAAGTAAAGCTTACGGAACACTAATAAATAATATGATCTCTAGATAAAGTGACTCAACTTTTTTTGCTCTTTACGCGCGGATCGTAAAAAATAGTTCAAGTTAAATCATTTATCTCGAGAATTAATGATTCAAATTTGTTAAAAAAATTTGTTAAAATAGTTTTGAACTATTGAGATTACAAGAATTGCTTTTTACAGTCCGTGTGGGTTAGAAGTAGAGGTGAAAGTATTACTGGAGAAAATTGAACTAATTGAAAAAAAATTGTGGTTTCGTTGGTCCGGAATAGGGTTTGATCGGTCGGTTTAGATTTAATCATACATATATTTTTTTGGTTTTTTGGTTAAATTTTAAATTTCTTATTTTTTAGTTTAACCGATCAAATTGTAATAAATTTATGATACACACCTTAAGAAAATTAAATTTATAGGATGTGATGAATCTTAACTGTTTAATCTTATAAGATTTGATAAATTAATTGGTAAATTTGTCCCAAAATATAGGAGGCTACCTTATAAGATTTCGATTCATTTTCAATGGGTTATTTCTATTTTTGGTCAACCGGACTACCTTAACCAAACAGATTCTATCCGAATCCATATCGGTTCTCTTATAAATTCAGTCAAAATCTGTACGGAATTTCTTAATTCCAAATCAATCGATTTCGCAATTGCATGCCGACAAACACACGTAACCAAACCGATTTCACTCGTGGTCAGGAGAGAAAGCCTATTCTGAGAAAAAACAAGGGATGAATTTGAAATACCATTCAAAAAGTAGCACAGTGGAAACAGACAAAAAAACCCAGCTTATCAAACAGAAGGTGATGGTGGGGTTCCACGCCCTAAAATGTGATCCAAGACGACTGAGAGTTTTAGTACTATCTTCTAACCCAAATGAGAAAGAGTAATGCTACGCATAGATTTTTCATTCACATTCAAATACAGATGTGTTCGAAATCGTTAGATACATATTAGTCTCTTAATAATTTTGTAGACTGTATATGTATTTAACTATTCTGCACACATCTGTATTCCTAGAGTTTTTGAATAGGAGACCTATACAACTGAGTGCCAAAGGGAATGCGGACCTGCTTTGCAATGAGCACAGCGAAACATACAGTGCGTCAAAATGATACCATTCTAGTGTATAAAAATTGCTCGACATTGTCCAAAAATTATTTGATTTTTCGGGTAATTTTTTGTGCACAAAACGATATTATTTTAATGTAGAATACGTCATGAGGTGTGCAATTAGAGCTCCAAGTCTGTGGCAAAGGACCAAAGGACAAGAAAGCATATTCCTCTCAACAAAATAACATTGACTGTTGAACTACTACTACCAATATATTAATTCTACAAGCCACCCATCCAATCCTAACCTTTCATTTTTTTACATCAAACGGTTCTCATTCACTCACATCATATTGGGAACTTCACCCCCTAGAAAGGTGGGCAATGGATGACCTCCTTTCCCCTACTCATGCAGTGTATTTGTTAGAAACAAAGGGTAAATTATAGTGACCTCCCCTGAATTTCAACAAATTACACTGACTTCCCCATTAATTCGAAAAACTGCTTTAACCTCTCTTGCTTTTGAAATCATTGTGCGGTTATTTCTTTTACCATTTAAATTTAGTAAAATCCCGTTACCCAAGCTATCGAAACTTTAAGTTTGGATTTTTTTTCCAACAAAATAACTGTAACATAATTTGTATCACATTTGAAATAGTCTATGTTGAATTTTTGATATTTTTTTGAAATCTAAACTCAAATAAATCTCTAAAACTCTATTAGTGTTTTGATTTAAAAAATCTATAAAATTCAACATAGGAAAAATCAAACGTGATGGGAATTATATTACGGTTTGTTTGGCTAAAAAAAATAATCACGAAATTAAAATTTTAATAGCTAGACTAACGATATTTGATTAATTTAACGGTAAGAAAGGTACCAGCATAATAATTTTAATAAGTAAGGAATGTTAGAATAATTTCTCAAATCACAAAGAGATTAGTGTATTATTAGAAATCACAGGGGGGTCTATGTAATTTATCCAAAAAATGTGAATTTTGATTGTACACACGTTAATTAAGTAATGATGTCTTACTAGCAAAGATCAAGTTTAGAATACAATTAAATATTAAAATTTCAAAATAAATTTTAATTTTATGGGTGGTCGACTAATTCTAATCTAATAAATATAGTAGTCATTGTCTAACTAAGAGGCTCAGACACTAAATTGCTCGTGCTGGCCCATTTTCTCATAATTTTATGTTTCTTATGAACTTTTATATACGTTAAATAGATATTATAAGTTGCACTTTTGTTAAGTTTGTGGACATATCTTTGATTATAACAGTACTTTTTGTTTTAGATTATGGAGTTTGAATTATGGTAAAATTCAATAAACTTATTTATAAAAATTTTAAAATTATTGTAAATTAAAACTACAATTTTTTTTTTTTGATAATTTTTGCAGCAAAACGTAACTAAAAAATCAACTTTTAAATTACTTAAAATTTAAAATCTCATATCAAAATCACTCCAAGTTCAACTTTGATTTTAGACCACTTTTTTACCCTCTTGAAATTCTTAAAATTTCAAACGGAGATGATTTTTTTTTGTACAATTACTTGTTACAAAACTAAATTCACATAATTGACATTCAGAATATTTCACACACACATGCACAACATCCAAAATTGCAAGCTCGACTCTCGTTGTGAGCAAAAAAAATAGTATCACCCGAGGTTTTTTCTATTATTAACTTAAAAATTTTGAACTTATCGATTTGTGCGTTAACTAACCCAACACTCAATTATTTAAAAATAAATAAATAAAATCCACTCACCCCTTGCTTGAGATTGTTGACAAATACATGGACTTTTCTTGTGACATCCCCTATATTGTGGAATGGGGGGTCTTACTGTGCATTGCGCAAAAACTTACCCAAATGCTGCTTAATTATTCGGACATATTTTTGCGCGCCAAATAATATTACGCACAATAAGTCCTACTATACACAACATGTCCCCTGATCCCTATATTATAAATTATTTAGCAAATTTTTCCATGTCTGTAATTTTTGACAAAATGTAGGGACCTCCCCTATCAATTTTTGTCAAAAGTTAAAGGGTAGAAGAATTTGTTAAATAATTTGTAAAGTAAAAAAATCAACATATTTATCCGAGGGAGGTCTTTACCAAAAAAAAAAAAAAAAACAGCCAATTGTAAGAAAGCAAACCAGTTTAGGATTCTATAGTGGCATTTTCCACCCTACAATAGAGAGAGTCTCTCTCTCTCTCTCTCCCCACTCCCTCAAAATTCGCTCATGATAGATTTAATGCCTTTGACCGGTCAAAGTAACACACATTAAAAAAGTATTATTTTGCGTAGGACATGCATTTTGACATGCATTGCTTTTATCCTTTCTTTGACCAACACAATTAATAAATCACCGTTCACTTCCACCGATCTAAACATCTTAATAAACATTAACATACATATACATACATATATACATATATATATATATACACACATACACATATAGAGTTCCTTTACTATAAAGAATTTCTTATTTTGCTAAAATACGAACTATTATTTTTCTAATTAAATTTTGATGATTTGAACCGTTCAATATGTTTAAAACATATTTTTAAGAATATTCGCATGAAATCGGCTGAAGAAAATATCAGGAAGAGACTGATCCAAGTAGTTTTCATAAATACTAACATGAACAATTTTATGAAAAACTGTTTATAGATGAGGCTCTTACCGTCGATACTTTGAGCTAATTTCTTGAGGGAGTCATTTAAAACATGTTTTAAACCTATTGAACAATTTGAATCATCAAAATTTAAACAGCAAAATAAAAATTCGCATTTTAGCAAAAGAATGCCTTATGAGAAGTTTTTTGTACATGTGTGTATATATATGTATGTATATATGTATAAACAACCCCAAATGTTTATAAAAATTAACTCAAAAAATAAAACTAAAAAAAAAATTACAATTTGATATATCTAAATAAATTGGATGAAGAAGTAGAGAAGGGTACAGTGATGATCTCTAACTATACCAAACAATAGATTAGGATGATGAGGAAGGGGGAGGTGAAGAAGACACGAATTTATAGTGTTTATCGACGGCGACGGACACGTCCCAAGTGCAACTCAGTCCCTTTGGTATTATCACTAGATCGCCTGCGCCGAACTCCACCGCCTCCGTCGTCGCCGACGGAGACCCTTTTGGGTAAACTTTCACTTTTCCTCTTAGAAGATAACAAGTCTCCTCCGCATCGAATTTCAGCTGGTACTTCCCCGGAGAACATCCCCATCTTTATTTCGTTTTTCCCCACAAAAAAAAAAAAAAAAGAGTAGAAAAAAAATAGTTAGTGTTGTAGACCTGTAAAGAAGGAAGAGAGAGAGAGAGAGAGAGAGAGAGAGAGAGAGAGAGTTACTTGGGCCAAGACTTGATACCAAGTTCAGAAAGTTGGGACTCTGAAGGGTTATTTTGGACAATAATCCGTAGATTTGATGAAGAGTCTGAGCAATTGGTATCTGCGGCCATGGAAGGATATTGGTTTTGGATGAAGATCACAGTTCAAGGAATTTGACCTTCTCTCTACTTGTTTCTCTTTCTATACACACACGCACAGCAGTTTTTATGGGCTTTTGGGGAGAGAGAGAGAGAGAGAGAGAGAGAGAGAGAAGGAATCTATCTCGGTATCTATACGGGGAGTGAAGAAATACGAGAAAGGGATAAGGGGAAATAGTTGGATAATTATGTAGAGAAATTTACAATACAATCCCTGTGTATTTTAAGAAAGTTATGACTTATGAGATTTTGTGGTAAACGTAGCAAATTTTTGTGATGTTGTCACCCACGGGTGAGGCCTAAGAAAAGTATGAAATCTGGGGATTTTAGAGCAGTTCGCACTATAATTTTGTAGTGCAAGCTGTAAAACGACGCTATTTTGTAGTGTAGTTCTTGAATCCCGAACAATCATATGTAGGACCAAACTCTTTGGGCTAGGAAAAGATTCAAATGAACGAGATATTCGATTCTGTGACGACTCAACGTGTTGAAAGTGTTTAACATAATCTATTGTATTGTCATCACAAAAATGGGCTATTTTGGTTGTGTGTTGAATCGGTTGGGTTCTGAGCTTGAAAAAATACGGCCTATGGCAGCTCGGAGCCACGTAGATGACTAGAACCTTCAACTTTAACATAAAATTTTGAGTCTCGTGTATCTACCATTTTACCACCAAGTCATCTTGAAAGTGAATCGTACTCCATGAATATATATCTATTTAGTGTGATGTATGAAATATATGACAAAGGCGAGGTGTTGGAATATTTGCTATTAATCACCGGTCATGTCGTATAGGCCCAAGTCGGATATTTAATCACTTTGAATTATCGAAAAATTGGTCAAAATGACAAATCTGAATTGATTTGACTCATTAAGAATATGTTAATTTAATTTATGAGTCAGGGTTCATAGTTTGGGAAGTTTTAATGCAAAAGGTCCTTTTACAGATTGATTTGCCCCTGAACACGAAGAAATAATTTTATCTGATAATATTATTACTTCAAAAACTAACCAATAACGTTGTTTGTTAAGATATCTATTAAAAGCAATAGATAATATTAACTGATAAACACTAACAGATAACTTTATCTAATAAAATTATCATCTCAAAATTAAAAGATAAAATTATTTTTTTAATAGACGAGTCAGACAACATTATGTATTGGTTTGATATATGTATTAGTCAAATTATAAAACATAAAACATATAATTTTCTGATAACATTATTACTTTGAAAACTAACAGATAACGTTGTTCGTTAAGAGATCCGTTTAAACCGACAGAAATATTGACTAATAAACAATAACAGATATACTGATCTAATAAAACAAATAAAATTATTTGTTAAGGCATCTGTTAAAAATAATAGATAATGTTAACTGATAAACACTAACAAGTAACTTTATCTAATGAAATTATTATTTTTATATCTAACGAACAGATAACATTATCATGTATTTACTAAAAGGATATCTAACAAATAGATAATGTTATTGCGTGTTTACAAGAAGAGATATCTAATGAACAGATAACATTATCGTGTGTTTTACAAGAAGAGTATTTATGAAACTTATGCGCTAAAAGGACTTCCGCCCATAATTTAATTTAAGATGAACTTAATGGGTTAAAACTCAATCCAAATGGACTTTTGACCAAGCTTCCCTTGAATTATTCGGAAAATTCCTTGTTTATTATATTATAACAGAATTGCTCCATCACGAGATATTTAGTTGACGCGGTATTCAGATGACATTATGAATGACTGACCATAATCAGATCTTATATTCGATGTAGAGGACACGAAACTTGAAAGGGGCATAAGGCTATTTGAGATTGGACGAGTGTCGGGCTCATTCGTCCTATAGAAAGTGCTGATATAATTCTAAAGAGTCATGCCATCATTTTTGTTTTTATTGGTATAACATTCTTATGTTGAAGTCTAAATTGATCATCGAGTGTATTAGGAGCCGAGTGCTAACTTACATGAAGGGTTAAAACTCCACACCAAGTATTAGTAGCGAGTACCATTGTGATTGTTGTTATAAACTTTGCGATGAAAAATAGAGGCTATAAGAATGGTGGTACAAAATTAAAATTATTGTGGTTGGTATTACGTATGGATTATTATGATATTGTTTATTTAGGAACCATTGTGATGAGCTCATATATTTTGCGTGCTGTAACTAAATCATATATTCTAGCACATGAAATACCTTACAATCTCACATAAAAAATTAGAAAAAAATAAATTATTTTTAAATGATGATGAAGTCAAAAGCAATTGTATTTCTTTTTCTTGTTTTTCAATTCATATAAGTCTTTAATTATACCATATTATCGTATTCCATGAATATACATCATCTAGTGTGATGTATGAAATATATGATAAACGTGGGGTGTGGAATTATTGCTATTGATCAATCATGTCATACAGGCCCGAGCTAGACACTCAATTATTTCGATTTTAACTATTCAGAATATCGTGTCAACTGAATGTCTCGTGATGGAACAACTTCTCTATAATAGTCTATCAGAATGACGTTATTGGTGACTTCATGATTAGATCTTATATTCGTTGCAAAGGCACGAAACACAAAAGGGACATAAGGCTATTGAGAGGACAAGTGAGAGCAAGTCATTCATCCTATAAAAAGTGCACGATATAACCCTAAAGAGTTATACACGCATGCCATCATTTTTATTGGTATGTATGTTCTTGTGTGAAGTCTAACTTGAACATCGAGTGGCCTCCACTGACACCCAACCTTCAGCCAAATAACACTAACATTGTTATTCTCCGTAAAGTTAACACATAACTGCATTAGGAGCCAAGCGCTAGCTTGCATAAATGGATAAACCTCCACACCAATTATTAATAGTGAGTACCACAATGGCTATAAAAATTGTGGAAAAAAATAGATGATTTTGGTTGATGTTACTTATGGACTATTATGATATTGTATAGTGGTGAGCTCATACATCGTGTGTTGTTACTCAAGCATTTATGTCAGCACACAAAATACCTAACAATCCCAAATAAAAAATTGACAAAAAAAATAGACGAACAATTACTTTTAAATGATGAAGTCAAAAGCAGCTGTATTTTCTTTTTCTTGTTTTCTAATTATTTTTCTTGTTTTTCAATTTATATAAGTCTTTAATATTACCACGCGGCCTCCATTTTTAAATGGTTAAAAATCAATTTATTAATGTTGAGATTTTTACTCCAAATTTGATAAGGTTAATCTAATATCAACATGCTAGATGAAGCTACTCTTACCTTATTAATGAATACTTATAAACATGATATAGTCTCTTCTCCGTAATTTTCTCTGGAATAGCAAGTTTTCTATTTTAATACACTCAAATAATTCATTCCTATATTGAGGATGTTTCTCCTTATTTCGATCTGGTGCGAAATAAAATAATGAATGTACAATTATGAAATGGATATCATCAAATTATAGATTATAAGTTCATAATCCTAGTTCATTTTCATTTTGGAGGAGAACATGCTTATTAATTTTTGAAAAATCAATGAAATTGATGGCAATATATGCGTGCGTATACACACACATATATATATACACATGTATATGTGTACATATATATCTCCCCCATAATTCATTCATTATATATCTTGTCAATGTCATAAACAATGGAAGGAAACTTAATTGCAAAAAGTAGTTGGCTGTTTGTGGAGGATGGGGTTCCTTCGGTCAAAGGGTTGACCGGATTGTTTGGACACGTGGTTTTATATGAATGGATACGTGTATGACCAGGTATCATGGTCTTGAAGATACCGACATGTCACCCGAGATATTTATTCTGAGTCTCTGACATAGGGTATGTTCGTGAAACAAATTTTTGGAAAAAAATATTGTTTAGTGTAAGTGTTTTAAAAAAAAATTGAGAGTTAAATTTTTTTGGCGTTTTCGAGGTGTCTCTTTCTCTCTCTTCTCTTATTGAGAGATGAAATTATTTGAAAAAAAAGTATAAATATTTGAAAAATTTGCTTCAGAAAAAAATCTCCCAAGCAACCAAACACAACCTAATGGGTAAAATGCACTGACCCACCCTGAGGTTTCTAACAATTATAAGGACCTCCCCTGAGATTTTATAAAATGTAGTGACCTCCTCTATTTTAAAACAAATTTGATTATTCCCCCCTTGTCGTTAACTTTTGAAATCGTTAGTTTTAAATCATAAAAGATTAAAATGCCCCTCTTTACTCTATTTTATGTTTCTTTTTTTTATGTATATTTAGTCTATTTATGCGTGTGTACATTGAGATGTATATTTTATAATTATATATATGTACGTATATAGTAATAAATAATTTCTAATATTAAAATAAATTAAACTTAAGTTATATTTTGATCAAATTTTTATAAGTAAATAAGCATCTTACATATTAATAATTATTTTCTTACAAAAATTATATTTATTACTTAATGGATATATATTTTGTCTAAATTATATTCATGACAATTTTTTTGATGATATATACACACACACGCACGCACAATAAGTGATCAATATAACTTTTGTAAGAAAAAAATAGCTATCAATATATAAGATGCATATTTATTTGCAAAAAATTTATCAAAATATAACTTGAGTATAACTTGATTTCAATATTTTAAGTTTTAACCTTAGAAATTATTTATTACTATATGCGTGCATATATATAATATAAAATATACATTTCAATGCACACAGACATAAATAGACTAAATATATGTAAAAAAAGAAATATGAAAAGAGTAAAAAGTGGCATTTTAGTCTTGTATGACTTAAAGCTAACGATTTTTGTCAAAAGTTAACGACACGGGAGAAATAATCAAATATTTTCTAAAATAGGGGTGCTCACTACATTTTTCAAAATTTTAGGGAAAGTCTTTGTAAATGTTAGAAATCTCAGGGGAGATCAGTGCATTTTACCCATATTTAATATTTACAACAAAAGTGCCACGGATATTAAAATAATATATTTAGAATAAATGTGAATCACAAGTACAGATAAAATTTACGTTTTTACATATATTTTTTAGTATAAAATAAATTATTATATACTTTTAAAATATTCGTAACGTTGATAAAAATTAGTAAGATTTTCAAATTTCCACTACAAAACAACAAAACAATAGGAATTTATGTGATAGGTTAGAAAAAAAGTATACCAAAGAAAGCACTTTTTCCTTTTTTTACTGCCCTTTTCCCTTTTCCCCCCCTTTTTCACGTGCGTTTGTTGCTTTTCCTAATAGGTGATTGTGCACGGGCGTACATACGTAGTGACAAGTTAGTCAATTGACCCGATTGAGTTGAAATTTTTTGTAGAGTACATATATTTTTTAGTGTTTTGACAAGTTTATCTCCTAGAATATTATATTTTGCCTAACAGATGGTATGTCTTTCTTTACGGAAGTTACACATATTACAGATATTTGACCATAGTGCATATAAATTCTAAATCCGCTCATGAAATTGTGTGACACGTACTCTCTTTTTTTCTTTCTTTTTCTTTTCCTAGGAGAGCGTTTCGTGCTTTGTTCTTTAACTAAACAAGACCGGTAAGTCTTCATAAGCCTACCATGGGACTCGTCTTGATAATTGAAATCGTTCACAGTAAACAGTAAATGTTAAGAGATTATGCATTCCAAGAAGAAAAGAGTATTAGAATTATTTCATTGTGTTTCGCTTATTTAAATATAAGGTATTTTTTTCATTGTTGAGACAAACGTGATTGACCATACGATTGAGGTTATTCGATCATTATTGTAATGCTGTGTATGAATAATTTGATCGACGGGTGCGACAAGATAATGAATCAGATTATGAGTCTATTAGGATCCGCCTCCGAGTCCAAACCAGAGACATGTATGGATTTAAACATTAATCAACTCTAAACAATATTAAAGCAACATGTACAAGAAATATGCTTTTATAGTTTAACGAAACATGTAACGACTCGCTCAATCTTGTATAATATTGTCTGTTTTAACCTTTCAAACTCCATGGACTTTTCAGTATGTCACCCATTTGTGCATTGTAACGGGATAAACATGTAACACCTGAATTTTCAAAGACGTTAATTTAAAAGAAGTTAACTGAACCAAATAATTTTTTTTTTCATTTCATAGCTTTATAAAATAGGAGTTTCATTACAAATTCCAAAAATAAAAGAAATTAATTACTTTGAAAAAGAAGTACAGGGCTTCAACGTTTGGACTGAGGTGAGGAGAGGTGAAGGTTTAAAGTTTAAAAAGAGAGGGGAATGGAGGAAAAGTGAAGTGGGATATTTTTTTACTTGTCAATCCACCCAAGCCAATCTCCCTGGCAGGTAATTAAGGAAAAACTATCAGCTTTTTCTTTCCTACAAATTGTACGAAACATTCTGTTTCATTTATCAAAAGGAAAGTGAGACTTTAAAATGTATTTTCCATACTTGGTTAAGAAAGAAAAGTGAAGGATGTTACATATTTTATTTGTTTGACCTTTCTTTATCGTTAGAGTTTGTGTAAGTAACAAATAATTTATCTTGTTAATATTTATTTTTTAAGGGTTATAATCAATATTATAAATCTGAGTTATAACATCACCTCACTTTCCTTTTATTTCCTCCCAATTTTGGAGGTGAAGTCATGTGTTTAAAACACTTGTACACTTTTTCTCTCATTTTCCTACATATCTCTCACTTTCCTTCCGAAAATACAATCCAAACACAAAAATAACCTCCAAATTCCTCAATCCAAATTAATTGTAAATGATCTAGGTAAACCATGATGCAATCTGGTCTTCCTCGGTATTGTACTCAATGATCTAGAAGTCAGTTTCTTCTACGTGATCCTTGGTACCTAGCGTGAATAGTCAGAGTCAAAAAAATTACGCCATAAGCGATGAATTGCTCAATAAATAACTCATACTTGTATTTTTCAATTTATGCAATAGATCAGAGTAATGCATGATCATGTGATAAGCAAGTAATAAATAGCAAAAGCAACAAACAGTTAAGTGCGAAAAATAAATCAGAGTATAATGCAAGTGATAACTTCTACAAGTCAATGTCTTTGTTCAATCTCTAAGTTTCCTACACCAGTGTCTAACAATACCATACGTGTCAAAACTCCATTTCAAATCCTACTGCCAAGTTGATGCAAGCGTTGTCCGTAACTCAAAACCTTTAATTTAGTGCTATGATGATCCCGCCCAATACGGTCCCTACTCCTATGTTGAACAGTGTTCCTGACCACCAATATTTCCAATATTGGCTCTCCTATGACATGTTCCCAACAATTATGCTCTCGGATGTTATGTTTCCATGTGCCGTGCCCAACATCAAAATACTTACTCCGCTTCTCCTACACTAAGTTTTGTTTTAAAGGAGACGACATTGCTGACAAACATAATCCGACTTACAACATGACTTGACTTAATAATGACACGGCTCACGACACAACTACTTACTCCCGGATGTTATGTTTCCATGTGTCGTGCCCAACATCAAAATACTTACTCCGTTTCTACTACACTAAGTTTTGTTTTAATGGAGACGACACTGCTTACAAACATAATCTGACTTACGACATGACACAGCTCACGACACAACTACCTACTCCCGGATGTTATGTTTCCATGTGTCGCGCTAATATTAAAATACCTACTCCCTTTTACTACACTATGTTTTGTTCTAAAGGAGACGACACTACTTACGAACATAATCCGACTTAGGACATGACTTTGCTTAATGTATGACATGGCTCACGACACAACTTGGCCCAAGTCGTAATTCGGCTAAAGACAACCCATGGTACCAGTCATAGTTCGACTCAAGCCAGATCAAGGCTAAAGGCATCCTAAACACAACTCCCGATGAGATAAAATTATTTTCCAATCTTATGTGTCCATAATTTCTCAAAACTTCAATTTTTGTTGAAAAGGTTTCAAGAGTACTAGGTTCAATATTAAACTATCGTTTACTAGACATTAGGTTTTCAATGTGACCAAATATTCATTCGCATAATGGGCATTCATAAGCATGCGAGATAATAATTTAATTAATGTAGTTATGCATGTGGGTAATGAGATCATCAAGCCATGCATGTGGGTTGTGTTCAGGATATGTCACATCCTATCTAACAGACCTTGAAGCACGTATTCAAATAGGTCAGTTCATGGTTTAAGTCCTTTATTTAATATGGTTAAGGTTTCTAAGTTGATAGGTTCAAAATTCATGTTTGGACTAGGAAAAGATATGAACAGTGCCTTATTGTGATCGATCGGGGTAGAGCCTTGATCAACCGGTAATGGTTGAATGGCCTTTAATAGTGTTGACCCTGACCGATTAGGGTGAACATGTGATTGGTTAAGGTGTAACCATCTAGACCTTACAGAGTGCAAATTTGACTGGTTAGGATATATGGTTGACCGATCAGGAATGTGAGTTTGTGTTTTGGACAATAACTAGGTCTGACTGGTCAAGGATTAAGGATGAACTGATTAAAGTTATTTTGGAAATGAAATCTATATAACAAAGGCTAACCAATCACACGGTGATTTTGAGCGATTAGGGTGGCGGTTCACAGCTCAAATATATAGAACATAGTGTGGTTCTAGTCAGGCTAAGAAATTTCAATACAATTTTAATATACAAAGAGCAATTGTAACTGGTCAGAATTCAAGTTTGACTGTTCAAACGGTCGTCTTCTCCAAATTCAAATTTGGGTTTTTGTCAAGTGAGTTTTGTGAAGCTCAGTTTATGAATCTGAAACACAAATTAGATAACGTGAAGGAGTTATTTACCTTGCAATGGCTGAATTGAAACTTGGAATTAGAGAGATTGAGCTTGATTTGCAAAAGGAACTTTCAACGTCGTCTTTCTTCTCTTTCTCTTTCTCTTTCTCTTTCTCTTTCTCTCCCTCTCCCTCCCTCCTTTGAACTTTGGGTTTCTTGCTCACTCTGGCTCACAAAACAACACAAACTCAGCCTCTCTCTAAGCTCTGTGAAGGCTAAATTCGTGAGGAATGGGGGAGAATGTGTTGTGATTAAATAAGTGAAGTTGAGTGAGATTTGAGAAAATTCATGTAGGCCTGCATGCTGCCATGGTGAGACCCTGAGTTGGAGTGATTGGGTAAAGGAGAAGCAAAGACAGGTCATTGGGGGAGGAAAAAGAAATTCAGAATGCGGTGTGGAGTATCTTGCAACCATTGGGGAGAATAATTTGTATGAGAGTTTTGAGGCAAAACCACGAGATGTTAGGGTGGTGGTTTTGCTATATATAGATTTCTAATCTAGTAAGGGAGGAGGAACATGCAGCAGAAAGAGAAAGTGTGCAGAAATAATTTTTTCTCTGTCGTAGGTTTCTAGGCGTGAAAGGAAAATGTCACATAATGTGATTTGATGATGAGTTGGGAGAATTTGACCTCGTATTGGTGCTTTCGTATCACATAGGCCACTTGATATGGGTTTGGGTCAAACTCATGTGAGAACTGAGAACAAAGAGAGCCTGATTTGGCTTTCTGCGCCTAGCGTGAAGAAATGGGATGGGCTAGGGTGTCACAGGGCCTGTGTTAAGGGAAATGAATACTTTACAAATGTGGCGAGTCACGTGATAAAGTACACAGTGTACATAATCTGTAAAATTTTAAATTTATTGCATGAAATAAATATTGAATGATGGAAATAAGGTCAATTAAAAAAATTGAATTTTAAAATTGCGATCCTTAAAAAACACATTTAACTGCAAAATTTTATCGGGTTTTAACGCTCTCACGGCTTTACAAGGCCTTATATAAAATAAGATCATAATCTATTATGTATAACAATAAATTTTTAAATCGATCTAATCTATTATGTATAACAATAAATTTTTACATCTACTAAGCCATTTAGCACCCTTAACTATACATCTGGCCATTCACTGAAATTTTCTCCCAAACGTCCAATCTACTAATTGTTATAAGATGTCACACAACATATATACAAAACTAGCTTACCTAACAAACCAGAAAAAGTATAACATTTTGTGGATTAATCCTAAGTAAATTAACTAGTGCAGTTCTAATATACAAATAAAAATCGAATTCTTTTTGCCAAGTAAACACGAGCAAATGAAAACATATATTTTGGGAATAAATACCAGAAGATCCGTTTTGGAGGATTTTTGGGCTGATCCACGCCCATAGCTCTGGCCCAAAACTAGCACCTGAGGCCCATTTACGACGGGCTTATCGTGTCTCCGAGGTTAGATTGATTCAATTGTTTTGTTTTTTTTTTAATAATCGAGCTATTCGGTTGACTTTTAGTATCTTTAGGGCCCGATTGGATGGAGGATTATTTGAAGGGGGATAAGTTATAGAAGGGGGATTATTTTTGGATGGTTATAGAGAGGGATAAAAAAGTAAATGGTTTGGATGCGAGATTATAGAAGGGTCATAAATTTTGGCTTGGTTTGGATGTTTTATAAAATTGGAAGATAATGGTGGGTATATAAAGGGGTAAAAACTGTCAAAAGACTATTTTACCCTTATGCAGTGTTAAACTTCATTATGTATTAAATGAAATATATGAATGCAAAATTCAATATATTTTTTTTATTTTGAAAAATTTCAATTAATTAATTTGATAAATTCGTTACTTTTTTTATATTTAATATAAAAATGTTATTTTTTATAGAAAATAAAATGGTTCATAATGTATTGTGTTTGTTAAATAATTATAAGCCAATGAATTTAGACAATTCACAAACTCCTAATAATTACGATGTATTCAATTCCATGGGAAATTTTCATAAATGTTAAACAGTACATCTTCCTTCGGAATCGGAAAGAAGTGCAAATAACTAACAAACTACGAAACCTAAAAAAAAAAAAATTACATTGAAAGAATAATTTGACAACATTAGCAGCGTGAAGATATCCAATATTTTGTCTGACCCTCATAGTTGGAGATGTTGAAGCATCATCACTTGTCTTATGTTTACTTCCTCCCAAGTTGTGTAGATTCTTGAGTCATGCCCGGATCAATGTGAACGAACAATAACACGGATAACAAATTATTTGGCTCAGATATTTGTTTTACCAACACACAATATAGTAGTTGGGCACCACTTATGTTGCCAAACGGTGGTAAGCCGATGACCGTCATAAGTTGTCGTACCAAACTAGTATTTTGCCATGTATAAATATTTTTTAATATCATCATAGCCGTAAAAAGGGACAACGGTGTTCAATAAAGTAGCAGAATCCAGTAGCACTGATGCACCAGCACAGCACGCACACTACACACTGATCCAGCACAGCACGCAAAGCACGCACACTGATCTAGCAGAGCACGCACACTGATCCAGCACAGCACGCACACTACACACTGATCCAGCACAGCACGCAAAGCACGCACACTGATCTAGCACAGCACGCACACTGATCCACCACAACACGCACACTACACACTGATTCAGCACAGCACGCACACTGATCCGGCACAGCACAGCACGCACACTACACACTGATCCAACATAGCACGCACACTACACACTCATCTAGCACAGCACGCACACTGATCCAGCACAGCACGCACACTACACACTGATCCAGCACACCACACACTGATCCAGTAAAACCAGATTGTTTTGGAGAACACAGTAGCAAAGATAATACCGTACACTGATCCAGCACGATCATGCACCACCAGTAGCACACCACACACTGATCCAGCACAGATAAGCAAAGATACACAGACCAATACTACACATTTGTTGCCCTCATAAAAATCACAAGCTTAGGCAGTCATAATAGTCCAAAAAATGTCAAGCGAAGATAGTGATAGCCAAGATAAACAAAACGAAGATCATAATACCATACACTGAGCAAGCACAGTAGCAAGGATAATACCACACTGATCCAGCAAGCTTTAGGCAGTCATAGTATAAAAAAAATGTCAATGGAGTATAACATAACTAATTAGCCAAAATGTAATCATGTGTAATTTGGCACACGTCATATGTGTTTTATCCTCCCCGTGTCCTATATCCTCCTCGTGTCCCTCACGTGTTTTATGGCCCAACAAATACTTTATACAAAATGCCTTTCATTTGAAATAAAGTCCAAACTTCCATACGATTAAGTTGGATTAACTTCATTCGGAATCGAAAATAAGTGCGAACAACAGACAACTTACGAAGCCTAACAAAAATATTACAAACAACGATAATTTTCCAACACTAGCCCACGTCACAATTTCATGGTGTTGTTCGACCCCTTTAGTTTCGGGGTGTCTCTCACCATCACTTGTTGCCTGTTTTGTTCGGGCTGATTGCATTTGTTGTATCCGGTATCTCTCTTCATGAAACTTTAAGAGTGCTATCTCAGCTTCGTCCAACGTGTTATACCTTTTCTTCATGTTCCCCGGGTATCTACTAACTTGTATTTCAGCTTCTTCCCAAGTTGTATAGATTCCCGGGTTATGCCCAACGAAAACCACCCAATAGTAGTCTTTACGCTCACCTACCATTGAATGAACTATTCGAAAACAACATTGATCACACTACATTATCGTCGGAACACTTACACGACACATATAACACTTTGCAAATAAAATTCAACATAAAAGTAAAGGGCTCAGGTATACAAATAAAATTTCATCCACAAAGGCTACTCATGGCTGCAACTAATGTTGCCCCGCCAAGGTAACAACTCTCATTAACATTTGTATTCATTCATCATCGCCCGGATAAGAGAGTAACGAACTTTGGTCCCTAAACCTGCCAATGGAAAATATTTAAACTTATAATTCAAAGTTAATTATAAAGTGATCAAAACTACCAAATAGATTACAAAGTGTTTATCTACCATCGTTTGTAGTTTCGGGCGTACAAAATGAGCAATGAAGAGTTAAATATGTATACAATACCAAATGACCCCATGCTTCATATGCATTAAACTGGAGGCACTTAAAAAAATGGGCCTACTGTAGACAACATGAACAATCGGCCACTTCAAAAAATTAGTACAATTTGGCATATCTGTTGTCTTAAACGGGACCAAAGACAAGCCCATTCAGGACAGCCTCAACCCAAGCTTGCTTCAAATCATCACGAGTGTTTAAGAATTGGTCTACCCTTTCGTCTTTCTCGCCGATAATAGCAGCCAACTTGAATTGTTGTGTCAATGTAATGTCAAGTTTTTCGAGTTCCGTCGGAATAGTCGAGCGACGAGCAGATAAGTCCTTCTCATACTCCATTGCATTGGCCATTTTGGACATATAGCCTAAGCTTTCCTTCATCCAATTGTCCATGCTTCCGAGCATGGACTCTTCGTCACCCATTCTTGTCCTTTTCTTGCCCTTTTTAGTCCCAGCATTTGAGTTTGGTGACGTGGACGTAGGGATAGACATGCGCCGTGCGGAGGTGAACGGTGTGGAAGCCATAGGTGTCGACCCCGTAGGTGTGGAAGTGCGGGGGGTAAAGCCCGGAGGTGTGGAGGAGCGAGGGGTGGAGCCTGTCGGTGTGGAGGTGCGGGGGGTAGAGCCCGGAGGTGTGGAGGAGCGAGGGGTGGAGCCTGTCGGTGTGGAGGTGCGGGGGGTAGAGCCCGGAGGTGTGGAGGTGCGGGTAGGTGTTGACCCCAGGTTTACGTTTGCTGCATTAAAAAATGCATCCCCGTACAATGCTTCGTAGAAATCATCTTCTCCTCCCCCATCCAGCCCTAGCCCATCATTACATGGTTGTTGGGTATCCGGTTCTAACACTTGCGAAGGTTCCTCTACGCCGAGCTCTTGTTCATAAATATTAGATGATTCGAATTCCTGCATTTGCTGAGGGTCCTCCGCCCTCACCCCGGTTGCCCTATCCTTTCCAAACAGAATCTTTCATTCGTCATAGTAAGGAAAACGCTTCCCATTCACCTCTTTCGCCTTCTTAGGATGGGCCTACACAAACATTTATAGTTTAGAATGATCGCTCATGCGTTAACATGCTAGTATGAAAGTTTGTGGAAGTTACCTGTTCATAGGCATTCCACACCGACTCTTCCACATCGATACGCTTGTTTACACTATCCCAACCAAACCCACTTAGCGACACAATGTCAAATAGCTTGTTATACAGGTTCCTCCAATACTTGACCTTGGAGTCGATGTGGGGGCATGCCTTGATGTGGCTATCCGGCAACACCTTATCTAACTCTTTCTCCACCAAGGTGAAAAAACCGGGTTTGAAGCCATTATCGGCCCTCCACTTGTCACAAAATTCGTCTACCATTACTTTAAGTAGGGCATCTTCTTCAACTTTCCTCCACACCCGACGGATTCGTGGTGTCTTTGAGTTAGACATAATGCTTTCTTGGGTTTCCATTGCTGCAAAAGCATTTCAATTGGCCAACACGTGCAAACGAACAAATTCAATTATTAACTATGAAACCACAAAATTATCTAGAAATTTAAAGTCCCTGTAGTATGAATGGAATCAGAAATAAATTACAACGTTTGCATTACTAGTACTTCAAACACTTAAATGTGAATACGTAAAAATAAGTTCTTATTACAAAGACTTGGGAAAAAGTGCCAGAATCATGGTGGATAAACCTCTTGTCCCCCACCATTTGCTAGCCAATGGTTATACATGGCAGTAGCCAATGCATCTCTGTCTGCTGTCCACTCATTGGAAGTGTCTATAGTATAAATGCGATCGTCGTCTATCTCGACATTGTGGAGGTTCTGTTGTTCCCATTGCGTGTACTCCATCTCAATGGGATCATCTGGCATATCTCTTTTAATGAGATTATGAAGAAGGCAACATGCCGTGACAATACGACATTGAGTTCGGATGGGATAATAAGTGGGCGACCTCAAAATTGCAAATCGCATTTTTAAAACACCAAAACTTCTTTCAATGACATTCCTAGCAGCGGAGTGCTTCATATTGAAGTACTCCTCTTTGCTAGCCGGCATGTGACCTTGCCTCCAAATGTTGAGGTGATATCGTTGGCCGCGGTACGGTGCTAGGAAACCCTCTCCATTTGTGTACCCAGCATCCACAAGATAATAATGTCCTGAAACGGAAAGAGTTAATAACATTGGAAGAGGTTAAGTTTGGATTGAAAGAACAGGTGAAGTTTGGAGTTCGAACATACCACGGGGGACTTTCAAACCATTGGGTCTTGCGATGGCGTCTCTGAGGATTCTAGAGTCAGTGGCTGACCCTTCCCAACCAGACAAGACGAACACAAACTTTAAGTCCCGAGTACAAACACCTAACACATTTGTGGCAATCTCCCCCTTCCTTGATCTATATCGTGGCTTTTCAGCTGTCGGGGGGTGCACAGGAATGAAGGTCCCGTCCAAAGCCCCGAGACAATTCTACGCCATTTTGAGTAGGTTATTAGGAGTAAGTAAATACGATGGACTCGAGAAAAAAGCAGAATAAGTTGACTCATTTACAAAGCAACGGTACCTGAAACCAACTCCATCTGCTGTCATGGTAGTTCACTGGTACAGGCTCAGGAGTTACTAGAAGCATTTTATGAAGGCGCAACACAGCTTGGAGTACGGTATTGAAATGCCTACTTATTGTTTCAGTCGATCTCCAGAACTGATGTTTGGTACGCCTTTGCTTTGTATGGTGCGCAAGTATCCACAAGAAAATAGCTACCCTCTCCTCAAGGCATACGAACCGCGAGTCCCCTAACCCAACCCTTCTAACTAAACAACACAATCTAAAAAATGTATGTCTATTTATCCTAAGTTGCTCGTAGCAATCAACCTCATTACCATTTACGAGCCTATTGACGGCATTTACTTGGGTCTGGTAGAAGTTTGGATTCTGGGCACAGTCTGGACGAGGATACTGTGCCGTGGATAGGATGAATAGATAAAGTCGAAACACACCCAACGCAGCATGAATAAAGGTGTTTAAAGCTGCGATTGCCTCTTGCTCTTCTCTTCTCCTTAGTTGTTTTTTGTTTAGTCTTCCCATCCTCCTAATAAAACAAAGTTAAAAAACATGGTTTCAATTTAAACCAAGTTACTTGTGGCGTGATTGCCACATGGGTTAGGTACGGAAAACGTCCCTTACTTGTGGCGTGATTGCATCATGAACTCACGAAATGAACAAAAATGAGATAGAGGAACAGATCTGAGCCTTGTTGGACCAAAAATTGAATGAAGTTAGATATGAAGATGACCTTGGAGTCATTTTGATGACCTTGGAGTCATTTGTATTTATTCTAGGAATTGCATATGTTGCTTTCATGCTTTGTCTCTATACTGTTTTATATGTATCTTCCTCAGTTCTTGCTTTAAATGACTTGAGTTTGGTGAGTTCATTTACCCAAAAAAAGTTTGGTGACTTATAACATGCATCCATAAGTTAGTGCAAACAACATGTTTATATCTGATTATTTGATTCAACAAAAATAAAGGCAGCAAGCATGAAAATCAGACGAATGTCTTCTTGATGTTATTAAAATGAGGGCATGCCAAACCACTTGCGATGGATCTCATGACCACGGGCCACAAAATCATCCTCGCATGCGGCTGCTGGTTTCAAAAAAACACAATGGAATCACTGCCAACATATGGTGGCAACCAGGCCCAGATCGGATTCTTCAAACATGGGACACAAACAACACAATCTCGGTTTCTGAGGATTGGGAAAACCCTGATCTTCAGATGCTCATAGAAGAGGAACCAAACTCTAAATGGAAAGCCAGGGTCTACAAACTCCGAAACACTAATAATGGCTGAATCAGCTGCTGATGGTACAGAAAAACGAACATCTGATGAACCAATTTCATGAACACAAACGACACATAAGTACACGACACACACAAACGACACATAAGTATACGACACACACAAACGAACCAGGAATAAACACAGATCGAAATCGCAAAAAAATCGGAATAAACACAAACGAACCAGTAGCGTAGAAATCAGGAATGAACACAAACGAACCAGTCGCGTAGAAATCGCAAAAAAATACAACCCACACTCATAAACAGATCGAAATCGCAGAAAACAGATTACATAGTGTTCAAAAATCGAAATAAAACCTAACCTGTTCGAAGAAGCAACAATGATGGTCAGAAATCGCAATATGACAACCAACCGAAACCCTAGCCTCGTCGAACTCGCGTGCTCCGGATAAGGAGGGCTGAAATCGTCAAATGTCCAACCCTCTATACCCGGATAAGTTTTGGGGAGGTCAGGGGGTGCCCAAAAGTTATCAGGGACAGAACCCCATGGCCGAGAAAACGAAGACCGGGTAAACAGATAAGAGGGGGCGCAACTGATGGTCCCAAACGGAGGACTAAACCATTATAAGGGGTCTTAGTTTTTTAAGACCCAACTATCCCCCATCCAAACGGGGTGTAAATATATTATCATATATTATCGACTAGTTTTCGGAATCCTAAGAACAACAATCGGGTATAATCCCCGATGACTTTAAGTGAGTTGTTCTAGTGAAATTCGAACTTATGACCTTGGGGGAAAAAGCCCCTTAGTTTAATCCAATTGTTAAATTTTCTTCGCACGTGGTCGGAGGCACTAATTGATTGTTATTTTAGTATTAATGTCATTATTTTTTGGTTTTTTTTTTTTTTTGTTAAGATTGGTTAAGGATTAGTGACCGGAGTGAAGTTATAATAAGGTTGGATCACTTCATTTCAGATGACGCTAGTGCTTGCTGTGTATTTTGATTTGACATTCCTTTGCACCAAAAGGAGGGGAGCTACGTCTGAGTAAAACTTTGAAATGAAACTGTCTTCACTTTAAGAAACTCAGTTTAGTAATACAACTATAATAACCGCTACTAAATTCTATGATTTACAACTATCATTACTAATGTCGAGATATCTTGTCCTATTATGAAAAGATGAGAGAAGATCTACTTGTGTTTTCTTCTTTTTAGATTGTTGAATGATCACCTGCATCTTTGTATAATGCATCGCGTGACACCGATCCATGGGTGTGACGCACACTGACGAACGAAAAACCTTCTTACGCCTTATTTAAAGTTTTTTCTTGACATGAGAACTTTCACCAGATAAGCACTATAATAGGATTTCAATTTAGAGAAAATAGGCCAAAGAAAAATAAGAAAGAAATTACATAAATTTACTCATAACAGAAGAGATTCTCTACGTATCGTTCTAATAAAAAACAAGCAATAACTAGCCTAGTCAAGTTGTCAAAGCCAATAGAGTGACTAAAAATAAACCAAACAAATTAATCATTTAATTTGACGAAAAAATTTTAAAAATAAAAAATGAACAAAAGAAATAAAAATTCACTGTGTCTTTAGCATCGTTTTATATGATTTCTTTAAATTTATATTTATATTTTTAAATTGCTATAATTTCTCTTTTTGATGCGAATAAGGAAACATAAAAAAAAAAAATTAACGAAAAAATATATAAAATATTAAAATAAGCCAAATACATGTACATGTAATTCGTGGACAGATTAAACCAACCCCCGCTTTGAATCCAGCTACCGGCGGATTTTACAAGGAGGAGCTGGTGGGATCACACACACATATATATACACATCTAAAAATCTGCCTGCAACGGTCACAGATTCGAATCTACATCCAACAGTTCCCTTCGTCGTCTGATTAATTGTCGGACGACGCGATGCTGGCTACATCGGACCAACAGTACCCTTCGTCGTCCTGAGTAATTGTCGGACGATACGATGTTGGCGACGTCTCCGGTGATCAATTCTCGATATCCCTTGTTCTCGACTAAACCCTATACAAACCCACTAGATCACCGCATTCACCAAATTGTTGTATGCCGCTGTTCCTCTTCTTGCTCTTCTTTATCACTCCGTCAAGAGAGATTCCATTCGGATGCTCCGGTTTTGTTAGATGGCGCTCAACAGGATAAAGAAGATCCAGGCCTTGAGGAGAAGGAGAAGAAGAAGAAGAAGTCTTCCCGTTTCTTGGCTGTAAGTCTTATTTCGACAATTAATTTGCGAATTTGAGAAAATAATGTAGATTGAAAGCAGTGAGGATCCTGAAATTTGACACAGGGTACTTATTAATCACGACCTTGAATATATTTTTGTACTTAAGCTCCGTATCTATTTGAAAATCAGAAATACTAACGCGATATATTTGAGCCAAAATCCAACACAAACACCAGAAGTAAGTCACCAGTTCTCTCTGTATTAGCGGTAAGCTTGGGCATTGCTCGGAAAGTGGCAAGTAAAGTTGAAAGTTTAGAAGAAGAGATCATACGATGTTGTATCTCCGAAAACCAACTTGCATGTGTTAAGCATATAGCTTCATTGCGATGTTCTCTTCAAGACATTGAATAAGAAGCATATGCTGTCTAACATTTCTCGTTGGTTTGGGGTACGGTCAGTTCATATCAAATTCAAGACAGAGAATGATTTGGGCATTCTGGAAATAGAAAGTTCTAGAAACAGCACGGGGATTGTGCCAAATGTAGTTGGTGTAGTAATTAGCACTTACAGAGAAATTAAAAGCCGTAACCATCATAGAAATGCTAATTGTAGTGTCTACTCTACAGATTGGACACGTAAACTGAACAATTAAAAGCCTATTGTCAGATTAAACACAAAAAAAACCTTAGGTCGTAGGATGGTTATTTTGTAAGGTCCTATAGTGGTTGTACAAAATCCAGGGGCAAGGGATCCCGCCCCTTGTTAAATTGGCGCCGATTGAAAGACAAGTGACATAAAATAAAGTTATCAAAGGATAATACTCATATTCTGGCGTAGTTTGCTTAAAAGTAGATAATTTATTTAGTAGTTCCAATACAGTCTATTGGATTGCATGGATTAATGTTCTGTCTTGAAACATGTATGCATGTGCGCACACACGATGAATAGAGCAAAATTTCGATCGGTTTGCATCTCATACTGTTAGCGGAAAATCAAAATAGGTTTATGTCTTCTTATTACTTGCATGATTTACCGTATCACAATTTTGATTTCACCCACCAAACAAGTGAGTAGATATTACCTGTACTTTTCATTCTCTATCATACCCGAAACAACCTCACATGTCGAACCATTTTTTACTTTTTTATTTTTATTTTTATTCCATTGTCCTTGATTTTTACATATTTCATGATGATTTAGGAACTTTAGTAATTTTTTCTATTTTGAAAAATCTTTTGACTATTTTATTTTATTCTTTAGAAAAAGAGCACGGTTTCAAATCTCATAAAGCTGATGACACACTCTTTGTGAGAGGTTATGCTGGTGGAACTGTAAATTTTTTCCCAGACGGAACTATTTTGGTTTATATTATATTTCTTTTCCATCCTCGTTTTATAGAGAGGTACTCCTTAGCTATAATCATTCCACTTTCTGATTATTGCTTGATAGTTAGTCTTTTCTTCAGTCAGTTGTGACGCTGTTTTGCACGAGAACACCACCAGATTACTTTTGTCCATTCCAAAGAGGGAAATTAACTACCAGCAGCGGGTTCATTGTAAGGGGGAGAAAAGTGTTAACATGTGCTCATTCTGTGGATCAGCACACTAAGGTGCAGCTCAAGAAACCCAGTTCTGGCACGTTATATACAGCTACAGTACTTGCTGTAGCACTTGAGTGTGATCTCGGTATGTTAAGCACAAAGTTTGGTGAAAACTATAGATGCGAGGGATGAGATCCTCTCATGTTCTCTTGTTTGATATACTAATGTGGAAAGAAATTAGGCCCACTGCGGTCCATTTTGATAATTTGAGTTGCTTATTTCTTAGGTCTTGATATTTAAATTAGGATTAGTAGGACGTCTTTACCCTTTTCAACTAATCATTTTTTTTACTCTGTCATTTGGATGTTTTGTTTTTGTGCATTCCTGATTTTCACATTGAAAAAACTGAATAGCTTGGATCATCATAACAGACTGCTGGGGCCCATTTTTCTTCAGACAAAGGGATCAAATGAGAGGCTCACATTAGAGCATCCTCCTCTGCATAGGAGGCAAATCTCATTTTTCTTTACAACTGTAGGTGCAGTTAGTTAAAAGATTGTCTAGTTTGTTGATATTGTTTTTGTGTGATATTGTGTGCAGCAATACTAACAGTTAATGATGACAAGTTCTGGGAAGGAGTCGTGCCAGTTGAGTTCGGGTACGTACCGGCACCTGGCGATAAATTGGCCTTTATGGGCTACCCATCTGGAAAATTTTCTATGATCACAACTACTGTAACAAGAGTGAGCATGGTAAAAATTTCATTGTCGCAAGCCGAACAGCTGTGTGTACAGGTAAGCAGTGAGAGACATATTATATGGCTTGTGCTGTTGAGTTTTTCAAGTACATTATTTGACTGTGGGCTCTTCACTAGTCTTACATTCATGATCTGAACCCTTCATCTTGAAGATTCTGAGAAGACCATAAATGCACAAACATTACCAGATTGAATCGGATATTGGTAGCCACTCGGTCGAAACAAGTTTGTGTGAGTAACAAATGGACAGACAGTCAGCAGAGTCTAGCGACAGTCTACTTTTCACACTTATATGTGTTTTGATCATATGGCTATTGACATCCAATTAAACTAATTCCTTTCGAAGGCAGTCTCCTCGACACACCCTACAGGTGAACAGTCAAATCACCAATGTGGGATAACGTGGTGGACCCAAAATAAAAAGTGCGCTCTGCAGTTTGGTCTGAATGCCAATTCATAGTCAATCAACTCTACTTCTGGGAATAGCTTTCAATTATGAGTAATTTATTCCACCGCATTAACAGCCCGACCTCACATTTGAAATCCTGCCACCATCTTAGTCACTTATTTGGAGAGCCTTGTGATCTGGGTTAATAAACTATATAAATCATTGTGCAGGTAGATGTTGATCTTGGGTCAGGAAGTTCTGGTGGACCTGTTTTCAATAAAAGAGGAAAATGTGTGGGAATGCAATTTCAGAGTCATAGCGGAAGTGATCTCATAGCTGCACCAGTAATTGGTCACGTCCTCCAAGACTATGACAAAAATGGAGCATATACTGGTACGTATATGTGTACTGGTATATATAATTAATAGTTTTAGGATCATCCATTGGGTCCATGTAGTGCTTTTATTTTGAGCTTTTTACGAAGTTCAAGTCTTAAAGCAGCTCTAATATCATTAATGGTAGGGTTTCCAACTCTTCCCATCGTATGGCAAACTATGGAAAATCCTGATTTACGCTCGTTCATGAAGATGGAGCATGGTCAGCAAGGTGTCCTAATTATAGAAGTGAAACCTAATTATCCAGAATATGAGATTCTTAAGCCAAACGATATAATACTCAGCATTGATGGGTTTAACATTTTTAACGATGGAACAGGTAAGTTGTTTTCCTCATCCACAAGGATTGTACTTTTGTAGGTTCAAGTGACTTGTAGTATACATTTTTTCCTCTTTGTCTTCAATGATTAACTAGCAAGCTCACTCTGTTTCCTAACTTTTTTTGGGCTGCCGATTTCAGTTCTATTTAACTTGGAACAACGCATACCATTCAGTTACCTTTTCACTCGAAAGTACACTGGAGATACAGTTCATATAAAAGTGCTCCGCAATTCAGAGATGCAAACATATAGCATAAAACTCACAACGCACAAGCAATTCAAGCCAGCCAATACAAGTGGGAGGCCTTTTCCATATTATATCATTGCAGGATTTGTTTTCACACTTCTTTCTATTCCATATTTACATTCTGAGGTGTGCTCTCTACTTTGATTTGGAATATGGAATTATACATCATTATAATCATTCTCATTGTAATTTGTTAACCTTATTGTATGGTTCTACTCCCAGTATGGACAAGCTCTTGAAAATATTTCAGATGAGATAATATCGCAGGCTTTGTATGAAGAGCGTGTAGTTATTTCTAAGGTGACTTCATGTCTCTGACATTTTTATCATTTGCTCCAAATATTTGCTCATTTTGTGTCAAAAATGGATCTACTCATTCGATTGCAACTGCTGTACAGGTGCTTAAGAGTGGCACTAGGAACGGGTATGATCATATGACATACCTAGAGAATGCTCAGGTTTGAATATGTACATGTTAGACTAAATAAACAACCGAATTCTAAAGAAACAGACCTCTTTATTAATATCTCCATACTCAACAAGAATTTCATCTGATTGTGTTGGATGTAGGTTCTTGCTGTTAATGGTATGCCTGTTCAGAGTTTGAAGAGTTTCGCGAGTATCATAGAGAGCTGTAATGAAGAATTCCTAGAGTTCACTCTTGACAAACAGAAGGTTTGTCTTCGTAACTCACTCTCTAACACACTTCTTCCCCAACACAGCCCCGCACCAACCCCCCCCCCCCCCCCCCCCCCCAACACCCACCCACCCACACAACAACAACAACAACAACAAAAAACACCACCATGCACACACACATCTTTTAACATCATTCCTTTGTGATTCCATAAAGCACCAACTTATATTTTGCACTATCTATACTAACAGAAAGGGGCTACTCTTTATTGGTGTGAACTTCAGTGAAGTTCCATCACATTTTCACTTTCCAAAACAGCCCTTGAGAACTTTCTTCCGTCCTAATAATTGCTAAAAAAATTGTTCCCTAAAACTGCTAACAAAAATACTATGTGACGACTACAAAAATTATCAACTGTGTTTATACACGCATCGTGTTTGCACACGTATCGCGTGTGCTACGGATACTAGTTCTTATTACGTTTCATCCTCTTATGACAACTCAATAAGTAAATACAAGTAATTTTTTAGTGGGGAATTTTATTTTGACCCCCTTTACTTGGAGAAAAAATCACTTTGACCCCTGAGGCTCTAAATTATGCTTACGCCCTGTTAGATTTAATAAAACCAAAATGCTTTTTCTATTCATCATGCGCAAGGTTGTCAAATCGTGAATCGTATCGAGAATCGTTGTGTTGCCATTTTGAATCGTGAATCGAATCGAACCGTGAATCGTAACGATTCAGTCAAAATTGTAAAAGTGCTCTAAATGTATGTATTTGCATTGATATATCAAAGATGCACTCAATTGAGTCTAAAACAAAAGAGGGAAACATCATAACTTCATATTGGTGCCAAAATGGGGCCATTTAAAAAGTCTAGAGACCTAGATAATACTTAGGAATTAAATTACAAGCAAGAAGCTTCAAAAAGTCATCAAAACTTTAATTTTCATTGGCTACATTCAAAAGATCATCATCATCACCACCACCAATGTCAAGTTCCTCGTCATCATCATCCTCTTGTTCGTCACATGAGGCACCTTCCACCATAACCACTTCATCTAACTCTTCTTCATCCCCTTCATCATCTTCAATAATTTCAATTTCATCATCAACCAAGAAGTCATCTATTTTCCTTTTACCTTTGTTGTTTGTATTTAAGTTCCTTGGCCCTATATCAAAAATAGTTGAAGAGTAATTTGTAAGCAATAATGTGAATATAGAAACTAAAATATAAAATTAAGTTAATTAACTATTAAAAAATTGCACTCATACCTCTCTTTCTCTTTTCGCCACTAATTTCTTCATCATCTTGGAAGCACTCTTGAATGTCCAACCATGAATGATCTTTGGGTAGACACGAATCTTCTTTCTCGGTAATCCATTCGTCATCGGATTCCATATCCGGTAAACAAATAGGATCATATGTTTCTCCGCTTTCTTGCCTCTTCTGTTGTCTCATTTCAAGTCTAATATTGTACTTCACAAAAACTAATGCATTTAATCTTTGTTGCTCTAAACGGTTCCTTCTCTTCGTGTGCACTTGATCAAAGGTACTCCAATTCCTCTCACATCCCGTTGCACTACAAGTAAGGCTTAGCACTCTAATAGCTAAACGTTGAAGTTCCTTGCACTCTTCTCCATAACTCTCCCACCATAGAGCTAGAAAACAATAATTACAATACATTATAATTATATTATAATAATAAAATATTATATAAGAAGGCAACGAACACATGTTCACAAGTCACTACTTACCGGGTTGCTTCTTATCTCTTGTCAAAATTGTCATGCTCATACCAAACATACCCTCGGCTCTTTTGAACTTCTCCAATTGTGCATCAACATTTACCCTTGTCTCTACATCGGGGTAAAATCTTTCAATGGTTCTATACAACCCGACTTTAACTTCATGATCCGCCTTGAAGTTGTCACTATAATGGAACCTACAAAAGTGTGGGAAGTGCAAACTACGTTTACTATAACCACAAGGATGAAGAAAAACAAGATAATAGATTTGATTAATTTACTTACTTGGGATTAAGATAGTAAGCCACCGCATGAAGAGGCCTATGAAGTTGCATATCCCATCTCGCATCAATAATTTTCCAAATCTTTTCATATCTCCCCTTCACATTGTCCACATTCTTTGCAATTTCTTCTTTGGCACTATCCATAGCCTCATAAATGTACCCAATTGCCGGCTTGGCGTCACCATCTACAAGCCTCAACACTTTTACCAAAGGGACAACAAGTTTCATGCAAAGCTTTACGGCCTTCCAAAATCTTAAATCATACAAAATTGTCCCTTGTGTTTTTAATCCCGCAACATTCTTCCCATAGGAACTCTCAACCCAAGCTTGGGATGCAACCATAGCTCGGGATGCAACCATAGCTCTTAGTTGAATCTTTGTTTCTTCAAAACTTTCAATGTTAGATAAGCCGTAACAAATCTAGTAACTGCCGGTCGTGTTAATTCCTTCTTCTTTGTAAACTTTCTGAACATGGAAAGAACCCATTGATGCCTATAAATGTAAATTGATATCTCCTTCGCCTTTTGCAATGTATCTTTAAAAACCGGCAACTCACCTATGTCACTAAGCATCAAATCAATACAATGTGCCGCACACGGAGACCAAAATAAATTTTTTCTCTTCTCCTCCAACAATCTACTGGCACCTACGTCACCACTTGTACAACATTTTCTTCCCCAATCTCCTCCACCAAATCATCAAGCAGTTCATACAATTTTTCAGAATCCTTGATTATGCTCGAAGTATCAATTGATCTAATAAACACTGAACCACGTGGGCTATTGACAAGAAAATTAGTAATCGACCTATGTTTCCCGTCTGTCCATGCATCAGACATTAAAGTTCAACCCGTATTCTTCCGCTCCTTTTTATATACCGTTAATCCATCATGTACAAGGTCGACCTCTTTCTTTAAATAGGATACTCTAACCTCATGATAAGTTGGGGGTTTTAAACCCTTGCCATAATCACCAACGGACGCCAACATTCTCTTCCATAAAGGGTCTTTAACCAAATTAAATGGCAATGCATTCCCATAGATACATCTACAAATATTGCTAATTACCGGCTCTCTTTTCTTTATCATTTGATTCATTGTTTGTTGTTTGGCTTTTTCCTTTCCTTTTGTAACATATGCGTCCATAGTTCCCTTTCTTTTGATATCAACATATTCATCTTCAAGTTCCACCTCCACAACATTCTTTCGTAATTTTTCCCCTAAAATTTCTAGGAAAAATTTCTTAACATCTTCGGCAACTTGCGGACATGGGGCTACCTCAACGTGAGTTCCCGCCAAATGATGTTTCATGCGTATCACCCCTCCCCAAAAATTTTGGTTACAATAATTGCAACACAAATGCATCTTATTTGTTTCACTCACTCTAGTACAATGTCTCCAAGTAAGATCTTCAACTTTTTTTTCCTTTTTATTCCCCATTTGCACAAGTCACCAACTGACCACTGACCATATAATAGTGAAAAAAAAAAATAAATCAATACTCTTTAATAGTGTTAAGTGTTAACTACTTAACTATATAAAAAATAAAAAAGACATTACATATTAATTTACCTGTTTACCAAGTGTCCAAGTCAGTAGCCGGCCAACAGATTAGGAGGAAAAACACTACCAATGCTTCGGAAAAAACAAGGCCAGTCCTACTCCTGACTTCGGAAAACCAGGGTCGGGGTCGTCGGAAAACCAAGGTCGGAGTCGCCGGACGCTTGGAATGGGTAACGGCCTAACACGTTAGGGCTTTGAAGAGTGATTCTTGATGTTCATCCAAGGCTGGGACGTTGGGTAACTGGGTCGAAGTTTTCTTCCTGATGTTCGGCTGGTAAGCTTAGTGTTGCATCGGAAAAATGAAGCTGAAACTGGCTGCTTCAAACTTTGAAGAATGGCTGCCAACGGTAGTCTTCCTTTTCTGATTTTGAAAGGGTAAGTCCTGATTTAACCTTCTGATGTTGTATTTTTGAAATAAGTAATAATAATTTTGGGGAAAGACAATTTTTGGAAAGTTTTCAGCCTTGGGAAGTGCAATCGTCACATCATTTCCATCTCTGGCAGACCTTGTTACCATTTTTGGTCGTCTCTTTGGCTTCTGGTTACCCATTCTGGTTCGAGCATGAATCGAACGATTCATGCGATTCTCCGATTCAGATGCGATTCTCCGATTCAGGGCACCGATTAATAGTGGTTTCCGATTCCTAGCTACGGTTCGAAACGTTTGCCTACCGAATCGTATCGAATCGCCCGATTCGAATCGCGAATCATACGATATCTACAACCTTGATCATGCGTACTATTTATACAAGTAAAAAGAAAACTAAACTAACTATAACTCTAACCAATCTATAGTTCTATTTACATATGGAAATAAAACCTAATCATAATCTAATTACAATTCTACACATAAATATAACTTAACACTCTCTCTCAAGTTGGTACGAAAATATCAATCAGACCCAATTTGAACACAATGGGGTAAAAACTCTTGTTGCCTAGCCCTTTCGTGAAGATGTCGATTAATTGATCTTCAGATCTCACAAAAGGCATACATATCAACCCTTCATTTAGTTTTTCCTTAATAAAGTGCCGGTCAATCTCAATATGTTTCGTTTTGTCATGTTGAACAGAATTGTGAGCAATGTTTATGGCAGTTTTGTTGTCACAGTAGAGTTTCATCGCACAATTATCAATCATTCCCAAATCACGTAATAGGGTTTGAAGCGATAGGAGCTCACAAACTACATGAGCCATAGCTCATACTCAGCTCCTTCGCTAGACCTGGCGACCACTGATTGTTTATTACCTCGCCAAGTAACCAAATTTCCTCCAAGGAGAGTACAATAGCCAGAAGTAGAACGTTAGTCATCCACAAAACTAACCCAGTCAGCATCAGTGAATGCATCCAACCGTAAGTGACCGTGATTAGAAAATAGAATCCCTTTTCCAGGACCTGATTTGAGATATCTCAAAATACGATAAACTGCATCCAAATGTGAAGCACGAGGATCATGCATGAATTAGCTGACAATGCCCACTACATAAGAGACATCGGCCTATTAGGCGTTGATATCTCTCTTTATCAGTGCGTTCCACCGAGTCTCCACTGAGTTGATGATTTGCCTCAATATGGGAAGTTGCAAGTCTACAACCCAACATACCTGTTTCTTCCAATAAATTAAGAATGTACTTCCGTTGGGGGATTAAAAAAATCCGATCAGATCTTGCCACTTCCATTTCCAAAAAGTACCGTAGTGATCCTTTAATCTCGAATTCTTGAGCCATACTTGATTTGAGACTAAGAATCTCATCTATGTCATTACCTGTCATTATTATATCATCAATATAAACAATAAAGACAACGACCTTACTAACACTTCCTTTGATGAACATAGTATGATTGACGTGACTTTGAAAATCTATCAAACCAAGCTCTAGGTGATTGTTTCAATCCATAAAGTGCTTTTTTCAATCTGCACACTTTTTCTTCTGTCTTAGAGGAAGTAAAACCTAGTGGTATATCCATATACACCTCCTCTTCTAACTCACCATGAACAAATGCATTCTTCACATCAAACTGATGAAGAGACTAATTCAAATTTGCCGCACAAGAGAGTAAAGCTCTCATAGAATTAATCTTCGCTACTAAAGCAAACGTCTCTCCCCTAGTCAATATCATAGATTTGAGTAAAACCTTTAGCAACCAGCCTCGCCTTATATCTCTCAACTGTACCATGAGTATTTGCTTAACCATGAAAACCCACTTGCATCCTACTGCTTTTTTTCCTCCTAGAAGTGATATGAGCTCCCAAGTGTCGTTTTTTTTTCAAAGCGGTCATCTCCTCTACCATAGTTTCTTTCCATTTAGGTATCGTTACTGCTTCTTACCAATTCTGTGGAATAGATATAGAAGATAAAGACAAAACAAAAGCATGATACGAAGGAGGTAAATGATTGTAGGAGACAAATTGGGAGATAGGATGTTGAGTGCATGACCTAACACCTTTCCGAAGGGCAATAGGAAAATTATCAAAATCAATAAGACAAGGTTCAATGAGAGATGTGTCATTACTAGATGGGTCAGCCGAGGAGTTTGGAACTGGAGCAGGGTGATTGTGATGGATAAGGTGGTATCACACATGAGAACTTTCGATTTTTTCAGCTAGTGTATGTTTTTAAGTTGGCCGTTTGTAATCGGTGTATCCGTTTCGCATTATCACCGTCAATAACATGTGTTCCTGTTCCTTCAGCAGATATAGGTTCCTCCTCATTATAGTTATAGAACAGTGGCTCCCCTACAGGCTCCCCCTTATTATGTTTAGATATAGGTTCGCCCTCATTATGGTTATAGAGCAGTGACTCCTCCTCAATGGAATTATACCAAGTAGACATCTCTTTCTGTCTAGACTCCCCCTGAAGAGATGGACAGGAGGAAGAGTAAAAAGACTCGAACTCCCAAAAAGTGACATCCATGGAGACATAAATTTTTTTAGAGGAAGACTTATAGTACTTGTAGCCCTTCTAGGTAGAAGAGTACCTAATGAAAATACATTTGTGGACTTTAGGACCTAACTTGCCACTCAAGGGATGATGGGCATGAACAAAGCACACGCAACTAAAAACCCATGTAGGAAGTGTCGTGACACGAAAGCTGGTAGGGAGACACTCTATAGCGGTTTTGAAGAGAAGAACACTGGATGGTAAGCGGTTTATAAGGTAAGTGGCAGTTAAAATAGCTTCACCCCAGAAAAATTTAGGAACATTCATAGTAAATAAAAGAGAGCGAGCGACCTCAACAAGATGACAGCTTTTGCATTCGGCAACTCCATTTTGTTGTGGAGTGTCAATGCAAGTGTTTTGAAAAAGTATACCATCGGCATCTAAGAAAGCCCGAAAACTCCTATCAATATATTCAGTATCATTCTCACTACGGAGAATTTTAATTTTTTAATTAAATTGAGTGTAGATTATGACATGAAAGAATTGAAAACAGGAAAAAATTTCGCCTTTGGACTTAAGTAAATATACTCAAGTGATATGAGAAAAACAATCAATAAAAGTGACGAACCATCGATAACCTTTTAGAGAGGGAATGGGAGAAGAACCCCAAACATAGGAATGAATAACCATAAATGGAGAATCACTTCTTTTATTAATAGGTGCGAAAAAAGAGCGTTTATGTTTTTGAAGCTCACAGGCTTCACAAAAAAACTAACTCTTAGGACAATGTTGAACTAAATGAAGAAATTTAGAGGGTTCCAAAAGAGGGATGACCTAATCGACGGTGCCACTAATGTAACATGGGAAGTGCAAATTAGTAGTTGCTTGCAAATGTAGATCACATGACATGGGTAAAGGGGTTGGACGAGGTGTAGGGTCTAAGAAATATAGGCCACCATGTGTTTTACCACTGCCAATCACATTCCCTGTATCCAGTTTCTGAAAAACACAATGAATAGGAAAAAAAGTTATGGAACAGTTTGTAGAACGAGTAAAACTAGTAACAAATAGAAGGTTAGTAGAAAAATTTAGAATATGGAGAACAAAAAAGAAAAACAATGAAGGAGAATAGTGAACAAAACTTTTCCCTGAGATAGCAGAGAATGACTCATCGGCTATTCTGACTTTACTTTACCAGAGCAAGTAGAGTAAGAATCAAATACGAAGGAACAACCTGTTATGTGATCGAAAGCACTTGCATCTATAATCTATGGAGCAGCAGAAGAGGCAGTAAATGTACTAACTGGGAGACCTGTGTGAGCAAAATTGGATAAAGCAGAGGTTATTGTGGAAGCGGAAGCTATAGTAGATAAAAAAATCAGCCCAAACCATAAGGTGTCGGAGAGCCTGTATTTCCCCTTGAGAAAAACCACTAATAAGATATGAAGATGCTTGAGCCCCAGCCATACCTCAATGCAGATGAGGGATACCCAAAAACAATCTAAAGGGGAAAAAAAATAGCGACCAAACAAATTGAGAATGCAAGCGAAGAACAATAACTCCAAGAAAACTGCAGATCAAAATGCTGAAGGAGTCTCCGGCAACGGCGCAAAAATAGCATAGCAAATCACACAGTAACGGTGCAGAAACAGTGCAGAAACAGCATAGTCTGTGCAGAAACAGCGCTGAAACGTGAAAAAACAGAGCAAATTTCTGAGCAGAAATTGTGTGAACAGTGCGCAGTAACCGTGAACAGTACGGCGCCGTGAACAGTAGCCGTAAACAATACCGCGCATTGAACAACAGCTGTGAATAGTACCGCGCGATAAACAGTGTTGTTCGGTACCTCCGATGGTGGCTGGATGGTGGACGTCTGTGAGAGGCATAGGCAGTGTGATGTTGGCTGGCCAAAAAAAGCGCCAAAAACTGCCGGACTGGGCGACTGGATTGTGATGGGAGGCAACAATATGGTTGAGCGACAACGCTTCAATCCACAAATAGAAAAACGAAAAACAACCACGGCGGCCGGTAAATTCCGACGATGGTGGTGGATGAGTCGCTTAGAGTTTTCCGTCTTGCTCTGATACCATGTTAGATTTAATAAAATTAGAATATTTTTTCTATTTATCATGCGTACTATTTATACAAGTAAAAAGAAGACTAAATTAATTATAACTCTAACTAATCTATAATTCTATTAACATATGGAAATAAAACCTAATCATAATCTAATTACAGTCCTACACATAAATATAACTTAAAACGCCCAAATAATATAGATTAGATTATAAACATGGATAACATTGACAGATTTCATAAAAAGACAAATTTACCCATTCGTACCCTTCAAATTTAATACCACACCCCTTATCTTTCTTGTCCTCTTATTTTCAGTCCACTCTGGTTCCCCTCCATATCTCGTTAAATTACGAACATAAGAAATTAACCTTAGGGGCATCCAAGTGCAATCAGGGGCGGAACCGGAATTGTAACTTTTGGGGGGCCGAAATTCTTTTTTTTTTTGGGAAATAAAGGGTTGAATATAATTTTGGAGGGGCCAAAATGTAATTTTTTATATAATTTTTAATTTTTAATTTTTTTATACCTAGGTTTTTAAAACTTTTGAAATTTTTGGGGGGGCCCGCGGCCCCCACATGGTTCCGCCACTTAGTGCAATACAGTCACCACCAAGCAGATCCTTTTCACACACACATAATTAAAGGTTATCCTACACACACACACACACACACATTTATTAAAAACTGTTTAGATCAAATCTTTTTTGATATTGTTTTGAGGCGATTTCTTGCGAGTACCCTTAAAAATATGTTTTAAACACATTGAACGGTTCGGATCATTAAAATTTGATCAGAAAATAAGAGGTATGTACCGTAGCAAAATAAGGGATCCCTTATTAGAAGCTTACTCTGAATATATATGTGTGTGTCTCTGTGACATTTGTGTTATATAAACATATATATTATATATGAAGGAAAATGGTCACCAGATCAGGACTTAGTAATTGTCTCGAAACAAAAGCAGATCAGCACACATCCAGGAGTCCCACCTCAATCCCTTGCTGTCCTTGCACGTGTATTTCTCTCTAAATTGGTTAGGGCTTTTTTTTCTTTCAATCTAATTGGTAGCCAAATCCTAGTGACATCATCCCCTGTTAAGCTAATCATCAAACACTGCGTATCGACATCTCGAGGTTACAGGGAGAATCAACTGAGTGATTCGACAACAGACATGACCATGTACAGTTCAGATTGAAAATTTGGTTATGGGGTCAGTTTAACTATGATGGGCAGCGGTACCAACCATTTTCGATGAATAAGAGGGCAGTTACGATGTCTATTAGTGCCATAGCCTAGCCCTTTGGCTTTTTAGATTTTTTTTTTTTTTGGGGGGGGGGGGGGGTGGGGGTGGGTTGTTGTTGTTGTTGTTGTGAGCAGTGGAAGACATTAATGGTGGTGATGAATCTTTTTTTTTTTTTTAGGGGGTTGGGGGGGAATATGACAGTTGAGTGCGTGGCTTACACTCTGTTGATTCATTTTTTAATTCAGCTCTCAAGCCATGAAACCTCTCTCTCCTTCCCTCCCTCCCTCCCTCCCTCTCCCTCTCCTTCTCTCCCTATTGATGGTTGGTTTGTTTTGTAATATTTTTGCAGAAGCTGGTCTTGCATACAGCTAGTGCCAAAACAAGAACACCAGATATTCTTAAAATGCACAACATTGCTTCTCCTATCTCTGATGATCTCAAGAACATAACTTAGAGCAAAGCAAGTTTACAAAGTGCACACTCATTTGTTGCAGCGGGCTCTTCAGTATCTTAACACAATCAATCCAAGTACAAGCATACGGGTCACACATTATTTGAAATCCGATATTGATTTGTTTGAGCCTGAATTTCTCTCTGACTTAACCTTCCGTTTCTTTCTCAGGTTTTAACAAATGAATGACTTTATTCCTACATCTTTCATGCATCTGTTATGATGTAGTTTCTATTCTTCCATATTTTTTCATTTACTTCAACTTGTGATAAGTCTAGGGACATACAATGTCCAGAGAGAAATTATGTTTGGGCAATGGAGACGGATTCTCCAATAAAACCTACGTTGGATTGCATTGTTGGTTTCTCACTTTCCGCCCATGGCTATCAAGAAGAGGATAACTCTTCACAGTAAGAATTTGTACTGCTTCGGTACTCTCTTATTTCCTCCTTGTTATCCATTTCTTCTTTGTGTCATGGGTGTTTCTTACTATTTGTTCCAACGGTGCTACACCATTGTTTTTTCATGATAACATGTGATGCTTGGGTTTTTGGCTTTGTTATGGTCTGATAGCTGCTTTGACCCATTCGTTGGATCCCAATCCGACTGTGATTCAGCATTCTGGCGTCTCTTAGATTTATGCAAAGAACCGCTCAACTTGCTAGGGTTTTTGTGCAGGGGAAGGGGCACTGCCACCCCTCCGCTCTCATCTCAACCCATCTCCCAAACCTTTTCATCTTTGGCACCGCCGGCATCTACTCAGGCTACGATGTTGATCCGACTCCAAAAGTAGTAGATGTAGCAACAAAGATGTTCAATTGCGGAGACTTAATAAGGGGCGGATTTTTAGTGTATTTTTCTGCTGTTGTTTTTTTCCATCTCCATCCCTTTGTGGAGTGTTTCTGTTATTTTATGGAGCTTTTTTGGCATCTCTTTGGGGTTGTATTCTTCCAGGACCTTTCGGATTTCATTTGTGTTATATTTTTCTTGTTTTGAGCTCTCCATTTATTGAGTTCTCTACTGTTTCACCTTTGATTGAAATTATCTCGAACTTGATTTCTATCTTCTTCGCAGTGCGTGTTAATAGAGCATGAGGCTTGCGTCTAGGTTTTGAATGAAATTTGACAGGACGGAGTTAAAAATTTCATTACGCGGGGGCGAATATGTATTTGAGATTAAAAAGATACAAATTAAATATTTAGCAATAACGAATTTATATATACTTCATAGGATGATTTTTTTTTTCCTATATAATATTAGAGGGGGTTTTTTTTTTTTTTTGGCAGGGTGGCCCTCGCTGGCTCCATCTTGGAAATTTTCATAGTGGGTTTATTTAGCCTGTGGTGTTTATTGATTTATTGGATTATTAGATTCCAGTGTCTGAAGTAGAACTTAATTCAGTTGATGCTGTTTGAACTAAATTATTTATTATATTGTTTGATTATAATTAATGAAATATTTTGTTTGACTTTGAAATAGTAATGATCAAATTGTTGTTGTACGTGTATGGCCTATTTGAGTATGTTTGTCTTTCAATATAGGACAAGTTAGTAAAACAATCACACAAATTTTCTTCAATAAATAAATTAGCCAAATGGGGTTTATTTTTGGGGAAAAAAAAATTAAAACCCACACACATATCATCAGTCAAATTGGCCCAGTGTCTTAATTTACTTTCTCTGTGATTGTAGCTTTTATTATACGATTAATATTGTATATTATTTGTCATCAAAGATTTTGAAATTAATTGTCTTTCTATGAGAGAAATTAAAAAAAGAAAAAATATTAGTAGAATTAATAATTTATAAAAAAATAACAAAAATAATAATAATAAAGCAAAAATATAACTCAATAAAGTTTGGTCCAGATTATTTTTTTTTTAATTTAGAGAGTAGCTTTGATATTATTTTTTTTTGTGATTTTTTATTTTTTATTTTTTGTGTTTTTTTATTCATCTTGAGAGAAGAATAAAAAGAATATAAAAATATGGATCAAAATTAGAAAAAATTTAAATAAGACGATTTTAGACACCTTAATTTTGATCTCCCTTAGAATATTGAGTAACGGTTGGATAATGCCTTGGATTAATTGGCCATCACAAAATCAATAACAAAAAATAGTAAAAATAAAATTATGACCCGTCGACCTAATTAAATATAGCATACACTATTTTAAAAGGCGTAGGCCACTTGGACCCGACGTGTGTCATTTTGGATTGGACCTTACCGTGTAATTACTATTAAAGTTGACTAGTGACATGAATCTCTATAATAGTCTTTGGCAAGTCAACCAGTAAATATTTTGATATTAAAATGAATTTGAAATTGCCTATAAAAAGACCCCTTATGTTGAGGGTCAATGATTGGATTTTTGGATTTTTGAATTTTTGCTTAGTTTTTGAAGTGGACTTTTATTTGAATTTTTTAGAGATTGTGTTTGGAAATTAAAGATTTCAAAGCATTGAAGTAAAGGGAGGTAGGAGAGGGAAAAATAGTATTGAAGGAATAATGAAGTCTTTGTTTATTCTCTCTCAATTTATGTCTCAAATACTCTACTTAAAAAAAAAGAGTCAAAGGATTCAAGACAAAGATATATAAATAAATAAATGCAAATTTTTTTTTTAAAGAATGTGTTAGCCTAGATTTTTTGAATGAATGACAAAAATATAGTGTCCTACATAATGACGGGTTCTGTTTATCAAAGAAGACCGTAATAAATTTAATTTGATCTCATTTTCACTCACATTAGGAGGAGTTTAATTTTGTCTATTCTAGGATCTCTCCGTCGTGTGGAATCACCTCGAAATCTCTCTGGATAATTAAAATTCTCTATTTTGTTCTCGTTAATTTATTTAATTATCACAAAAATTTAACTTAATTGAATATAGATAGGTATTTAATCTAAAATTTATTTTTTTAATTTAATCTAAAATTTATTTTTTTACTTTAAAATTTTTTATTTGTTAAAAATTTAATTTTTAAGTTAAACACTTACCGATATGTAATTTAGCTGATTTTTTTATGATAACTAAATAAATTAATCACAACAAGATAAACGATTTTGATCAACAATCTAAAATCTCAAGGTGCCCTCACACGACGGAAAGTGAACAAAATAAAATCTCGAGTGATCTCACAAAACTAAACTCCATTAGGAGTAACATTGAATCCTCCCACCTATTAAGAAAGAACCAAAACACAGAAAAACAACCGATATTGAAAACAAAATTCTACTTCAAGAAACAGAATATGTCAGATACAAGTACCATAAAATTATTGGGCAAAAAATGTAAATTTTGGGATTTCGTAGATATATTACATACAAGAAGCCACTACAGGTGATGTACATTTATGAAGTAACCTTCGAAACCAGAGGGCTACTCATGCACCTAATTAAACATAAAACTGTACATTACAATAATCCTCAAACGATGTTTCATAAGCACCTAACCATTAGATGTGGATCATCCGAGGCACATTAGCCCTCACAACTCGGACACAACGACCCAATTATTAAGTGCGTACTCTACCACTGAACTAATAGCCCGTGCGACCCTCGCCAAAAGCGAGAGAAACCCCATCTCTCTCTTCTACTCTTCCCTTTCTCTGACACCAAGTCGCCACACGAGGGGCATGGGGAACATTAAAAGGGAGATCCTATCAACTTGTTCCGACCCAAGATAATAGGCTCATGAGCTTGGTCTTATTTCACCCTCGAGAAATAGAAGTTCCGTACTAGCAACTTTATTGGGGAATTTCGTATCTAAGCAGAACCTTTCCAAAGAAAGAGCTTAGTAGTCCCTTTGATCTTCGACTTGAAGCCGTTATTTTCCGAGCAAAAAATGGTGTTTCCCTCTCCATGTATAATGGACATTACCAAGAGATCAAAAACTGAAGAAGTAATCTGAATCTACATGGGCAGGTTCTGGAGAGTATACATATTCAGATTCATGGGCAGGTTCTGGCGAGTATACATATTCAGAAGGCACCGGTACTTCTAGGGCCCCAGAAACAGGGAGATTCTCCAGCATCCAACTGTCATATAAATGGAAGTTCTGTGAGCCTACATTTGTGCTCACAGGAATCTGGGGACTAAACTCAGTGACACCTGCGCTTTGAATGTGAGAATTATCTGCAAAAGGCTGTTGGTCGCTCTGGCCAGAGGGATCGACCCAAGTTGTGTTGAAATCCGTAAAAATTGGATCCGGAGGATTTTGAGCCTCATTGTGGCTATCATATGATGCAGGAATGGGCTCACTATACAGTTGGTCTTGAGAAAGCTCTGGACTTATAAAGCTGCTGGCCACCATGTTTGGCTGGGATGACACTGAATAATCAAAGTTGCTCTCCATGTTTGGCTGAGAAGAGGCTTGTGGATAAGGCATTGTATCGACATAGCTGCTACCTGTGTTCAAATCAGAGGATACTAACGGTTGAGAAGGCACTGAATTTACAATCATGCCCTGCCTGTTTGGAGGGGAGGATATCCGGTGCTGAGAAGGTATTGAATTCCCAAATCTGCTGTCAGTGCTTTGAACGGATGGGGCCCCATGCACATTAGTGGCCAAACTCGGTGCCCCAGAGAAGTCTGGCCGCCTACTATGATATTTATCATGTGAAGCTGGTATAGGAGAGGGATTTCTGAAGTATTGAGTGGCGTGATTGTTGCTAGATGAAGTGTACCCGGAACGATAAGTTGTCGAAGCAACCCCTGGTGATCCTGCCCTTTTGAAAACTGCATGGGAATTAGTGAACTGAGGCCCTAAATTACCGACATTGTGGATTCTATCCCTTCGAATGATATTATTGTGCGTAATTGGCAGCTGCTGAGAGACCAAATGTGGGAGGAATTTGTTTCTGGAATTAACAAATGGAGGCTGATGGATTCTTCCTTTTGGGATAAGAGAATTCGTTGATGTAGAGCAAGCGCGGATTGTGATTGGCCTAGAGACCTGATGATGAGCCACATATTCAGGTTGCAGCAACGAGGGGGGTGGTGGTGGTGGTGGTAGTGGGACTGGGACTGGGGTTGTTTTCAGTAGGCCTGTTGGGACAGACTTACCAAGAAGTTTTGGATCTGGAGGTGGAGCACTGTTCCCTTGCTTGAGATTACGTCGTTCAAGTTTCCAATACTCGTGTTTATCCGTGGCGTGACAATGGTCGACACTGGAAGTGGCGTTTCCCCATTGGAAACATGGAGCAAGTGAGTCACAGACATAACAGTGGCACTGAAATTTATAAACAAAATGTAGAAATTAAAACAGCATAATGCTTGTAAATGTCCACAACGAAATTTGAAAAGGCCATCTTACCAGGTGACAGTGCGTATTGTGTGGGGTGGAAGTGAAAGGAAATTTAGCACAAAGATGACGTGGATGCGGGTAATCCCTGCAAGCAATCTGAGGCCAAAACAAAGAACAAACCAAGCAGGAAAAAAAACGTTAGAATAGGTGTTATTTACTTGCCTCAAAAAGAGAAAAGAAGTAAATGGTGCAGCATTGATGCTGAGATGACAATGTCATACTTCATTTCGATCTGTAAGCTACATTCAAGTTTCTATCCACAAAATAAGGCAGCCCATCCATTTAGCAACTTTCTTACACTTCATCCAACAAGCGAAGACGAGATTGATATACCTAATCTAGTGCTTGGAACAGGAATGGAGAACCAAGATCGAAAAATTATGCATGTTCTTCATACACAAGTCACTTAAAAGTTTACGAAATACCCACAGACAACACTTATTTTCCCCACCTTTGAAGAACTCTGAATCTATATAAGAGCACTATCATATGCTTTCGGCCTTGTAAGCAATTGTATGTCCAAGATGAAATCCCCGTCCTACCATCTAGATCACCAGTTAAACCTAAAAACTTCATTTATTCCAATGATCATATCATGCTAAGAGAACACTCATCGCGAAATAAAAGCAGACCTCCTAAAACACAAAGAAAGACATCCTGTGTTGCTATTTTAACAAGATTTCGAAGATATTGCTTCATTGGCCAATCCAAGCAATTCCCTTCGTCTCGAACTTCTTCTTCAAACTAGAAACCTTTCAAATCAATGAAACCAGCACCCCTACCAATAGTGAGGCCCTCGTACTACTGACACAGATAAACAACAAAACAAATCTGAGCTGCTTGCACCCTAATAAAGTCCAACAAACCTATAGTTAAGCTGAATTGCAAAAAAAAAGACTTACTGAATTTCAAATACCTGTCCTTTCTCGCTGACAATGAGCAAATCATCCGAATCATAGGCAGTATCTTTCTCGATCACGACGGGCTTATCTGGGTCTCCATCCAATATCACACATTCATCATCATCCAAATCTTTTACCCACGGTCTTTCAGCGATGCTCGAAGACTTAGGTCTTGGCTTGGAGTTTAGCACCACCTCACCTACTAATACGACGTCATCGGAGTCTTCTGGCTCTCTTTCAAAGAACTCTGATATCCAGTCATACCCATCACCACCACCACCAGCAGTATCTCCGCCTCTCCTGGTCTCTCCCCAACACTCTTCGTCCGAGCTTATGTCGAATACCACTGGCCTCGGATCCATCGAATCTAACTAACTAGGGTTTCCAATAAACTTCGCAAAAAAAACGAATCTTTCATGAGTATTCCGAATGTAAACAAGAGAATCCAAGACAAGTACACCGAGCATAAAATTACAAGCACGTAAATCGCAAGAAACCTTACTATAACAATAGGATTCTTTCTTATAATTCCTCAATCAGATATCGGAAAATTCAGATGGGATGAATGTGGATAGGATTGTTCTGCAGGTTGGATGAAGGGGAGGGAGAACACAAATTGAGTGAAATAAAACAGGAACCCTAATTGAGAGAGCGATTTGAGTGTATGGATCACGAAACCCTATGTCGCTAATCCGCGAGAAGCAAACCGTTTGCTTTACATCAAGTCTGTAACGGTGAAGCTTCTCTCTCCTCTCTTCGGTGACTGATAGAAAGATGATTTGCTTTGGCGATGGTGACGGGTGAAGACTCAAAAGACTCGTTAATGGGTCGGGCCGGTCCGGGTCGTACTGTTAGGACACAACGTGTCCGCGGGAATTAGGTGTGTAATAAGAGCATTCACACTAATTTTCTTATTTTTGGACCAAATTAAAGAGGAATTTCTCATTTTCTACTCTAAGGAGTTATATTTCTTAATATATCCTGTATCAAACTATTTATTCTATCCTTATTTTATTAAAATAATTTTTTTTTTCACATTTAATTTTAGAAGAAAGAAATAAAATAATAAATAAATAAAAATTCTAAGAGGCAACAATGGCTCCTAAATATAGAGAATTATTGTAGCAATAATAAAATATGGAGCAGTCAAGAGAGACTGATGTAGAGACTCTTTGAGAGAATTTCTTCTCAAAATAGGGAAGGAGGAGATTAGAGAAGATTGGTGTGAATGTTCTTAGTGGAAAATTGTAAAAGGAACATAACTGAAAAAATGAATTGAATTGACGATTGGTTAATTTTGTCCGGTCAAATCTGGTCATGTTTGTTTATTTTTTAATATTTTGTTTTGTTTTAATTTTATTGTCTTAAGAATTAAGCCGTACTAAACTGCACCTGACCTAAAAAAAAAATCTAACCCTAAGGGGTAGACATGGTGATCAAGGTTTAAGATTTAGAAGTATGTTTCCTTTTATGTATCAGGTTTGAAATCTTTCACGTGTTGTTAACTTATGTCAGTCGATACTTGACAAATGTTTTGGCTTTAAACGGAGACCCCGCAAGTGGACGGTGGATTAGTCTCACGAAGACTAATCAATATTTGATTGGCTAATCTCAAACCGGTTAGATATCTCAGCTATAAAAAAACTATAATGTTTTTTTTTTTCAATTTCGACTTGAGAATTTGACAACTTTTTTTATCTTCTTGTACTAGATTTGTAACTCATATTTTCTTACTGTATAAACAGTTATATACAAGTTAAAATCTTTATTTCAACATTGAGCTTGGTTTATTAATGGCTCAACTTCTTAATTACGACTTAAACAATTAATTTTTTTACTATATTGAGCCTGACGTATTTGCTACCCTTCAAACTGGTACATTTAAAAATAATAATCAAACTTGACAAAATTAAATTAAATTAATTTGGTTCAGTTTTTGTGTTTAAATTCTTAAATTGCAAACTCCAATTGGGTTCGAGTCTCACTAAATCAAATCGAACTGGATCAATTACACTCTAAAAAATGAACCAGTAGTTCGTTATATTCTTGGGCTTGGGTGGTGTGTTTGGGCTAATAATTTTGGTGCTCTCAAGTTTAGTTTGGGCTTCCAAAAATAATTGTTCGGAAATAGTTCCAATAAATGTATTTCATTACTCAAAATTTTAAATTGGTGCAAAAAAATAACAAATTATGCTATAAATTTATTGTATATTTTTTACTTGAAAACTTACGTAATTCTGCTAATATAGAAAAAGGGAATCTCTTTTGGCGTGAATAAAATTAACAAATTTCATCTCAAAAAGTGCCTTTCAAGATTGTCTAAGAAAATATAAGATTTTACAAATATTATTACTATAACATAAATTCTTTTGCCCTTTGTGTCTAACATTTAAATTTTGTATTATTTTTAATTTAGTTTGTTTTAACTATTTTAAAATAGATTTTCTATCAAATTAATTGAAAATGGCTCAAATTAATAATTCAATTAATTAACATGATGGTGGAAAAAATTTCAAATATGACAATCAACAGAGTATATGTAACGCTCGCTCCCGCCTTGTACAATATTATCCGCTTTTGACTGACCAAATTTTATCGACTTTTCAGTAGGTCATCCATCCCTGGATTTCTTCAGGACGAGCACGCTTAATTGTTAAATTTTATTTGATTTTGGCGCCATCACAACTTTAAAATACCATGTATAAAGTAAGACATGATTTATTATAAATAGTACTGAATTTACAACCACCAAATGATGTGGGACCCTTGGCCACCTATCCGAACGTCCACTGAGACATCATATTCTAGACGCCGACCTTATAGTTAGCACCACAGCTTGACTAAAATGTCACAGTATATGATTATCATCCTTCATAACTACTCTATTAGTCTTTTTTAATTTTCTTTTTTTTTTTAAAGAAAAGTACTTCCTTTTTTAATCACCCCTATGGCATCAAGACTAATGTTATAAATATTATACCATACCGGCCGCTATATACCGTTTTAGCATAAAAATAGTATCAAGTACCTCTAATACCGAATTTTTCTTTTTCAAGAATTGCGGAAAAAATTAATTTTTTTGGACTTTCTCTCTATAATTTATATATATATTGATAGTTACAATAAATTCGATACGGTACCCGGTAGATGACCAGTATCGGTACATACTGTACCAGCAAGAAATCGGTACCCAAACTTATTCGGTATTCAAAACATTGATCAAGACCCAACAAATTACAGACAAACAGGCATAGGAGGAAAAATCAACACTACAAAAGGACAGCCCAACTCCAAAGCATTTTTTGCTAGAATGTCTGCAAATTGATTAGCTTCGTAGGACGGAGTTCAAGGATGACGGGCGATATTTATTCAATAAATTCCTACAATCGTCAATAATTGATTGAACTGGATGAGATAAAACACAATTATATAATTAAAAAATTGACCATATTTTCGGGAACTATTTTTTTTGGGTATAAATGATCAAATATCTAAAACTTAAGGGATAGATATTAGTCTCGGGGAAGACACCTCTATAGCAAAGGTTTGATTCATTTCCGGAACCTTTTTTGCGTGAATGCACTGATTCCCTTCACGGAGAATATGGATTGGAGACGAAGGGATGGCATGTGTTTAATAAATCCCTACAATCATCAACCATGAGTCGAAAGGAATGAAATTGAACACATTTTTTATTCAAATTTATTAAATTTGTTGCATCTATTTTATAATAATTTTAAAGACGTCAATGAGAGCTGATAAAATGAGTTCATCCCGCAAGACCCATAACTCATATCCCAAAGTTGTAGTGCTACCAATTTTATGTTGGAGATCGATAACCAATCAAGGTTGTGAATAGCGTATCGTATAGTCGGTAGGTATCGTTTTGGTATAAAAATGGTTCCAAGTACATATAATATCGTACTTTTCTCAATATTGGACTGTAGCGGAAAATACCGGCCATATTGGCCGGTATTGGATTTTCATTTTATAGTTGGATTTTTTTTTTTGGCTCTCTCTCTATGGTTTATATATATATATATTGATAGTTGCGATAAATTCAATACGATATCCGATATATGACCAATATCAATACGTACCGTACCGATAGACAAATCAGTACTTAAGTCGATCCGGTATTTAAAACCTTGCAACCAAATTACCTTAGCGTCTGTAACAAGAATTAGAAATTCTTTCGTCCCCGAAAGTTTTCAAGAAAACATTGCCGAATTCAAAACTAATGGACGGAATTCACTTAAGTGTGTTGTATTTTTAATTAAAGTAAAATTCATCAATTTATTTTGAATTTAGGAATATTTTTTGGTAAACTTTTTGAGGATCATAGTCTTGTTTTTAGTTTTAAGGATTTTGCTAATTATTGTCCATTAGACAGTGAATAATATACATATAATATAAAATAAATATCAATATCAATATATATTTTTACAAATATCATAAATATTAATATATAATTTATGAATACCGTTGTACCTTTATATATTATTCAGTGGCAAGTAGGGTTGCAAATGAGCCGAACCATTTGCGAACTCGGCTCAGCTCGGTTTGGTAAGGGCTCAGTTCATTTAGTTAATAAGCTGAGTTCGAGTTTTAAGCTCGTTTCGTAAACGAACTGAACTTGAGTCTCATAAACTCAGATCAACTCATTTTAAAGATTCGGCTGGTTTAAAGAGATTCATTAAATAAATGAGTTTAATTTAGCTCAACTCAACTCGTTTACAAATAAATCGAGTTCGAGTTTAAATTTTTTATTTGTTTAATTTACGAGCTAAATTCAAGCATTCCACATTTCGGCTGAGCTCGTTCACGTGGCAAGTGGACAATAGGTAGCATTCTTCTTAGTTTAGAAGTAAGACGTTCACAGTTAACGTAATAATAATTAATTAGCGAGTCAAAAGCCGTGGAACACATTTTGAGTCCCAAATTCCTAGGTGCAGCAGACCACCGCACGCCAGCAATCACAACCTTTGCAAGTTTCATGATCCCCATACTCTCGTTTCTCGATGAAAATGGCAGACAACATGTGCTTCCTTCATTTATTTCGCCTATAAATTTGTAGCATTAGGGCCTTTTGGAGACGGTACAAGAGGATGTCCAAGAGTAATAAATATAGGCCCTATTTGGAATATGGTTATTAAGCGTTTTTTAATTTATTTGTTGGGTAAATAAATAAATAGGTTTGGGTTAATTTATTTGTTGAATCAAGAAAATTTCTCTACTTTGTTATTCCGTCCGTACGGTTACCGAAAAATCAAAAATACCCTTCAAATAAGACAAAGGCCAAATAGGGTCCCAAATAAGACAAAGGCAATATGGTCATTTGTCCGTCAAAGTCAAATTAAACAACTCAATAAATAAATTAGTCCAAATGCCATCAACTGTTTTTATATTTATTCCAAACATCATAAATAAATAAATAAATAAACTAATAAAAATCGTAGGCCAAATGGGCCCATAATATTTATTTAAAATTTAATTTTTTATTTTAATAAATAATTTTTTATTATTCATTCCAATAATTTTTCTTTGTTATTTTTTAAAATATTATTTATTTATTAATATATTAAACAAGATGACAAAAAATGAGAGAGAAGATTGAATAAATATGTATATTTTATGAATAAATTATGAGATACCTAGTGAATAGTATGCCTCCATAGATTTACTTAGGCATTATTCACAAAATTAGAATACTTAGCCTTTTTTTTTAGGCTTTTGAAGTATAATTTTTTGTGTTTTGAATAGCTAAAGTAGCTAAAAATCATATTTGGCTAGTCTCTTGGTGATGCTATAAGGAAGCGAAAATTTTTGGAGGGAGTATAAGAGTTGACGTGATATATTTATCATCGTTTGAAATAAAAAAAATAAAAATGGCATAATTTTTCACCCCTTCAAAAATAATCTCTCTTAGAGAGATAGAGGGGTATTATTTTTGAGTACCCTCTCCCCTGTCCAAAAATTATCCCAAGATATTAGCCAAGAATAATACAATATCTTCTTATCATAACTACAAAATAATCTTATTCCCATTTTATCCTTCATTTAACTACATACCATTTTATTTTATTTTTTAATATTTCATCAAAACTATCTATTTTTTTATTTCCTCTATAAATATCCATCCAAACCAAGTACTACTTTATTCCTTTTTTGAATACCTCATTTAAATATCTACTTTTTATCTCTTCTTATAAACATCACATCAATGTGAGTTAACTCTCTAAAAATAATACCCATCTTATCTTATCACCCTTAATAACTTATTCCCTGAAAATAATTTTTCATCCAATTAAAATTCCTTTTTTGAATACCTCATTTAAATATCTACTTTTTATCTCTTCTTATAAACATCACATTAATGTGAGTTAACTCTCTAAAAATAATACCCATCTTATCTTATCTTATCTTATCACCCTTAATAACTTATTCTCTGAAAATAATTTTTCATCCAATTGCCCTCTTAGGGTTTTAATTGTAAACTTTAAAGAAATTTTTAAATAATTGTAAATGATCCTATGAAATGAGCTTTGTTTGTTTGAATTATGAATAAGTCTACTAACAAATCACATTCTACATTTAATTGTACATTCTGTCCACATGATATGTCACATTATTCATATTTAAATACAAAAGAACAATGCTACTAATACATTACGTTGTACATCAAGTTATACATTATGTATATATGACATCCAATAATTTGAATATATATCAAAATTTATGGGACCCGCTTTTACATTTTATACTTAAAATAACATGTTAAGTAGACATGATGTACCATTTGATGTACAACTTAATGTGTTAATAGATTTATTCATAATTACTCCTTACAAATAGCCGCGTAGGTGCAAAAACACTTTATATAAACATGAGGGGCACACACCATGTATGTAGATATGAAACTGAATATGTGAGTTGATCGGGAGAGTAGATAAAGTGGAGTACTTTACTCGAGTAATGTTTTTATTTTGTCAATTAATTCAATAATAATTATAAATTTATTTTTATTAGAACAACGCTAAGAATCAGTTTTTTTGCGTAATTTAAAAATTATCATTGCCTCTTTCTATAATAAAAATCTTTGCTTAAAATAATGTCATTGGTTAAAAAATATCTTTGCTTAAAATTTTGTCTTCTATAGAACTGCTATAAGACCAGCGATACTTTACGGGACAGAATGCTGGCCTATGAAGAAACAACAAATGACCAAGATGAGTGTAGCGGAAATGAGAATGTTGAGGTGAATGTGTGGTAAGATTAGACGAGATAGGATTAGAAATGAAACAGTCCGTGAGATGGTAGGCATAGCACCTAGGGGTCGTTTGGATGGGGCCAAAGACCCCCTGATAATTTATTACCCCTGATAAGGGGTGGGTCCCCCACCATTTCCTGGGTTTGGACACACCAATTTTGTCCCTGATTACTTTCTACCCGGTATTACTTTTAACTAGGGAGGGTGCTTGAGCCTGATAATTTTTGGGTAGCCTTTGGTGTCCCCAAAAATTATCCGGCTGATGGAGGGATGAATTTTGTCTATATTACCCCTCTTTATCCCTTGACATTTATTGTAATGTGTCTATTTGGATAAAAAAAGTGATCGACACGGCTCATTCGAATATTTTTTTATCGTGCTTTTTGAATTTTAATCTAAAAAAAAAACTAAAACTTTATCGTTTACTTAAAAAAAATCATTTCAGGAATAACCGTGTACTCAAAATATTTTGATAAAGGATTGTTAAATTATGGTAAGATATTTGTTGACTTATATTTTGTTATTATTTTTCTCTTTTTTTTGTTGGTTGATAAAATAAAGTTAAAAATCTCTTAAACTATTCAAAAATATTCACATTCATCACATGTTCTAATGGGCCCAACTTTAGTGGACAAAAAAATGACTAACACCGCTCATTCGAACCCCTTTCGATTGTGCTTTCCGAATTTTATCCTCAAAAAAATACTAAAAATTTATCGTTTACTCAAAAAATTATTTCGAGAATAGCTGTGAGCTCGAAATATTTTAATAAAAAGTTACTGAATTATTGTAAGATATTTGTTGATTTATATTTTATATTTTTTTTGTTAATTGATAAAATAAAGTTAAAAATCTCTTAAATTATTCAAAAATATTCACATTCATCACATGTCCTAATGGGCCCAACTTTGGTATAAAAAAATGACCGACACCGCTCATTCGAACTCCTTTCGATCGTGCTTTCTGAATTTTATTCTCAAAAAAATACAAAAAATTTACCTTTTACCCAAAAAAATATTTTGGGAATAGTCATGAGCTCGAAATATTTTAATAAAAGGTTGTTGAATTATTGTAAGATATTTGTTGATTAATATTTTGTATTATTTTTTCTTTTTCTTTGTTTATTGATAAAACAAAGTTAAAAATCTCTTAAATTATTCAAAAATATTCACATTCATCACATGTCCTAATGGGCCCAACTTTTGAGAAGAAAAAGTAATTGATACTGTTCATTCGAAACCCTTTCGATAGTACTTTTTAAATTTTATTCTCAAAAAAATATAAAAAATTTACCTTTTACTTAAAAAATTATTTCGGGTTAACCATTAGATCCGAATATTTTCATAAAAGGATTGTTGAATTATGAATAAAATATTTGTTGATTTACATTTTGTTGTTATTATTTTTTAAATTGATTGATATTTCTGTTTATCATTCATTTTTTTAATAACGTTTTTTATTAAATATAATACATTAATTAATTTCTTAATTAATTAATATTTTAAATTATTCGAAATTAATTATATATATTGAGTTTTGCATTTATATACTTTATTCAATACATAATCAAGTTTAATATTACACAAAGGCAAAATAGTCATTTGATATTTTTTTCCTTATCTACCCACTCTTATCCCCCCATTTCATAAACCATCCAAATCAAGTCAAAAAATATCCCCCTTATTTAATCCTTCATCCAAATCATCTATTTTTTTATACCCCTCTATAAACATCACATCAATGTGGGTCATTCCTCTAAAAATAATACCCCCTCTTAACTTATCCCCCCCCTCAATAACTTATCCTCCAAAAATAATCCTCCATCCAATCGGCCCCCTATAGACGAGAAGTTGAGGGAAAATAGGCTTAGGTGGTTTGGGCATTTCTATCGTAGACCTACGGATGCAATAGTTAAGAGAGCGGATAGAATAGCTTTGCATAGCAATGCTCCGGGGTGGAGAAGACCCAAATTGACATTAGATGCGGTAGTGCGCAAGGATTTAAGTCTACTAGGGCTAAGTGAGCAAGCAGCACTTGACAGAACTCTTTGGAGGAAAATGATTCATGTAGCCGACCCCAATTGATTTGGGACATAAGGCTCAGTTTGGTTTGGTTTGGTTTGGTTTAGCCTCCTTCAGTGTTATAATGTAATTTTTACATTTTTCTCAAAAAAAAGAAGAAGAATAAGACGCTACATAATAAATTTTCTAAATTACTAAATGAATTTTATTTGTAAATAATAAAATTATTCGAACTAACTACCTCATTCTACCTATTCTCCCAGTTAATTCATATATTCAATTGCACATATGTAGACAAAGTACGTGCTAACGGCAAGTTTATATAAAGTCTTTTCGCACATATTTGGTCCTTCGGAAAGAGTAGTTCTTTAGTGATCTTGGGCACCTTTATGTAATTATTTATAACTTATATGCTTAGGTTATGTTCAGTTAAGTGTTTATAAAATGATTTAAAAAAAAAATATTCTGAAATATTGTTTAGTGTAAATATTTTACAGAAAAATTAAGAGTTAATTTGTTTTAGCATTTTTAAGGCTCTCGCACATATTCTGTTAACAAAAATTTTTATTTTAAAATTTTGAATTCGCAATTAAACTCGAAATATTTTTTTAAGTCAATAGTAAATGTTTAAAAAATTTAAAGAACAAGACCAAAAGGGAATAAAATAAACGGTGTCAAACATGACTAAAAGAAAATCAAATGTGGCTATTTAATGCATCAATCATTGGCAAACATGATGATGTAATGATAATCAATGATTGACAAATAAAACAAATAATGTTTGAATTTTTTTTCCAAACATAGTTCAGAAATATTACTCTATTTTTTTTAAAAAAACACTCAACAAAAACACGCTCTTAATCAGGAGTCTTAAAAATATTAGAACGCTACTTAACAAACTCCCAAAACCACTGAATAATTTTCTTTGTAACGGTTGCGAGGCGGTTGTTGCGATCCTTGGCACGTGACACGTTGAAAATTGTAAGTCAAACCCGTATCTCGTTACTGGGAGTTAATACTAGTCTTACTTATATCTTAATTTTTGGTTCTTACTTTGACCATATTACCAGACCGCCACTAAGGTTTCCCAAAACGCACCAAGACCCCATGACTTTTTCCTTCTCTCATTCGGCTAAAGTGACGGGGAGAGCTAAAATAAATTACTCCATCTGTCACAGTTTATTTGTCTATTTTTCGTATTCCAATTTATTAAAGAGACACAATATTTACTACTAAATTTTTTTAACTTTTTGAGAATACTCTTACTAGTCTTAGTATTAAAGAAGTGCACATTCTCCAGTGCATAATATTTTAGAATTGAGAGGGTATTAAGGGAATTTATAAAATTCAACTTAAAATTGGACAAATATTTTAAGACATATAGAAGTTAAAGGCAAACAAATAAATTGAGACGGAGAGAATATAATTTTTCTTAATTCATCAAGATGTAGTAAATCAACTATATCTTAAATCTATCCAAAAATGTATATGTTTGCGAAAAGGATGTCTTGTAGGACATCAATGCATTTAACTGGGTTTCGTATGCTACCAACCACTTATCTGTACGTTTTGACATAGGTCAACTTCTTTCCTTTTCTTATTTTCTAGTAATACGTGACATTTTGTGCAATGCATATAATAAGATCGCTAAGAGAGGAAGAATGAGAGGATTAGAGTTATATATTTATATTGTTGCCATAATTTAATTTTTTTTAAAAATAGTTTGACTAATAATAAAAAAATAAATGAGCACAATCAATGAATATTAAATAAATACAAAGAGAGAGATTAATAAGAAGAACTAAAAAACAAATTAAAATTTGCTGATATGGAATTATGTGATTCTATTTATTTATTTTTCAAAAAACGATGGTATCACGTTCTATAGATAAATTAGCACGAAGATAATAAGTGCTCATAAATCTTCACCTTGGATTATATCTTATTAATTCTAGCTTCGTTAGGTATGTGATAATAAGTACTAATAAATCTTGACTTTGGTTTTTATCTCATTCAATATAACTTTGTTGGCAACCTTTCAATCTCTTCTAGTGGTCAAATCTTATTTAAGATAAAATTAATCACTAATTAATTTGCATAAGAGTATTTTGTTATTAATTTATTACTTTTTGCATAATTGTATTGAGTTGAACATCACATAATTAATATAGTATCTTGTTATTATAACTATTTAAAGGTAATACTTGTACCTCTTGACACGAGAATTAAACATATTTCATATGGTATACTTGCTCTAGAAAAATAACTTGCACACTATTAGTGTGTACACAATAAAAATACAGAGATAAATAAAAATTATGTCAATTGAAATTACTCATAAATAAAAAAATTCACAATAGATAACTATGTAAAATTACGGCATCTTAAACCTTATCATGATCGGTTAGCAAATTTATTTTTTGCAGAATTTTGAAAATGAATGCGAAGCTTCATAAACTATGGGGAGAGACATTTGATAGTCCAAAATATTAAAGGGACTTAAATGATAATACCGAACAAGTTTAGGGAGGTTCCTGATATTTTAGACGTTTTTCGTCCCAATTCCCACTTTCCCATTCTCAGACACGCGCCTCTCTCTCTCTCTCTCTTCCCCCCTTCTCTTATGGTGAACCTGCTATTCTTGGCATCTCTCTCACTCCGTTTCTTTCTCACAGGCACTATATTTCTTCGACAACGCAAACCCTAGCAGAGAACGAGGTAAAAACAACGAAACATTTTTTGCATTTTATTTTTGTATTTCATATGTCGTTTTCACGCATGATACTGTTGATTCTATGATACATTTTTTTTCATTGAACTGTTTCATATGGATTGTCTTCATATTGAAAGTACATTATTTAAACAGGGCTTGAAATTTATTGCATTAAGAAGCAGATGAAATTGTCCCACTGAGGAAGTAATGCAACCGAGAGACAGCACTCTCTCGATTTCAGAACACATTAAGGATCAAGAAAAATGTATTCGGGATTTGGATGTTTGGTGCCGCGGATTATATTCATGTAGTCAGGGGTATTGGGGCTGCGACAATGAATTTATGTAATTTTTGATTAGTTGGAGGAATGAGCATTAAAAGTAGCTTAGATTAGCGAAATGGAATCAAAAGAAGATGGTGATGTTTCAGAGGAATGGCCAACATCACCATATGAAGTGTTACAGCATATTTCTGAGGAGGCAGTTAGAGTGGCTGGTGAAGCAATACAAAGTGTTTACTTGGCTAGTTCTAATAGCCAGCCACCGGAGCCAGGGCATAGACGTAGTAAAAGTGAGGTTCTGAAAGGGGAACACCGGCGAAGCAATAGTTTTCAGAGATGGAAGTCTCAGATTGAAAGGGCATTGCGGCGGGGAAATAATCCCCGGGAACAAATTGGGTGTTTGACCTTTAATCCCGAGGTCTTAGCTAACCAAAAACGTCAGTGGTATCAGCTTCATACCAAGGTGTCGGTAAGCTGCCTTCATCTCAACAGGAACTGTAGTTTTTCTTTGTGATGATTGTTTATTTCACAGTTGTCTTTCTGAAATTTTTAGATAATATGCTTCTCTGTTGAATAAATAACGAACAGATGTTCTGTATGTGGTTCTACAGTTGTTGGTTCCACACTGCTCCATTTACAGTCCCTCCCATCTTCTTATTCACATTTTTGGAATGCACAAATATATTTTGGTGGCTATACTGGCATTGTTGCTGATGCTAAGTTCTTATTTTTTTCATTCATTTTTATCGTTTGTGAAAGACTGAAATCTATTACAGATTGTTATTCTATACCGAAACATATGTATGCAAAGACAGTGAGGCCTGCTGAATGTGATTAAGTCCAATAGAACCATTGTGCTTTTTAAGCACATTATTATTCTTCCAGTGAGATGGAAGTTGAAATCCATATTGAGTAGTTCATGCATTGAGAAGTAGGTGAGGGTTTCTGTTCTTGTGAATCAGTGCGAATGGAGATGTCCAAGAGATTATTGTAAGCAGGACGCAAAACTCCATGCATAAGCAAGGTAACCAGATGAGTTAGTGGATAAAATGTTAAAGAGGATAACATAGGTTGTTTACTTGATTACAAAAAACTAAGTGGGCATAGAAGAAAAATACATGGAAATGAAAAATATAGGATATAAACTTTTGGTTTATAGGAAGACAAACATACGATGAGAGCTAGGATAACCACATATAAAATTATAAAACAAGTGTACAAGGTTAAAAGAACAGGAGATAAAATCACAGTAGTAGTCAGTTCTAGAGAAGAGACTGGTATAGTCACATGCTCCAACAAGGAATAGATGTAGTACTTAAATACTTAAATGACAATGTTTAAGGTAGGGATACCAAGCTGTGAGAGAGTTCTATGGAAAGCAAAAGTGAATAGCTGTATAGAGAAAGGTAGTATAGGTATGTGAAAGTACATGAGGATTTCAATTGAAGGGAGAAACAATGGAGGTCTGGAGTTTGCAACACTGCAAAGTGAAAATATGTTCACTTGGGAGAGACAAATACTTAAGGACGTACAAGAGGTTAATGTACTTACCTAATTATACTTGCTTACTAGGAAGGTCGAAAGATGAACATCAAGGAACCTATACTGGTAGAGAGCCTAACTATGCAGCATATGTTTAGAGATAGAAAATAGAGTAAAGGAGATAGGAAACTTCAAGAACCTGATGGTGGAACTTAATAAGTAGAATTTATGATTTTTGAAGAAAAAGAAACTATACTATCAAGTAAGAAAATTGACGTGGTGTGGGATGGCTAGTTGCATTAAGATTTAAGAATGGCAAAGAGGTTTTTGTAGAATATAAGGGAAGTTGACCGCCAGCAAAAAGAAACTTGGCGGTGAAATGAGAAGGTTCAGCATACAACTTGCCTCTAAAAATTATTGATTTTTGCAGCACATTTTCATTTATTATTCCCAGCAGGTAAGGTTCAGGTTTAGATACAAGTCCAAAAAGCTTCTTAATTTGTCAATCGGGATCTACTCTTTCTTTTAGCTGAAGTTGCTGTCTTATTGTTGGCATGAGACCTATTTATTTGTTGTCGAGCATTCCTTACAATTAGCTACTACTCACTGTTGTGCACAAAAGTTAAGGATGGACTCATGATCTTATGTGGTACATGATGCAACGCGCACTCAGATTGAAGTTTTTTTTGTAGTACTGATTTGTCATTTGGAAGTATTTTTAATTATCTTCTCCGCTTATATATTATGTTTCTCTGTATTCTTATGGAGGTGCTTATCTACTGATAAAAAAAGTGGGTCTTATAGTCATCCCAAGTCACTCAAATCTTTATGCCATGTAGGACCAGGGAAAGTATAAGGAGCCCACTTCGCTTTTTGAACACTTCATCATTGTGGGTATTCATCCTGATGCGAATCTAGCGATAGTGGAGGACGCTTTTGCCAAAAGGAAAAAGTGGGAGTTAGACATGGAAAAATATGAAATGAGTGATTTCAAATTGCTGCAGTATCGGGGGCCTACATTTTCAACACTGGAACCTCAGGTTGACCGCTTATGTATAGATTGGTTTTCTTGCATAACCGTGCTGTGTTGTGTTTTCCATGCTTATCTTCTTTTTTGCATAAAGGTAGTTGATACTTCTTCTTCTGCAATTGGTATCCTGCCTCTAGTTTAGGTGGTTTCCATTTGTTCCACTACCCCCAAAAAGAAAATAAACAAATTATGACATACTCAAAACAACAGATAATTCCTAGTGTAACTATGTTAATGGAGCTGCTTTTGTTTGAAATGGAGACTACTCTGCTCTAGCAGGAAAGGATATATTCTTGTTATGTTTTTGCATTTTTTAATCTGCAAAGTGTAGTTCTGTTACTTTTACGGGTTTACTGTAGGGATAGATACCCAAATTAGCTGGAATCTACGTTCTGATGAATAAATTTCAGCATAATTGTTTTCCATGCGTCACTGACACTAGTTGTATACATTATATCCTACAGATTCTTTTTAAGTATCCACCAGGGAAGAGGTTGGCTGTCCGTCCAAAGGAATTAGTATCATTCTGCTTTCCTGGGGGTGTGAAGGTGTAGTTTCGTCAATTTCTTATCTTTTGTTATAGTTTCTCTAACTTTACACTATCTTGAGTCAGCACTTAATTTGTCCTATTGTACATGAGAAAAGCACAAATTTCAAAAAGAATTATTTAAGCCTGGTTTAGTTTTCTGTGTGGTAGGAATTAATTTTGAAGATATAGTAATTGTTGTCAGATACTTCAAAATTTTGCTTACTTCATATCATGGTATTAATTCTGTTTGACAACTGATCTCAGTCGTGTTTTCCTTTCGGCTTCGCCAAGATCAAGATTTTTTATTTGTCCAGAATTTTTAATCGTTTAAAAAATACCGAAGGGAGTACGACTCAAGTAATTCCTTTCAGTTAGTAACCAGAGACCATTTGTGGAATTGATTTCAAATCAGAAATGTTAGCCTAATTCTGACAACTGATCCGTAAATACTTATTTAAGTTCATAGTTTTGTTTTCATTTAGTTCATAAAATGATGGCATATAATGCCTCATTGAAATGAAAAATGTTAGGTATTTATGTAACCACATTGTACCACAATTATTGTTCAACGATCTGCTAATATAGGTTATACTCCAATAGCAATGTTCCATTATGAAGAGTCAGTTTCTGAAGTGTTTGCTGATATTTAAGTGGCCATCATTATGTGACTTGCATAAGTTGTATTTCATCCGTAAACTTTGAAAAGGAAAAAATGATTTGCATTGGGTGTTTCCCTTGTCATTGTCTTGTCGTGCTTTTAATGTTTCATTGATATTTCTTATTTCCAATAAAAGATCTTTTAACTTTTCCTTTGATGCTGATATAGGTCTAGCTTATAAAGTCAACCATCTACTTCTAAGATTCCATTAAACCTAAAGTGTGTTTATTTGATGCAGGCACGCTTATTGGAGAGGACGCCATCGTTGAGTGATCTTAATGAACTTGTGTATGGACAAGTATGCAAAACTAACCAAGATATGCTCCTGTTCTTTTGTCAATATGTATAATGTGCAAATTATATTATCAATCTTAGTATTATGAATATATATAAAGAAAAAAGCATCCATTGCATGTGGCTCCCACCACTACGGATCTGCAAAGGAGTAGAAGCATGCATCCCCACCCATTAAAGTAACATTCCCATCCATTTAATCCTCATACTCTTCAGAAATTCAATGGATAGTAACTATCCTATGGAAGCAAGGGATTATAGCTCTCGTGGTTTGCATTCAGATGGAAATTACTTTGGGTTTCAAGTTGGTTGGAGGATAACCAAGTTTGGTGAGTGAAAACTGATGGGGAATATGAATAGACGATGCCATTTGAGTGGAAATAACGGAGTTCTTTGGAAATTTTCCATGGGTGAGATTGGTTGGATGGCCTTTCCGTATGGAGCTTGTGGGGGCATGCTACGGCTGGGTTTATGTGTATGTCATTCCTCTTGTATAGTTAGGATGTGTTTCGGGGGTTGGTAGATCCCACCCAATATTTCATGGCATTTTAGCTTCTGTGTTAGGAAGGTGCATGTTGATTTATGTTCACTGTGTTTTAAGGTGGTGTCAAGGTTAGGGTGAACATGGGCTAAAAGTTATCCAGGTGCAATTTGAGAGTTGGGCATGTAAAATGTTCGCAAGAATCTCGGTTATCATGTGTCTCTTTTGTGCTTTTCGTGAAGTATTTGATCTTGGATAGTGATTTTTAAAGCTTGTCCCGTATTGCTTAAATCATCACCTCCAAAACCAGTATATGAGTTTAAGCACTGCCTGTTGGTTTTGAGTTGGATGATTTAACTCGATATTAGTTAGGTTGTAGGAGGCTTCTGAGCAAGAATGTCTTGATTGTTGCCCCTTTGTTTGTCCCTTAATTTTACACTTTTTCATTGTGTTCCCTATGTTGTGAATAGTTTGTTAACCTCTCCATGTGTGAGTCGGGAGTTGCACGTCCAGAGGAGTGTTAAAGCTTGTCCAACATTAGTTAATTATCACCTCCAAAACCAATATATGAACCTCTATGGCCTCTCCATTCATTGCCAATTGATTTTGAGTTGGATGCTTTAATAGTGATATTCGTTTGACGTCTTCGTTGTTTTCGTTAAAAGGTTTGAGAAGAGACAAATGTCATGAGAACTTGATATCTTTGTCAAGGGTGTTGGTGTTCCCCATTATAAAGCACCTCCCCGTACATGTTTTTACTACTGCCCTTCGTTACATATATGCTAAAAAACTCCTAGAGACAGTTGGGTAGGGCTGGTTGGGAAAAATTTCAAATAACATTTCGTGAATAAGGAGGTTGTATGGAGGCCATTTGATGGCAAGGGCTTAGTACGTGGAGACTTAGACTTTCCAACAAAGCTCTCATAAGGACTAAATGGCAATGAATATATGCTTAGGTAAATTGTAGATTTTCTTCCTCTTTGTTTTGTTTTTGGGGTTTTTATTTGTTGCGTTGCGTGTTTTGTTTGGTTTTTGTGGTTTTGGTGTGTGTGTGTGTGTGTGGGGGGGGGGGGGGGGGGGGGGGGGGGGGGGGGGGGTGGCGCGGCGCTTCTTGTTGTGCTTGTTTTTCTCTTTGTTTGCTTTGTTTTTGTGTGGGGGTGGATTGGTGGGTTTAGATCTCAGGATAAGTTTTGAACCATTATTAACTCAAGTATAGATATGTGAGTAACTCACTAAACATACGAGTAGTAAGTGTTAAATGAGAAATTAGTTGACTTCTCCGGTGGACAAATTATTTGATTGACATAGACATTTATAATTGCAAGGATCTTGAAATCAGTTTGCTCCATGGGTAGAGACAAAGTGCGTTTTTTAATAATGTTTGGTGTTACCTGATGGGGATTTCATAAAGGAACAAACAATGGTGTTGTTGGTCTTAGATGTGACATCCTTAACAAGAATTAGAGTTTGTCTTTTGATCATTTACACAGTTTTCTCCTCTAGAGCTGTTATTTTGATCGTTTAACTGTTATGTCCACCATCAAAATACATAACTTCCGTTCTTATATTCCGTTCTAGGAGCATTTATGCAGAGATGATTTATCATTCACATTCTCACTCAAGGTTAGTCTGGTTTATGCTTTTGGTATTTTTCTATGTTTTTAGTCTGGTTTATGCTTTTGGTATTTTTCTATGTTTGAGCCTACTGCCTGCTTTCTCTGCATGCTGGATTGATAGATTTAAGTGACTGGATCTTTATTCACTTTTGGGCTTTATTCTTCATTGAGAAGCCAATGTAGATTTTATCTTTTTATTGGATACACACTTCATTGGTTTTAATCCTCATATAATGCCTTTCCCTGGCCAATCGTGTTTCTAATTTCATCTAGATTGTGATGCTGTTTTTTGATTTATACCGCGCTCTTGTTTTTTTTCTTTTCCATCCATTAACAAATATTGACTGTTCAAGTCTCAAGGAGAGGAGACAACGCCGTAGTTCTTATGAAGACTCTGAAAATCAGGAATTTCTTCCTGCGAAAAAGGGTGAATATGCCTCAAACAAAATTTCAATCCTAGATTCAACAATCACCTGCTCATTGCCCAATTTAGTCGTGTCATTTCCAAATTCAACAGAGATAATTAGGTTAGAAATAGCATCTCACCTTTGTCTGAAATTGGGTGTAATTCCATTAGGGGCTGTTTCACAGCTACTATCAAAATAAGCATATGTTCAATAAGAAATAAGCGAAGCAAATATCAAAAAAAAAAAAAAATTCAAATAAGCAATGTGTTGCCAAACGATGCTAAAAAGTAATTGTGACCTGCAAAGTTATGGAATAAGTCAATAGCTCAAGAATTAAATATGTTTCTCTTCCTTTTTTTGTATTTAACTTTTTCATGTTTATTTTTACGTTTAGCATGGCATAAGTCAATAAAATTGCAAAATTGTGGAAACACTGACAATTTGCATATCTGCCTCGTGTAATTTTATTTTCAGTTGTATCTTACGGTTAGCACTTAGAACATCAGCTTAATCTTTTGACGTTAAAATTATGGTAGTCACCTTTTGTCAAGTTCTGTTCCTGTTATTTTGGTTGTAGTTTGTAGCATGTTGGTTTGCCTGAGACCACATGAGGTAGCTGCTGAAGAGACTTTATGTGCCTGTTCAGGTGGCAGACAACGCAACACTTTACGGTGTTTGCTTGCTTGTACAAGAAATTGTTCAAAGACCACCTGCTATGTTAGGACCTGCATGGCCCCTTTCCCTATCCTCTGGTGGACTTGGTCGATTTTTGGTTTCTGCACCACGCTGTTATTGTGTTTTGACAAGAGTTCCCTTCTTTGAGTTACATTATGAGATGTTGAACAGGTTAGCACTACTTTTCTGGATATTGTTAATTACCACAGGATACATATGCCTTGCTTATGACTGAGACAAGCACTTCGTTTGGATCCTAGAGAAATAATTTTTTTCCTTCCTTTCTCGTTTGGTACCTAATTTGGAAAGAATATGGAAATCAGAAGAGAAAGAGCAAAGAAAAACATGCGGAAAGTTATATTCCTTCTCCTTTTTGTTTCTTCTTTTCTCTGTTAAGTATAATTTTCTTCTCTCTTTTCTTTGAAACAAAACAAGGAAAAAAAATTCCCTCTCCTTTCCTTTTATCCATTTTTTTCTCTTGAAACCAAACAAAGGAAAATTTCCCTCTCTTTTCTTTTCCTTTCCATAAGTTCCAAATATAGCATAAGACAATAGTAAATGCTATTAAACTCTAATACATACTCACACAGTTCAAACTTTTTTATTTACTTGGATGCAGTATCGTTGCGCAGGATCGTCTGAATCGTATTACAAACTTTGTCTGTCAAATGTCTCTCACTGATTGTACCCCCTCAGGAACCAACTTACCTGATCCTATGAATGATGATATTGACACCCCGTTCAAGGACTGTTGTACTGATTGGACGGCTTCAGCAATACCGGTTGACAGTGCGGTAGCTCTAACTGCTGCTGCAGCAGGCATTATATCAGATGATGACCTCCGATCATCTTCTTCTAGGTGGGGATTGCCGTCTCCTGAAGGCGGTAGCACCAGTGAGGCTTCAGATCATAGCCAAACAAAGGATATCGAGAAAGATGACAGAAAGAATCTGCATTATTTTGATGACTGTGCCTATGAGGCCTCAGAAAACCAACATGATGGTTTAGAAAGAATGAATGGAATTTGTGATAATGGCCATACTCCCCCAGAGCTTGGGACGTTCGTCTGGCACCGAAGCCTGACATTGGAGCATGTGGAAGGTTTTGAGTCTGTATCAAGGTAGTATAGTTTCTAAGTGCTTGCTTTAATTTGGAATTTTCTAGTCATTAAGTACAACAGCATGAAGTCAAAGAATCTTCCAATCAATGACTCGATGAGAATAAGCAAAAATCTTGAGAACTAATACACAAATCATATAATTTGGTGAGTGTGTTATTTTCCAGGATGTGTAATGTAGACTGTATGATTTCAGTAAATATATCGTTTGACTTTTGGCAGTCCAGTAATAAGCATGGGACCGGAGGATGAGGATTATGAAGTCTTTTTGAGCCATGAAAACGAGGCTGGGGATGAAAGGATAATGGAATGGGCTATGGTTGGTTTCCTTTGCTTATTGTGCTTAGAAAGTTGTATGCAATAGCGCTGTTATTTCGATTTGCCGTTGACATTTTATTTTCGTGGTCTGTTTGACAGGAGAATAAAAATGATATACTACAAATAGTTTGCGGTTATCATGCTCTGTCTCTTCCCACCCGAGGAAGTGAAATAGTGTTTCAGCCACTTGAGCATCTACAGGCTATTGAGTATAGGAGGCCGCCTGTTACTGCTCTTGGTCTAAGTGAAAGGTATCTAGATCAGAAGTTGCAGCATTCACTAGAAGCGGCAGAGGTACAATAGGTGGTTATGGGTCAGTTGTTAGATTATGTTCCTTCATAGCTATTTCCCCTGATGACTGAGAAAATGATAAATTTTCTCAAGGTTAATCTGAAGTTAGCTGCTGGTGAGGAAGCTCTGGCACTATCAATATGGACCATTTCGACAATTTGTCGAGTTCTCTCCCTTGAAAGCGTAATTTCTTTTCCAGAAAAGTAGTCATTTTTCTAATGTCTGATTCTAATCTTTTTCTGTAGTGGCACACAGTTTAGTCCAGTCTTCCCTCCGTAATTTCTTAGAAATAAAGGAAACCTCTAGTAGGATGCTAAAATGGACCAAATTTTATTGTCACCAAGGGAACAAAGTTACCAAATGAAACTTTTATATAGGCAAGTCTCTTTACAAAGCTACCAGGTCTTCTCGTTGAAGGGAAATAACATCAACATTACGAGCTCCTGGCTACTGGAACTCATGTGCAGCAAATCATTAGAAAAAACTTAAAACGAGATATAGTGGACAAGAAATTGCACTAAATGATATTACTTCTGTGTGTACAGTGGTGTGATATACAATGTAGATTTTGCATCTGCAACATTGCCAGGCATTGAAGCTTATGTTTGCTGCAATTTTAATCCGTGCATTTTTACGTTGATTCCAAGTTCTATGATTCATGTTTTATTTTTCAGGTTCTAGGACTCATTGCTGGGGTATTACTGGAAAAACAAGTTGTTGTTGTGTGTCAAAATCTGGTAATCTTGTGTGCGGAGTCATTGTGCGAACATGTAGATTTCAAAGCTCTGTGCCAGTATCCTTCTTTTCATTTGATAAGATCTTAACAATTATTCTTTATGCTAGTCATCTTCTTTTTGTTAGAAATTATGAATAAAATAAGAATGCATTGAACTGTGTGTTTCGTTTGAACAATACAATTTTGCTTTTGCAGGGTGTCCTATCAGCTATAGTATTGTCTTTTATTCCTATGATCCGTCCATTTGAGTGGCAGAGTTTATTCCTCCCAGTAAGTTGACAATAAATGTAATTTTGTCTGAAATAGTATCTGACTTGAAATGATATTGCAGAGTCTAATTGATCTGCTTTAGTTAATCAATTCTTGCTAACAAGTATTCTTAAAATAAATATGGGCCTCTCTCTTTCATGGTGTTCTGCCAAAAAGTTCATTTCTCTCTAGAGAATTGAAATGTTTCATTTGCTTCAAATCCTGTGAATGTATCCCATTCTTCTGCTCTTGATTGTCTTAATTCTGCCTATTAAATCTAGAGTTCCTTTGTTGGAATTAATGTGTGAAAAATTTGGCATTTCAGTAGAAATTTGTATAGCCTTTTTAGAGAAGAATTTGGTAACCATTGTTCCTTGATTCTGGTACTCAACCGGTGAAGTTTAGTATGCTCTGAGATGATCTTGGTGTTGAATCAGTTTACCTTTAGTTAGCAATTAGTTCTTTAAGCCACACTTTCATCTTCATAACATGTTATCTCCACCTTTTTGCTCTCTTTTGCAGGTTCTGCCAAGGAAGATGCTTGATTTTCTTGATGCCCCTGTTCCTTTTATTGTGAGTTTCTGATTTTTTTTTTTCCGTTCATTTCTTATTGTTCTACAATTTGAAGGTAGTTTTGTGATTTCATTTACTGTACTTTGACTTCAGTCCTTAGTTATATCCACACCTGAATTGATCAAGCAGTTTGGATTGTCTTTGAAGCGAAAAGTGATTTCATTTACTGTATTTTGACTTCGGTCCTTAGTTATATCCACACCTGAATTGATCAAGAAGTTTAGATTGTCTTTGAAGCCAAAAGCATGATTAGCTTGTCCTAGTGACGTTTTAAGGTATAGAGACCATATTATTTTTGGATGAATATGTCTATCATGGATTGGTTTAAATCACACATAAGCCCCATTATGCTACCATCCGTGGTGTCATGGTATTGGATAAAGCATAATGGGAATCAATTGAAAAGGAACAGGGGATTTATTTGCTTAAAAACTCTTGAAAATAACTCATAAGCAGCACCTTTCATTCAGTTCTCCTGAGCTTAATGTTTTTCTGATCTGCAAACTAATGGTAATGAACTTTCTTTTGGTTTTAGGCATTCCTTATAAACTAGAACTTACTGTTGTTGTTGCTTATAATAACAAAAATACGGGGTATCAGTGGTTAGCAAATACAACTACAGCAAGTATTTTCATATTACTTAGGGTGTGTTCGGCGTTTTCAAGGTGTGTCTCTCTTTCTCTCTTCTTTTATAGAGAGATAAAGTTGTTTGGGGAAAAAAGTAAAAATATTTAAAAAATTTGTTTCAGAAACTTGTTTGGAAATTTTTTTCCCAAACAATCAAAACGAACACACCCTTAGTATGGCATTATATTGGCTGATGCTCTTTATTCATTAGTCATCAATCAACTTAAACGCTTAGATCATATTGTAGTGAAGGATTACTTCTCTCGTGCTTGGATTTCATTTGGAAGGAGAAAACTTGAAAAAAGAAAAAGGCAAAAAAAGGGCTGTGATGTGTTTTGATAAAGCTGCCATAGTCATAAGAAAACAGGCTGTAATGGTGGCAGTGCATGATGAGGAAGCGTAAATATCTTTGACGGCCAAGATGTGCTTTTAGATATTATACACATGCATCGTTAGCCTGTAATGTTTATGACGACTCTCAACTCTCAGTAGTGAAGACCCGGTTCTTTTTGTACTTGGTTGGATTTCCACTCCCTTGGAGCAATTTTTTTTGTTTGCTCTGTTCATTTTGAGGAAACTTATCTAATTTGTCTTCTAGTAATCTAGGTCTACCCTAGACATTTGCATGATCCAGGGCTTCACTTTTTCTAGTAGTTAGAGAAAACATCACGAGTCATTTTGCAATGTATCATTTTTGTGCTTCTATTTTGCAGGTTGGTGTACAGCATAAACCAGCTGATTGGAAAATGAGAACTTCTAATCTTGTTCTTATTAATGTGGTAAAAGACCAGGTTTGCCAGTTTTCTTCCACCCATCTTGGGTCCTCCGGTCTTATTAATATTGTTTCTCTGGAGAAGTATGTGGCTTTTGACTGCAGAGTGATAAAAGGCCAAATTCTTTTCTTTCTTATATTTTCTTTTTTGCTGAAAATTAAGGCCTTCTGGAAATGAACAATGATACTGGGTTCCATGACAAAAATATTGGCAAACAGGTAGTGGAAAAATGTCCCCCCCTCCCCTCTTGATGGTCTCTCGAATGGGAGTATGAGCCCATTACTAGGTGCCTCGTGCTTCTAGGATGTTTGCATGTTATTCACTCTAGTGGAGGGGCCAACTTGATGCATTGAATGTTTGACCTTCCGGGATACTTGCATTGTCATTTATATCCAAATATGGATTATGCACGGGTTCTTTATGATTCCTTGTAATACAGGATTTTATCCCCTCACTCTTTTCGTTGCAAATGTTTTGTGAGCCAAGACCTTCTGTTTTTAATTTACGCCCCTATTGTGTCACGTCAATGGCGTAAAAGCCATTCTCTCGATAAGATTAAGAGTGGATGCAACTTTAGGAGTTTTACTGTATTTTTCACAGAGATCTTGTGCATTATCTTCTTGTTTCAACTTTTAATCGCGATACCGTGAATATCTTCTGTTCCTTGACTTCCTTCCTATCTGATACATGTGTATAACACACTGGTTTGTCTACCTCAGTTTTTACACACAAAAAAAGAAGGCATACTGTGCTAGACTGCTAATATGGTTGACTTTACTTCTTGAGATCTAAATATCTTATTTATCTGATACATAGGAATAAACTTTTTCAAACAGCCTGTCCATTTTATATAAAAATAGCATTTCATTGAACTACCCTATGAGTTACTTTAGAAAATGGTGCTTTTCTTAAGGTGATCTGAAAATGTCATGAAGATGCTCAAATCGTCAAGGTGATCAGAACTAACTCAATTCCTCGTTTTTGGGTTAGGTAAAAACGTGTTATGTACCTTCACTTCCTCGGCACAAAGAGCTTATCTCGGAACTGCGACCGATCTATACCAAATTGTCCTGTCAAAAGGATATCGCTAAAAGGCATCCTGTTCATAAATGTAACGAAGTGCAGGTATTCTTAAGCCAAATCAAAACCTAAAGAATATGTATGCATGTCATTTTAGTCAATACTAGAAGTTTCATCTTCATGAATGTCTTGGCATCGTACATTCAAAAACTCTATGATTTGGTTACTTCTAAATTCTCTGTCCTCTTTGGAGATTTGATACATTTTACTTTCTACTTTCAAGTACAATTTTCTCATTCCCTGCATCCATGTCAGCACAAGGTATCAAAGTTTCAAGTTTGGTTGCTTGTGTCATTTTTTCTGTTGTTGGTTTTCTGTTCTACAAGTAGCCTTCATTATGAGTTTGACATTTCCCTCATCCTCTACCAATTAGGTGATATAACACGTCAATATCTATGTGCAGGCCGAAGCTGCTGCACAATTCTTGGCAGTCATGAGGCGCTACTTGGAATCAATTTGTTCAAATTTGAGGTCTCATACAATCACCAGTGTACAATCAAACAATGACAGGGTTGGACGAACGAACTCACAATTTCCTCGAAGTTCTTCTTTTTATAGACTGCAAATTACTTTTAAAGTTTATTAACTTTGTGTCTTTACAGGTTTCTTTACTCCTTAAGGATACCTTTATTGATTCCTTTCCTATTAAAGACCAACCATTTATTAAGGTAATCTTCATCCTCTATTTGTCTATTTAGAACAGCTTCTTGAAATTCTACTAAGTTCTGCTGTTCCCATAGTAGTTTTCTTCTTCATTCTTCACTATTCACCAGTAGTAAATTCCCGCGATACCTGGATCACCATAAGTATTATTTTGTCCACTGCATTATCAAAGATTAAAGGGGAGCATACCTCCTTGGCCTGTATTTTGCAGGGATACTCCTCTTCAGCCTCTAGAACATTTTCTTCATTAGATGTTTTGGTGAACTCGATTTTTATTTCTTTAATTGGTAAATTTAGCTGCTATGATGTTTTCATGGAGTGCATGCTGCTTTTGGCCTCTTGCAGTTATTCGTAGATACACAACTCTTCACGGTTTTGTCTGACTCTCGTCTATCAAGCTACGAGAACGAGCATCAAGTATGCTGTAAGTTCAACCCGCACAAAAGAACAGAGTGAACCCAAGTACTGGAGGTGCAGAAAATGGAAATCACCATTCCAGTGGGTGAAGCAGCTCGGAGAAGTTGAAAAGCCCAAATTTTGTAGTCTACGGATAATTATGATAGGTAATACATCTCATGCCACTGATCACTGTTGTACTACTAGATCATCATCCCAATCTTTTAGTGGGATTGATATCACTTATAAAAAGTCCTTCACCCTTGAATGTAGCTAACGAAACGAAACATTGTGACAAGCAATCCTTTTCAATGTAGATGTAAGTTGACCTTTGAGATTGTTGTTGATTAAATGTATGTGAAACCCTAGTAACTGATATTCAAAATTGGACTATATCATATGCTACTTCATAAAGTGGCTTATACAATCATGATACGTCCACAAATTTTATGCACTCTCACTCAATTTGTGTAACGTTGCATGTCACTTTTGTTCTTGTGCTTGGAAAGAGATTTCACCTTTCACCTTTTTAGTAAAATCAGTTAATCCAAGGGTGCTCCAACCTCTAGAATCTTTTCAATTGCTTGTTCGAGATCTCCAGAATCATTTTGTTATATCGCAAATATTTACTTGTAGCGTACCATAGTTCAATGGATTGACGTAATCCTTTTACAACGTGTATATTTCCACAATGGTAGTGTTTTTTCAAAATAGAACTTTATTGTGTAGCATCTTGAACTAGCCATTCTTTTGACGGTAAAGATCATTAATTCCTAACAAGCTATTTGTGTCGACGGATTAATTGATCCAAAACTTGAGATGGTAGGTGTAAACCGAAAAAAAGACTCATCAATAGTTGTTGAGAGTTGAAGTTACTAAATTTTGAAAGCTCCAAGAGCAGAAGATTGTGTCGATTGTAAGAGATATGAATCTGTCTGTCCAACTATAAGTCAGTATCAATTTATGCCTAATTATTGTTCTTGTTCCACATATAGTTTCTTGAACCATATTTTCTAAACGAACTAGAGTACGGCTACCTTGTTATGACCTTGCTCCCATCACTAGCCCTACCTTCGGCATCTCTGACTCCAAGAATCGGTAATAATTGCCCTTAAGTTTACTGTCTTTCACCAAGTAGAAAAAAGATCCACAAGCTGTTTTGCCTTACACCCGAACTTTAAGTTGCTGAACTAGTTTTGTATCAAAACTTGGAAATCAAGAGGGTTCTTAGATAGCAGCTGTATCATTAATTTTTTGAAGGTACAACAATCCCTCTCTTTCTATCTCAACACATTGGCCTGTAACCGAAACACGAGTTCTATGATTTACCTCCAATCTTGTTTTCTTAGCTAAGTTAGAAACCTTCAATGGCATTTTTAGACCGGAAATAAGACTCCTTTGCTTATTTTTATGATTAGCAACCCATGCATGATCTTTGAGAGTTTTCTTGTTCGAGAAGAACCAGGCAGTGAAACCCGACTTTTTGTTTGAATCTGTTGATAGAGGCTAGCTCTAGCTTGTAGAATCTGTTAAGAGATATGCAAGTCCATTAATTGGTATCCAAACAGAAATCTTAGAACTCGAAAAACCCTATCTTTATTATCAGCAACTACAGTCATTTGGGAGAGGAGACGCCATTCATCTTTTTCTAAATACAATCAGGACATAGAAAACATGTCGCAAATGCTCTTTACAACATTAATACGGCCAAATGGATACACGGGCGATGTGTCCAAGATTCAGCTGCAGAAACGAACGTGATTCCAATACATCAATGCTCCTTAATCCACTTCCTCGCTTCTTCTTTCAAGGCTTTAACCTTCAACCAAACGTGGCTTGCTTTCCCTCGAAACGAAAAGGAATAACCGCTGACAAGCTACTTTTTATAGAAAACCTACATCTTCCAGCCATATCTTTTCAAATTGGAAACGGGTTGACAGGGAAATGGGAAGAGGGGGAAAAAGGAAAAAAACCTTATCAAGTTAGATCGTAAATAGGAATGGAAAAAACAATGAGATTTCTACAAATAAAGCACCAACAAAAGTTGTGAATAAAAGAAAAAAAAATACCACGGCTTTCTTGGGCAGTATGAATTGTGAATGCGTAGCTCAAACAGATTCAGATCACTTCTCTTCATCTTCAGAATCTGATTTGGCAAAAACAGTTTCAGGCTGTGTTTGTGCATACGCAGGAGCAATGAATTTTGGCTCTTTTGCTGCAACATCAGCGTATTTCAGAATAGCTTCTCTAGGATCTTCATCCATCCATGTCTCCTTTATCAACCCTCCTTGCTGCAATAACAGAATCAGAAGGTAATTATACCCACTATCTTATTCCTGCCACATACAACAGCGAAAAGTGGGGAATGAATGCCATACCTTCATAAGGTACTGAGTTAACAAGCTTCCTTTTGTTGAACCAACTCTTCCACCGTGACCTGGTCCTGTTATGGGAACTTCAGGCTTATGAGACTTCATTGGGTCTTTCAATGTTTTCTCCCGTTGACGCTTACGACTTGGTTGATCTCTAAACAAGGGGAGTGCGTGAGGGTTGTGGATCACTGGTTTTGCTTCGTAATCATCAACTGACTTTTTCCTTGGTGCACGCGCAACACAAACAAGAGCTCCTCTCTCACTGAGGGTCGGGTCGTATAGTATGTGAGTTTCTCCTTGGTGTTTGTCCCCAGTTGTCGCAAACACCTTGAAAGTACACGGGATTTTAGTAAGGGCGATATGCGGCTTAAAAATACTTCCATGTGCTTGCACTCAGAAACTAAAATCTTCATTTTTCTAATAGATGAGACCACACGGAAATCTAAATGGAAGCAAAGGAAAGCCTTCAATGTTTTGAAGTTTTCCAAACCTTTTACCCACCAAATTTCTGAAGGATGAGTGAGGAAAAAACATTTCTAGCCTTATCTCCTATACTAATACTTACCAATTACTATAGGATCTCCTAGCAAAAATAAGAATGCCATTTGTTTACCTGGTTCAGTTTTGGGTGCCAACCACACTGAATGACACTACAAGTTGGCGAAATCCCAACTCTTGACACAAGTTCCAGTTTTGCTCGATCGTAAAAGCACAGCAAACCACCGGTTGTGCTCTCTCTCTCAACAGATGTTCCAGTCAAGAACAGTTGCTCATCCGGGCTAAATGCTATATTTGTTTGGGCATAATGATTAGGAAGATCCTCAAAAACCCGGAGTGGGTCTTTCATTTTGCGCAGATCCCATACCTAAAATACATCACACAAGTACCGTGAGGTAAAGTATAAATACAATACGGGACAGCTATAACTCCAAGAAAAAGGAAAATAGCATTTGAACTCCATTAAACCTTCAATGACTCATCAAAGCTTCTTGAGAGTAGAATCTGCCCATCACTAGAGAACTTAAGTCCAGTGATATCATCTGAGTGACCTTTTTCTACATGTATGTCTGGCCTACTTCCCCAGCCAGGCTTAAGGTTCCATATCTGTACATTGAAGTTATAAAAATCATAGCAAAAAAACTAACAAGATGTAAATGCACTTCAAACCTCACAGAAATTAATTTAAACTTCCCCCCAAAATCTAGTAAAAGCAACGTGGCGAAAAAAATACGAGAATATTGAGAAGTAGCAATTTCGCTACAACCACACATCTTTCACATGGGTTGTGTGGACCTCAATGGTGTGTGTGGTTGCATCTTTTCTGTTAGAAGTATTACCTGTATAGAACCATCTCCAATACCACCTGCTATGCTTTTTCCCTCCCGATCCCAAGCACATGTGGTAACAGGGACCCTTCCTGGCCGTCCAAGTTTTGGCTTGATCACCTATCAAACAAAATTGTATCAGCCTAAATAATCACTTCCTGCTGTACTACTAACTTCAGTAATATCAACTTCATGCTGCAGTAATGAACCGGCATGTAGGAACTTACCCAATCCCAAAACACCATCTTTCACGTCAGACTAATCACTAGCATTAATTGAATAAACAGAAGCAACAGTTATCACGGTTCCTATGCTCTCATAAATTAGTCATCAAATTCTTCAGGAAACAGGAATAGTTGCAGTCCATCCAATTATAGACTCTATGGATCATAAAATTGAAGCTTCAAAAGTGTGTTTAATCATTCGTTCTATTCATGTGCGGAAATCCTGATTAATTTCATGTTTTTTCACAATGACAACAGAAACAATCAAACTCAGGTTGTGCAATCACATTCACTACCAACATTCAGCAAGTGTTATGAACTCCCTCACCAACTATAAGTTCTCTTGGTTTTACAAAATTAAGATTTACTAATTTGCATTTCCATGCATGAAATTGAGAAATGTCATCGGTGGTCCTTGCATGCACACACACCCACAAGTGTACACACGTGCGTGCGCATGACAAGGAAGAACAATTAAGTTATTGTCAGTTACAGATGACAGAAGCATAATTCTCTGATAATGAAGACACGGGTGATAAGAAAGCTAATGATTTAACCAACCCTAAAGTGAACGTAAGTTCCCAAGTTTTAAAACGTAAAGACTTTACACCATGTTTCGATACTGTACTTTTGCTATTTTACCAGCTTTACATTGGCACTTTGTTTTAATCTGTTCTAGATTTTGTTTAAAGATGGTTAGGTGAATTAGATCAGCAACAGAAAATCTTTGCAAGTTCTTTTCCTGTTGAATTGCCATGTCCCTCTGAGTCTGAGTAGCCAATCTTGCATGTACAGAAATACTGAATATGTGAATCTGAGTAACATAAAATCTATGTATCTGCAACTCTCTTTGCCATAACTAAATGGGAGTGAAGACAAATTCATCATACAGGGAATTCTACTCAGCTCGTAGAAGTTGAAATTTAAATGGAAATGCATGATATAGCTACACCGAGTGCCATAATAAGTCATGCAAAAGTGTCTTGAGCAAATTTTAAACGTGCATACCTGCTTTTGGCTTTTAAAGTCATTTACGTCCCATATACGCAGTGAACCATCCTCTGATGATGTCAAAATTGTTTCCTTTGTCTTAGGGTGCCACTCCCCACAGGTCAATCCCGTTATGTGGCCCTTGGTATTCTTAAGGTCACGGATATACATGTCCCCTTTCACAAACTCACCAAGCGTAAGTCCATCCCGGTCGTAAATCTGAAATGCATAGGTGAACATTTATTCGAATTGAATCAGAAAAATGTAACATATGAAACAGCCTATTAATAAACTACATGGTATATAAAGTACCTTAGCTTGGGCTGAGCCAGTCACACACAAAAAACGGTCAGCCGATGGACTCCAGCTGAGAGTGCGAACTTGATGACCTTCGGATGGCTCAAGCTGTCTGAAGGATTGCAAGCGAGCATTCATGCCTTGAAAGTCATACATGCGCACTGAATAGTCATAACTACCAGAAAGTACTCTAGATCCTGAAGGATCAACAGCAAGAGCTGAAACAACCTGCCAAAAAAGCACTCAAAAGATTAGACCAGAAAGCATGAGGTCACGGCTTAAGTCTTCTCTATCCAAAATATCCTAGAGCAATCTTTAACACCATATTACCAATAACAGCGCACATGTAAGCATTTCATTCAGCCAAGATAACAGCCAATTTTCTCATTAGAATTACCAACCACCTCAATATACATTCACAATTTTATAGCACGTGAGTGACAAGTGAAGAAAACTTGCATTCTCTGAAATACTTGGTTTTCTGGTTAATAGAGTGAGCGTTCTTCTAATCCTCCTCGAAGCTAAAAGTACTCTCAAAACGTAGTTCATTGTACAACTTGGATTTGGTAAGAACACATTATAGTTGCAGAACATATAAAAAAGTTGCATTTGATGATCTTTATGATACGTATATAACTTAAATAAAATGAGTTCAAAAGATCAAACACCCATTACTAAAATGTCTTAGTAAGTGAAAATGTGACTACCTTGGTGTGACCCTTCAGGACGATCTCGTTACTGAGAGGTAGCCGATACGGACTCTCATCTTCAGCATCGAAATCCTCATCCGCGTCAGAATCATCCAGTCTCGAACCCGGCTGAGGACGAGGCGGCCCAATCAACTGGCCATCGTCGTCATCATCGTCACGGATATCTGCTGGCCGAGGCGGTCCAATCATACTATCCTCTTCATCGTCATCCGCGTAAAGCGGCCGAGGCGGACCAATCATCACACCATCGTCTTCTCCGCGGTTCACCGAATCAGAATCCAACGACGGACGAGGCGGTCCAATCATCTCATCATTGTCGGGCTGAGGATTCGAGCGGTTGCGAGAGCCAGGGTTACGATTTTTGAGGGAATCTAACCAGGATTTAGAGGAGGAGGAAAGAGAAGGGAAACCTTTGTTATTACTGCCATCGTCAGGGTTGGATTGGTCGTTTTTGGCGGTGGTGGCATCGGCGGCAGGGCGACGAGTGGCTTTATGGAGAGATTCGAGAGGCGTTACGGGCTTCGACTGCTTACCGAAAGTTGAAGGGAAGTGAGCTCTGATTCCCTCGTATATCTCTGCTTCGTCTTCCATTTACTGATCACTGTATCGATTGATGATGCTTTTAAATTAGGGTTTACAATTTGCAGTTTAACAACAGCAGCGCAGTGGTTCTGATTTTGATTTCGAGGTCCCGAAGGTTAATATTCGCTTCGATCTGCCGCGGCGCCGCCGCAGGAGTTAGCGTCTTGGATTCGTCCGCGGGTGAAGAAGGGGACAATGATAATGGGCTCCCGTCGGCCTGCGAGAAGTTTTTCGTGGGTTGTTTTTTTAAGTCTTTATAAATTGGGTTGGACCATTGAGCCCAAACTATTGGGCCGTGAAACGTAATGGGCTCCCGTCGGCCTGCGAGAAGTTTTTCATGGGTTGTTTTTTGAAGTCTTTATAAATTGGGTTGGACCATTGAGCCCAAACTATTGGGCCGTGAAACGTAATAATGGGCCTGATTATGTTGGTACTTTCTTATGGGCTTGAAACTTAAACCCATAAATGATAATTGGGCCACAGCCATCCAAAATTTGGGCTTTCCCAAGACCACGACAATAACCAATAGAAAAGCACCAATAAGAAAGTCCAAATATCGCTCTATAGGAGCAAATATGGTTAGATGTGCAATTGGTTCAGTTTGATCCGATTTGAAATAGAAATTTCAATTGAATTAGAAATTTTGGTTTACAATTTTTCACATCGAAACTGAACCAAACTTATTTCAGTTTGGTTTAATTCGGTTTTTCTGGTTTTGATCGGATTTGTCGATTTTCTAGTTTGACTGGGCCCAAGCTCAATGTAAGAAAATAAAAATTTTGATTTATAAATAAGTATTTCGGCTATCAAGAGGTCGAGCCCAATGAAACTACATATTAGAAAAAAATTAAAAAAAATACAGATTACAACAAAATCTAATCTGACTCGGTTTGGTCTAATCCAGTGTTTAGGGTCAAAAAACCAAAACTGATACTATTTTTTTCTATATACCAAACCCAACAGAACTGAACCGTTCTAATTAAAAAATCAAACCAAACCATTTGAATATTTGTAAAATATGTGTGGTTTATGCAATTTTTGTTTCTAAAAGAATCCAAACACGCCCTAATCTCGATTTTAATTACACGTATACTCTGAAATTCATATGTTCTTATAACTATAACAAAAGATGTCATGTGTTTTGAAGCTTTTTTCCTTTTAAATTTGTTTTGCCTAACTATCTACTTTTTCTACTCTATGTTGGTGTAGTTTTGTAGCAAACTTATGAGGAAATTTTATAACTTGATTTGAAACTTTAAAGTTTGTTTGCAAAGACTTTTTCTGGTTTTGATCGGATTTCAGTATGCATCTAACGATTTCGAACACATCTATTTTTTGGATATGTGTATAAAAGATTGTTTGCAAAGACTTTTTCTAATTTCTTAGTGTTGTGTCTTTTCCTCTTCTCTTTTTTTTTTTTTTTTTGGGGGGGGGGGGGGGGGGGGGGGGGGGTTTGTGGTCCAAAATGTTGTGTATTAGTTGGTGAAGCGAATCAATGCGGACATATTCAGAGTAAATTCATTTCACAAGAAGACAATAAATTTGATGTGTTTTATGCAGTGTTGTTCGTTTTGATTGTCCAAATCATATAGACTTCAATAATAGATTATTAATCATTGTGTTATTTCATGATGAATACACTTAACTTTGAAGTTCTGTTAAGTTTTGACAGTACTCTCCCGGTTTTAAAAACTCTTGTATAAAATAGAATCGTGATCTATTATGTAAAACATTGAACTTTTGTCTCCGCCAAGTAATATGAAACCATCAATCACCTACCCGCCTAATCGTCTACCAATACTTATTTCCGAATACTCGACATCAGAGTTGGCACCACAACCCTCCTATACCTATCTATTCATGCAATTAAACCACCATGGCGTCACAAAAATATAGTTGCTACATATGCCAACTAAATGTCTTCAACTACATACACGTTTTTTTGAATTGTGGTTGTGAGTAGTTGGGTGAAGTCTGCAGTAAAGACATAATCGGTTCGATTTCAATTGATTTGTTGTTGCGAAAAATTGAAATCAGTTGATTCATGGTGGAATTTTTGCAAATCGATTCCAACCGAAATTTAGTAAAAATTGAAGTCGATTCGGACTGAATCGATCTGGTAGTTCTTTCAGATTTTCTGATTGGATCTTCATTTTAGGCACATAAAAACATTTTAGGCCCATAAACTATTTAGTTTTTGACTAACCTTTGTGCATGGAAAATAAAACTACCAATTGTGAAAAATAACCGAATAACCAATAATTTATTTAGGGTTTGAATATATGTTTCAACTGTTGGATTGGATGAAAATGAACGGCATAGATTGATTAAAAAAAATTGATTCGGTTTGGTCGGTTTAATTAAAAAAATTCAAAATCCAAAATCGACAAACCGAAAAAAAATCCGAAAAACCTAAACTGACAGAACTATTTTCTGAACTGACCGAACCACGATTTTTTCGAATTTGCTTACACTCCTACTATGCAGTTGAAAATCACATGCTTAAAATGCCTACAAAATTAATGCTTAGGGATGGTGGGCGTGGATGTAGGAGAGGTACCTAAGTACAAGTGGGCTCACCTGACCCCCCACTCCACTTGCTTTCATTCATCAAGACCCTAATTTGTATTTTATGTGTAAAATTTACTATTATTTTGATCTCAATTTCAATTTTTAATTTGTCCCAAATTATTTAAAACACGCGAAGCTTGGAAATTCTTAAGTGATACGTAGAAATATCTAATTTCTAAGCATTTTTTCCGGTCACAAATCAAATGCAAAAGTGCCAAATCAGACATGCAAAAGTGCCAAATCAGACACAAACTAGCCATTTTCTTTGTTTGGAAAATTAATTTTTTAGTAAAAATTATAATCACAACGCCGAAACTTGATATGTTAATTATAATATTTTTCATATTTTTTCCTTAGAGTTAGTTATATGTTGGGTTTTCTTTAAAAAAAAATGTATGTATAAAAATCATTTTAATTTAGCTTCTATTAGGTACCAATAATTTTTGAAAATAAAATTGCATGGTATTTGTTTTTGACCTCATAATTCAAAATTTCTGACATCATCCTTGCGTGGATTGTTAGGCTAATTAATATATAGCATTTACCAGGAATAGCTACAAAGTTAAGAAAAAAATATGACATTATCTTATTTGGTTTTTTCTATTTATTATTTGATCTGATGCATCTTAATAATATTGGTAAAATGAATATCATGCATCCCGCTTATATATATAGTCTTCTTCTTATGAGGGATTCTTTATTTTGCTAAAATACGAACCCTTTCATCTATAAATAGGCTCTTCAAACAGCTACCACATCCCTCCAATTGGTCACCTTTACACCTATAAATATGACCTAGAACCACTCTAGTGCGTTCCACTAACATTCGAGTCTATCCTCTGCATTTTGATCTTGGGAGTTCAACGCAATTTCAGTTTGCTTATCGAGTTGATTGTTGTATGGCTTTTACTCGCCGATAATCGTTGTATCGTGTGAAACAATCGTCCAAGAAATCCATCGACATCATTGTGGAGGACGAATTTGTTTTAAGGACATAATATTCACATTACTAACCTAGACGACGAATTTCGAAACTTGAAATTAGTTCTGTAAGTTATTGTTTTCTTTTTCTTTATTGTTTGCATTTGGATTTTCAATTTACTCTACATACTGCAAATTTATTGTCGATTCAAAAGATATGTTTAAAATATAAAAGAGTTATACAGTTCCAAAAAAGAAATAAATTTTTTTCTCTGATTTCAAAATTAAATATCATAATTCACTTTGATTTATGAGATCAGAAATATAAATAAATCATAACCATCGATTTTGGATTTGGAAAGAGTCCCTTGATTCATTTTCTGAAATCCTAGAATTTTTCTAAAATATATTTCTCAAAGTTTAAGCAGATATTGTCTTATGTACTGTATTAACTCCTATATTCGTGTGTTTCCTCGAAGAATGTCTGTGTTTTTTTTAATAACAAGATATTTATAAATAATATTTTTTGTGGGACACGAACAGTTATGCCGTAGAAAATTAATATTTCAGATCTAGACAAGTAAAATAAGACATTAATTATTTTTTAAATCGAGATTGGATGTCAGATAGTTCACGTGACAATGGATGAGGTCTTAAGATTTCTTTAAAAACCCTAATTTGTTTATTTCCTAGTTTGGTGCACTATGGGTCCATTTCCTTTTTTAAGCAAAATTAGTAGTGAAGATCTACATGATTTTCTCATCGAATTAAAAGGGATGGGAATTTTATAATTTATTCAAGGTTATTAATACCGTACTGTACTGGTCGATATGTACTGTTTTGACATAAAAACGGTACCAAATACCTCTAATACCGTATTGTTCAAGTACTAGTCCATACCGGCTGATTACTGGTTAATACCGGCCAATACCGATACGTACCCGGTATTAGTCTTTTTTGCTCTCTCTCTGGTTTATATATATATATATATATATATATATATATTGATAGTTGCGATAAATTCGGTATAATACCCGGCATATAACTGGTACTGTTATGTACCGTATCAATAAGAAATCGGTGCTCAAGCTAGTACGGTATTCATAACCTTGGATAATATCTTTCCTAATATTGGATACCTCGTGATGCATGTTTAATTCACACCATAAAATTTTAGACCAAACACAAGATATGTAACTAGGGCTGCAAACGAGCCGAGCAGAGCCGAGCTTTGGAGTGCTCGAGCTCGGCTCGTTAACTAAACGAGCCAAAAATTCGAGCTCGAGCTCGGCTTGTTTGTAAACGAGCCGAGCCGAGCCGAGTTGAACTAAGCTCATTTACTTAAACGAGCCTTTTTAAACGAGCCGAACCTCTAAAACGAGCCAAGTTTTTACGAGCCGAGCCGAGTTTTCGAGACTCGAGCTCGGCTCGTTTACGAAACGAGCCTAAAATTCGAGTTCGAGCTCGGCTTGTTAACTGAACGAGTCGAGCCGAACCGAGCCCTTATCGAGCCGAGCCGAGCCGAGCTCGCGAACAGCTCAGTTCGTTTGCAGCCCTATATGTAACCCCTTTAAATATATATGTTTGTAATGTCTCGATTTTTGAAGTATTAATTTATTATTTTTAATTTTATTTTATTAGCCAAAACGATAACCAAAAAGAATACCACCTTTATTATTTAATTTAGACAGAGTTGCATTGTTTGAAATGTGAAATGATAAAAATATCCAGGGTATGACAACCAACCGTTGTTAAACTCCTCTATTATAACTCTCGGACCTTCTGCTTGGGCGGGTTCTCCTTCTGCTCTTCTTCATTTGACATAAAACGCTAGGGGTAGAAAAATTACTCCGAAGAGTAATTAAATTGAGTAATAAAAATTACCTAAAAACCAAACCCATAGGGTAACAAGCATGCAACGTGATATATGTGTCAGAATAAATAACAATAACATGATAAACTTGTACAACAAAGCAAGCACGTAGGTATGTGATGAAATCATTCTTTCAGGTTTTTAGGAATTTCACCTAGGAATTTTGAATCTTACCCAACATATCTAACCTAGGGCATTTAGTTGATCTTTATCAATCCTTACTTACCAAGGACCCGTAGTCCGAGGTTATGTACCTGACTTGAACACTGACCCGATAAGAAAGGAACCTTCTATTATTTACTCAGGTCAATAACTATCTCACCCTAACTAGATTCGATCAAATGTGGCGTCACCAGATCAAGCACAAATAAACCTTAGCCGCTTTGCTACTTCCCCTTAATCGGCTCAAGAACAATACACTAGTCCTCACTCCCTCAGAGTCTAGAGTTGCCCTCGTAGATGTCCTCAGAGCCATCCTCAATCGTCTTCAATAACTACTGTTGAGGTCCTTTCAACTTAACAGTCAAATAAGGAAACAACGCCCGGTAACAACATCACGGGACGATGCCCAAGAATAATAAACTTGCCACGACAGGCCACAAAAACTGATTTTACAACATTTCAATACCATTAATGTATACTTTCTTATTTCTACACAGTTTCACTATGTATATTGCACACCCAACACCATCTGTTGCCTTATTTAGATGTCATTTAAACTGGTGTCCCTAACGTTCTTTATAAGTTTTCCCCAAATACCCCATAAACATAGTTATGATTGTTTTACAAAAATTTAGGCAGCACGATGGTCATACTATGTCCATCTTACAAAAAAACAGAGATTGCGATGAATTTGCTCGATGTATTAAACAATATCCAACATCATCAAGGAATCCAACAACAACAAATTAAGCAGGAATCCAACAATGACCACACAACAAAAATCCACATATACTACTAACAACAATTGAATATCGAAATATGGTCAATGGGGCTATCTGGCTCTCACAAGATCTCATGAGAATTTGTGGACATAAATAAAGTGTGAGTGAATACTTGTACAATATGTACATGCTTTTTGGATAAGTTTTACAATTTATAAATAATGTTCGAACGCCCCGGCAATAAAATATATTTTTTAAAAAATTAAACAGGTCGCTTGAGTGAGCTTAAAAGGTCGCTCTTAGGTTTCATGAAATTCTAACACAAACAAATCATGAAATCATGCATTCTGAACATAAAATTCTAAGATGAAAACTGTAAGGGGGTTGATTCGAGGAAATCAGGACGGAAAGCTAAGAATCCACTTATCCAGCTGAAACAATGGTACTCTCAATATGTGGACCTATAATCTGCAAAAGAATAACCCGTCAAAGAGCCCTCTGCCGCTGCGGCAGGAAGACACTCCGATGGTTAAGTCAGACGAAATCTCGCAGGGAGAAGGAAAGGCAAGCTAATATTCTCTATTAGCAGGCAAAAGCTCTCAGTCTTTAGGCGTACCTTTTTTTTGTTCATCTTTAGCTCTATTTATAGACTTTCCCCTTTTGCTCTAATTCTCTTAGAACCTTCTTTTCCACCGAAGTGTCCTCTGATTGGACATGGATTTCACGTCCATGCCCCTCCTGACAGAGTTTTCTCTTGTCCCATCGTATCCGGGCTCCATGCCCTTTTCTGAAGAGCGGTTATCTGTCACTTCCCACGGGCTGCCCGTAGTCCTGACCGACTTTCTCAGTTCGGCGGGTCGTCGATCCGCCCTTCTCAGGTCGGCATCTTTCAATACCTGGTTCTGTTGTCCTGATTTGGGTAAGGTCAGCACTCCTCGTGTCGGCCGTTATCTCACGTGACCAGCACGTGTTTCCGGGTGTGCTATTCGGTCTCGGCCGAACTCCGAATTTACTCGGGGGGTCTAAATGTATTTTCTCAATCACATTTTACCCTCGTAAAAAACATAAATCGAAGCTTTGGAGGTAAAATTCAATACGATGCTTATATTCGGTCAAACAACGAATCATATATTTATATAGAACTATTACGTTTATTTATGTGTAATTAATTATTTCAATGACGTGGACTTTCCCGTTACATTATCATTTATCAAGATATTAAATTTTTGCCACGATTGATATTCCTGCCTCGGATTTTATATATGGTCTGTTCGGACTGTGCTAATTATTAGTTGAAATTGAAATGCCAATATGCTTAAATAACAATTTATTAACCGTATATTTTATTTGGCTTGTCTATTTTGTTGCGTATGCAAATAATTATAATTATCGACATTAGAGTCAATATAAACGAAACACGTTTGTTTTGAAAAATATTATTAGTCAAATAATTGTTTTAGTATTAATATAGATGTCTAATTAGTGTGATTTTTTATATAAGTAATAAGCTCAATAATAGGACCCCAGACCATTAATTGTTGGGTGTTGGAATTATTTTCTACAATAATCCTAAAAAAAGGAAAGAAATTGTTGCTGTATCTCTTTGTATGTTAATATAAATATTGGATTATAAGCGAAAGAAAAAATTGCAGAACATAGTGGGAACTTAATTTTTTTTAAATAAAAAATATGGTTTCAAGTTTTAAAATACTCACTTTTCTAATAAGACATAGAAAGATATTTCAGAGATAAATAAATAAACGCCTTAGGTCTTGTTCATTTATCAAAAAGTTAGTGTAGAAAAATTATTCTCGAAAAAGTTTAGTAAAATGAAGGAAAAGAAAAAAAAACATATATTCTTACATTCATTTGATAAAGAAACTTGTAGAAAAATTGAAAACTAGTAATTTTATTGTGCAAGGAATAAGTGAAAAATTAAGATTTTCGTAAAATTTTGTATTTTTTGCATGATGTATTTTAAGAGAAAACTAATCCTAGTGGAAAATTAAAAATGTGAGTCTCATAATTTTTCTACTAACAGAATACATAAAAAATACTATATATATATATATATATATATATATATATATATATATATATATATATATATATATATATATATATATATGAAAAAACTATATAGACCAATAATTTTTTAGACCAATATTAGATCAACATCTAAACTCTTCATTCCTGATTAAATTTTAATAATTCGAACCGTTCAATGTGTTTAAAACATGTTTTTAAGGATACTCGCGAGAAATCAACTCAAAATATTATCGGAAATGACTTGATCCAAGTAGTGGTTAAAAATGCTGATAGGGATCCCTTATTTTGCTACGGTGTGGACCTCTTATTTTTTGATCAAATTATGATGATCGGAATCGTTCAATGTGTTTAAAACATGTTTTTAAGGGTACCCGTAAGAAATCAGCTCAAAACAATATCCGAAAAGGTTTGATCCATTCAATTTTTTATAAAACTGTTCTTGTCAGCATTTGTAAAAAACTGTTCAGATCAAATCTTTCTCAATATTGTTTTAAGCCGATTTCTCACGGGTATCCTTAAAAACATGTTTTAAACACATTGAACGATTCCAATCATCATAATTTGGTTAGAAAATAGGAGGTCCACACCGTAGCAAAATAAGAAATCCCTTATTAGAAGGGGATATATATATATATGTATGTATGTATTTGCACTTTTTTTTTGTTTTCTTGGCCTTATTCCCCCATTGATTTTTCTCTCTCTGCAAAAATTAACTCTAATCACAACTCACCTCCGACCTCCATAGCCATCACCCAACCTACTTCTCCACCTCCCTCTCCACCCATTACCATTTTCATTCCCTCCCCACCTAATGACCCCACTTGTTCACGGTCAAAATTTTAGAATGAATATTATATATACAGTAAGAGAGAAAATATAGTAGAGTTTTGAAATTATTATAAATGGGTGAATAATTATAAATAATTTATTTAAGTATTTTTTTAGGAATAAAGGTATGGTAGATATGAATAGATGAATGACATTCACATAATTAATAATAACATATGCGTAAATAGACGGGAAATATAGAAGATGATAAGATATAGATAGACATGGGTGGAATAACTTTATCTCTTTTCATGCAAACAAGTAAACAAATAATGGACCAAATCTAAAAAAAATTTAGAAAAGACAAAAATCCAAAAAAGGTCTTTTTGTGCTTATTTATTATCTTAGTGATATTTTTTAACTTTTAGACATAATTTTATACTTTTTAGATTTCTTTCATCAAGACAGACCAATAATCTACAAAATATTGAGGCCAAAATAAGAAATGTAAAAATAATTTATATAGAGATAAAAAAATAATCCGAAATTTTTTATAGGCCAAATGGAAGAGATTTTGTTTGAGTATTTTTTTAAGATAGATAATATTGCAGATAAAATAGATAAATGACATATTTGTATTCTCAATAAAAGAGGAATATTATAGAAGATATAATAACATATGAATAGAGAGAGAGGCTGAAATAATTTTATATACCTCCAAAGAATAAAATAGTATATATCAATATCATATTCAAACTTCAACAAACTTTGAATAATGTCAAATTTAAATAATCATATTTTATGTGATAGCAATAGACCTTTTTATAATTCATAACAATCAGACCCTTAACTAATGGACAAGAGAATCCTCAGAGTTGGACGTTTTGGGAGTCGGGTTTTTCTTTTCATGAAAAAGGGAGGCACTAAATATAATTTTGAGTGGCCGTAATATAATTTTTTAATAATTTTTAAATTTTATAACTAGATCTTAAATTGTTTTGAAATTTTGGAAGGGGTTCAGATAGGGATGTAAAAAAAATTAAAAAAATCGCTAAACTGAATGAATCGAACTAGTATTTTTGAATTGGTTCTGTGATTTAGTAGATTAGTTATGATTTAAAAAAAAAAAAACAGATATTATGGTTCGTTTTATGGTTTCAAAATTACAAACTGATTATATATATAATTTTTACAACTCTTTTATTCTATCAAAAAGATCACAATCTTTTCACTCTCCAAAATAAAAAAAAATTCATTATCAATGTAGTTGTATTTCCCGTAAACTTATTAGATGTGTAAAACTAATGATATTCTACTCATATTGGTGAAATTATTATGTTGTTTATGTTGTTCGTAATTTTAAAAAATTAGTGCTATTCTATTCATATTTTTTTCGGCAATTTTTAAATAATAACATGATTTAGAAACAGAAATCGAGAACAAATCGGACCGATCTAATGGTTTAATTCTAATTTAGTTCTATATTTATAATGGTCTACTTATAGTTTTCAATTCTTTAAAATTATTAGATATGATTTGATTCTTGAGTTTTTTCGAACCAATCAAATCTAGACCATGTACATTCCAAGGTTCGGACCCTGATTTCCAAGTTGTTCTCCCCTGTTAGGATTGTTTTTGTGTAGATACCGTGTATGTGCAAGTTTCGTAGTTTTGAGTCTTTTAACCATGTTTTTGATCACTTTTTTGAGTCAAAGCCACTTATCAGGAATCTTTCCCAAACAAAGCCTTATAAAGAAGTGTTTAATACGTGTGGTCTCCCTCCAGCTAGCACCTAATCATTTTCATCAGAACAGACAATCAATCTAATTATTTTGCTTCCAAAGAAACCCTCCCCTTCTGTATAAAATAATCATGAAGTAAATTAATGGCCGTGAAATTCATAATCATCTCACTCCTCTTTTGTTTTCTCTCTCTAAATTGTACGTCAAGTCCAGCCCACTGGTCACCATTAGCTGCGTGCCTTAGCTGAGATGGGGTTATCTGTACTGTGGGTTTTATACATATCTTCTCTCTGTAGTAAAGAATGTTAAGTCCAGCCCACTCATCACCTGCATTACCTTCCTGAAATGGTAGTACAGTGGGTTTTGTGGGGATTCTCTGACTCTATTTAAAAGCATCTTATGATTCTTATCGCTGCTACTCTTTTTCTCTATAACAGAAATTGCCTCGGCAATCTCCATCGGCTCGGTTTCCCATTTTTCCAACCAAATACCCATACCCAGGTCAGTCTTTTTTGGATTTTCCGGTATTGGGTTCCATTCCAGATTTCAATTTCACGCCCCGCTTGTCCACTTCTCTGCATGTAGATAACACAGACAGAGATAAGTAGAGGGAGAGGAAGCGCTGTAGAGAGAGAAAAATCATTTTGTTTCCATGTGCAATGTGTCTGCAGATTCGCTACCCGACGAACACCTATTCGTTTTATCTATGCGACTTGGCATCACCCATTTAACATGCGCACTTGATACAACAACGATTTACCAGATGGTGAAATGCCATTCTCACAATTCGATCTCTCTCACCTAAATAGTCACGTACTTCATGAGCTAATTGACATCTCTCAGCTAAATAGTCACGTACTTCATGAACTAATAGATTTCAAATCACCCAAAGCTTGATTTCTATTATGGGTATGAGCCTCTTGTTCAGTGAAATCTCTGGTTTAATCTCAACGACTGCGCCGCCTTCGTCCCGAAACAATCTTCTGAGTGGCTTTCTGGGCTTAACCCCATTGGAACTAGCCTCAATTTGCATAAATTTGACATTGCTCCTCGTATTTCTCTTCATTGAATCAGCTCGACTGATATCTACTCGTGTTGGTCAAATACGAATTTTTAAGGAGGATTCAAATTCAACTTCAACCTCAGGCCGACATAGTATTGGTGGTGAAATTCAGCGTATAGATATTGGTACTGGCTACAAAGCTGCAGTATTTTGTTGCTTCTATGTTTTGTTTCTGCAAGTAATAGTCTTAGGGTTTGATAGTGTTGGTTTAATAACAGATGGGACGGGTACGTTTATAAATTGGGCCCTTCTAGTTTTGCCTGCATGTCAGGGTTTAGCTTGGTCCGTCCTGAGCTTTTCAGCCCTTCACTGCAAATTCAAGGCCTATGAGAAATACCCACTTTTGTTGAGGGTTTGGTGGTTTCTGTCCTTTATTACTTGTTTGTATACTTTATATGTTGATGGGAAACAATTTCAAACAGAAGGTTTAAAAAACTTGAATTCTCATGTTTTGGCAAACTTGGCCGCCACCCCGGCCCTTTCTTTCCTATGTTTTGTCGCAATTAGAGGTGTCACTGGCGTAAGAATATGTCGGAACTCTGATCTTCAAGAGCCATTGCTTCTTGAAGAAGAAGAAGAAGCAGGGTGTCTCAATGTAACTACTTATAGTGGAGCAGGGTTGTTTAGTTTGGTCACACTTTCTTGGTTGAACCCAATTCTTTCACTTGGATCAAAGAGACCACTTGAGCTCAAGGACATTCCACTCCTTGCACCGAAAGATCGGTCCAAGGCAAATTATAAGATTTTGAACACGAACTGGGAAAAGTTGAAGGCTGAAAATCCTCTGAAACAGCCTTCATTAGCTTGGGCTATCCTCAAGTCTTTCTGGAAGGAGGCAGCCCGCAATGCCATTTTTGCTGGCTTGACTACTCTTGTTTCCTATGTAGGTCCTTACATGATTAGCTACTTTGTGGATTACTTAGGGGGAAATGAAACTTTTCCCCACGAGGGATATATTCTTGCTGGAATATTCTTCGCATCAAAGTTGATGGAGACCTTAATGAGTAGGCAGTGGTATCTTGGGGTTGACATTTTGGGTATGCACGTGAGATCTGCTCTGACAGCTATGGTGTATCGGAAGGGACTCAAGCTCTCAAGCTTGGCCAAGCAAAGTCACACCAGTGGCGAGATTGTAAATTACATGGCAGTTGACGTTCAAAGAATAGGGGACTACTCTTGGTATCTCCATGACATTTGGATGCTTCCTTTGCAAATCATTCTTGCTCTTGCTATTCTGTATAAGAATGTTGGGATTGCCTCTGTTGCGACCTTGATTGCAACCATCATCTCCATTCTTGTGACAGTTCCATTGGCGAGGGTTCAGGAAAATTATCAAGACAATTTAATGACTGCCAAAGACGACAGAATGAGGAAGACTTCTGAGTGTCTTAGGAACATGAGGATTCTCAAGCTTCAAGGTTGGGAGGATAGGTACCGAGTGATGCTGGAGGAAATGAGGAATGTCGAGTTTAAATGGCTTCGGAAAGCTCTTTACTCTCAGGCTTTTATAACGTTCTTTTTTTGGAGCTCCCCTATTTTCGTTTCGGCTGCCACTTTTGGTACTTCCATACTTTTGGGAGGTGAGCTTACAGCTGGTGCAGTTCTTTCGGCTCTTGCTACTTTCAGGATCCTACAAGAACCCCTTAGAAATTTTCCTGATTTGGTTTCAATGATGGCTCAGACAAAAGTGTCTCTTGACAGGATATCGGTATTCCTGCAGGAGGAAGAGTTACAGGAGGATGCAACAATTATTGTACCAAGGGGGATCACGAATGTGGCAATAGAAATTAAGGATGGGGAGTTCTGCTGGGACCCTTCTTCTCAGAATCCAACGTTATCAGGCATCCAAATGAAGGTGGAGAGGGGGATGCGTGTGGCTGTGAGCGGCATGGTTGGTTCTGGAAAATCTAGCTTTCTTTCTTGCATCCTCGGTGAGATTCCAAAAATCTCCGGCGAAGTAAGTTTTGGTTTTCTGGTTTTTAACTTTTCTGTTCTCTTGTCACCTTGTTTTTTTCTGGGCTTGAAGGATCGAATTCTTGTTTCGCTTTATTGTTTCAGTCAGCTAGTAAAGAGAAACGTTTTCAGAAACACTAAAGGAATTTCATAGTGATATGGAAATGTATGAAATTGATCATTGTTGGATTTTTCTGATAGTTGTTGAAACATCTCAATGTTTCTGTACATTTTATAGCATTACTCTCTGTTTCAGTGTGTTTCGGTGGAAAAATTGGAATTTCGGATTCCACTTATGTTTCATTTTGATTGCCTAGGAAACAGAAACTCTTTGCCACTTTGATTGGAAAAGGGAACAAAATTTGTTCCTTGCTGAGACTACAGTTCACAGTTTCACATTATAAGTTTTGTCTTTCGTTTGTCTGCTTAGGTTAGAGTGTGTGGTTCTGCTGCTTATGTCCCTCAATCAGCTTGGATACAATCGGGAAATATAGAGGAAAATATACTTTTTGGTGGCCAAATGGATAAGGCCAAGTACAAGAATGTCATCCACGCTTGTTCACTAAAAAAAGATCTAGAGCTTTTCTCACACGGAGATAAGACCATCATTGGCGATAGAGGTATAAATCTAAGTGGTGGCCAGAAGCAACGTGTGCAGCTTGCTAGAGCCCTTTATCAAGATGCAGATGTTTATCTACTCGATGATCCCTTCAGTGCTGTTGACGCACACACTGGATCAGAACTGTTTAAGGTTGGTAATACTTATTCCATAATCCGTATTCCAGTTACAACTGATCAGAATTTGGCTGAAATATGATATGGAACTGCAGGAATACATACAGACAGCACTAGCCGATAAGACCGTGATTTTTGTGACCCATCAAGTTGAATTTTTGCCAGCTGCTGATTTGATACTGGTATGGAATTTTCGTTACCTAGAAATTTTGACAGCATTCGCCAATGACACTGGCTCTTTGTATCGCTATTTGAACTCTCAGTTAGCACGATCAGTACTTTTATACTTGATTCTGAATGTTGTTTATTATGTCTTTTTGGTCGAATAATTCCTCTAATTTAAAGGTGCATATAAGTTAATTTGTCAACCAACTAAAATATGCACATTAGAACTCCTTCTATCTCCACCCATCTGTAGTTTGTATCATTTCTCACTGTTGCAATTGTCCTAATTTGATACAATCTTCTTGTGTGTCGGTTTAGCAAACATATGCCTTAAGCTGCTCAACCATACCTTTAAGTTGTTGATTTGAATGGAATTTGATGTGCCGGGTTTGGTTAATTTGAAAAGCCTGCGGTCGTTAGGCCCTTGATAAATCATTTATTTAGTGATTGAGAAATGAGAAATACAACTCGATCAGGGTCGAGCCAATTATTGTAATGATTTACTCATAGCTACAAGACTTTGTTGGTTCGGTTTGAATCCCTTCTACCTTAACCTTAAATAGTTCATTCGCATCTTTTTTTTGGCCTTTGGCCACCCACAACCTTGGCTTTTTAGAGAATCCCGCTCATGTGTCGTGGGACTTGTAGCTCGGCGGTCTGCCTGTAATGTTCTGCCTTCTTAATTTTGAGATGAGTGGCAGAACAAGGGCCAGAGGCCCTTCGGTGATACGGGTGTCAACCTGGCTTATATCACAAACTTGAGTATTTTCAAAGTCATAGCATGAGGATTGAGGAGGAGGAAGGGAAGATGCTATAATGGTCCGTTTGGATGGACGGATTTGGTGAGAAAAGGAAGAGAGATTGTTCTCACCAAACCTCACCATTTTTTATGAGCAACAAAGTAGACTCATGTGCTCTCAATTTCAAAACTTGTTTATTCATCCAAACAAGTGATAGGAT